>JANZLQ010000079.1:30338086-30381167 GCA_026212715.1 Elanus axillaris
CATGGTTGAAGACTGTTCTTTAGACATGGTTGAAGACTGTTCTTTAGACATGGTTGAAGACTGTTCTTTAGACATGGTTGAAGACTGTTCTTTAGACATGGCTTTTTCTGGGCTCATTCAAATTGTCAGTTCAGAAAACTGTCATTTACTAATGAGTAAGCCAGAAAAGTGCCTTTACCCCAAGGCAATGAAACACGCTTCTGCTGAATAAGCAGGAATCATAAAAACTGGCTAGAAAGAAATGGCATACTTAAAAGGTAGCTTTTGATCCCACTAATGCTTTGCATGTTTTAGTACTGCATGGGAGTGACTAGTAGTCCTAACTACATTTGTTTTTATTTCCCTTCTAGCAAGTGAAGAGTCCATATTGAAATGAAGAAAAGATTGGATCTTAATTTCACATGTGGAAATACATTGCTAGGCTCTGAACTGTTATGTGGTTGGTGGACTCTGCATGATATTCTATCAATAAAGTACTTAAAACATTTCAGTTTGTATTTTTTGAGTGAATTGCACAAAACAGCAGCAGCAGTACTTGGAGAATGTGACTGGAAGCATTTGTCACAAGCTGGCCATTGCTGCAGCTGAAATACCCCAAAATATTCCTCCAGCAACAGCCAGTCACCTATTACTCATAGGTAATGTTTGTGATCAGAAAATACATACTATTTAACATATATCGGCAGGTGGGGGAGGCGGCCTGAACCTCTTCAATAAAGAACTTGACTGGGGAGTTGGTGTTACCTTTTTTCAGCTGTGTTACCACAGCAGATTATTGCACAATTCTTGCATGTGACAGTGCAGTCAAATCTGATTGTGACCTGTCAAGCCATGCTGAGATCTGAGGAATTGGTGCTAACTCCCTTGGCAGATATTTCTAAACACATACGTTTTCAGATTTAACAAATGGTCTAATGTTGTTCCCCAAAACTAAGAACAAGTTACAATCAAATTGTAGTTTGCCTCTTATAAGAAGTGACTGGCTATGCAGATGACTGATATTTAAAAATTAGTGGCCCTTAATGTGAAATGAAGTCTGCTTTTAGCATGTAAGCTGTCAAGGCACCTCTTCAGCTGTACAGACCTCAGTGTTACCGAAATCCGGAATAAAACTCCTTAACAGCAATGAGAAGTTAAGAAGCAGGCACTCCTTTATTGCAGCGCTGGGGGATCACTCCACCTATTGTGTGCACCTGGCTAGTCTAACTGTGCAGGTTAAATACACACATGTTATACATATTCATTAAATTTCCAAGAAATGTCATACATATCCATTAGTTTTCCAGGAAACTATTAACATACGCAAATGTCCTTTGCACAAGTGCATTAAAGGTCTCTGGTGGTCTTTCATAGTCTTCCTCACTTGTCCGCTACTTGACCCTCTCCAGGTGATTCTGTGCAGTACGGTCCACAGCTCTTGTTCTTGGCAACTAACTATAAGTTACTTCATGCAACTCTCCCTGTTCCCATTAATCTTGGATTCTGACATCCTATGTATTCTTTTAAGTTATAAACTGTATCCAAATCATCTTAAATCTTAAGCCTGTTATCTAAAGTTCTAAATGTTCCTACTCACTGATTGTGACCAATTCTTTCGGTCCTGACACAGGGCTGTACAAAGGATTTCACAGCAGCTGCTGGTTGTTGATTAAATGTGTTAGATCTACAATCTACTAAAATATTTCTCATAATTCCATATTCATATTAGAATCAAGATCAATTCCAACCAATGGCAAATTGGTAACATCAGGTGTCCCAGAAGAAGGTAAAAAGCTGATCCCTGTAGATTGTCGTGTTGAGTGACATGGTTTGTGTTACTGGTTTTTCCTCTAAGTAATACTGGTAACTCCAGGTTTCTTATTTGGACAGTGGCTAGCTTCCTTTTCTGATACTGCAGATTAGACAGCTGAAACAGTGATTTCAGATCCAAATATTTCTAAGTGATGGCAATCTTTCAGGAAATGTTGTCTTACATTTTATTAAACTAACTGCTCTTAATAAATAAACGGTCTCTTCTAGGTTACACTTTGGAAGAAAAAATTCTTGACTACCAGTGCACATTCTCAACTAATAAAATAAAGCAGTCTTACAGAGTTTAGGGAAATGAAATTAACAAAACTGTATTTAAACTGAAAGTGTAACATTGTAATAACTGCAGGGAAAAGGGGTTGAGATGGGATAGTTTCAAGGGGGAAAAGGGAACAGGAAAATCAGCTACATGTTGTCATGATTGGGTTTTTAGTTAGTTCTTGGCGTGAATATATACCTCGTGGTATTGAAAGGATTAGGTGATGCTAATGTAAGTAAAGATCTAAACAGCCAGTTAGTTTAAAATTCTATTTCTGTAAAATAGAAATAATGTATCATGTCCTGACCTCTCAGTGTAGCAGGATGTGTTGCATACTTAAACAATATTCTTCCAAAAGCCTCTTACTTTCAGGAGCTGTAAATTAGATCCAAATTACCTGGAAGTACTTTTTTATTTATTTATTTTTAAAGCACTGGTGCTCAACCCATGTCTGTGGTGCTAGTCTGTAAGCTGTTATATGGGTGGTATGTGAAATAAGCGCTACTGAAAAATGACTGAAACTGAACACATGGGATTCAGTTGCCACTCAGTGCTTGAGCAAAATCTGATTATAACAGGGTACTTATTTACTTCAAGCTGAAATATCTTTGCTGCTGTTCTGTTAAGGGCTCCTCGTAGAGGTGGGTACTGCTTTTATCTTTGGGTTGCTGGACCTGAACCCAGTTGCTAGAACAGCTGTGGCCTGCTGCTCTGCTGAGGCCTAAAAGTGCTAACCTTCACCTGCTCCTACTGTCCCACCTTGTCAAAGTGTGGAGTGTGCCAGAGAGGGGGAAGGGAGTTCCATCTGTTTATGATTTTGTCCCTCCTGAGGGCAGCATGGCTGCTCCCAGCAGAGCTGAGCCTGTCCTTTGTGAGTAAGTGCAGTCCATTTCACAGAGCAGGGTCCCACCCCCTGCAGCAGGATAGGAGGTTTGTCTTCGTAGAGGACACTTAATGCAGTGGACATACACAGGGGTTTCTGCAGCACTAGCCCTCTGGAGTTTTGCTGTCTTGCCTAGCTCTAGGACCACAGATGACTCAGTTTGAACTCTCCTGTTGCCTTTTGCGTTGTCCCTTCGTCACCCTCCTTTCCCTGGAAGTTGTCCTGCATTTGGGGCCTATGTCTGTTGTAACCTAACTGATAAATGCTGGGCTGATTCTAAATGTGAAGGGGATGGGTACTTCCTTTGTAGCCAAGGATGTCTGTCAGATCTGTAGGGATTAGGGTACAAGAATCCTCCACATAGAGTGATGCAGAAGTGCTGCCCTTGCCATACAGTCCTCAAAACCTGAAAAATCTGGCTGCAGGGCCAGGCAAGAAGTCTGTCCTTGTAAAACCTCTTATATTGGGATGAACTCCCATGTGGGTGGGAAAGGTGCTGCAAACTTCACACCAGCCATCCCACAGTGTCATGGTTTCAGCTGGGATAGAGTTAATTTTCTTTCTAGTAGCTGGTATAAGTGTTACAGTTTGGATTTAGTCAGAGAGTAATGTTGGTAACACACTCATGTTTTTAGTTGTTGCTAAGTAGTGTTACAGTAAGTCAAGCATTTTTCAGCTTCTCACACCACCCAACTAGCAAGTAGGCAGGGGGTGCACAAGAAGTTGGGAGGGGACACATCATCTGACCCAAACTGGCCAAAGGACTATTCCCTACCATATGATGTCATACCCAATATATAAACTGGGGGTAGTGGAGCTGGTGGGTGTGGGGCAGTCGCTGCTCAGGAACTAACTGTCGGTAAGCAGTGAGCAATTGCATTGTACACCACTTGTTTTGTCTATTCAAATCTTTTTATTATTGTAATTTTATTATTACTACCCTTATTATTTTCTTCCTTTCTGTCCTGTTAAACTATCTGAGCCCATGAGTTTTACTTTTTTCCCCAATTCTCTCCCCCATCCCACGGGGCGGGTAGGGAGTGAGTGAGTGGCTGCGAGGTGCTTAGTTGCTGGCTGGAGTTTAACCACGACATGCAGTGACCAGATTATTCTTCTGTCACCCCATTCTGGCGAGGCAATAGATGATTATCAGGTTCGAACCAAAAAAAGCCAATGCTAAACAGCTATAGTAAGCTTAACACTACTTGCAGCTAGACTAAGGGACCTGTGAACACTAATACATATTACAGCATCAGCTAGGAAACTTAACATGCAAAAGGACTGAAATGGATGAGTAGGTTGTTTGTTTTTTTTTAAGAGAAGGTCAAGAGGTGAACTAATTGTTGTCTTCAACTGAGGGAGATTCTGGGAAAAACAGCTTTATACTTAAAGGTGCATGGCAAAAAGACTGGATGCAGGAGACAGGGGCTACAGCAAGTACGGAGAAAATTCTTGACAACGAGGGTGGTCAGACTTTCAACAAGAGTCCAGAGATATTTTTTTTCTTTAATTCTGTGACAGGTTTGGTTACTCTGTTTCATACACGTGTCCTATGAATAGGATTCATACAGGTGTTTGGAGCCAAGGCTTCATTTTTTTCATTGATAAAACACATGGAAGAGAGAGGCAAGCACATTGGAAGTAAAGGTAATCTCTCTGACTGTGCACAAGCAGTTTTGGAAGCAGTCAGTCAGAGGTGCATAAGGAGAGAATTTGGCTTTGCACCTGTGGCAGACTTAAGATGGTTGGGTAAAGTTGCTGAATGGTGGTTTCCTGGGCTATGCATGATCAGGCTGCTTGCAGTTGAGGGAATTCAGTCCCAGTCTTTAGCCCCTGCAATCCAGAGAAAGCTGATGGAATTGCCTCTAGAGGAAAGGTGGAATGTGAGAATGGACTGCAGATACATCTAAAGACTGCTGCAGAAAGGATGGGCATAAAATCTTTTCCAAACTGTTAGAGATAAAAGAAAAAATGGGGACAACGTGTTAAATAAGCCTTTGATAAGTATCTGCTGTCACTGAGAAATAAGGGAGGCCAATTTTTGGCCACATGACTGCATACCAAGCCAAATATTTGCCTGCAAACTTGATGAAAGTTGTGTTTGGCAATGGATTTTGAGATAGTGGAGAAAGAGCTGTGTTATTTGAGCCTGAGGCTACCGCAACCCCCAGCAGCAAGTAACAGCGACAACTTGTTGAAAGGTGTGGAGCAGAAAGCAGGAAAGAGAGAGCATCTGACCCCAGTTGGCATTGCACAAGTGTAGGGTGCCAAGGGGAAGAAAGCCGGGAGAAGAGAAGGCAGATAGCTCTGTTGAAAGGCAACTTTTTCTTGGAAAGGGGAGAAAACTGAAGCAGGAAGTCAGCCTGAGACTTGTTGTCTGAGAACAGAAAGATGAGGAAGGAAGCATAAGAAAATGCCTTTCCTCTCAAAGGATATGAGAGAGAAGATCCCCCATGTTTGCTCTGTAGTCTGGAAAACACTGCAGCTACCTTTTCTTCTGCTGGAGCTAGGTTTGTCTGACTCCTCAGTGCTCTGCTGCTGCTTGAGAGGGAGTTTTTCTCTACTGAATGTTTTTCCTAATCTTCCCCATACCCCAACTTAAGGTTTTGTGGAAGGAGTAGAAGAAGAGGTACAGAGAAAAAAGATTTTTCTCTTGCAAGCATTTGTGATAGATGATGCAAGCTGCATTCAGCCCAGACAGGAGTGAAAACTTACTTGGGTCCAGTACTCTCTGGGCTCTCACAGTGGTTTTCTTACACAGCATCTGGAGTTGCCAGAAGGACAAAGCCTCGCTGCAGAGTGACAAGAATGCAACCCATCTGCCTGGAGGGTGGAGCTGGGATCCATACCCCACCTGTGGTGTTCAATGCCAGCTCTTCCCTTGAAGAACTGAGTGGAGGCTGAGTTGTTCCTGTTCTGCCTCCCTGGGAGGGGAGCAGTACTTCACGGCCTTAGCTGGAATCAGACCATGGCCACCTGGGAAAAGACAGTGAGCACTTCTCACAGATCCATGAGAGGTATCTGAAGACAGGACCATGGTCTCCACTTTCCCTGGCAGTTTTTCCCTCTCTGCAGGAACTACCACCCTCACAGCTCTGCCAGCAGCAGAGAGCTCCTGTGTGCTCCCACATCTCTGGTAGTGCCAGGTCAGGCACCTCCACACACAACCCACCACCACCACCACCAGCAGCGGCATAGGCTCCAGCAGAGGGAACAGCTGAAGGGCACCCACATGCTCTTTTTCAGTAGCAGAGCAAAGAGGTCCTGTCTCGAGTCAGCTTGTCCTACCCCTTCCATCTGGGACAGCAGATGATGGCCAAGCTGCAGCATTGAAAATCCCTTGGCAGCTCCCCACTCAGGCAAGACCCTTCTCCGGCATGGAGGGAAAATTTACCCCTGAGCTCCTCTCTGAGAAACCTCCCCTGCTAGTCTCATGGGGATATTAATTTCCCTACCCACTGCTCACCTTCAAAACCAAGAACAGAGGCCTGTTTGCATTACCTCCTTCAGTGAGGCACTTACAAAACAGACCCCGGCTCATCTCCTACTGGACTTGAGAGCTGTGTCAAGACAGAGATGAAAACACTTCCCTGGGGTATAGGCAAATATGTCAGAAGCAGAGTTAAATTACTCTACAGCTCTCAACAGGGAGCTGATTGGTCAGGAGACCTCTCCTGAAATTGTGTTGCAATGACATCACTTTTCTCTCAGGCCTGCAAAAATGATGGAAAAATCTGTTTCTTGGCCTTTTCCTTCTCTATGCGCCGTAAGTCAGCTGCCAAGAGGGAGCACTGTGAGTAGAAACTGCCAGGTTTCACTTGCATCTGGCTGGCTAATAAAGGAAGCAAATTGCAAGTGGTGTGGTTGCGATGGTGCAACAAGATGTAGAAACATCTGTAGTAAGGGATTGCTGACCAGAAAGCATAGTGGTCCCAATCTTTTGGCGAAGTGACTATGTGGTTAGATGGCACCAATTTGAAAAAAACCACAAAAAAAATAATTTCATCACCTAGCCTGCATAGTGCAAGAAAGAAAGCATTCCCCTCAGACACTCAGTGCCTGTTAGGCAGTGGGAGTGAGAGCCACAGTGAGGGGCAGAAGGGAAGGGCAGTCTGCCCAGGGCTTGGGGCTGTACATGCTGTGGCTGGATGTGACCTGTGTGTCAGATGAGCAGACAGTGGGAGCAGCGGAGGAAGCATCCCATCACAGCATCTCCTCAGGTGTGGGGAGGGAAGAGTTTCCTCCCACCAGCTGCCCCTCTCTGGGGCATTGCATTGTGCCATTAAAGCTTCCCCTGGATGACCCAGCCTGTGAGGCAAGGGGTCAGGGCCTGTCCCCAGGAACCATGGGTGAATGACAAGTGCTACTCTGCACTTCACTGTTGTATAATCTCAGAATACAGCTGTAAGTTGTGTTGCCGATCCTCTCACGCCACCCTACACTTCCTCTCAGGTCCACCAGTATAGATATGCTGCTTGCTTGCAGACCTGCGAGGATCACAGGTCTGCCTCCTGTCACAGGTCTTTCTCCTCAAAGGAGAAGTTACTGACCAGTCAACTGTCCAGCAGGGATGCAACTTCTGTGCAGACAGGCAAGAACTCTGCAGCCCCTGAGATTAAGCCTCAAGGAAGAAGTTTTACCTACAGACTGTACCCTAACAGAAACAGCTATAGTGCAATGGGAGAATAGAAGGAAAATGAAAGTTCTTGGCTTGCTGTTTCTTTTATTGCCCTCTGGTTGCTGCATGTGTCTTCCCACAGTGACAGGGTGGCAGTAAGCTGCAGAGCAGCTAGGACACGCGACCACTGACATGCAGGAATGGTCCAATGAAACGGCCCTGTGTGCTCTGCCTGGGGCACCCGAAGTGCCATGAGCAGACGGGGAAGCGGCAGGAGGGAGACGCAGGAGCTGGAGGAAGAGACAGGGGAGATGCTTGCCCTGACCCCACAAGTGGGGCACAGCTTCCTGCAGCACACATACGCGAGGTCCCCGCTGCAGCGGGACTCCCGGGCTGCCCCAGCACCACTGTTGCAGAAGGGAGCCTTGGGGATCCTCCTGCTCCCATGGAATTGGGCCACCTTGAGAAACAGCCTCCTCCACTAGCAACCCACCCTGCATGCCCACGGACACCCCTCCATATGCGTGCATGGTTCCCCTTGGAAATACACAGCAGCATGCCCACTCCGATGCCATGTGGGGTGAGCTGCGCTCCCAGGTGCATGCGGGCAGGTGGGGCACAGCCACCCACAGCCCCAGGTCCTGCTGGCACTGCTGGCTGCGCTGCAGGTACCCCACGCTCCTTGTGCTGGAGCCCCCTGCGGCGGCCCGAGCGCCTCGTGGTGGGCACAGTGGGTGGGAATACTAGCCTCCTGGCTTTATTTCTCAGAAATTGTTTGAGGACATTAAGGATCTTTTCTCAGCATTTAAGTGTACAGTGGCTTGTGGTGACCTGTAAAAGCCCACTCCTCACCACACTGCAATACAATAACCTTGTGGCATTCTTTCTGCTGAAAAAAATTACTTGTTTGACTTTTTATGCTGTATGATGAAAGCCTCCTACATGGTCCTTAACGAAACTGAGACATACAGCATGAAGTCACTACTAGTGGCATATTTAGCTTCCATGCAAGCAGACAGGCTTCTGTATTTTCCTGAAAGACAACTTGCTGCTCAGAGCATTGCTGCATAGTTATAGAGGATTACATCTTGCTTGCTACACTGAGACACAGATAAATGATCACCAGATACCACCATAGCTCTAGTTTTCCTTTTACTGGCAGTATTTTTGTAATGCAAAACAAGATACTGAAGGGTAAAAGCATGGTAGGTAGCAGAAGTAATAGAAGAAGAAAGAAGAAGAAAATCCCCAACAAAACAGATCTCCAAACACTTTTAAAAAAAAGAGATAAAAGTGTGAGAGAAGCAGAGAAAGGTGTCTCTACTGCTACAAGAGTGTAACTGAATGTTTTAAAATGGTTACATTAATAAACATGAAAACTAACTTTCATCTGAAATAAAAGAGTACAAGTCATCAGTCTTTCAAAGTCTGGAGGGGAATCTAAAACCAGGGCATCTCAGAACAGGAGGAGGAAAGGAAGGAGGGTTGGTACTGATTGGAAGAGGACTGCATTAAATAACATTGGCATTACGAGGCAAAACAGAACAAATTCAGGAGATGCCATAGTTCAGGTTGCTTGGGTGACTGGAACTGGAACTGTAGAGGGTAATGATAACACTGTCTTCTTACAATCACTTGTTGCAGAGCAAAGCCTCAGTTAGCACACGGTGTGGAACCTGCTGGTGAAGATGGCAGCTACTGGGTGTTGCAGTAATGGCTCCATGCTTTAAAGCAGCAACCTATCCAGATTCTTGAAGTGAGCGCAGAACTATTGTCTCTGTGAGTGTTTTTTGGATTTACTTGGAATCATAACTTTTTAAAGCAGTTCAAAGGTTTACTATGGTCAGCTTTCATGCTTTACCCCTACGCACAGATTTCTTTCTGATATCCTAACAGATACAGGCTTAGATATGATAAATTTGGCTCTTCTTCAGTTTTCCTACTCTGCAGGCTGTGGTTGCATGCTGCAGTTGTATGGAGCAGAATATGAATTCAACTGGCCCCATCAGCTTTGGGGTAAGAAGTGTTTCAGTGCAGGAGAAATGCTCTTCCATAATCATGCAACCTGATTTATTGGGCCAAACGTTGTTCTGACTTGCCATATGCCATCAGACATCAGGTGCATTAAATGGAGCAAGAGACCGGACAGAACTGGCTCCTCACCATCAGGAAGAGATGCAATTAAGGCAAACGAGATCTAGCCCTTCCCTGGTTGGTCATAAGCCTAATTAAAGTAGCAGAACAGTCCAATCAGGAATGTATTTGTAGGCCATGACTTTTTTTAATTTTTAAATCATGGCATTCTCATTTTGGGGCATATATTGCATTGATAATAGGTCTAAAGTATGCTACAGGTTTTGGAAGCTGGAGCTGTTCCTCCATTACAGGTTATTCCATCTGCCATATAAAAAGAAACACAGAATTAGAGGTACAGTCATAAAAGTCCTTCTCAGTCACTACAGGAGGCTTTTAGCATTTTAAAGTTATCCAGTGATCAGCGTAGGTCGTACCCATAGTACCCATATCTAGAGCTGTCTACTGTGCAAAGTAATCATACATGTAAGGCTGCTTGGAAAGAACATGGTAAGAGTGTTTTACAGTTATTAGAAACCTTCCTCACTTAAATACTGGTTGCTTAGGAAAAATTCTCCACAAGTTTTCCAAATCATAGGTAAAATACTTACTTTTGATATTTTAAGTTAATTACTATGAATTAAACTGAGATAAGACATCTAGATGGTTCTAGTAATTTCTATGCTGTGTCATTTGAGGAATGTCCACCCCATGGGCTGTTGGAATTTTGGTCCAGTTTGGAACAAAAGAAGACTTCAGATGCAGTCTCTGTGGAATGGAGGCACAAAGTTCTGATGGATGTTTCCTCAGACACTTGGGAGAGGCCAGGAGAGCCTTCTGCTTCCACCTTTCTGAGAGTCAAACAAATCCTCAGGCTATCAAACAAGCTTTCATGCAATGCCCACTGCAGCTGATGGATTTCAGTGCTACCCAGGCTGGGCCCACAGAAGAAGAAGAATGGATTTGACCAAAATAGATTGCTACTAGGTACTACTACTAATGCTGCTTCTAGGTAGTACCTAATCTGGGCTAGAAATGGGATGAACTGTTATTCCTCAACTGTTCCCCCTAGGAGTGGGTTAGCTTTTCTTAACTTCTGCTTCATGACCCATGGGACAGCACATTGGCCACAGCCCCTGTGTACAAACGGATGTCTCCCTGCTCTTTTCCAGGGACATACGTATACTGCAAAGGACTGTCTGCTGTCCCCAGCTGCATGGGCATTCCTGCTGAATGTAGTCTCACTAGCTTCTCAGGCACTAGCTCCTGGGCATTTGAGTGGGTGGCCTTTTTGACAGCCTGTCATGGTGTCAGGTTTGAAGACAAGCTGCCTTCAACCTTGCCACTGGAGCAAGATCGAAGATACTTGTTCTGGGCATTTGACTCTGCCATGTCAACAAAGCTTGCTGCAGATCTAGGAGAGCATCATATAGGTATGTGTTTGAGTTAGGAATGAAAAGCTATATATTGTTTCTGACCTTTCTTTGCAGCCATCTTCTCTTCCTCTTTTTTCTTCTCTTCCTCCAGAGCTTTCATTTTTGCATCATACTCATCAGCACGGGTCTTCCACTCGTTTCTGTTGTTCAGCAGCCCATCAAGCATAGGCTGAATTTCCTCGTGGAAACGTGAAAATTCCTAATGAAAACACACCTGTCAGCACAACGCAGCACAGAGGCAGTGCTTTTCCATCATACCCCAGGACAGATCCCAACACCTCACCTCCCAGGCCACCTCATGCAGGGAAAGCATTATCAGCACTAAGAGGGACCATGCTGCAGTGCCTCGGAGAGGGGCAGCTGTTGTCTCCTCTACTTGTCCCTCTCACCCTGACTAGTCTTGCTGCACCAGGACTTACTCACCTGGGATTTGAACCCCTATTGAGCAGGATGGGGTGTGCAAGGGTGCGCTTTGCTTACCTTATAGACAAAAGTGCATACAAAATCGATGAAACCCACTTGAAGCTTCGGAAGCTCAGCAGCTTTCCTCCGGTCCATCATGGGCTGTGGGAGGATACAAGTTTACCATGATTTATGAGAACACTTCACTGAAAGACACACATCTATTTTTCCCAAAAATTGCCTTGTTGTGTCAGCCTGGCAGTTCTGCCATGCTGTCGGTAAAGGCTGCCCGTCACAGTGCTCTTCCTCTGCTGCAGAAGAGTGTGGGCTCATTTCCTTTCCCATTTTAGCAGAAATTTTAGAAAGCTCTTTCAGTGTCTGTGGATGGGGAGGAGGACAGGGAGTTGTGCCTCTCAATCAGATACCTGAGAGAAGGTTCATGTTATAAAGTGCTGAAGATGTTTTCAATTCTCTGAACATAACTGAACAAGAAATTATATTCTTACATGGTCTTGCTGCTTACTATATCATTTGTGATGCCTCTGTAGGTAGAGGGGGTGTATGAAAGCCTACTTAAAGAAAACCCAAATCACGTAGGTGGAGGCTGCATTAAGGAATGACTCTTGGCTCTTTCAGTGCCAAATGTAAGTATTGGTTATTATAGCAGAAAAAAAATATTCAAACCCCCTGCTTTAACACACTTCCATTTACCACAGATAATTTCTGGACTCTACAAAGTTTGTGTTTGTATTTTTTTTCTTTATCAGAAACTGTGCTTTCCTCTACGATGTATGTAATTAATTTTCCTTTTTTCTGTAAGGGACCAGCACAAAGACTCCTGGGGGATAGTCACTCCTTGCTGGTTCACAGCCATTGGGACCCATCTAACTATACGGAGAGCTGGACAAGAGGCTCTGTCACAGAGGGTCTTCCCTAGCTAAGTACCCGCTTTTCCAATTGATTTTGGCAGGTCTGGTGATTTCAGGAAGACTCACAATGCTCTGAGAGAAGAAGTGCTTGTATTAAGTCTCTGCTGAGACTTGCTGTCTGAACTGAACTGTCTGGCTCTCACATGGTACTTACAATAGGCTGTTGCTGAAGGACACTTATTTCTAAGTCTCCTTGCTCCCAGAACTCAGCTGCTACCAGGAGAGCTACCTACGTTGCCAAGGAGGGAAAAAGAAAAGTTAGCACTGACTTCAGCTTTACAACTTGATGTGCTTCAGGTCTCCACCATGAAGCAAATCTCACTTCTAGCCCCTCTGTTGCTTTGTGTCCAACCCCAGCCCCAGCCTTTCTCCTGGGAAGGGCAGCAGTGGCAGTGGGACTGCAGCCGTATAGTGACATCTCAACAACCTTATTGCACGGGAGCTCATTAGTCCACTGCTCATCCATTAAGAAACATTTCCAGTGTGTCTTCCTCAAGGATTTGCCTCTTGGTCACAGTTGTGGCTACCTGTTACAATTTTCTCAGCTATCCTTCCTCCATGCTGAACAGGAAGGTGGGTTTTATTTCTTTTATCCTCCTTTAGATTTTAATGTTTCTTACTTAGCAATTGCTCAAGTACAGTTCAGGAAGGAACTCCTGAAGGAAATCAAACAACTGAGCAAACAGCAGGTATTGCTGTAAAAAAGAGAACCCATATATTACATGCAAAAAACCTCAATGTAACCAAAGCAGCTAAATACTTGGGGTTTTTTTCTTTTCTTTTTTTGGTAAACATTAATTTTCTACAGAATTCACAACTACAATTTTAAAGATTGGTTTATCCATCAAAATAATAGTTATTCTAAAGTCCTTTTGATAGTGTTGGTAGGAGACTTTGATTCAGCCCCTAGCAGCTTAGGAAATCGCATTACTTTGAAGTATAAGCTACAGAAATCTAACTGTATATCAAGCACCTGACCTTACTCTGGACTTCCCAAGGCTTTGTGATTGCTGACAAATCACAGGCAGTCATCATCATGGCCCTAAAAACAGGAAAGAAGTTAGTTTCCTCTCTACAGCCTGCACCCTATCTCTTGCAGGCTCAGGATGCTCATGCCCCAATACTGTGCCAGGTATCCCCCAGTCCCTGCTGAAGTGATAGATAAAGACAGACAGGTTGCTGTAACAGCCTTGGCTCTGACTGGGAAACTCATCAAGGATTGCTCTCTTGATTAAAATGGATTTATGCTAGGGAATTTCTTGCTTCTGGCTCTAGGATGTTTGCTGCTTTAGTCATTGCTAGGCTGAACTTCTTGATTTTGCAGTAACATTTCTGCCTCCCTCATGGAGGTGTAGCAGTGCAGACTGCAGTGATGTGGTGGGTGCACTTCATCGCCAGTGCAAAGCATCCTGCAAAGCGCCTGTGCAGTCACAACAACAGCATTGTGCAACTCAGATTGGTTGCCACTGGGAAGAACAGCTAATGGACTGGTTTCCTGTAGATCTGCCACTGCAGACTACTCCTGCTTGTGGGGTGCAGAGTGGTCTGGTAGGAGTATATGGCCAGAAGGGATCCTGCATCTCGTTACGAGTATATGACCAGAAGGACACTCTAAAAGCAGTCACTTATCTGGATGAAGAACCACTTTAAGGTTTTTTCCCTGTTTTTTCCCTGCTTCTCCAGAAGATCACATTTGAGTGGACAGTAATGTATCACATGCTGATTTTGCACTCAGTGCAGCACATGTTTTGGAGCTCTCACCAGGTGACTGCATCTCTCACCTTTCCAGATCCAATTACTTACATTACAACCTCTTTCTTTGTTGTCTCCAGGGATAGATATTCAGTCCAGGCAGTCATGCTATCGTATGTCTTGGACTCATCAACGATCTTTTGAAACATCGTTCTCTTTCTTTGAGGGGAAGAAAGAAAAAGCTCAAAACCAAGGAAACAAGTGTGTTACAAAACAGGTGGCTGGTCCTGGTATTGATAACCTTTCTAGAAGGATTTCTAGATATTGTTGTCCTGGCATTTAGGTCCTCAAGGAAACCCCCAACAAAACCAGGCACCATCACCTGCTTCTCTTAAGTAGAAGAAACTATTGTAAACGACTTAAAAATAAGTATAGTGGTGAGACACGAACAGGAACTTGAAAGTATGAGCTACTGCAAGTTATGTCAGCCAAGAAATGCTTCCACCTTTGTTGGCAGCACAAGAAGGCTTTTTCCCTGAATGTTACGCAAAGTGCAGAAACCTAGAGCTGCCTGGAGTATTTGTAAAGCTATTGGCTTTATATACTTAATTTGCCTTGTTAACATTATTTATATACCTGAATATATGTAGCAAATTTGGGGGAGGTGTTTATGCACAATGCACCCATGTTTTGAGTGGCATGAAATCCAGAAAAATCTGCTGTTTCAGTGCTAGCAGAGAAGACATTTAGGCCAGGTCTACAAAGTGACTTGTGTATGTGTTCTGTCCATACCATTTTGCCTGGGTCTGATCTCAACCAAGCCTTCACTTGCAGACCATGGACCAAGGAGTGCAAAGACTGACTTGTTTCCACCTGGTAAGGAAGTAGTGCTATCTGCTCCCATACAGCCACCCTACCTCTCGAGTAAGAGGACTGGGTATTGCACCCTCCCTCGTATTCCTCTTTTGTGGACTGTTTATATTCTGCATAATCTTTCTTCACTGCAAAACACAGAAGGATTCTCTGGTCTCAGAACTGTATTTTGAAAAAACATTTTGAAAGCTCCTTGCTAATTAGGAAGTCCTATGTTTTTGAAGCCCAGCCTTATGTCTGAGGAAGTCAGGGCATGCTGTTCCAAGATGTTTGGCATTTGGGGCTTTTGAGTGAGAAATATACTATGACCTTGATATTCACCTACAATGGACCACTTGTTATATGGGTTATGCTGCTCACACAGAGAAGTTATGTAGCCCTTGCCACGCCATTAACCATTTATGAGTATTTTTAGTGCTGAAGTGCTAAGTAAAAAAAAACAAATCAGACCTTTCTGTTAGGGGATCATATGGCACAGCCTTGTTGGAAATAAAGGGTTAAAAAAGTCATGCATGTAATCTAATGAGTAAAAGTAAAAATTCTTTTAAACGATTTGAGCTCACCCCACCAGCTCTGATGTTAGTATTAAAGGCAGCCTCCCGAAGGCAGTGTCTGTGAAGAGGATTGCTGCACAGGGAAGCTCTCAGAGCAAAGCATCATGTTTTGCCTTTGTAAAGTACCAGCTGCTTTCTGCCCTTCACACACAGTGTACATGACAGACTTACTTGAAGTAGAGTGCCAGGTCTGTTGCTATAATGGCAATTTCCATCAGGTGAATCATGTGCTCATGCTGTCTGCGGTTGAGGTTCTGACATATATTCAGTGACTGAAAAGCAAAGGAAACAGAGCTGCAAAATCCAAGCACTGTGTTGCGAGTTCCTTGCCATCTCTCTTTCTTGAACGTGCTCGACTTTTTTTTTTTTTTTTAATGGCTTTAGCTTGCTCCCCTAAAGTGCAAGGGTTATGAGTCCCATTCACTGTATGTTGGTACCTAGCCTCCCCTTTTTTTCCACTGAACAGGGTCAGTGTCCTGAAGCTTGTTACACAGCATGTACCCAAACCCTGTCCCCCGGACCCAGTGTGAATTTGCCTGAAATGAAAAGTTAGCTGGGGGAGTGTGTCAGCCTTGGTCCTGTCAGTAGGGCTACAAGAGGACAATCCTGTATTTAATATACTCCTGTGGAGATAACGGTATGTCTTCTCCGGAAACCAGGTCATGCATTTAGGAAGCCCATGCGTTTTGGTACTGGCTGAACATAGAGTACTTGAGGAGTGAGGCAGCTGCAGTTTCTCAGGTATCCAAACCAGAGAAAGGTCTTGCGCTAAGCTGACAGTTCTGTTGTAGCTGAAAAACTTCCCTGAAAGTAAATTATTCATGTCCTTACATTACAGTTCATTACCAACCTCTTCAGAGAGCAAGAATTTTCCAAATTCCAAGTGATGTCTCTCTAAAATTGAGGATCCATGAAGTTTAGCTAAAGGATTTTGAGATCTGGTTGCGTACAGGAAAAATTAAAGATGTTAGTGCAGCACTTAAAAATAGAAAGAAGTGTCCCATTTTATGTTTAATTTTGTCAAACACACAAGATCATCTCATTTGAAAAGGCTTAAGAGTAATATTTTTAATAGCTAATGACATCAGTCTAGTAAAAAAGACTTTTGTGACACAGCTTATAACTATTTGGACACTGTATAAAACAGTCTTCCAACTACAAATTTCACCCAAAATGTTGTTTATGACTGGACCGTTGTTACCCAGCATAGTAAGCTTGTTTAATTGCTGAATAAATACATGTTGGTATCTAGTCACAGGAACAGAAAAAACAGCAGTCCTTGGATACTTTCCTGGCTGAAAAGCAAGACCCTCTTGTATCCAAAACACCTGCCAGCTTCACTTACATTTTTCAAAAGCTCCAGAAAACATTAAGAGAGTATAACCAGCAAGCATTGCGGAAGAGCTGTGATCTGGCATTGCTTTAAGTGAGCAACAGAGGCTTGACCAATCAGTGAAATCATGCAACTGTTTTTCTGTAGCTAGAAACTACCTGCTGAGAAAAGCACCCTCATACTCATAGGTGCTTTATTTCTGCAGGTGGTGAGGGCAGTGCCGTGCATGGTGCTTTCTCCATAGACACCTTCCAGCAAAAAGTAGGCTTCTTGTGTCCAGGATGCTCCTGATGGCACCCTGAGCCTCCTGTCATGCTCAGGCCACTAGATGCCTGTGCTGCACTTGTTCCACGCTGTAATGGTAATGTAGTGTTTTTTTAACCAAAGGAGGTTTGCTAGGAGGTAACAAAAGCCCCAGAGAGCACTGCAAAATTTCAGTTTCCCCACCGGCCAAAGCATAAGCTCAAATGCTGTAGCAAGCAAAAAAACAAGGTTATTTGCAAAAGAAGGTTGTTACCTCTGTGTATAAACCAGAGCTGTACTGGGGTTTGGTGTGATCACAGCCTGATCCCACTCCACACAAGAGCAAGAGTAAATGGTTTGAAGTGGTAGGAAAGTGCTTACTTCATTTGGTAAAGGTTGTTGGTTCCCCTGTGGTCAATGTCGTGGCACAGAGCAGCAGTTACCATTGCAAGGGCTTCAAGGTCTGAGTAATAACGCTTCAGTTTGCCAGTCTGGAGGGTGAGAATTTGCATGGCACCTGTTATTATCTCTTGCAGGAAAGGGTACTGAACTGTGACTGGTCTGCGCTGGGGATCTCCTCACTGAAACAGTCCAGCAGAACTGAAAATACTTGTGAAGCTAAATGCAATACATGGTACACTTAAGTTAAAATGGGAAAGCACCTGGGAACGAAACATTTCGGACTCAGGTAGGCATGCATGTTGTGCATATGTGCTCCATGCCCACCTGCGATGCTGGCTACCTGCTGCTACAACTACCTTGTGCCCAAGGGACGCCCAGGTCCTCATAAACATCCCTCCAGTCACTGAACACAAAGTAATTTGCAAGGGGCCTCTGCTTCTTTCTGGGCAATGAGGTCTCCAAGCTGAATCGCACAAAGGATTGTCCAGGACTGTTAGGTGTAATTTTGTTGCCAGCTGTGTGGGCCATACCATCTGCACTGAGTGCTGGTGCTGGTCCATCCCTGGTGTGGAGCAGCAGTCTGACACCTGTTTTTCTTGTTAGGGCACCTGCTGGCCTGAGACCCTGTGAGAAATGGCACTTGCCACATTCATACTTACACCTGTACCTGTCCTGCCTGGAAATGGAAAGCATGAGGTTGTCTCCATCCCAGCCAGCTAACTTCAGTCTGGCTCTTACTGCCAGAAACTACTGGAGGAAGGGAAGTCCTATAGTTTCTCTCCCCTTCCCAGCAGAAGGATTTCATCTGGCAGCTATTCAACATCCTACACATCTGTACCCAAGAGAATTAAAGGACTCCATTCATTGGCCAATACTGGCCGCAACTTTACGTGTAACACAAGGACTGCCACTTAAGGCAAATGGAGACCTTATTTAGCAGGACATGTGCCAGGAGTGACAAACTCTCATCCTACACCAGGATTCAAAGGGAGCCCTGCATATCTCCAGGGCACAACAGAATACCTCCTGTAAATAAACCCACGCCACACAATTAACTGGGGTGGTGTTACCTTACCATCAGGAGTGTGAACATGGTCTGTGCAACGTTGAAGCCATGGCGCCAGTTGTGGTAAGTTATTTTCCGATAGCCTTTGCTGACTGAGTACACGAACCTTACCAGAACCTACAAATTGGAGAAGAGGATGTTAGATTGTGTGATGAAGCTCCTGCCCATTGCTCTTGTGATAAAGACTATGTACAGAAGTCATGGATGAGTTTCAGACAAAGTCTACAGAGGTGGCCCCAGAAAGGAATCAGAAGCTGTAATATCATTAGGCTTCACTGATGGTGGTGTTATAATAAAGCCCAGTGGTGAGCTAGAGGGGACACTAAAATATAGCTCTCTGCTTTCTAATTTTTTTTTTTTTTCAGAGAAATAAAATCACAGAGGTGCCTGTGGGGGAAATAAGAAACAGCAATATCTAGAGGAAAAGAGATTTCATCCTACTGTTTGTGAATTTATTGAATTTCTTTGTTTCTCTATGTTATCACTTGTAAGATTTGTCCCTCCCATGTCTTGCAATTTACTGATACTTCTCTTCAAGAGATATAGCTCCACAGATGGAGAGTTGGGTGGTGTTTGTATCACCTAACCAATTACAATATAGGGCATTAAATAGCAAACTATTTTCCCCCTCTACATTCTATTTCTCTACAGGTACTGCCTCTTGTAGCTATATAGGTTTTCTCATTTGAGAGCAAATTAATCATGGATGAATTTTCATTTTTTTAAATCTCTGCTGCTGAGAGTGGCAGCAAAGAATGACTGCTTTTCACACTTGTATCAGGGGTTAGTTGTTCCTGAGCAGATATTTTGAATACTTTTTGACATTGACATGCTATAAGTAAGAAGCACGGAAGCAATTCCCGTTCAGAACCCTTCACTTCCTACTTCCCAGCCTGCCTTTCCAGGGTGAAAACTCTTCCTGCAGTTACCTCCAGATCCCACTAGATGGAAGTAAGCCTCACATGATAAGCTGAGAAAGCCCTTGAGGAGGCAGCGGAGTTGCGGAAACGAAATGCCAGTTTCGCAGGTCCCACAGCGGTTTGAACTGTGGCAAAAGCCGAGAACTTGCACATCAGGGGCTGTGGGGTCCTTGTGCCCACAGGGTCCCACCGCTCCTGTCGCCAGCAGTCGGGAAGTTAGTACCCACTGCACCAAACCAACTCACGTCCGTGTTTGCAGGGGGAAGAGAAGCAGAGGGACCTGCCAGCGTGGGTTTCAGTGTATCTTGGCTGAAAGCTATAGAGTACATACTATATAGCAAACGAAATATGCACATGAGTATGCACTGCCCTGTGTTGTGCCTGGAAAGTGTGTTTTTACACTGTGGCTGTGAGTGGCATTAGATGCAGCAAGTGTAAGCAATTTTTTTTTGCATGGCGTAGCCCCCATCTATATAGACCCGACAGCAAACTCACACCTGCAGCAGACAGTGCAGAGCAGAAGAGGCCAGCATCACCGTCCAAACCCGCATGTAGGGACCAGGGGCTTTGAGAGGGGGTTCCCTGTCCCCAGCGGGGTGACGGGGCTCAGAATGCACTTCCCTCTCCCTGCAAGCCCCCACGAACCCAGACCTCTGGCCACTCCGTGAGCTGCGCAGGGCATGCATGGGGACCTCGTCCACACAGTGAGTCTGCTGGCCATCCAAGATGGGAGCCCCTACATGTTGCCAGCTCCTACCTCCTGTGGGATCTGGAACTTTTTCACCACGCCGAGCTCGTAGTACATCTGAATGCCACACTTCACCAGCTCTAGCTCAGTGCAGTCAAAATCAGAGAACCTGAACTCATAGATTTCAAACTTGTTGGGCCCCGGGAGTTCTTCTTTCTGGAAGAGAGGTGGGATGGTTTGTTGCTGTGCTACTTATGCCATCCCTAGAAACACCTGGAATGGGTTTTCCCTAATAGAAATTTATGAGTCTGATGCTGCTGGGAACTTTACCTCTTAGAATATAACA
Source organism: Elanus axillaris (assembly GCA_026212715.1). Taxonomy (NCBI): domain Eukaryota; kingdom Metazoa; phylum Chordata; class Aves; order Accipitriformes; family Accipitridae; genus Elanus; species Elanus axillaris. The sequence continues at coordinate 30,358,613 of JANZLQ010000079.1, forward strand.
CATAAATAGACTGAAATGCAGCTTTTCATGATAACGCCGTTAGTGAGCTAAGAGGGAGGGCAATTTTGGTAAAGTGGAAGAAATATTGCTTGTTTTCTCTTAAGCACTTTTCTTGTTGATATGATGTAGTTTGACAGGCCTTACAAGGGAAGACTTACAGCCCTCCATATTTACTCCAGAGGACAACATGCGTGACAAGTCAAGGTGGCTAATGTGTTTCCTGATGGACTTTGAACCCCTTGAGATAAAGTGGCAGAGAGCAGGTACTCCCCAGGAGTTGGGGAAGGCATTCGCTGCCACCTGATGGTAATAACCTCAAACTCACACAGCAGAGGAGGGCAGGGTATGCTTTGCCTTCACCCTTCACCAAGTGCCCTGCTGATATGTACCACTGTGCCAACACTGGGAGATCTTCCCTGCACGCACTCAGGCAATATTTGTTTGCCAGGACTGTCCATTCCAGTGGTACACTGCTCTTACCAGGATGCTTGCCAGCTCCTCTTCCTCACACTCACTTGGCTCTTTCCCCAGCTTTTCTCTTGTTGGCTGCAAAGAGCATGGATGTGTTAAACTGGCAACCAAACCCCACCAGACTTTGCACTGTGCCGCTTTGGGGCAATCTAGGGCAGCTCTCATATGCAAATTGTGTTTCCTTCTTGGACCTTACTTCTATTTCTGGTTTTCCAACACATTCTTCCTGATAAAAATGTTCTCCCTCGCCTTGATTTTGGTTTGTATTTCCCCCACTTGCAAATGTCCCCCTAGAGCCAGTGTCCCAGCTGGGTCCTCTAACTCCACATCCTCTGCACGAAGGAGTTCTTGGGGACATAAATCAGCTCCTCTTCCACCCCCTCCAGCCCTGCCCTGAGTAGCAACTGCATGAGCCCACCTTCATGGCTGGCTTTACTGAGGAAATTAGAAAGGACGCAGCATAGCAGCGTGCCGAGGTGGAGAGCAGACCACAGAGCCAAACCAAAGACTTGTTCTGCAGCTGTGCAGCAACTGGGGCCCAGGTTCTGCCTCCACATGACAGTGGCTGGAAGCATTTCTGTGGGATGGGAGACCTGTGTCTGTGCCATATGTCACAGGCCAGGCAGGCCAGTACATTTGGGGGTGTGCTGCACATTGCAAGGCATTACCAGAATTTCCTGTATTTCATCCTTGTCACATTTCACATGGTAAAGCACCATATCCTGAGCAATGTCCTTCCGGTTCTCCAGCTTGTTCATCTTATCATACGTGTCTGTGTTGAGTACAGACCAACCCAGGAACTGTGTCAAGGACTTGGTGAGGGGAAAAGAAGGAAATGGTGAAATAAACAAAACATCTGTTCCTCAAAGACACAGAAATATAACACTGCCTGATGTATTTTTAGAGAAACACAAGCTCCACTTTGGCCACAAGTCTAGCAATGAGCAACTGTGTGTTTGCTCCCAACCGCTATCTGCTCCTCAGCAGAGAGCACCCCAGCTGTTGAATCTGCCTTGGACTCCAGAGCATCCATGCTGTGGAGGTTCGAGTACCTTCTGTCCAGTTCAGCATATGGAAAGCTATTTCTGTGTTGTTGCAAGTGTCTCCATGGAAAGGCTGGTGTCACAATGGTGACAGCAGGTCAGGAACCCTTGTATCAAGGGAAAGCAAGGTGGTCTCATTACCTTTCACATAAGTTTACTCACACCCTGTGTTTGCTCTCAACTTGTTTGCTGCCCAGTGGCCGATTCAAACTGATTCTTTTTTTTTTTTTTTTTTTTTTGCAGTCTTTTTGATTAATAAGAAAAGTCTACTTCAGCAAATGTTCTGATTGATAACAGATGCCAAGAGCTGAATGCCTGTATTGGATTGAAACTAGCATAGGAGCATTTCTAAGCAGCAAGCTGCTGTTGGTAGATTTGATACTGACCACTCTTTGTATCTTAGCTACACAGGTAATTTCTCAAGGGAGTTGCCCAGCCAGTGTAAGCCAGCTGTCATCTATGTGAACACAGGTCAGAATGGTTATGTTAGTATATCATAGCTGCTCATGGCTAGGTGTCCAATCCAAGAATGCTGAAACAAAATTACGTGAACACAGCTGGGTTTCTGAAACACACACACACACACACACACACACACAGTATTTCATATAGTTGCTTTCAAAACTTTCAAGCTGATGCACAGCACCTCTATAAGCAACAAAGAAACTTACTTAGGTGCAAAAGACTTGGGGATGCTTTGCCTGTGTACAATGAGCAATAGTGACCCCTCTCAACCATATGAACTACTTCCAGCCACAGCAAGGAACTATACCTCCATGAGGGTCTCATCCTGTTCGTCAAATGGTTTCCCATCTTTTCTGTTATAAAATGTGACAACACCAACAATTTCTTCCCTTTTGTTGACTATTGGCATGGAAAGAACATTTTTGATAGTCCATCCTGATTCATCTAGAGGACCTTCCTTGAAGCAACAGCAAGCAGAAAGACACCATATACTTAATGTGTTTTCTAAATGCATCAGCACTCCCATTTTACATCAAGACTACAGGCTAAAGAAATATTTACATGCCTAATAGTGACTCTAAATTACATTTCTGCAAACAAAGTAGAATCCTTGGTGGAACTGGAAGTTTTCACGGTACCTGAAAGTTAAACATCTCATCTGCAGCAGCATTCATAATGTTGCAAATCTAGGGGATCACACAAAAGAAAAAGTTTTACAATACAGGCAATGAGAAGTTTAAATACCAAAACAAAAAAATGAATTGATGAGAAAGCAGCATTAGTATGACTTCATCTCGGAAAGTCTTGATGAAGCCTAAACTAAGTACTTACAAATCCACTTTCAGCCACATAGGTTGGCAGCCCAGTAACTAGCGCCCAGTGATCTGGGGTAGGATTTCTGAATGAAAGAAAAATGCATAAGGGACATTAAGGATACACATTTACTGAAGAACAATCATGGATCTGAAATGTATGCAGCTGATTGACCAATCCATGTTTACATGTTTCACTCTCAGTTACCACATAGTCATGCTACTTTCAAAGGACCCCTATGTGCAAGCAAAAATTTTTCACCTAAGTAATACTTTTCCTGCAATAATTCAGTTCAGAATAACTCATAAAGTATCATAGTCTGTAGAGACCTAAGTAATTCATGGGAATGGGGGCCATGTTTCAGAATTTCAGCACAGAGAAAGATAAAAGGAAGTTCCTGTCTAAGAGCGTTTGCCGGCCTGAACTTTTGAACACTGCTGTAGCTAAGCCACGGGTGCCTTTCTTGCAGCACTTACGCCGATGCAAAGTGGTGTGACCAGAACTGGGCAAAACTGCTGTTATGCCAGATTTGTCCAGGGTGCCCAAGGCTCCTCTGAAAAATTCAGTGGCAAGAAGAGAGGGTAGTTTTCAGGAAGAGGGAGTCTCAGCGTGGCATCAAGAGAGGAGGAAAGGCCAGAGATAGCCTTGAGATGGGGTCAGCGACCAGAGGATAAAAGAGAAGCAAGTAAACTGCAAGACAGGCAGGGGAGCAGGAGTGACCATGAGAGGTTGGTAGGGTAGCAGAGGGGTGAGGGGCAGGGCTGGGACAGCAGGTGCCCCAACACAAGGGCAACCTGGATGGGCTCACCTGCTGACACAGGGAAGGCACCGAGCAGGAGTGATGCTGCAGCCTGGCAAGGAGCATGCCAAAACTTCAGGCAGTCAAGGCAGTGCACTTCTGTGTCTAAAAAGAATCACTGGTTGCATTGGCTTTTGGAGCCTGACTTGCAAGCCAGGATCCTAATACCCTGGAGGAAATCTTTGTGCCACAGAAATGTGAGTCAAAGCACCAACTTTATTCTGGCTTTCTTTCTCAGGCCTTCTATTGGTCCTTTGTGTATCTCCTTTTGAATGTCTTTAAATCATGGGGAACCTTGGTTTTAGCTACACTTTGTGTCAGTACCTAGCATACAGAAACTGTGCACTTACGGAATGACTTTAATGTCTTCTTTTCCATGTAATATATAATCGATGACCTTGTAAAAGACTATTTCCTACAAATAAAAAGAGTGGTGTTAAAATTAGTGGTGTGTCAATCCAGCCAGACAGGAGAGAGTTTAAGAAATCTGGTTCTCACATACTCGGCCATCCGGGGTGCGAGGTCCTGAGTAGGGGGGAACTTCTCCCAGCAGGACTGGCCACAGATCAAAAAATTCCTGGTTTTAAAATGAAAGAAGTATTTTTAGAGTAGAAAAGTGCATTCTGCCTTGAACCTCAAAGTACCCACTGCTCTACCATGCTGGTTTTGCTACTGTATAAACAAGGCATCAAATAATAAGACTAGGCAGCAGAATGTTATATCTAAATCAGGAACTGTCAGGTGCATTATATGGCTGTATATAGTCATATACTGCTGATACACAGGATGCTGCTTCAGTCAGTGAACAGCACAGGCTGTATTCACAGAGCAAATGGCTGTGTCAATATTTTATGTGTTCTTCATTTTCCAGAGTGTGACCGTAGGGCTGATCTACTACTTGCTAGCTTGCTAAAGTGAAAGAATTTTTTGTTTGTTTTTCTTAGGCTACATTATAATGCCAATCAAAGTGTGTTTAGCACACTAATGATCTTTTAATACACCTCTTCACAAGACAGCATGCTGTGAAGGCTCTGGCAATGTGGTGGACATCAAAGTTCATGGTAGCCTCAGCCAGCCTGACCACGGAATAAAGCAGGGCTCCTATGACAAGAATACTGTGTAACCCCCACATAAATCTTGCCAAAGGTGCAAACAATCAGATCAAATCAGACCTGCAGAAGTAACTTAGCTTCTGTCAGCCTATTTTCATGAAGCCAATTTCACCTAAATCCTTGATAACATGCACATGGATGAGTCCTTAAGGAAGGTGGCTGCTTTGTTGTTGGGGATTTCCACAAGTATCTCACTATACTTCTAACAGCCACAGACTTTGTGAGGCTGTGCTTATTGTATAGACTTTGACCAGGATTGGCACAGTCAGACATGTTTGCCCTTCCTTTGTCTTCCCAGCCTCTGGCTCCTTCAACAGTCCCATTGCAGTGATAAGCTCTTCCCTTTCCCTCTCTTTTCTTTGTCCCCAGCTCTTTATTTGCACAATGGAATAAAAAAATGCCAACCAAAGCAAGAATAGTGACTCAAAGGTAGCTTGCACTTTGGCTGCCCCAGTAAAACTTATCTCCACACATCACCGCTCAGTGGATTGCAGCAATGCAGAAAGCTGTACAACACACATGTGAAGAATGCTTACCTTCTGCTTTGTCATGTCCAGGAGACCTACTGAGTACCGGTCACAGTTCAGGTATGCTCTCACCGTGTAAAAAGCCTTGTGGAACTGCCTCTCAATGTCTGTCAGTTCCTCAAAAACCTTATTAGCCGACCACAACAGTACCTGCAGGATAAAATCCAAATGTAAACATAGCCTCCCCTTGAGAGCTGGGCTTCCCAAATGTGTCTGGAGTAACAAGGAAACAATTGGGGTTTTATACTACAGTTCCTGAAAAGTGCAATAGCAACCTATACTGCCAAATGTAAAAACATTGCTTATTAACACAGAATTACTAGGGGAAGATGCCCTCTGAGGAAGAGTCAGATCGTCATGGAGTCCTATGTAAAAGTCCAGTCTTACAAATATAGCTCAAAAAAGTAGTAGTGTCAGTTAAAGAGATGGCCCCACTTACATTCTATACCCATAAGTAAAATCTTGCATCCAAAACCATTTAACACCAAAAGTGTTGTAAATTCCAGAAGCTGGAGTTGGAAATACCCAAATTAATACTTTCCTCAAAGCCTTTGTGCACCTACTTTGTGTGCACATCAGCCTATGGTCCTTCTCCCCATCCTGCACCGTGCAGGTGTACCTTTAAGAAAGCTGTTGCTAGGCTCTTTCATTTGTAAAAAATTGAGGTTATGCAGTGAATTAGGCAAGTATTTCTGGTGGCACAAGGAGGACCTTTGTGGGCCTAATGGGGAACATAGTTTTCTCTGAAATGGTAAGAAAGCCACCTATGCAATTGCCTAGCTTATCTAGTGCATGTGTGTCTGTATCTGAGCATATGTGCTTTGATTTCTGAGCCCAGGAGACATTAGGAATAGTGCTTCAGAAGCACTGAGAGCTGCTACCTGAAGCTGACTGGACCTGTGGTTTGAACAAGAAGTACTGTTACATGGCCACAATCATGAAAAGTACATCTCACCACTGGTCACTAGTAGATATTTCTGACAATTTTGAGCTGCACTGGTCTTTGTTTCTAACCCATAAATTGGGACAACTCTGCCACTCCTATAAAGTCTGAGATGTTCAATGTCACTGGCCTGTGAGCATCCTTTGGGTAGTATAGTGGTGTTGTCATACAAACCATTAAAGGATAATGAGCAATGGTTTATTTTTGGCATTTTACAGCATGCAATAAGTAATGCTGAAATCCACAAGCCCAGTGAGGAGGATGGAAAGAAACACCTGAAGAATGGCCAATTCATGGAATGATGTAAAGGAGTTAGGCAAAACATGTTATATGGTCTTCTAATAAGACTCTTACACAGTATCTGAGCACAAGCAGACTGAACTGTCTTTGCACAAGCCAATTTACAGTATTCTCTCAGTCTTTGCAGTTGGGATTTGCAGTATTGAAGTCCTAGACCACCTTTGAGAATGTCATTTGCTCACTCTGTACTTTGGTACTTTTAAACCTAACACAATGAACCATATCAACTCTCGCAAAGACCTTTAGGTCCACATGGCCGAAGGTCTGCCAGCTGAACTATTGGTAGAACTAGCAGCGTGTCTTGCATCTCGTTCTTGCTTTCCTCCCTTTCTGTGGAGCCTGCTGATGCAGCAGTTATATGTGAACACAGAACTCTTGGGTTCAGCCCCAGACCAGGGCACCCTGTGGGAGACGTTAGGCCTTCCATTTCTTGGGTGTCCACTTTGTCTTCTAGCCCCTTCCTTGCCTCCCTCAGTCCTACTGCTAAACCCTCAACGGTTGCTTTTCACTCTTACCTGGCCTCTTCGAGTCTCACAATTGTGAAGATAACTCAAATGATAAATTTTCAAGTTCAGGGAGGCAAAATTCAAGTACTTCAGAAAAAGCTGAAAAGGCAAACAATGAGATTGAGTTGTATGTACTAGCAGCCTCGTGTATACTGGATTTTATAACACCCCTTTGGCAATGTCATGGTTATTCCCCTGGATAAATGCTTTGCTGTGCACTGGTGTGAGATGAGGCTTATCTCACTGTAACTTCTTGGAAAGATTTCTGAGATAAGCATACTCATAATAAGCCTCTTCTGTTAGAGGGTGAGTCCCCTGTAGAGAAATTTGTGCCAGTGGAGCTTCACCAAAGCAGACATCCCTATTGTAGAAGAGTCTGTGTTACGTGGCAAAAGCAACAACTGCTTGATAGAAACTGAGCTACTGACCACTTACTGTTTCATCAGAGCTGGTGAAGTGTGGGCCGTTCAGCTTATTAATAGCCACAATGACAGCAACTAAATCTTTGCCATTCAAGATGGGTGTTGCAAGGATGCTTTTCGTAGTGTAGTCCGTGAGCTCATCAACAAAAGGACTGAACTGGGCACACTGTTCAATAGAGAATTTACAAATCAAGATTTTTCCACAACATCTGTAGTCCTAAAACCAAGTTAAAGCACAGCCTCTTGAAGTAAGCTGCCTAAAGAAAGTTTTGCTTAAAATATTATTGAGGGAGAGAAATGAATTAGCAGATAATTGGACAACATACACGTGATAAAACTAGAAACAAGAGAACTGTCTGTGGCTTCTGACTGCAACACATGCACTTTTTTACTTTTTGCAAATATCTTGCAAGTCATAAGCTTTAACATGTCAAACTCTGTCAGAACAAGGAGGCTCTCCACTGGTCATACTCAGATCACTGACATCCTTTATAGCACCTCCTCCAAACTTTCCTCTGACTTCTCATTGACACTGTGAAGTGGGTACAGCCAGTTACCATGCAGCGCTGTGTAGCTACAGCTTATAGACCAGTGCTGTCTGGTACAGTCACTGGCAAGTTCACTCACCCTCATTTTTCTTCTGCTTTTGCCTGGGCTCTGAACCTGCTGTCAGCTTGCAGTCTCCATGAAGCCATCTACCCCTGTTTCTCTTGAAAATGTTCTGCCAGGTGTTTCCTCCAATGTTGCTAGGCCTTTGTGCATGGGATGGTAGATGATAGGGAAAGTATCCCAGTGGAGGATGCACCTGGCTCCAGTGGTGCATGGTTCCTGGCACTCTCCCTGTGCCCCTGAAAGCGGCCCATCCCCTTCTGCCCCAGGATCATTTTGGCAGTGGTTGCAATGTGCAGGTAGCACTGCTATAGACTGGGCTGCCCAGGGAGTTGCCCATGAGGGAATCGCCATTCAAACTACTGGGAGAGTGCTAGGTCATGCTGTAGGGGCAGTCCAAAGGGAACACATCCAGTTGTTCCTTATGTGAATGTCACTGTCCCGCTATCACAAAAGAAAACAAAGCAGAGAAAAGGTAGTGCAGGGAAGGCAGATGGTCCATCACCTTGCCTGCACAGGACCTTATTGACACCATCATCACCCATCAACAGGGAGTGCAGGGATGGTCTTGCTGACCCAAGATACTCTCTCTGCTCAGCTGAATAACTTGTCAGCTACAAGTCCTTCTAGTTGGGTTGGAAAAAGCCCCAAAGCTCTGATGAGATTCAGAAGGGTGCACCAGAAAGCATAATCACTCCCTAATAGGTCTTCTCCCCATATCTCCCCCACTGCTGGCCTTCCCTGCCAATGTGGTAGATCAAGCATTTAGTCTCTGGATCTCCTTCAAATGAATTGCCTTATGGCAATGCCTGAAAGCACTAGAGTTGGAGTGTAGTACTTGGCTCACAGCACTGAAATCCTTCCATATTCTTAGAGAAATGTCTGAAGCCAGAAAGATTTAAAAAGTTTAAGTCACATTCTTATGCTCCACCACCACCACCATCCCCCCCCCCAAAAAAAGGTTGCAAAACCACATCAATGTCTCAGTACGTTCTGTGGAGGACAAGGAAGTTTTTGCTGAAGCATTTGGATATGCTTGTATGGAGCAAAAAATGGACAGATAAACAGATGGTCTCTTTGTAACTAGCAAACAATAGATGGAGTAATCCCAAATGCCATAATTGGGTCACATGGATTTTAGTTCTATACCTATGATTAGAACAAGCCGATTGTTATTGCTGCCATTCAGGTTTACATGATTCAACCCAGAAGTATGGAGGGTAAATATTGTCATGAAGGCATAAAAAAACCCATTAAAATTCCTTAGATCCCTCCTGGTATCACAGTGTGCAGTGTTTGCTGACAGATTTTTGGTCAAAGTTTATCTCTTGCTGCTTGTGATGAAGATCACTTGTACATAGATTGCAGTTAATCCACCTGCTCTGAGGTCTACTCCCTCTGGTTGATAAAAATGCGTCTAAATGCCCTTGGCACAAGCCTCACCAGACAGCAAACATTTTCAGGTGTCATTTGTGGTAGAAAACCCTTTCTGGACTCACTGTAAAGGATCTCTCTTTGCCAATTACTCATGGATTATAAACGTGTGTGGAAAACTTCATGTCCATTCAGTGCAGATCTGACTGTACTGCACTCTCTGCTGGACTAGATGTGCTTTTGTTGTTTGGTTTTTTTTTAATGAGACAGGCAAGGTGTGACAATGCACTTGTTTGCAGGCATTAACACCTAGTGTATTTAATGTGCTCACCTTCACCTAACTCCATAAATTAAATTGGAAGCAACTTGCTACTGGTGCTTTGGTTTCCACTACACAGCTATTACACCACACGAGGTTTGACCAAGCACCAAGATGCCCTGCTACCTTTTGACACCTTTGTACTAGTAAGCATGTGAGCCTTTCTTCTACCAAATGAATGAATAAATGGCAAACCTACCTCATTGACATCCTTGATGTTCATGGTTTTCTTGGTTTGTGCAACATAGCCCACAATACCTATGTCCAACGGATAGACAATCTCACAGTCTGGGGAGACCAGGCATTCCTCCAGGGTGCTTCCCTCTTGGATGTTGAAAAGCCTTGTTGCCAGTTCAGGCGTGCCATTTCTCTGCCTGTACATGAAAAGACTACAGCGATCAGCGTGAATAAGGGACCTGATTCTTCTCAAGGTCTTGAAAACAACTTTCTCCATGTTGATGCTTTCTTGCATGTCTTGGATCAACTCAAAAAGGATTTCACCCTCATTGCTATCCCAGGACTCTGTTCTTAGTTTCTTCTCAAAGTACTGCTTGGCAAAAGCAGGGTTGCCATCAAGAAACTTCTCCACGTCGTCTTCACTAATGCTCATTGTGAATACCCTGGGTCTTCTGGTAGGTAGTAGTCCAAAGATCCGGTCTGTGCAAACAGCACTCTGATTTCAAATGTAGTTCCTAAATTTTTGTGATAGAAGATGTTGCTTCTAGAATGACCAAGGATGAGGTAACACTGCAAAGAGAGCTTGTCATCAGGAAGAGGTATTCCTTTATAGTGTCGAAGATGAGTCTGTGGGAGGACAGATCTTCTCAACCAAACAGATTAGATGACCTCTACAGGAGCTTTGGGTCAAATTTCTTCTTAATCTATATGCAAACAAAAACTGAGCACTCACAATATCTGAAAACACTCTCCTTTCTCTTGATAAGCAGAACACTTACTGAAACAGTTATATTGAGGCAGCAGCAACGGGGAAGAAGTGCATCTCCTAACATTGAAATAAGCTCTTTAAAGTCTAATTAAATATATACTGCTTGGGCCTAATCCTTGGCTAACAAGGTGAGCATCTTATTATTTCTGCTCTCCCAGCTCCCTGCAGTAGTAGGAAGTGCATCCTTCACAAAAGAGCACAGTGGTCAGAACAAAAATAGTGAGGTAACGCTGCTTGTTCAGGGCTCCCTCTTCTATTGCATGGTTATTTATCTGCTGCTGTAAAGTGTGTTCTCAAATGGAAGCATCAATCCTGAATGCTTTAGTTCATGATTTGAACTTAATTTTCAAGGGCTGTGGCCTTTTCTTCTTGGTAGTAAGAACCAGGAGAGGAAAGCATGCCTTTTAGTAGCATCCCTTTAGGAAGGAGCCTGGAGACCTTCAGGTTGGGGTGGCTGGGTTGAAACACTCTGAGGAATCATGGGAAGCCCTGCAGACACACAAAAAAAACCCCCCAAAACACCCAGGAAGGTAGAAAAATTTCCCTCATCACTATCAGTGGACAAAGGGTGGGAGTTATGGCTGCGAGGGACAGAAGTTGTTCCACATCAGTGAAGCCATCATGCTGTGCAAACAGCAGGTGAAGGTCAGCATCATGCTGGGAAGCAAAATGTCACAGACACCACTACTCTTCAGGGAAATTAAACAATGCACAAGGGTTTTTGTCAGTGAGGAACAGGGGTAAGTCCCATCCACTGCATTGCTGGAAGATAAACGAGGCTCACCTGCTCAGGGAATAAAGGTCCAGCTTGCCTGTGCCTGTGAGTGTTGGCACTACTGCCAGGAGTGGTGTAAACCAGCCCAAATGTGAATACGGGTGCCTGGGAGGAGGGTGACAGGAGAAAGAGCTGTGGTGGCAGTGTTAGAAATGCTTATGCAGGTAGGTCTGGAGCTCAGGAGGAGGACAGGTCAGGAGGGCCCTGGCTCCCATCAGCAAGGAGCACAGAACGTATAGATGCTTATCCACCCATGTCCACCCCTGAAACAGGAGGTGAATACCCTCACATAAAGGCATGGGAGTATAGGGGAAAGGAGTTAAGAGATAAATCCTTCAGAATTCAGTATTCAGAATCCTTTGGAAGACTTCAGAAGATTGCAGGGAAAAGAGTGGAAACCAAGGCAAAGATCTACAAACCTATTATTTATAATTCCATTTTCTCCTGTTACCTCTTTCAGTTCCCTGGGTCACTGGAGGTGCAGTGTGAAAGTTGCTGGGTCAACTGGTTGAATGTCTTAGATGCCTTTATGTAAGTGTGGCAGAGACTTGCCCTGGCAATTCTCACAATCAGGATATTAAAATAGAATTATTGTTCAAAAAGACCTAGAGGAGGTGATGTGTGCCAGGGGTGCATACACAGCCTCCAACAACTATGTTCTAATGGAGGGAGAAGGACCTGCTCAGCACTAGCATGGTGGGGGTCTGCTCCAGGTCTGCAGGCTGGGGGTGGATGAAGCCTTTTTGTGAGCAACAAGCAGGACTGTCCCAAGCACTGGTCTTGGTGGCGGTGGGGAATTTTAATTGTCTGACATCTGTAGGGGTGGCAACGCTTCAAGTTGCAGACTGTTCAGCAAGGTCTTGCATGTCACAGCAGTTTTCTGGGTACAAAGGGTGGAAGAAAGAGCAAGAGGAAATTTCCTTTGGTTTTGACTGGACACAAGGGAAAGAACTAGCTGAGAACTTGAAGGTGGGAGACAGTTTTGGTGAGTGAGACCATGAAATGAGAGTTTGAAACAAAAAAACAGGCCATTTTGTAAATTATGTCCTCTTCTTGATCTTAAGCAAGAGAAAAACAGACAGAAAGTGTGTAAGCATGGTGAAATTATTGAAGATTAGTATAAAAATACCATGAATGAGTAAAAATGGGAAGTCAGAAAGGTCAAGATCCAAAATTAGGTTAAATTAGGAACATGAAAGGCAGTGAGCTTTTTCTGTTGTCATATTGGGAAGAAAAGGAATATCAAGGAAAGTATTGAAGGACTGGAATACTTAGAGGGTTGTGTGAAGTAACTTCTAAGTTGTTACTGGCTTTTTCTGGTAGTTAACAGAGGATCTTCTGAGGTTATGAAATGCTGGGAAAAGCTAGATGTAATGATTCATTCAGCAAAAGAGAACAAAGGAAGAACTGGAGAATTCCACAACACACTGCTTTAAATATAGCTTCTATGAAAATATAGGAACAAACATGTTTCTGTAAATAACTACAGGACATAAGTAAGAGCAAGTGTGGTTTTGCCAAGAGCAAACTCTGTCATACTGGAATAATTTCCTCCATGTCAGAGTAAGAAGACTGTGGACAGAAGGAAAGTAACAACTGCCACAGCTCTTGCCTTATGAGGAAATGACACACAAGATATTCTGTCTCTTAAGGTGAGGGCTTAGACGAAATAGTTAAAAGGTGGTGGCAAATCTATTTGGAAGATGAAGAATCGTTAGTAGCTCACTAATGAAATGTAAGAACTTCTTGAGTAGGATTCTCAGTGGAGGCTATATCAGATGTATCTCAGTATTTTCACTGATGGGTGGAAAAATGCCTATTAAGCCAGCATATAAGCCACAGTCAGGTGTCTGTAAATGTGAGCACCATCTTAAAACTAAATTGCAGACAGTAGTGTAGAGAAGAGGACTAGAATTCACCAAGGCTGTGTGGAAAAACCTACTTATGTGGAGGACAGTCACCTGGTGAATTCATGGGGATGAGTCACTATCTGGGCTTATCACAGGCTAAACATGTGTCAACACTAACAGGCAGAAGGACGTGTACATCCATTAGGATGAACCTTCTATTGTATAACAGATTATGCCAAGTTGTACTAAACAGATATGTCAGCTGGAAGACAGTGGGAAAATGTGACCTCTGAGGAAAGACTGAGGTTTTTCATGTCTCTTTTGAGTCACCTCTTTCCTAAAGAAAACAGTCCCCAATTTTATAAAAGGCTACTGCTAAGAAAAAGGGAAGAGTGTTCTCCATTGTCATGTGGGACAGGAGATTTCAGATCTGCATTGAAAGTTCTTCCACAACAGTGGGAAGAGATGGCTCTTGCCTTATCTTAGATACCCTTAGAAACAGAGACATCAAACTTTTTCCCGGTGAACACCTCTTGTCAGAAGTGATGCACATGTAATGACACAATCCTGCTGGAAGTGGCATGGACAAACAACTTCTTACAGCTGGAGGGAAACCAATTTTTCTGTGGGTCCAGCCTCCCACAGTCCATGGCCTCTCAGACCAGTTATACATGAGGAAACCATTGCTTGGACACCAGGAAAAACTTAATTTGCAGCAGTGTAAATCTGCCTGATGTGAATAAATTAATTGATGATTAATGCACAATGAAAGCTAGAGGCATCCTTCTGCCTTCCAAAGCCTCCATCCCAGTATCAACCTGGGCCCTTCCAATGTGCTGTAAAGTACAAGCCTTGTTTCATCCCACAATGATGGGGAGGAGAAAGGAATGAGTAAAGTAAAACCCGTTTAAAAACTTGCCAGGGGACTAAAGCATTTTGGATCCTGATATCCCAAAGGAATGAAGTTTCCTGTCACCTGGAAAGTGAAGTGTAGCTCGTCTTACAGTTGTGCATACTGTGGCCTGGCAGTTTTTCTGATCTAGTGGACTTTCCTTGTGCCAGGTCAGATTTATGGCAGGAGAGAAGGTCTCCTGGGAGCTCATAGCCACTTCCCTGATTTATTTCAATGTCCAGGAATCAGGCTGTGTGTGAAATGGATATTACAGCACAGAGCTATACAGTTGGAGGATGTACTCAGGATGCCCTATGTCTGAACAGAAGGTCCTTTGGGCTTGGTAACATATGGTGTTTTCCAAGTTGTATGGCTTCACTCTTTATGTGTAAGCTGACATAAATGGGTTTGGTGGCTGTATTAAGGGGTATGTAAAGTGTTGGATGTGCTTTTGGCTTGTGATTTGGGAGCTGAAAAATTGCAAATGGGTGAACTATTCATATTGAATTGAAGTTGGCACTCTTGGATCCAAACCTCCTAGATATTCACACTTTGTTTGGTATGAAATGTTCTGTTCAGTTCAAGATAAATGTTTTTGTTTTGAAACATTTGTAAGAAAAACAAGCAGTGTCCTACAGTGACACTCCAGAGTCAACATATGAAAGATCCAAGCTCAGTTCCTTCCTCTGCATGCACGATTTGAAACTTAACAACATTTCCCCTTAACAAGGGGAAAGAATAAAGGTCGTAAAGTACTGAAGTTTATAGCTGCAGAAGTGGAGAAACAGAGGCAATATTGGTTAAACCAAGCCAGGGCTGTGTAACTGCAGTGCAATTGAAACCACATAGGAATGGCGTGTGGAAATCTAAATCATCTGTGCAAAGGAAGCCAGCAATGACAGAGCAAACCCCTTGGAGAATGGTGGTGGAATGACATACCCAGAATTTAAAGCATGGTGCAAAGGCTGCAGGTGTTCTCTAGGCCCTCAGGGAAACTTAGGTGGCACCATGAAAGCCATTGCTGGCATACCAATGATAAATGAGGTGGATACAGTCTAAGCTTGCAACAGGATAATGCTGTTTGATTGGACTTAGGCAGACAATGGAGGATTTTGGAGGAGGATGAGGTTGCTATTTTAGGAAACTTGCACTAGGCTGTCACACAGCATAATCATAACTGGGCACGTGTGGTTGCACACATTTGTTTTTAATAGCTTTACAACTAAATTGCAGAGTTAGCGTAAGACTTCTGCTTTGTTAGGTGTTGGTGGATGTCCTTTAAGCAGTGTTTCAACTGGAAATCTCAAATGCTTAAGCTGCCTTGAAGGCTTGGCTGGTGGCTGGAAAATGAACTGGGGTCTCTGGGAATAAAATTCCTCCCCTCCCAACAACTCATATCACAGTCTCTCCCGAATCCTAGGATGGACACTACTAAAAACTCCAATTATGAAGTAAAATCATCCAGCTGATGTGGTGCAAAACATACTGCCCGAGAGAAGCAGTATTGTTAGAGCCATTTATGGGACTGTGTCCAAAGCAGATGGTGCAGGTACTACCTGCAAAATAGAAAGGGTGATGGCAAGTGTTGGGCATGTTAGGTCTGAAGATGCTTTTGCCCCTCCTTCATAGGAACAATGTTTTCCTCCTAACCAAGACGCTGTGGGGAAGGGAGCTGCAAGTGACTAATTTGATTAGACATTATCCTTACAGGATGCAGTATTGACAGCTACACTCAAATCTTTCTGGCCCACTCATCCGTTGGCATAACGAGATTGTAGCTTATCTGATTTACCAAGTAATATTCTCATGCCACCTGCTTGTATCCAAGAATAAGCTTAAGTCAAAATTAGTACCTGGATACCCCTCAGAAAATTTTGCTTGCATTTTGGCCAGAATGTTGGCTCCATCTTGACACGACCAGGGAATATCAGCCCTCCTCTTATTAATTCTCTTGGAGAATTACTTTAAAATTAGCATACTAATTTCAGTATTGCCGGTGAATTGTAGGAAACAGAGATTTGAATCTGAATGATTCTCACAGAAAGGAGGTGGTGCTATGGAACATACATAAATACAAAGTTTAGATAGTAGTGTGTTCTGAGTAAGCAGCAATCAATAGGCATGCTAGGTTAGCGTTCCAAAATGCTTTCAAGCTCCATAAATTGGTAACACACAGAAATGTCTTTAGGTTAACATGAGGCTAGTTCTCAGTTAATTGTTTTATTTTATTTCTGCAAACAAACAACCAACCCAAACAAACAAAAAACCCCAACCCAACCAACTCTCTTCCCAAATGCAGAATCTTGCAAACTTTAAAAATAAATGCCAGTGGTTTTTTTATTGGTTTTCATTTTGTTTTTTTTTTTAAATAATTGCCTAGTGTTCAGAGGAGGTATAAGAGCACCTGCTATACTGGAGGTGCTTCACTCAAGGGAATGGTAGTGTGTAAGAGGCCGGACCCTGCACTGCCCAGTGCTCCAGGACAAGTCCTGAGTTTCAGAAAGTGGCAGCCCTTCCCTTGCGCTCTAGCACATAAATCAGTTTTGGATTTGGCATGTCTGGCTGTTGTTGTCTGAGAGACATCTATGAGAAAAGGTATCTTTGCCATGCCAGAAGACAGGAAATGTACCAGAGTCTTGAGCAAGTCCACCAGACCTGGCATGGTGACGTGCCTTGTATACGTTGTAAAAGTGCACAGATTGTCTTCCTCTTAATTTTATGTTGAGAAGGCTCAGTTAAAAAAATTATGACAATACAGTAGCAATGGCAATTTCTCCAATAAACTACATGAGTTTATTTTCTTTCAATTGACAGATTGTATCCAAAGCTCTTAGCACAAATCACTGAACCTTGAATAAGAAGATTACTTAGTTGATCAAATGTCCTGTGAAGCTGAAAAAAAAAGATCATTAAACTCTTCCCAAACTCTACCATGTGCATTGCTTGTGCAACCATCTTCCCCAAATACTCTGGGCATGAAATTAAGGAAAACATGATAGTAAGACATATGAAACTTTAATAGGGAACCCTAATAACACAACCTAGGTGCTCAGATCTATCCAGAAATAGATTTCCTCATGTGGTGTCAGGGGAAATGATGAAGAGGAGAGAAGAGGCTCTAAGAAAAGGTTTGCAGATGTCTGCAGAACAAGAGGGCAGGATCCCAGATGGGTGAAGTGATTTGTGGGAAACATGGACACAATGGGAAAAAAAAGACAGAGGATAAGATTGTTTAGCAGAAAAGAAGTGGAGCAGATAAACTGACTCTAAATTCAAGAGTAAAGAAAGAGCAGAAGAGATGATAAAGTAGTGAGGAAGAACAGGGTTACTGAGTCCATAAGAAGCTGTGGAAAAAGCCAAGGGCTGAAACCTGGGAAATAATATGGAGTCCTTGGAGAGTACAGTGATTAAGGAGAGTGGTGATGAGCCAGGAGGACCATGAGGGAAAAGCCAAAAGAAAATGCCCATCCATGCTTCTGGAATTGGTTATTGAGGAAAATCCTTGGGCCTCTCATCAGGAAAGATCCAGGGGACAGAAGCATTTCTGCAAGCCAGGGAGGCTGTTGGGTAGAGGGAAATCAAGTCTGAAAGGGTCCTACAGGGAGTATTTCAGAGTCTGCTTTTGGCTACTCAGATAGGAACAGGTGATGCTGAGTGATTCTCAACACAACTGCTCCAGGACAACTAAACCAGGCTGGGAAGATGCTCAGAGAAATACATATCCAGGTGAGTTTAGAAAGAGGGTGATGGCACACTGACATAATGAAGACAAAAGTGGCTCAGGATAGGCCTTGCCAGGATGAGGTGACAATGGTGGGTGCAGGGATACAATCACAGGAAGTGGATTTAACTCAAAGGACAGACTACTGTGAAAAACTGGGGAAGCAGAAGTGTGGTACTGAGCATAGCCTCCATGGATAGAAAGAGGTCAAGTCAAGAAATCTTGAGAAGAAGCTGGGAGAGACTCCGTAGTCTCAGTGCACACAGCAGAACAGTGCAACATTGGCAGGTGCAAGGCTGCAGCAAAGACAAAGCAAGTACTTGTGTTCCAGAGACCAGCAACAGGGTTGGTCATACACATCTTTTACTGGTCATAACAGGAGTGGCCATAGCTCCCCATGGTGGGACTGCAGGCAGTCCTGCAGGGGCTTTAACATTATTTGGGCACACTGCAGCCTGTCTCTTCCTCCTCTCCTTGTGGGCAGTGGGATGCTTAATGTTCAATTCCTGCAGCAGAGGTTGCTGCACTGATCATATTTTTAATGGGCATTAGTAACTATCTCTTTGAGGCAACACTGCAGTTTTCAGTGTTTCCAGCTTGTTGCTCAGTCTGAAGAGAATGCAAGCTTGGTCTTCAGGTCAAGTGTATTCCAGTTGCAAGTTTACAGATGTGGTAACACTTTGGGACCCTGAGACTTGACTGGAACCTCTTGGCCTTTCTGCAAAATAAATCTCTTTGCTATGTAACAGTGAAGTTTCCTATCCATGGAAGACTTACCCTATTTCAGGTCTTGCAGCTTCAAAGAAAATCAGCCATTTAAGGCATAAAATAAACAAAATCCTCTGTGAAAAAAAAATAGGAGTAATTTCATAATATTTGATAGATTAGAAAAAACCTCACAGTTCTTTTCCCTTTTTCAAAGCAAAATAATGAAGTCCATCCTTTCCTCCCACAAAGGAAGCAGAGATTGAATGTGAAATGCAGTTGTATATGAAAGCCTTTGGCTTATTCTCTAGCTCTGTGGCTCACTAATCAGCCTCACATTCACAACTGCCCTTTCCTTGGAGTGCAGAGAGATGCTCTGACCTAAACCTTCCCGTCTTAGTTTGTTTCTGCCTTCTGTTGCAGATGGGAACTGTGTCTTCTAATGCTTACTAAGGCCAGGTGCCTGGCTAATGGCCTTTGGCTGCATGCACATAGAGATTCCCCTGGCTTTGGTAATTTGTGCTTCTGGTTTTAGCTTTTAAATCCATCATCAGGGCTGGCATGGACATCCTGGCTTATCCAGAACTACTCAAGTTCTGTGCCAGCAGTATCACTTTTTTAAAGCACCTTGAGATCCATGCCATGTAAGGACCTGTAAATATCCTGTTGGAGTAATCTGGAGCAATAATCTGGAGGCAGCACTTACTGTCTGCAATATGTAATGGAGGACATATATTCTGCTGTTACATCATGCTTTGCAACAGGTGAGAGAGCCTATAGATGTATTCCTGCATTTATGGTGTTAAGCTGCTTTTGTTGCATGAACAGGAAAGGAACTGGATTTAGAATACTATGTGCATGATTTACACCTTCAGGGATATTATATACCCTCTATGCCTCCTGTTTTTGCAAGGCAACCTGGGAATAACACCAGGGATTAAATAAGCTTTGGTCTGTTACCTCACTGCAAAATGTGGGTACTTGCATCCTCAAGGGAACAACCCCCTTCTTCCTGCCTTCCCCTGGGAGAAGAATAGGATCAGGCCATGGAGATACCTCACAGGTGTTTTTAAGTGCAAAGACCTTAGTCCCAGGCAGCTGAACTCCCCTCATGTCTGCAGGTGCCACTGTCTTTGCCCACTTTGAAAAGGCAGGCTCTACAGGCTTCCTGTGCCAAAAGGGCTGATTTCTGCCCTCTGGGAGCTGGCAAATTGGCATGAAGAGAAAAATACTGTATCTTTGAACAAGTGTTGCAACTAAAATAAATAAACCTGCCAATGTCTGCAAATGGACCAGTTCCATAGTAGTAAATACTAGATACATATATAGATATGTCAACAGTATGCCTAGTAGTAAATAGTAAAAAAAAAAACAACACCGAAATGTCCACCTCTTTATCTGATGGTCAAAAAAGGTCTCTTTTTCATCAGGTCATCTCAAGTCTGGATGCTCTTTTGGTACAGAATAGCAACAGGCCATTAGGGAAACTGTCGTGGCTCGGAAAGCAAAACCCAGCAGCTCACTGATCAAGCTGCAACCATTGTCCACAGAGTTGTGCAGAAACCAGAAGATGGCACAAAAACTGATCTGCCTCTTTGGCCAGCAGGTCATTGTATGTTAAAATCCCACTTCAGGAGTGATTTTAGCCACTCCTGCATTCACACTGTGCTGCCAAGGCAGCAAGATGCTGAAGACAGAGAGGCTGTAACTTAGTTTTGCTGCCAAGCCCTTGACAACAGCCCTAAGAAAATGATTCCCCCCAGGCTGGCTATTCATCACAGCAGAGGAGCTGAGGCTCCTCAACTCTTCCATACTTTGAGCAGCCTCCTGTTTTCATTTACAAAGTGGGGGAACATGTGTGTCTGAGGTGTTGTATGCATGGGAGCATGTAAGTCCCTGCTCTACCGATTGTCAGTCAATATGTTTAGCAAGAATGACACTAGCATACTTCAGAAGGGAAAGGTGTCTTTCAGTTTATGTCATTTAAAGCTGTGAGGTATTTGAATGGCACCTTGGAAGTCATAAGGCAGTGATTTATGATGCTTTTTTATCTAATGATGTAACACACCCAAGAACCTTACCCTTGAACCACAGAGGAATAAACTTCAAACGATTTCCTCTTCTTCTGTATTGCATCACTCTCTTCATTGGGAAAGATCAGCATTTCTGAGCAAAAGTCACAGAAAGTGAGAACCTCATAGCCAACAGCCTTCATGTGGTGTGCCCCTGTGGGAAAGCCTTACTTCTCCTGCCTCCTGCCCTGGTGAGGGACTAGAGCAGATTACTGCTGTCCTTTCAGTCCTTGGCAGACCTGGGACAGGGACACAGGCCCTCCAGAAATGCAGGCACATGTGTGTGACACTCCAGAAGGTAGCCCTGCATCCTCAGCAGCCTGAATTAGATCTAAAGCCGGAGCAGGAAATCCTCCTGACTTACAGTGCAACAACCACTACAATGGTTGTCAAAGGTGACTCAATGCATCTACATGTAGTTGTTCTCCAGCACCCTGGTAAACAAGCCCACAACTTAATTGCCTGCTGGACAGCAGGGAACTTAATGCCTGATGGAGGAGGCTATTTAGAGTTCTTGTACTGTGCCATCAGCTGCTGAGCTAGCACATATTGCTAAATCTGAGCTGGTGGTGCAATTGCAGTAATTCCCAGAGCAGTTTACCCAATGCTTATTCTGATAATAAGGCAGAAGGAGAGGGGATGCTAGGGGTACGAAATCCAAAACTACTGCTGCTGTATTTCATAGGATAGGGCAGAAGATAAGATTAATCATCTCATCTGCATACCTGTTTTACTGCAGGCCATTAAAACTACCAGTTAGTCTTCTGCTAAGTCCAGTACACTGAATACATGTTTTATTTGGTCAGGCCACCTCTTCTATTAAAAACCAGACAGTTTTGATGAGCAGGTCTGAACAGACCCTTGGATATCTTCTTTAACAACCAGACCCTGCAGTGCACCTTTGTTTTTATAAGATCCATGTCATGTTACATCAAATTTAACAAGCCCAGGAATATGCTTCAGTGCTTTCATGGTTCCCTTTTTTCCCCTATGCCCAGCATAAACTGCTGTAATACTGTGAAAATGAAGGTTAGTTTCATTTTGTTTTCTTCTTGCTCCAAACAGCAGATAATGCAGTGACAGATGTTATGGTCACCAACCAAAATCTTGTGCTGTGATTAGCTATTATTAGCATGTCTCTAATCCCCAGGGGATTAAGTGGTCATCTAAGCATGGCTTCGAGTGTCACCTATGTCTCACATGGACATAAACTAATCTGTTTTGTTGGAAACAGATGATAAGTGTTTCGAAGCCCTTCTAATTTACAGAAAATACTGCAGTTCATTCTCTCTCAAATCCCTATGTCAGGGTGGAAAAGCACACTTCTGCACTCGGATTTAGTGTCAGGGGCAAGTCCTTCGAAAATCTAGTGGGCATCTAGCCCTCAAAAAGCAGTTTAAGAAGTTACTTTTTATGTCATTCTTTAAGTGGCCAAGCATTGAAGTTAAATGAGAAATTAAGAAATTAATTGCTGGTGAAGAAGACACAAGTACAAGAAGTGTGTGCCAGGAGAGCTGAAGGTAGGCAGCACAGTGTGTGTGCAAGACCAGAGGTAGTGAGCTGTGCTGAATTAACAGAGCTGGTTATCTTCATCCTTAGTGCTGGAGGCCACCAGCCCTGCTTGTCCCTGGAGCACGGTACATATGGTGAGCAGACAGTGTCGCTGAGGATTAGTTCAGCAAATGGCTGTTTGGCATCTTTCTAGAAAATCAGGCTGAGGGGTCCAGGTAGGATGAGGTAGATCCACATCACCCAGGACACAAAGCAGCTGGTGGCTCATCACAGCAGCTGGGTGTGTGCCATCTCCCCACACATCCAGGTCTTGGTGTCCCTGGATAAACCCAGCCAAAATGCTCAGGAGAAGAAGGGGCCATTGTGTGTAATACTGGCC
>JANZLQ010000079.1:30381226-30391353 GCA_026212715.1 Elanus axillaris
GGGTGGGCATGGGCATGGAGGCTACACCCAGCCCCTCCATCAGGCAGAGGGAGGCATGCTGTGGCACTTGCTCCTCATCACTCCCAGCCTGGGATGATGCTCTCACCTTCCTGTCCCAGTTACTAGCAGGTTGCTCCCCTGTAAACTTGCCCAGGTTGCCTTTGAAGCCATGCAGATGGTGTGAATGGGCTATGCTCAGTCCCTCTGCCAGACATGCATATGCAAAGTATCCTTGCCTCCCTCTAAAGTGTAAGTGGAAGCTGCACAGAGACCAAATCAAAGTTTCCTCTGGCAGCAAGGAAGGACTGTCTTTCCCAGATAATGGCCAACCCTAAACAAGCTGGCTCGAAAGCAACACAGGTCACACCAGCTACAGCGCGAAGTTGCATGCTTCCATTTAGGAATTCCTGGGCAAGTGATTGTAAGTGGTCTCTGCAGCAAGTCCAACACATCTAGAAAGCTTTAGCCTTACTCTGAATGTCCAGATTGCTGGATCAGTACCAGGGGGTTCAGGACTCCCTGGGCTTACTCTGTAGGAACTAGAATCATCCCTAGTGGGTATATCCAAGACTCCCCAGCACCCAGCAGCCCAGTGGGAGAACTGCTAAGTGCTGGCAACTCTTACATGAGTGTCTGAAGTCTTCAATCTCCCAGATGAGCCTGGGTAAAAAGACTATATGAGCAGCCTTTGCAGTTGGGGAAATTCTTTGGGCACTTGGAGAAATTGTAAGAATGGCAGGCATGTTTTGCTACCAAAAATGTTTTTCTAGCTATTTCTGCCTTCTCATCTTTTTTGTGCTTTATTGCACCCCCATGGAAGGCTTCTAGGAAGAATAACTTGGAAAGGAGAGAGGTTAAGTATTTATATACCTGGAAATGTTGACAAGATGAGGTGGGAAGAATGTGTATAAAGATGTTTCAGTGCAGAGGAGAACTGAGAACTCCAAGATTTTGGTTGTGAACATGAAGGCAAAATCTTTATTTTTGCACTTCCCCCCCCCCAGTAGATAATACATAACATTTTTCTACTCTTGCAAGGATCACCTTAATTTGATGATGCAGATACTGGAAGAGCGAATCAATATCTACCCCATGCAAGTTGTCAAATGTGAACATGTGCCTATGCAGATGAGTACGTATAGTCCATGAGTTTCTCTGGTTAATGCTCTGTGCTTATTCTCCTAACACGTGTTAGAAGGAGAAAGACTTCAATAAGACAAAGGTGTGGTACAATCACATCAGCAGACTTATTAGCTTTCTGGGCAGCTTTTTCCATTATGTAAAAGCTGTGGTTGTATTAGTATAGCAGTCAGACCCACCAGCGTGAGGATTACAGTTGGTTTTTACATAATGGATTATCCAAGATTAAGCGTTTTATTCAGGCACACGAGCAGAAATAACCAATTAGTGACTTTGCAGATTCATTATTTAAAGGCAGCTGGAGGGCAATTGACACAAAACTCTCCTGCTGACTGCAGCCTGAAGACTGAAGCAGAGTAGTCTCACGGATCTCCAACATCTCTAACCCAACAGGTAGGTCTCTCTTCAGCAGAGGTGGGCCAGATTAGCATCCCTTGCAGCAGGGAAGTGCAGTTTGTGTGGCAGCAGCTGGGAAAAGAGTAGCTGCTTGGGTGTTTGGAAGTCCTGGGTTGGTAGCTCAGCTTGGATCCTGCAGGCAAGTTTCAGGTAGCTGTGTTTTATTTTGGCATCAGAGCAGGTATTCAGGGTGAAATACTCTGCAAGAATGTATATGCGAGTGCTCTCCTCACAAATTGTGAGAAACAAATGTGGTGGGATACAGATGAGCTGGGATACCTGAGGAGACAAATAAAGCCATGGCCACCTTGTGGCTGTGCTGCAATGCAGATCAAGCCTCTAGAAATCAAATATTACTTGTCGTGTTTGCAGAGGGAATGGTCTCAGGGCTGACAATACCAAGATTTTTTTTGCCATTAGAATAGGCAGCTGGGAAAGAGCCTGTTTTGATGATAGGAATTGGCCACAAAGAACACAGCTTTGCTGGCTTGAAAGCAAAGTGGACACTCACTATGAAATAATTAGAAACAACATCCTTACAACCTACAGTGCTTTACCAGAGCTCATCAGAACATTATTCTTCCTGTGAAAACAAAAATTCAAAAAAATTGCAAATTTTTATCGAACCTTACCAACCGTATCCAGAGTCTGGCTTGATTTATAATGTAAAAAATATGAACTGTAATATTACTACTGGTAAGCAAAATATACTTGCAAAGTAATTGCCATTGGTGCTCAGTTTTGGCTGGATTTAGGCACCACAATGACCCAGTGGTTTCTCAGTGGACAAGTTGGTAGTCTACTCAACATGGAAAGTACCTATTTTTAAAATGAGGGGACTGTATCTGTAGGCACAGCACTAGCTACCCACATCTACTGCATGAAGTAAAATTCCACATTTGCTTTTGTCTTGCAGAATGAAATACGCACAGTATGTTTTCCTGGCCTCGGTCTTCTCCACTGTTGAATATAGCCTAGCTCAGACCTGTGCAGTGGAGTCTTTCTCTGTGAAAGACAATTTTGATCCAAAAAGGGTAATTATGGTTACTTCAACAGTATTTATGAAGAAGCTTCATGTATAAACTGCTTTTTCAGGTTATGGGTTCTGCTAATCTAAAGGGGTTCCTCACCAAGAAGTTAACTTCTTTTGTATGCTCTCTCTCAGACACTGTTCCTGTAGTTTGCTTTTCTCACTACTGTTTAACCTTCTGAGCATTATGGTAAAACCAGCCTTGAAAGTCAGGGATGTTATTCTGTTAGGCATCATCTTCTGTTAACTCAAAGCTCAGTACAGATCCCAGTGTTGAGTGGTCCTGTGAAGGAAACAACTTAGATCCCCAACAGAGAGAAAGCCCAAACACATGCCCTGGGGGATTTGCAGCCACAACCAGCCATTCTTGGGAGTCAGAGCAACCTGAAAATTTATCTAGTTGGGCATCCTGAACACAGACCGACTCTTGTTTAAACACAGCATTTAATCTGCCTTCCTCTGAGGAGGAAATCAGGGCTAACTTGGTATTGGAAAGGTCCAGAGAGGTGTGCCAGTACCTATTTTGACTGTCCCTCAGCAAACATCACTTCCACATGCAGCTGGGGTGGGGCCAGCACCTCCTCTATATACAACATATATATTTGGGAACATTCCAGTTTTGAAAAGGCAAAGTTTTTCTCAGGCTTCTGTTTGGGAATTATGGACTCTGTTTTGGGCTGAAGCACGTAACTTGCCAAACATCTCTCATTAGCTTCACTGAAGAATCAAATTCAACACAGCTAAGTTCTGCTTGCCTCAATAGTTCTAATAATATTAACTTTTGAGGGCCTTCCTGTCAGTCACCTGCTTAGATCTTGTGCTCATTTTACTAGATACTGCCTGTACATTTCCAGGGACCTATTTTTTCTTAGAAATTTTCTTCCCCTTGATCTCACTTCATTTCCCCCTGCTGCATGTCTCCCCAACACTTCCTCTCCTCTTCATAGTGCACAGAGTCATTGTCTTCTGCTTTGCTGGGTAGACCATTTTCACCCTCAGAGATCAGCTGTGGCCCCCGGCAGCCACAAAAGTGTCTCCAGCCAGCTTGCTAAGGTCTTCGTGGCTGCAGTTTGGTATCATCGATGGCACCTTCCATGGAAAAGCAGGGTCTGAATGGAAACAGGGAAGAACCGGCCTGACTCCCAGCAGGCATCTCGGGATGGGAGAAGCTTTCAGTGTGGGGTCACTGTGACAGGAATGTCTCACATGACAATGAGTCCATGCACACAGAAGTGCAGAGCTGCTAGACCCATTCCTCCTGGCAGAGAGGCAAGGGTTCATCAGATGGCCTAGCAGGACCTGTGTGCTACGTACCCACCCAAACTCAGGCTTTCTCTGTAGGACAGGCAATGGGTGGTTAGAAGGGCACTATGTTTACAAAAATGCTTTTTGCTAATCTTGGCACGGTGATTAATCCAGGTATTAATAGTCTTTCATGTTAGTATGCAGGGAAATGGTATGCCCTGGCCAAGAAGGATCCAGAAGGCCTTTTCCTTCAGGACAACATCTCTGCTGAATACACCGTGGAGGAAGATGGCACAATGACAGCATCTTCCAAAGGCCGAGTGAAGCTTTTTGGGTGAGCTCTCTTGACTTTCAGCTCTAGCTGCGGCCATGAGGTACTGGAGGAGGGTGACATGGATGGTGATCTATCCTGAGCACAAAAAAAGGCCAGGTTTTCTACATCAAAAAGGGAAGCTCAATCAAGGTAATATATTAGAAGCCAGGGATTAGACAATTTTGAGTCCTGGGTTACTTCTCTGCCTGGCTCTGGTCTGGGCCCATCATAAAACTACTGCATAAAGTCAATTATTAAGTCGAATCTTGAATGATGGAACGATTAGGTAAATGAATTACAACCAAGTGAGAGGAGCTAGCAAAGCCTGTGGGGCTGCAAGGGCAGGAGAACTCTCATTTCACTGAGAGGTTCAGAGGAAGGAGAGGAATGTAAGTGAGCACTGCTTTCATAGATCTTTCAACACAGTGTTGGATAGACTTCAGAGGAAAATGTGTGGTTAACTCTTGGATGCCATTGCAATGCCCAAATAGACAGATGGAAGGAAGCTTAAGACTTGCCTGTTGGTCATGATTACTATAAAGAATTACAGCATGTAAAGGGTTTAAATAGCTTTCTGGGTGTATGAAAGGAAATCTGGGGCTTCCAGTAGGCTAGCACAAGTTCTGTTGTGCTTTAACTACCAAAAACTGTGTAACTGCATGAATAACAAAATAGAGCAGGTGGCTATGAACCTTAAAAGTCTTAACAGCACAGCACTCCGGGATATTTTGGGATGGGGCAAATGAAGCTTTGTAGGCATACCTCGCAGTGCAGGTGGGAAGATTCCTGAAAGGACCCTTCAGAAAGCGAGTGGGGTCTCAAGGCTGCCAGGAATTTATTTCTGCAATGGCAGGGTAAAGGAAAAGCATAGCCTGTGCAAGGAAGGGAATGAAGACCTTTCCACTGTTTCACAAATCCATGTAATTCTTGGCAAACAGTGCTAAGACATGGGTGGTATTCAAAGCAAACATATACCAACCAGAAAGGGCATTTGAAGAAATGGATGATGAAAATAGGCTGTTCAGGCACCTACAGGGTTCCCACAGCCTGTGTGAAGGCCTTTTACTAGCTTGGAGAGCAGGGTGGCTGTGAGCCAACTCCCCACTTGCACCTGGCGACACAGCAAATGAACCGAAAAGAGCCCAAACGCAGGTCAGCTCACTCTGCAAACTTCTAGCAGGGAGTCAAGAAATTACATCCATCATTTTGCTTGGCGGATGCCTGCTTGTGCAGAAACAGGTGGAAAAAACCTGCTGAGCTGAAGGAGGGTCAAGGCACTGCCCCAGCCACAGTGTAGTTGCACAGCAGAGCGGGGGACCACACAGCAGCAACACACTGTCAGTGATGGAGGGGTGTTACAGGTTTGCATTACTTAATGACAGATGGTGACTTTGCATTAAGAAAGGCCATGCCCCTGCCTCACGCAGCTGTGCTGCACCATAGCCTGGTTCTTGCTGAGTCCTGAATGAGGGACACGCATTTGAAGCTCACATGCTGCAGGGTTTTACCTTCAGTCTCATGGATCTTCTTGCAGGTTCTGGGTGATCTGTGCTGACATGGCTGCTCAGTATACAGTACCTGATCCAACCACTCCAGCAAAAATGTACATGACCTACCAAGGCCTGGCCAGCTACCTCTCCAGCGGTGGTGAGTAAACTCCTCCAGCCCCGCAGTGCTGGTTGATAGCTTACAGCTGCCCAGATTTGTGTATTTCAGTATATTAGCAGGAAAAACAGCTGAGCTCAGATTGCTCCAAGTGGAGACTAAGCATCCTTTTTTGGGGGGATGCTTTATCCAAGCAGTGCTTTTTATCTCCACAGAAGGGCAGGATCTAGAGACTCCCCAGAAAACTCACCTATAGAACATATATATTAACAGGGAGAATGCAGCTTAGAGGCAATGGGCCACACACATAGATTTTGTACAGCCAAGTGGGGTGCTGAACATAGGGAAGCAATACCTCCTGGGCCCTGCAATGGGCATTATAAAAGTGCTGAGGGTCAGTTGTCCTTGTATTCCTCACAGCTAATGAGAGGCAACACATGGACCCACATCTGCACTCCAGCAGCAAGGTGCAGTTCTCTTCTGACAGGCACATCTGGACTCAACAAAATGGAGCTGTTAACTGAAGTCCCCATTGCAGAAACTGCTTGTGCTGAACCTCAGTTATGCAGCCTGCACACCCCATACTTTGTGCCTGAGTCTCCCACAGCTGTGGGGCTCCAGCTGTGGAAGCTGGGCAAGACTTGGCCTACTAATGTGTCAGAAAGAAGTACATTCATTTAGTAGTGGCAGAAAAGCCACACCAAAATTCACTTAGCTGAGCAAGGCTGGAAAACAGGATCCATGTTTTGATGAGGCTTCTTGTATAGGAAATGTAATCTGTACGGCCAAAGTTTAATCTGTATGCCCTGCCCCCACCATGCTTGAGTGAGAAACATAAAGTAATTTTTTGTCACTGAAAGCCTTGAAAGTCCTCATCCTCCTAATACTTCTAGGGTAGAAGAAGAAACCAAAGGTGAAAATGCACTGAACATCATGAGGAACAACATGGTCTCAAGATGCCTTATGCTTGTCCCAGTTCTTCACTTCATGGTGCAGAGATAAGCTGGATGTGGGAAGTGACTTAAGATCCTTTGGGAAGCTATCCCTGCCCTGTGCTGAAGTGAAGCATTTTCCTGCAGGGTAACTAGGTCCTCTGCTCTGTTTTGCCCACCATGATGAGTATGTGTGTTCTGATGTTTCAGGGGACAACTACTGGGTGATTGACACTGACTATGATAACTATGCCATTACCTATGCCTGCCGCAGTCTAAAGGAGGATGGCTCCTGTGATGATGGCTACTCCCTGATCTTCTCACGCAACCCCCGTGGCCTCCCCCCAGCCATTCAGCGCATTGTGCGTCAGAAGCAGGAAGAAATCTGCATGTCTGGCCAGTTCCAGCCCGTGCTTCAGTCAGGTACTTCCAGCTAATTAGCACACTCACTGAAATGGCTGCGCTGGCAGATTGTAGAATAGGTGATCACATATACTGTAAATGCAACAGAACCGTAGCAAACTAAGTTGTCATCTTTTAGTAACTTTTTTTTAACGTTATATCTAATAAGAAAGTAGCTGCAAAGGAAAGACCATGGAAGGGTGAGAGCCTGTTACAGGGTGATTCTGCAGCCTTAAGTTTACCTGGACAGGAATCCTGTTTGCTGAAACTGGCACGCTACCAGAGGAAGATCAGCTTTGTTACCCTAATAGATAGGATAGGACCGGGTGTTAAGAGCCTGGTGTTTCTGCACTTGGCCACTTGGATAACAGCATCTTACCTTAGGTCTGTGCGCTGGCCTCCAGGAAAGGAGGAGAAGCTGCCTCTAGGAAGGAACACCCTCACTCTTCTTAGCTCCACCATGATTTGTATCCTGGGCAGTCCTGGGAGTAGCAGAGATGAGGGGTTCTGAGCGGCTGTTCTGACTGTGTCTGCTGGCAGTGGGAGTCAGCAGTTGCGCCACATACAGGTGAAGAGAGTGTGTCTAAAGCCCATTTTGAGAAAACTTTTTTTGGAGGCACAGCAGCTGATCTTCTAGCTCATATATTGTCTATGCGATGGGCAGGTAACTTTTTAGGTCTACGCTGGAGGCAGAACTTTCTCTCTCTTGGCAGCTGAATGCCCACACCTTTCACACGCACACTGCTTTGCTGGAGATTGATCTTTTACTAAGCCAGGCCGGAGGACCTGTGCTGGGGGATTGCCGTAGTAACAACACACTTGTTCTGCTCTGCTAGACAAGAAACAGCAGCTAAAACCTCCTGAACGGCACATCGTTGTGTGAGGCAGTCCTCCACGACAGAGCAGGCGCTGGCATCATCCAAGGTTATGGGACTGGTACGGGCATCCCTGCCCTGTGCCCCTCCATATTGCTTATTGTAGCAGAGGGAGGGTGGTTGTTTTGTGGGGTCCTGTCTAGCACTCACGTAAGCTGAAAACTCATGGCTAGCTGTGACTAGCAAAGGCTGCACAAGTGCTATGCCAACAGACACAAAGCAATGCAAACAGCAATTTTTGCACCCCCCCCCACCCCACTCTTCATCTCATACTCATTCGGAAGTACTCTAGGAAGGCTGTAGTTAGAGCTTCACTGAAAACTCAGCACTTTGCAAATCTACTTCCAAGGACTAAGTTTACATTTCTTTCTTTCCAGGGGCCTGCTAAAAGTACACTTCTGATCCTATCCTTAAGCACAGAAGCCAGACCTCTTGGTCTCGAAGTCGCCACTCAGCTAATACAAAAAGAAAATCATAGTGTCTTTCCTGAAAAACACATCAACATGTTGGGGATTTTGTCAAATGTGTAAAATACAGTACTGATATTTGAATTTTCAATGGAATACCTGATGTGGCATTTGTCAATAAATGTTTTTAAAAAAACAAACCTCTAGAACTGCTTTTTGTTACCTGCTGTCCTGTCTGGGAGCAAGAAAAGCAAGACTGCTTGCCAAGGGGAGACAAGGCAGCAGCCATGGGTGACTCCAGCACAGGTGGGGCAGTGTCCCTCCCTGGCACCAAGCAGGAGGAGCGGGGCAGATGTGGTGACAAGGACAGGTCACCTGACAGTGCTGCTCATCAGACAAATGCATGGTGACAGGGCAGGTCTGGGGTTCACCTGGGAAGTCCAGCCGGCAAGCGAGGGCAGCAAGGCACAGGGCAGGGTACAGGCATGCCTGCGAGGTGGCTCCAGCCAGAAACGGGACTGGAGAGTGGGTCAGAGGCAGAGTTACCTGCAGCAAGGTTCCCAAGGGGGCAGGGGACTGGGCTGAGCTGAAGAGGGTCTGTGGACCATGGAAGGCATGGTGGAGGTCCCAGGTGAGGCTGTGCAAAGCAACGAAGGCTAGTGGGTGCCTGCAGGGCCCTGGCATACACAACATACCTCTCCCACCAACATTTCTACTTAAATTCTGAAGTAAGAAATCCTCTCGAACAACAACGCTGAGATGAGGCTGGTAGTGTGATCCTTGCTGCCTGGTAATATCTTAGGGTTGTATCTTATACATGTGAATACTCAAAAGTCTGCACAGAGTATTTTTAACTAGCCTCTAAATCACAAATGCAATAAAGCAGGTGTTCCTTTCATGACACTAGGACATTGCTTTAAATGAGCAGTTACTCCCCACTGCCACCATAATCCAACCTCCAGTATGAAAGGTGTAGAACTGAAAGATAAGAGAACCAACAGGTTTTATGGCCAAGAATTTCCTAAATAGAGGGAACAAAAAGAATAGCATCTAGACAACTCCATGTAGAAAAAGAGTAACCCGAGTCAACATTTTTGACATATATTTCTGACTGCTTTTAGTAAAATCACCTTCACTTTCAACATTTCCTATGAATAAAACTACCAATCCAGAACACCCACAGCACCCTGCTGAACCCTGCAGTTTGTCAGCAGCACAAATTTTTACAAGTCGTGATTACCAAGCATAGAGAGAAGACCAAGGTGAACAGCCCCCGCTCCCGAGGCCTTCAAAAGGTATGGGGCACAAGGTTGATACTGAGTGAAGACCTTCACAGCACTACACTATAAAACAAATTCTGCATGATGCTTGTACATGTTGTCTACAGTATCCAGTGATTATCTATCTACTGCATCCGTTGAAAGAAGCATAAAAAACCCTGAGTAAAGGCTCTTCTCCAAGGCTAGAGACATTATGCCAGGGGTACAGGGAAGTCTCTCAACCTTGTGTTTCCCAGGATTTCCAGGTGAGACTACTAAGGCTCTCAGCCAGCATCAAATAAAGGTGTTCCTTGCTCTTCTGGTCTATGGAAAGCTACTCTGATGGGGAACAGGATGGTGAGCTACCATCTAAAGCTAAGGACAGAAACAGAAGAGCAGCAGCAGGCAATGCAAACAAAACCCCACATAGCTAGAGACTATTGATTGTTGAAAAAATATCAGCCTTTTGTGCTGGACTAAGTGCAAGGTCAGTACACTGATTGAATGTTCACCACTTCCCCCC
>JANZLQ010000079.1:30391453-30415760 GCA_026212715.1 Elanus axillaris
CTTCCCCCCCCCCCCCCCCCCAAAGAGGAAGTATTGGGGTGGAGACCTGTGAACTTAGGACTTGTATCACCAGTGATCAGACAACACTAACCCTTAGCTGAAGGAGCCTGGCCTTTGGCCAGGTCATTCAGACCAATACTACCAATCCTACAGAAGTGGGATTTTTAATGTCTATGGTTATAATAAATGTATGACTAGAGCAGATGGGAGTTACAGCAAGAAGGATCTACATGCAGAACCAGAACCAAGTACATCCTTATTGTATTCGGTATAGTCTGTCCAGACATGTTAGGCAGTGAAATCCCTCCTGAACCACACAAGGTTGTGCCTCCAGGGTCATAGGATGATAGTTGTGGTTCTGGGAGAACACACCATCTTGTTATGCCTGCCTCAGGTACCTGCCTTGTTCTTGGAGGAACTGGGGGAACACATTCTCATCAGGACTGCATGCAGACCCTCATCACATGATCTGGCAAGTTAATAATCAGATGGGAGTTAGCTCACATCCATTTCTCTCCACTGACTGCAGAAAGTGTGAAAGATGAGGTGGGTAGGGCAGGCAGCTACGAGTGTATTCTGAACTGACTTATACTTCCCTTGTTATTTCACTGAGTTCAGCATAAAACACCCAGGGTATGTCTAGAGGCAGACACACTTCTCTCTGCTGTTTGACCTGGCTGATGAGAACCCATCTATTTTTCCTGGTTGTAAGTGCGTGTATAGGTCCCAAGTCATAATCTGTCCTGCAGAAACTTTCCACTAACAAGAGAAAAGAAAAAGCTGTTTACGAATGAAAAAGACTGTTGTTTTGTCCTCAGAAGGTCCTTTAGTGCTGGCAGAAAGGCTATGACTGTGCAACAGCAGGAGGAACCCCGCAAGGATATTGTCCTTCACACATCAGTGAACCTCCTCCCAGCAAGGACACTGCAATTCCTGAGAACTTATTCTACAATACCATGTCGAGTTAGACCATTTTTCCCTGGGCTGTGGTAACTGAGGAAATCTATAATTTAAGTTCCTACTTCAGCCTTCACATTTCTTATGGTCATGCTCCCTTCACGCTTCATTTTAATGTAATGTTGGAACTTGCACCAATCAATCTATCTTTTACATCTTGAGAACAGGCTTTACTTCCCAAGATTAAGTTGTTGACACAAGAGTTTTGAGCATTTTCCAGAACACAGTGATCAAATCCTGTTTATACAGGCTTCGTGTCAAAGATTAAAAACTGATTTTATTGGGTAGCACAGAAGATGGTAACAAATGTGGTATATACACAATTAGGCAATATAAAACACTCCTTTGAAACGTTTTTCCCTAGCATTCATTTTCACAAACAGTTACAAAACTGCTACGTAGCCTCAGAAGTTTTTGCTTGAAGAGCAGCAAACAATTTCATCTTGCAGTTGCAGTTAGATTTTCCCATTTGGATTTATTGCCAGCAAGAGACATACCTGAGTGCTCTGCTGTCTTGCTTTTGTTCTGATGCTACAGAACTATTAAACCTGCTATCCCACTTAGCGCTATGCACATCTGGCACTTCTGAAAACTGAAACCTGGGGCAGGGGGGGAACTGATCACTGCCCGCTAACAGAGGAGATGGTAGAATTAAACATGCAATTTTGGAAGCCCTATCAGAGTCAGTGACAGATGGTTAGAGAAAACTCAAGTTCAAGTATTAAATAGCATTTTTCTGTAGACGTTAAATTATAAAAAAGACAAGGGCAGCACAAAACTTCTATACTTTGTTGGAAATAAATTCAAGCCTGGAAATACCAAATTCTCTTCTCTGCTGCAACTGTTTAGACTTGCTCATTGTTAAAAGGAGTAAGTTTATAGCAAAGCAGCAAAGAAGAAGAAAAAAATAGTACTGCTGAATATTCAAAACTTTTTTCTGAACAGACAGTGCACCATTTTTGGTCAGCTCTGCTTTCCATGTGTATTTGCCACTGCCAGGAAAATACCTGAAAAGGCACTGTGCCTTCTACACTTGGAAGATGCTTAACGTAAAAAGCCTAAAAGAGGGACCTAGTGACAGATTTTTAAAGTGGCTGGACTTAACCCTAAGAAACTGGATATT
Organism: Elanus axillaris; assembly: GCA_026212715.1. Classification (NCBI taxonomy): domain Eukaryota; kingdom Metazoa; phylum Chordata; class Aves; order Accipitriformes; family Accipitridae; genus Elanus; species Elanus axillaris. Next base: position 30,393,534 of record JANZLQ010000079.1, read on the forward strand.
ATTTGCATCTACAACTTGTTAAGCTCTGCCCTTGCAAATAATATTTCTGCTTTTTTGTGGCTTCAATAAGCAATGCAATAATGTATGAAATTTTACTTTGGAAACTTTAGAGAAAACAGCACTCTTACTTTGCTTTTTTAACAAGACCAAAAACTAAGCATGAAAATTACAAACTACTTCAAAGAGGCAGCTGCAAGCCTCATGTCTGTCACTGCTGAGAAGCAGAAATCCTGGACCAGCAGAACTTCCAGCCTAAAATCTTCTAAAAGATAGTAACTTGCCTGAAAGGAAATCACTTGCCATAGAGACAGACTTCAATACAGTGAAAGAGTAAGTGAATTGCCATTCTCTGTTCTGCACCTTTGCAAATGCCAAACACTCTACCAGGACTCATTACCTCTGCATCATTTGCCTCATATATACCATTACTGACTTCACTTGTGTGAGGTTTGTCTGCTAAATAAAGCAGGGCAGTGATTTTTTATCTTCTATTTTTCATTATTTGCACACGTATACATTTTCTACTACATCACTGCATAGCAAAATCAATACTCTTCACAACAGCTATGCTTCATTTTTTTTCAAACACCTGTAATTGATGCATGGCCCTTGGTTTGATAGACTGCTATATTCTGATTGCCAGTGTGGGAAAATTTTAAAGCAGAAGGCAACTCAAGTAGGACATCCTAAGGGGATCAACTGTCTCCTCAAGCTCCTGTATCTTCCCCTGCTTCAGACACACTGAAATCTCTCTGTACTTGAATATTTCTAAAATTCATTTTTTCTGTGGTTTCACTTCATACTGGCAAAACAATATGTCTTAACTGGTAGATTTTATTTAACCAAATATTCTGATTCTTCACTTAGGGGTAGTTATAACAGCTTTGAAATGTATTTTTACTATCTCTATCCAAGTAGAACTTCTCACTAACTTTTCTGATACTGAGAAAGTTATCAATTAAGTAGATTCTGGTGCCCCTTTTCTGTTCTGCACAAGCCTTTGTGGGCAGATTAGGATGTGACAAGTGCTCTTTATTCAAACGTCACTGAGGCAACAAGTATTTCATCTGAATTCTGCAACAAAACAAATCTTTTAAAACTAACTTTCTGCATAAGCATATGAACAAGTAATCAGAAGGTAAGGAGATACAAGGCCTCATCTCATATATACTGACTTTTTGTGTATGTTTCTTTTCTGTGCAGTAACTGAGGCTTTTGAGGTAGTCAGCTCTCTCCTATTGTGCAAAGTTGATCTTTTTTGTCTGAGACCTGAATTTTCATCAAATACGCAGTCTTTGTTGTTATGTTGGTGAGGTGGCTGATGTCAGCAGAGAGAGCAGTAGGGGATTTGTTTGTGTGACAAAGTTGCTCTTCTTATGGAAAACACTCCAGCTGTTTTCACTGGCATTACCCTTCCCTCTACAAGCATTTTGAAGGCACAGTTCAAACTGTGCCAGTTGTGAAAAGGGGAGAGTAAAAAAACACCCCTGCAATTTCAGGGAACTTTGCTGTTACATAAAGTGTTTGGCAGCTGCAAGGACAGCCAGAGGTGTTCTATAGCCCATGATCTGGGGCTACCACATGCTTGTACACATGCTTTTCAAAGCGCAGAAGCTCAAACTCTTCTTGGTTAATTTCCTAACTGGCTGTCAGTAGCAGCCCTGTTACATTCATGAGCGTGTTCTCCTGTAATATGAAAACACAAAATGCTCTAACTAGCATTTCAGCTTTCTCCTGGCCACCCAAAGCCAAGCTTCAGGTCACTTACAATCTGAGAGGGGAGGCATGCTAGGGAGTGACATTAGACTACAGAAGGCTAGGCTAGGTGAAAGCAATGGAGAAAAAGAGGGGCTTTCAGGATTACAGCCTCTACCACAAAGAGGCAGTGGCTGACAGTGCAAACTGTCAGTGACTTAGGCAAAAGCAGAAAGCAGAAAAGGCAGGCAAGTCTAGGGGCTAGAGCTTCCTGTGCCTTCTTCCCCTTTGAGGGCAAGTTGCTACCCCTTCCCCTGCCTGTCTGAGGGCAACAGCCCTGGCATCCAAATAACAGCCACAAATGCAGAGAGCGCTGGGTGGAAACCCCCTCTGTGAGAGGATGAAGAGCCTCATACATCTGAAGACATGGCAAGTGCTCTGAAATAAACCACCGGAGCATGTGTGACTAACCAGCAAGGAAGCAGGGATCTTTCACTTCATACTCTGGACACCTCTGGTTGCTGCACGCTTGTCCATCAAACCATTGTGTCAAGACAGCCTGGCAGCTGAGGCAGGCAGTTCACCCTCAGATAGGTCCTCCTTCTGCCTTTGCTGCCATCCTCACTCATACAGTGAAGCAATGATCCTGTTCCTGCTGCCGTTTGTGACCTCTATACATCTTTGGTTGTCCTGGCCATTAGCTCAGTGTAAAACAGGGAATAATAAACATTTATTCCCATAATTCCTAGTTTGCAAGCTGAATCCCAGCCCTACAGCAGCCTCTTCGAATTGTACCACTTGAGTTGTCAGTTGTGGCTGTTTGATAACGCTGTCTTTTGAGCTCTGAAGAGTTAATAGGGGCAGTTGCTTCTAACTTGCATTCTTAACTTGCTTCATCAGCTCCTTTCAATACTCCCTCCTCAGCTTGGGAGGAGTTTATTTTTCTGGGGAGTTGTCATTTTCAGGGAGCATACACCACTCAGTCACCAAGCCAGGCACCGCTCTTCAGAGTCACTTGAAAGCTTCAACATACTCCACAGGAAGAGAGGACAGGCCTGCCTTCCCCCAGTAGTCAATGGCACGCACTCTGTAAAAGCCGGAGACTGAGCTTCCTGCAAATGAAAAGGTTAGAAATGGTCACTGTGAAAAGCTGACACCTGTGGTGCTTGGAGGATGTGGAGCAGGCATAACTCTTATAAAACGTAGGTTTGTGGAATGGACTGGGGAAGTGGTGAAATCAGTTCTGCACCCTGTGTAAGTGTGTCTGCCTAAGTAAAAATGATTATAAACTCCTAATAGCCAAATACTAGCATCTTTTTCTTTGTTGGACCAAGGACCTCCTCCCTCCTCATTAGGATTTGCAAGTACAGCTACAGGACTGCTGTCCCAGCAGCCCCTTTGGAAGAATGCTACAACATCTGCTGCAACCCACAACTAGAAATTTCCTTTTTTCTGATTTAATTTTCTGACTGAATTGTGCCTTTGGAACAGGTTATGTGGGGACAGGATCAACAAAGAAGCAGAACAAGAAACATGCAGGCTGACTGAAAACCCTCTGTTCATCTCAGGAAGCAGCACCACTTGCTCCAAAGGTATGTGAGCTGATGTTTTGTGGCTCTGTTGGTTTTCACCCTTGATCCAGTTCAAAGAACATGGCCTTCACTAGCAGAGTCTTTAACCTCACAAGCAATATAAATGTTTTTTTTTCTCATATATTTACTTGATTTTTATGTGTTCTTTAGTATTTAATTTTTTTTTTCTAAAGAGTAAGAATGCTAGAAATACTAAATGAGAAGGAATTACCTAGCAATAAAGGCTGCTACAATGGGAGATTTTTTCAAGCAGTCTTTTCTTTTTTGTTTTTGAAACAAATAATTAAATCTGATAGGTTCCCCAGATGTGCAGCACTAGATGATAATGAATCCTAATTTCAGAGATTTGCCTTAGCCATGATTTACAGCCTTTGCTTACCTGTGTAGCCTTCACATTGCAATAATAGCTCTGAACTTTATTATGAACCCACTGCTGATGCTAAGCCTTTCTCAGGCTAAGACAAGCTGTGTTTCTGGAGAAAACCTCTGTGAATGGCTCTTCATTAGTATCACTTTGAGGCAAGGTCTGTCTGTGTTTCACACAGCTCTGATCAGTGCTTATTAGTAATACTTGTTGGACAGTCCCATTGAGGACTAGACCAGATTGGTTAAAAAAGCCTCCCAAGAAACAACCACCCCCCGACCCCCCAAAACATCACTACTTTCTTTCAGCATTTTTCATCTTGGTATGTTTCTATTGCCTCTAGGCTGAGAAGAAAATGGCCACAGGCTCTGGGAGAAGCTTTGCCTGTTGACAAAGACAAAACTTGATGCCCTCTAATGTGAAATATGTAAGACTTAGGCAGCCAGTCAGGGCTAAAGAAAAAGCTCTAAGAAACAGCAGAAAGAGGGCTCTGTCCTTGGCTAGGTGTTCAGATAGCTGGGACAAACTGTCCTACAGGAAGACCCCTTCTGTTCTTAGAAGGGAGCACCTCAGTAGCTTAAGATTGTCAAGCCATAAAAGGGTATGGGAACAGGGACAGGTGACCATAGTGAGAGTAGAATTGCAACCTTCCCTTGGAGCAGCTCAGAACATGCTAAATGCAAGCCAACCAACCCCTCCATAGAAGGTGGACATGACCTCCCACTTATTTGCATGTTGATGCCATATCCTTAGGCAGTCTAGCACCTCAAGACTCAGTGCTATAAAACAAGTGTTACCAAGGCAGTTTTCTCCTACTTCCCTACCCCAAAAGCATTGTACAAATTTAGGCAAAGGCATGGCCAACATCTGTGGGACTGAGCCCAAACCTTTGACTTCCCTTGCTGTGAGTCCACTATCAAGAGCACAACATCAAGCTCTGGTCACGTGGAGCAATTTTTTTTATTCTCATTTTTGCATGCTTTCACAGCAGCTACAAGAAGAGACAAAAGTGCTGCTTTGCCTCTTGGGGAGCTTGCCAGGCCCGCAGCTGGGTGACTTTGGTTTCTGTGACAAGGAATTGACTCATGGCAATACTAATAATGTCCTCATGACTATTTGTCAATTAGTGCTTGTCCTTGAGAATAAGGCTTTCACTGAGAACGTGGTCCTAAAGGAAGGGACTTGCTCTTATTTGTGATGGCAGTGTATGTCACTAGCAAGCTATGTACCTTCAGTAGTTATTAAAGAATGTTTCACATACTCATGGGTGGCACTATTAACATCACAGATTACATAATATGCATATTCTTGCCATACCTGGACTATAGACCCAGAGAGTGAATATTGTGTCTTTGGCATTAATCCGTTGGTATACTTTTCCATCTGGTGAGAACTCCACTTCAAATGTCTTAATACATCTAGAAAAGAAAACCAGACAGCTCAGTAAATACAACTGATAATGCAGTGAGCAATCAAATCCTAATCTCAGGGACATTTCAAGAAGGCCAAAACCAGGAAATACTCAGTTGACTCATTCCTACCAAATGTGACATAGCATGCATTGTCAGTATTAGGAAGAACCACAGCTCCAACAGCCCACAAAAGAACACCCAGACTGACTTGCTGTATTGGGTATTTGCAGCAACACAAACTGTTAAGCATCTTTTACTCCCAAACCAGGGTTATCAAGGCTGAAGCCTCTAGGGAGACTGGCTTGAAAAGGAGCTAAGTCAGTGCTTCCTGAGGGAGTTTGGATGTACACTGGGTCACCTCTGACAGTTCACCTACAGAGGGTTCCCAGTCTAGTACAGCTTGCTGGAGCAAGGAACTGGAGGTTTTCTCTTCTAGTTCACATCCCTTACAGGTATGTGCAAAATCACACTTGGGCACTTGCTGCTAATACTACTTTTATCACGGATCTTCCTGTCTGCTATGCTGAAGGCAAGTCCCTCAAAAAGCCATTGGATGGCGGTAAGCAAAAGGAAGATTCCATTGCTCAGACCACAAATTAGTCAGGGTTGCTCTTCATCGTTACTGCATGTAAGTCCTACAGTTCATTTTGTCAGACAAATGCACTGTAGTATCTCTAAAGGAGCAAGCAGTTATTAATTTGTGAACATGTTTCACTTTCTAGGACTGGTGGCAACTTAGGGAGTAATGTGCTCATAACCTGATTATATCCATTTTATTTTTAAAGGCACTTACTTTGAATTTACACAGCCATCATCCCACAACACAATGACCTGCCCCTTTGTGAGAGGGATCAAATGAACACCGGTCACCTGTCCAAAGACACAAGCCTATGTAAGAAAACTGTACAAACCAATCAGCCAGGCTGGATTTCTGTGTTCATCCTTCCTTACTAATTATTTGATTTTTTCCATTAAGACTAGGGAAAAAATCAAAATTCCTGGCTCTGTGGCTTTGTAGCCTATGCCTCCAACCTGTCAAACTTGCAGATGACCTTTAGAGGTTCTGGGCACCACTATGAACATGGATGGGACTGAATGAGCAGATACAGATGTCTAATCTATGACAGCCATGATTCTATTTTATTTTTAGCTATCAATTATTAGCTGGAGACCTGTTGTCAAGCCTGGCAGCACATGATGTGATTTTAAAAAAACATACTGCACTTTCCAGTACTACATTATTATTTTCCCACCATGGATAAACCGGTGATGGCTCCTATCACTTGCTGTGGAAAGATTTATCTTGAATTATGCCTTGGAAAGCATTCTCATCAAAGGAGAGAAGAATTGTTTCCTTACTAAGTCTTTTAACAAATAATAGGCCCAAATGCTAGTCCAGCTCTTCTTAGTGAGACTTAAAGCAGGAAGCAGTTTCTAATCTGGTCAATGTGACAGTTGAATACAACACATACTTGATCAGGAACAGATCTGGGTCTTGCACAGATGTGGATAAGAAAGACTGAGGGAACAGGAAAGTCTTGCTTCAGTGTCAGGATGCCACCTTCAGGAAATGGGAATGGGCCTGTTGCCACGGGGTCCTGTAGAGCCAAAAGAGAAGTGTTGTGAATAATCTTGCATCACAGCACCTGAAGGCCAACTGTTACATCAGTGTAAATTTACTGTGTATTTATTTGGGACTGTAAATTTCCAGTAGAGTTGGTGCTGATAAGTGGCTTACAGCCATCACAAGTTCTTCAAGCTGGGAGGCTTCTATCTTGCCTGTTTTCCAGCTCTTCACAAAACAAAGGGTTTGACCATCTCACAAACTGGGTTGATCACAAACGTCCTTTAGGTGCAATCTGTCACTTCTAGTAACCTCCAGTGGGTGCCTTTCAGGCTAGTGGTCTTTACAAACCACACCCCTGTCTCTTAGCTATGGATTCCCAGCGTGCAGTGAAAGCCATTGCTAGCTACAACAGCCACTCAGCTAATCTGTGAGGATGAGGTTTCACCAGATGGCCAAAACTATCTAAAACCCTGCTGCTGCCCTTTGAAGAAGATCTGATGGCTCCTATAGTATCCCAGCAGCCTTAGCAATAGTGGGTTATGGTGACTGGGAAGGGAAGACATAGTACTGTACACCAAAGTCAGAAGGCCATCACTGTCTATGGGTCCTGAAGGGGATAAAGTTGGCCTCCTTTATCTAAACACGTGGGTCTGAATGCATAGGGGAACTTCAGGAGAGGGAGCTAAAGTGAGGACAGAAGACTTACTCCTCAGTCCATTCTGGGGTGCATTCAGAACTGGTGAGGATGAAGGGAAACTGCAGGCCTCCCTGTGAGCCCCTGAGAGATGTCAAGTGCCTTCTGAACTCGCACTGGGTTTTTTCCACCTTAGGGAGCTGTTTGTTTTCTGTTAGCAAGAGGGATTCATTTCAACTCACTAACGCAACAATTTGGCCCTTCTGTAATATACAGAGGGCCATGTGACTTATTTGGGGAGACAAAACAGAAAGGAACTCCAAGCTCACTGAAGTTTCAGAGAGAAATTGGAACTTACTCTGGAGCAACTCTGCCTCCTCAGTTAAGGGTAGGCCAGCAGCAAACAAGTTGGTCATCTACATTTAGTCTCTTGTATAACATAAATGCAAAGGTATCAGTTGTGTAACAGCTACATTTCTCTGCATGACTTCAAGTGCATTTTCACATGCATACAGCATGCACATGACAGTGGGCTAAGGAAATTCTGACTGCTTGAGCTGATTTCTTGTCTCTTTAGCTGTAGTTAACCAATTCACAAGCACTTTACCCGTACAAGACTTCAAGCAAACACATGGTCATACCTCAGCATCCCTTATTTGCTGGAACTGTTCTGGGGAAGGAAAGTCAGGGCTTCCTAGCTTTTTCCACTTTAGGTAGGGACTGGTTTGGTTGTTATCCAGGTAATATGTCACATAGACCAGCTCTTTAGGAACACAAATGAAAAAGAGTAAACTCTTTACTTGGATTTAAAGATTGACAAGAATAAATTTAGCAGAAGCTGTTTAAGTCTACCTTCTCAAAAGTGATTTCAGCACTTTGGAGCCTGGCTTCCACTGGAAAGTCATGAGGCTAGCACTCTTACAAGGCTCTACAATTTTTGTTTGCCAAGTTTAAATTTCAAGCTATTACTTCCATAACCAGAATTGAAACCCTCTCATTTATTGCACAAGTGCTGCACACATTTATTGGACAACTGCATCAGCTGTGTAATCATGTGCTCACATTGGCTGTCTTGGAATCATCCCAGTAAGGGAATTGTTGCCTGGCAATATCCAGCCAAGAACACTGAGATTAATAGCTTTCCCAAAAGGTAGCACTTGCAGCTGCCATTAAAGATAGGGTCAAAGTGCAGGCATTAGGAAAGAACCTTTCCTAGAAGAGCACCATGGTATCTCAGAAAATCTGGGCGTGCCCAAAAGATGAGAGAGAAAGTTAGCAAATGAAACTCACTCTTGTAATGAAAGCAACTCAGCAGAAGTGTTTCAGCAGATGTTCTATCCTAAAAAACAATTATGTGAGCTGCCTACGTGACTTTTGTTTACCTCTAAGTTTGGGGAAATGGGTGGCGTTCACTGTGACAGTGCTGATGTTGGATGAAGTCCTGTTATCCTCACTTGAATACATCAGTAGAGTAGCTTGCCAGCTGTCTGAGGGTTGCATCTCACTTGGGGTGTGCACAGATGCCAGGACACCAATTGTGCTGTTTTGAGTGCTTTCACCTTCACTGCTGTTCACTTCTGCAAAAATCTGCTTTTCTCCTTTAAAAAATGTGACAATTCTGTAAGCATCACTGCTAGTCAGTCCTGTACCAGCTTCTGATACAGGAAGGGTCAAAACATGGGGATCTATAGGTTGAGCTGTGTTCTAGCTTATTTTACCAGGCATAGCATTCAGTCAGGCTTATTTTACAACATAACATACTACAGCAGTTCTTACGCTTAGAAGTTCAGCTAGCAACATCTAAGCATGTAACAGTGAATTAGGATCTTCCTTTATTATGCTGCATGGGTCTTCCAGCTGCAGGGGTTTCTTAAAGACATTTACAGCTTCATGTGATGGCACAAGAGGGAAGTACCAGTCAACAAAAAGGGAGTAGCTGGCATACAGAGGGTACAAACAAAAGCAGTAAATTAAATCAAATGGATAACAGACTGTCAGGAACATGTCCTGAGCTATTAATTTCTCAGAGGAAATGAAGTTTCATTTTTAACACAGCTGATAAACAGAGGGCAGGAGAAACCTGCTTTTATCAGTGGTGAGATGGCTGGAATAATCTCTCTTAGGCAGGAAGTTCCTAGGTAGAAAAGGTTATTGATGTGCTCTTTAATCAGTGGTACTATACCTAGCAGTGCCAGCAAGCCCATGACAGTCAGCACTGGTTTCCGCACCATCTGAACATGAGGTGGCTTTGTATTGTTCATCTGAAAACGTGCTGTCAGAGTCCGCTGTGTGAAGTAATGGGGGTAGTAGCTCAAGAAGGCATTGTCATTACTCAGCAGTGTATAGTTGATGGTGGTGTTGGCTTTGGCAATGAGCAGGTTTTGGTGCTGGATGATTACCTGCAAAGTTATAGAGAAGATGGAACTTCACACTGGAGAAAATCCAGCAAGTACACGATGTCTGTATTTTCTTTAAATCTTTACACCACATTGAAAAGACCTGTCAGCCTGCCATTTAGAAAAGTTTGAAAAACTAAACTGTTCCTTACAACTCTTAGAAAAACTATTCTTTAGGTGATATATTAACCACCTGAAAATTTGAAGTATCCACGTAATTTTGCCAGTAAAAAGTCTCTGAAATAACTATTACTAGTACTCTGCATAAATTCTGAATATATTTCCTTAGCTACTGCACTACAAATTATGTTCCTCTGTCTTGAATATTAAATTAGTAATCTGGATTTATCATCTGAATGAAATCTAAATGGTTCTCCAATTCTGGAGTTACTTTGTACCCATTACACGAGTGTCTGGGAGCTGGTCCTGGATTCTGTTCCTCAATGAGTCATTTCATCCACTTGGTGCTAACATGGAATTAGTTCTCCCAGTATTTCACTGGTTGCTGTGCTGCTTTCCCACAAAATGTCAGAGCTCCCAAGCTCCGCTTACCAGATTATGCCTAAGTATCAGAATCAAACAGAACTTCAGAAGGTTGACAGCTGAATAGGTGTCATAATTCCGTCCCTGAAGGAACGCAGGGCTCCAGCTCCTATCCACCCAAGTATTAATTTTCCATTGGATATGTCCTTTTTTCTCCCTTCATATCACCATGTCATTATAAACACTGTTGTTTGCTTTCACAAACTCCCTGCAATGCAGTCAGTGACTTGTTGCTTTGGAGAAGACTGCTTCTGTAAGCAGCCTAAAACTGCTGGGAGCCTTTGTCTCCACAGGAACAGCTGTTAAGATGTATCTTGTTTCTGGGTGACATACATGCTCCCAGGTTTGGGAGTTACTACTTTGCACAGGAGTGCTTGGACTCTGGACACTGTATAAGGTAGCAGATCACAAAGCAACAGGCCTGCAGTGGGAACTATTGCTATACAGCAGCAAGAGCTGAGCTTACTCTGGCAGCAGGCAACAACTCCTGCAAGGGCAGGAATGCTGAGCATTCTCTTCCCCTTCCGCTTTTCTGATCAACAGCAGTAATTACTAGCAGTAACTAATAAGACCACATTTACAGTCATTATCCAAAACCAAAGAACAGGCTTATGCTGAGAGCTTAAGGTACTTCTTAATCATACCTGGTGTCTCTTGATGAGATAAACTTATGAAGGAACTGGGAAATAATGTCTCACATAAGTGAGGAGATAGCTAGCAGTAGTGAGATAATAGTAGTAGTATTACATGAAGAGAGGATGTGTGCATATAGTCTTATCAGCTGGATCTAACTGGGGGTCTGTATATAGTATCTGACACATTCTCCCACACATGGAAGGCTAGTTCTCAGTTGTTGTTTTTTTTAAAGAGAAGATGAAGAAAACTAATACAAACTAAATAAAGCTATAGAAGACAGACTATTCAGGGAAACTCCAGCTGTATCAATAGGGAGCTCTCCGTTTCTTGGATCTATTGTTCTGAGTATCTGCTTAAGAATTGACTGAATCTAAGTCTACTTTTGCAACTCTGTTAACACATCAGGAGACCCTGCTGTGACAAGACTGTCAATGAACTGTTTGTTACCTTTACAACCATAGCTGCATAGGTCACATCAGCTCGCCACAGTTGTGGAATGGACCATCCAACCATTGGATCTGCTTCATCGTTATATATGGCAACAGAAGCAAAATTTGGAAACAGCTTCTGAATTTGTTCAACTGCTTCTACTTCCTGTTGCAAGATGAAGAGAGAACTCCCACCTCCCTGCAACAATATTTCATATCTGCTTAGTGAAAGTGAGCAAACAGTAGTAAACACACAGACAAAACATACAGAAATACACATATTCTGAAAACACATTCCTGGAGTCCCTGAGGAGCTGTGGGCCAGCCAGTATTAGTATTTTTACCTAATCCATTACAGCAAGTGCTGTTTGCATGAGCTCTTCCTAGAATATCAAATGGAAAAGAGGTAGAGGAGTTGTCTCCTCCTGGGAATTAGGCAAAGGCAAATTTGCTTTGAGTTGAAGTCTTGCAGCTGAACATCTTCAAAGTTTCATTAGAATAGGTAGCTATTCCTCCTGCTATAGGCGGACACTCATCTGGCAATCAACTTAATAAATGAGAATAAAATGTAATGTGGATTGAACTGATTAAAAAAACAGCCTTAACCTGAAACGTTGGACTGACCTTCTTATGGAGAGAGATGTAATCCAGCCTTACACCAGTCTCCCCTGTGAAGAAGTTGGTTCCGTTGTAGCAATGACACAGCAGACTCCAGCACATGGGTGACTTGGGTAAGGGGTGGAAGGAATCCCCAGGCCCTCCAAATTTTAGTAGAGGACTGGCTGCTCTTAATCCTTCTGAGCAAGCATCATAATAGTTGAGAAACCCTGAAGTCCAAGCAGAGGCATATATCAAAGATGATAACTCAAAACAGAATCTTGATATAAAACTACAGGGAGGCTTAATTTATAAATTTATTATTGTAACTTTATTATTGCATTTAATGGCAGGACCTCACAAACTGGGCCTAGTCTTTCCTGTGCACTAACAACACAAGAAGATGTCAAAACCTAAGCTGCATTCACAAGTTTCTTCCAAAGGTCTTGTTAGGACAAGTTCCCAAGGCATGCATATATCAATGAACAGTTTTCCTCTTACTCCACCTTTACTACCTTAACCCCAGTAACCTTAATTTATAACCAAGTAATGAACTGCATCTTAGTGTAAATCCTGTTCTGTTTTCCCTGTTCTACTATCCTTGTATTTATACTGATGTTCAACCAGGGAACAAAGTGTAGTCACTAACATGACCTTAGCAAAACAGACTAGGTATACCTTTCACATTCCTTACCTCTCCTATCTACCTTATTTCTTTGCAGCATCTCTCCTTTCTCACTGTCACCCCCCAACCCACCCCCCACACCCATCTCACTTTACTACACTAGTAAGTGCTCCAAAACATGCTCACCGTTCACTGTCATAGACACATTGTCAAAGTCATGGTGGTCCGGTTCATTCCACGTTTCAAAATTCCATTTAGCAACATGCTCCAATCCATACCTATCTGTAGGAGAGGCCTCATTTATCAGTGAGCTGCATATTCCGACAATCCCATCAATTAGTCACTGATCGAGACAATCCTATCAATTAGGGCTGCAGGTGAGGTTCAGCACCCAGAGCTACAACAGGTTATAAATATTACCTATTTTTAATAATGAGGGAAATGTGATTTTGGTAGTTTCAAAATGATCTCTCATTTTCGGTGAAATGCAGCAATATTTGAAAAAGATGAAAGGTGAGAGGGAGGTGATATGAGTTACAGCCTTGTTTTTAGGGCACTCACCTGGCATTAATTCAGGTTGAGGCTTCCGTTTCATTAGAGATATTTGAAGCTGGCATGCGGGAAGTGTTCAGGTTATCATGTCCTAGTACAAGCTGGTGGTTTACAACCACAACAACATAACGAAGTTAAAAGTCAGTCTGCAGAGGCAGGCCAAGTGTGCTACCCCGAACACACTACTCATACAGGATGTTGGTCATGGATCAGCAAAAAAAGGGGCTATTATCCCAATGTCTGTTCTGGCATGGGTTTTTTCCTGTTCTGTGCTGAAATCCAGGGTCTTGAAATTGATCACAATACACAGAATTTTTTGAGGTAGTCAGAAGGGATTACAACAGAGTAAGTATTTTTTCTTATCTTTTTTCTTCTTTTTTTTTTTTGCGGGGGAGGGGGGAACTTACCTATGTATCTGCTGGCCAGAAGTGTAATTAAGTTTCTCCATCTTACTACCTGTTCTTTATCTTCAAAATCTAAAAAATATCCTGATGGATTTCCCATCAATTCAAATCCTAAAAAAAGACACAAAAGATTGGTCTCCTTTTTTGTGAATGCTATCTCTTTTTGATTAACAAAGAAGTTACTACATTATCTGAAACAATCTTGTTAATGAAGAAGCATCATAAATGGTCTTTCTTTCCCATGTCTATATGTCCCCGCCAGGAGTATTTCAGATTTGAGGTTGCTCACACTTGTTACCCGTCAATGACTATAGTAATCAAAACTAATATTTAGCATCATAAATTCAGAGCTCAGAGGGAACTTTTAAACAGTGCATGTTTGCAGAAACTCAAGGGAAGCTATACCTTGAGCATCTGCTTCTCTGGCCCTTTTAGGTACATGTTAATGGGTACAAAGTTTTCTCCTTTTCAAGAGATCTCATTTCCCAATTCATACATCTCAAACTGTTGTTGAAAGCAATGTAAAACCATTTGTGTTGTCTTAATTGCTGTAATAGTATTTTGCTCACACTGTTTACATTTACATGGACATGAGGTAAAGGCAAGTAGGAAAAGAATCAATATTCATCAAAAGCAGCTTTGGCAAAGCTCTCTAAGAATTTCCTGATGACTGCACAACATGGGCAAACAGATGTAGCAAGTTGTGGAGGTATGGAGCTGCCCTCACCTGGAATTAGCTTATTTTCCCACAGGCGATCCATAAGGTTATCCAAGGCAGTAAAATTGTAGTGAAGTTTCCCATTCACCACCCTGAATAATAGAGGTAATAAAAAGTATAAATGTAAATATTATAGCAAAGGTGGCACTTGGTTGCAAATAATGGGTCAGATGTCTGCCTTCTTCTGGCTCTCAAAATTTTCATATAACTAGGGCTCTTGGAACTGTACACAAACTTCCTTCCTATAAAGTAATGGGTGTTTACCATAAGCAAGTCCTGTTTCTTGTCCAATCCATGCCATTTTCCTATTCCAGCACCAGCAACAGAAGCAATATAATGAACATGCTTGCTAGACTTTGAGTTTTTAACAGGCTGTTAAGATTTCTAACTCTTTGCTGAAGTGAAATTTACATAGACTTTTTTTAGCTAAGCTGTTTTTTCGGTTTCCATTTTATTACCTACTGCTAGGGCAGCTGGTTTCCACCTTGTCTCATATACAGTCTTTCTTAATGTTCTCTTAATTTACAATATTAATACAGCTTTCTTAGTAGCACTTCTTATGGGTTTAGGTCCAGCTGAGAAATAACTTTGTATCTTTCAAAGAATGCTGAATTTACACACACAATGCCTGTAATTTTTACTTCATTGTTAACAATTGCTTAGTATTTCTCCTCTACTCCCAGGATCTCAGGCTGCACTCCTTTTACACAACTTTGAATACATGCATTCAAAGACTTAGAAGTAGCCCCTGACACATTTCTTTGTGTTAGTGAACCTTGCAGGAGTGCAGGTAGTAAAATTTATGCATGCACCTGCATGGGCACACTGGAGTTCCTTTTACGCAGGGGATGAAAACTGGAATTTGCAATTTATCTGTGATACATTTGAAGATATGCTTCAAATTCCTGAAAGGCTTTTCATGCCTAGTACCCAGTGAAAACAAATATAAGGTAATATGTGGGCCTGTGTATGATTCCCCATAACTTCTGTATTTGTGACCTGAGTTAACTGAACTCTGACAGAGCAGGAGTTTTGCCAGTATGAAGTGCTAAATGGGAATTAAAAATGAACTTCTGTTGACAATATTCTGTTAGTGTGACTTACTGCCATTTGGCCCATGTCACAGCCTTGGCCTGGTACCCAAATTCTGACCTCAGTATGCCCTGAGCAAAAGACTTTGTAAGCACCCTTGATATAAATCCAGCCCTGATCATATAGGAGGGCTGATCAAGGTCTTGCCAGTGCCTCTCAAGCTCATTTCTCCAGCCTTGCCAGAGCACTACACCTGATTTCTCTGGTACAGTGCAGCCTGAGCTCTGCCTCTGCAGTCTTGCCTACTCTTTCCTAGGCACCTTGCCTCTGCTTGGGTGGAAAGCTCTGCAGATGAACTGCAGATGCAATGTCCTAGGTATGATGGAAGGGGGAGAGACAATCACCTATGGTTCCTGTAGTGTTAGCAGTATTAGTGCTAGCAAGGCATGGTGGGCACACAGGATAAAAAGTGAGAACGGAGCAGTCAGCAGATCTCTTAAATCAATGCTGAGCTCTGTGCTGAGATTCACAACTTGTTCCTTTCTTTGCCTTCTCATGCGTTTCTGAGACTCTTAGATTGAGGCTCTTCTCTGCTTTCTTGCAAAGGGAAGGTTTCAGTGAAGAACCTTTAACAGCAGTCCCAAAGTTCTCAGAGAATTAAGAAGGGCTGACAGAATTGCCTAGTGAATAAAGAAGGGAACTGCGCAACCTGAAGAGGACAAAGCACCATCAGCATCTCTGACTCTGATCTAGAAGAGGAAAACAGGACAGGCAAAACAAATGTAACATAAGCCATATGCACTGTACCAGCTCCACCTGTGATGTAACCAAGCACACAGCCTTAGCCCTAGCATGGTCACACTTTTTTACCAAAGACCTGAAGCTGGCTTTTCTAAGTATGTCCTACCACCATGAGAAAAACTGTCATGTCTGCAGCCACTGATGGGCTTGCAGTTCCTGCCAGAGTGAAAGGGTGCAGCTGTGAAAGAAGTAAATAGCAGTAAATCTTTAGTATCTGTATGAGCATTTTAGAAGTTACTGTTGAACTAAAGAATGAACATTTGGAACCAGGGGGGGTTTTTGGCTTAGACAGAGGTTAAAAAAAAAAGTCTGACCATCCTATTCCAAAGTTCAAAGACAAATATTTTGTTGCAAAAGGTAGCTTTGCTCCCTCAGATCCATTAACTATTTCCAGTTGTACTCTGTGTTCTATTGAAATATTTGCTTACATGCACACTTACAGTCAGTGAGCGTAAGAATGATTAACCCTACTGTCTTGTAAAAACTTAATAACACCATTTAGATAATAGTAAAGGAACTAGTGTCCTCCCAACTCCAGCCTAAGGTCTACATAGTACTGTGTGAAAGCACATGGGTAAATACAGCCTTCTATCTGATGCATGTACACTTAAGATCCCAGCACATCTACATTTTTCCTTCTGTATCAAGTAAAACATTTAAACCAGAATGCAATTGCTATCCATGACTGAAGTGACAGTACATGAGATCCTGTGTTATGTGCGTAGATGTAGAGGCACTTCTTATGTCCTTTGGCTGATCTGTCACTTTATGAGAATCTTTTCTTGTTTGCAAATGGATTAGGCAGTATGCTCCTATTAATAAAATGATTACTTGACTGATAGAATTGCTGCTTTCTCAGATCTTGATCTTATGCTTACCCATACTACTTTTCTGATGTGAAATTGACGCTTTTTTAAATAACCTATACAGGATCACTAGAATTTGGGTTGCATGGTTGCATGCCATGCAGTGTCTGGAAGCTATGCTGAGTGCCACACGTGACGCACAGCAGGAACCTCACAAGCTAGTATTATTTACAAACATTCTGCATAAGGAAGATCGGCTCAACTGTCAGGCTGTTACCAGGAATGCTATAAATATAATTTTAGGACACTGAAGACCAGACCAAAACTATTAAAAGCATGTCACAAGGAAAATCCATGACCCAGGATAAATTCACTGGACAATGTCAGAGCACAGCATCACATACCTATGATTGATCCTTGGTAGCAAGCTCACAGACTTTTACAGTCTTCTACCTTTTTTTTTTCCCTGCCCCTCTTCTGATATCTCTGCCCTTGAGTCATGGTTTCTAGGCACCACTGTGTTCATTTGTGAATGTGCAGAAGACTATGTCCTTGTCATTTCATTTGAGTGCTTGCCAGAATGGGATTGTTCATTGTTTGCTGTCGGGCATTTCTCAAGTGGAGTGGTGATCACTGTCCTGTCTGTGCCTGGCTTTTAAATGTTCCTCAACTGGGCTTTTTCAGGGAGACTTGCCAGATAAGGCCTTCTTCATCCTCAGTCATAACAAGCAACCACACTAAAGCACATTTACTGCCATCCTGGCACCAATGCCCTTATAAGCCCCAGGCCTGAGGCTGCTGTACTCCAGAGACTGCTGTCTGCTGGTGAGGTGTCTTCCCAGCCTTTGTCATGGTCTCAGTTCCAGACCCATTTGTATGTGCTGACTCTTGAGAGCAACAACCATGCTGTGAACATGCAGAGCAGTGATGAGTACAGAGGGAAGTTGCTGGCTGTCACAGAATCTTGTTGCTGTCTTCCTTAGAAAGGCTTACTTTGTTGGCCATCCTTTGCTGAATCAAAGGTTACAGGCCCATGTTAACAGCTTTCCACTGCCTCCCTTTACTGGAGTAAGGTTTTTCCAGTATGGAGGGAAATTCTTTTCAAGTCCATAGGCAGCTACTGGATAGCTTGCCAAAGAGCTATGAGATAATCATGTTGTTCTTCTTATGCATGACACTTTCAGCCTACTCCCAATCATGAACTTAATCTCTTGGGGAGGGCAGGGGTAAGCTAGCTTTGGCTGTCAACATCCTGCATCACAGCCAGATCTGCTCCAGTTACCACAGCTGTGGATACTGCTCCTTAGCCTACAGCTACAGCTTCCCATCTGCTGCTTCTCTTCTGCCCTAGGTTGACCCTGGCCAGGAATATAGTTGCACACCCTGGAAAGCAAGCGCACACACAGACATTGGACCAAATATCTTATCTACAGAGAAAAGATAATAACACAGAGATATTAAAACCAAATAAAAATAATAAAACACAGGCAGGGAGTGTTTCCATTCTAGGTAATCTTCAGTCACATATTGAATCTCTGATAACATGTCAAGCTAACTTTATCAAACTTTATTGTAATGTACTGAACAAAATTTCCTGGGATAGGAAGCCTTGTGGCTGACCCCTGTCAGTAGGTCACAGCTCATTTAAAGAACTCCAAGGTAACATGTAGGGTAACCATCAACAAAACTATTTGATTGAAGAGAGTTTGTCTGGCCTAGGATTGATATGATTGGGAAATACCTATATAGTGGACTAGTGCCTTTCTCATCCTGACATTCTCACTTAGCTGGTGTGGTCTCCCTTTGCATTTCTGGTGGACACAG
Organism: Elanus axillaris; assembly: GCA_026212715.1. Classification (NCBI taxonomy): domain Eukaryota; kingdom Metazoa; phylum Chordata; class Aves; order Accipitriformes; family Accipitridae; genus Elanus; species Elanus axillaris. The sequence continues at coordinate 30,412,160 of JANZLQ010000079.1, forward strand.
CTACCATGCACATCAGAAGCTAATATAATCTGGCTTGCTTTCACCAATGTCTGAGAACAGCCTCTCTTCTGGTAGATTAGCCATAGTGGCTGGCTAACACCACTCCCAAGGTAGCAGAGCCTGCTTACATCCTCACTGGGAACTTCTGCTAGGAAAGAGTGCTCACCTAGTGGCAAATGCAGCCAAGAAAAAAGGAGAGCAAACTGGCACAAGGTGTTGGCACAAGAGAGGTGCAAATGACACCTTAACAGGAAACAAAATTTTTCAGCACGGTATTGGCCAGCCTCAGACTTGAAAGGCACACTCCATGAGGGTGCCACCTAAAAAAGACCCCACTCCATGAGAGGCTTCCTGTGTTACAGTCTTAGAGAGAAGTGAAAGTGCAGTGTAAGATACTACCCTGCTATGGTGTCCGCTGAGATAATGATCATATTGCATACCACTATTCATTTGATAGAGATGCTTAGCTGTGTGCTAGACCATCTTTGTCTGGCCTTGTAAGCCGGTTCCCACAAACACACACTCTCTTGGCCACGGTGCCAGGATGTGGACCAATGGTAACACAGTCACCATTGTTCTGATGAGTGTAAACATGCATGATAATTAAATGCCCCTCTAAAAAGTAAATCAAGAGCAAACAGTTGTTGCAGTAGGTGACTACTGTCAGGAGCACCCTTAGATACAGTGTCTCAAGGAATTGCTGACCACCTTTCTAGAGTCCATGATGACATTTTAGGGATCATATAACTCCAAAACAGACACAAGTGCCCATCTAACCTGCAGAACTTAGTGTCCAAAGCCAAGATGTTCACTGGAAAGATGTAGGAACTAACACTGATAAACTATGCCAGTTAAAACTCTTGCTGCTACCAGGTACTTCAGAAGGAACTGTCTTCAGAAGTAATTGTCTTATTTCTTTAGCCAGGCCAGCAGGCTGTTGAAGTGACAGTGAAGCACATAAGCTGTGAGCACACCATCTTCAAGATGAAGGTCAAAAGCTCTGGATAGGAAATGTCAGCAAGCTTATCTTTTCCAAGAGGGCAACTTGTTGCCCTCCAAGTCCCTCTTGGGACTTGACTAGAACACAAAAGGATCCTGCCTCCTTGTTTTTTACTCACTTCTGTAGCTATCAGGAATGAAATGAAGCCAGTTTAAAGTTCAGGCTGTTACAAAGACCTTGTTTGCTCCAAAACTACCAATTGTCTACGTAAGCTTCTTGTTCTGCTAAGTACTTTAAAAAGCTCCAGACCTTAAAAGCAGGTCCTAAGGGACTGTGAGCACTATGGACATGATACCTCAGAGTATATGAAGGGCAGAACAGCCCTTCACCTTTCGTCTTTCCAGAGGCTGCCTTCTCAGTAGTTACTGCTCCAGGCTTCCTCAGTGGCAATCAAAAAAACCCTACTAGATTGGTACTTCAGGTTTAAGCACAATCTTTAATGAATAACTGTGAAATCAGCAGGCTCCTCCATTATTAATAAACACTTCCCCCTTCTGAATTCAGTGGAAGCTGGTCATACAGTTCTCATTCACACCAGAGCTGCTTCTACTATGTTCTTGCTCTACTTGCTCTCGCTTCCTATGATCATTACAGGTATGGTAAATAGGCTCCCGTAAATCCCCATATCCCAAAATAACCACAATCACTTGACCTTTTGCAGGTTCATGAACACTGATTCTTTCCCCCTGGCAGTTCCCATGCAAAACACAGCCTGTGCTTTTCACACATGCTTTCCAGACCAAAAACCTCATTCAGGGGCTTTTTCAAAGTTGCAAGGCCAAAGACTACTGCACACATGCTAAAGAACTGGTATATTTTATAACTTCTGGGTTTATTTATTAGCATTAATACTTCTCTGCATTTGCTTCTCAGCTATATCAATTGTGTAAGCAGGGACTGAAAAATCTGCTTGCTTTAAAATTATGCCACAGCTTCTGCACAAAAGCACAATGCTGAAGACTTCAGTCTACGCTGGGCCAATACTACACATAATTCACCCACCCTATAGCGTGAATGAATCAGTGTGGCAATAATGGGAGGATGCATTACAAAACCACACAGCCAGGCAGCATCCACCCCTTGCTGATGTCACAGCTTGTCAGAGTTAATCCATCCACACAACCAACCAGCACAATACATGCGCAAAAAGGAGGACGGGCATGAATCTTTGTGGTTAAGGAACAAACTGGCTTCAAAAATCCAAAATACAACATCTGTTATTTATTGGAAATGACCGCCTCCTCTACAAGCTAGCCAGGAGGCTGTGCACTCAGCTGAATCTTTTTATTTTTTTAAATACATAAAAATAGAATTGACTTTGATTTATACAGCATCTTAATTAGCTCTTTCCTCTTTGAAATCAGCATTATTTGACCTTTAATTTGCAAAGCAACTTGCAAAATCCTTGTTGTGATCTAGCTAAAACTCACATGCACAGAAGTGCAAGCAAACAATGAATGCTTTCAAGCTGATGCTAATCACGGCCTATGATTTTCCATTTCTTACTCAGCCTGCTTTTGTGAGCACAGCCTCAGTCCTTCTTTCAGCAATGAGCGTGCTGTGTGTGGGGGGAAGAGAGAGAGAGAGGCAGACAAAGCATCAACAGCTTCCTGTGCCAAGGTGAGTTAGCTTGCTAGGAAAATACTGTTAGACTGTTGTGTCTCTTCCTCTACCACTTCCCCCCTTTTAAAACAAATTCAAGATGTAAAGGGGGAAACAGGTTACGAAAGCATAGCCATTTAGGCAAACAGATAAGGTATTTTAGCATCTGGCCTCTTCAGACATGCAAACATATCCACCAGATCATCTAGGCACAGATAATTTAGACTGTTGTGAGATCTTGTTGTGAACCCTTGTTGAGATCTGTTGTGTCTGCATTAGTTTACGAAGGGAAGTAATCAAATAATGATACAGCCAATCCAGTAGCAGAAATGCTTTTTGACTGATTCTTCACTATGAATTTAAAGGCTAAGTCAGTGACTGCAAGATAGGCTCAGTCACTGTATTTGAGCTGGGCTGCTAGAGGCCACCTTTCTGATCGAGTTTGATGTATGGAAGTGACTTCCTCCTGCATAACCCATGGCTACAAGTAAAATGTTCATTATGGTTTTATGCTGTCCTTGGTGATGGAACTCCAAATAATGCCATCTCTAAGCAAAAGTTGTGCAAAGAGGGGGTAGGGAGACTAAATCCATACTGAAGATGAAAGGGTGACTTTTCAGATGCACGAGGAATGATGACCAAGTGCAAAAACTAGCTTGCTTCAAGCATGTAACTCCTTTTGGCACTGCCTGGGAAAGCTGTCACTGAACTTTTCTTTCTAAGCAGCAGCAGAACTGTTCTCTGTATGCATCCAGCATTTCAATTCAAGCACCCAGCCTAACACTGCACCTTCAGTAACAGGTCTCCATGGTACATATTTGACTTACTGGTTTCATTTCACAGTATTGTTATTGTCACTCCTTCATTTTCACATCTTTATCATCTGTTTATGCTCCTTCTATTCCTTTGCCTCTTAGCTGTATGTGTGTATTGGGTCTGGCTGAGATGGAATTAATTCTCCCCATAGCAGCCCTCATAGTGCTGTGTTCTGCATTGGTA
>JANZLQ010000079.1:30424278-30459569 GCA_026212715.1 Elanus axillaris
GGGGGGGGGAAGCTTTTTGCTTTTGCTCATGCAGTCAAGGGCAACTTGAAAAAAATTACCTATGAAGATTCTAATCAAAATACAATTAAAAATAACCAAGACTACTTTTTGTTGTAATGATATGGATGATGTGTATGTATATGAATGTGCATGCAAGTAACTTTCACTTGTATGAAACAGTTGAGAATGTTCTGATACCAAAGTCAAATGCAATTGGTAGACATGTTCTGTTCTATATGCTGCTTCATCTGCACATGCCTGCTAAGAACAGCTCTTTTGGCAAATGATGGGAAGCCTTCACTTGAATAAAATGCAAACATTATGTTCTGTGAAGCTCTGGGGAGTGAGGGGATGCCTGAAATAGGGGTTGACCCTTTTCTTATAAACCACTTAGTATGGGTTGAGCTGAAAATGGGTCTGTGTGGTGAGCCAGTAGAGGAATCTATCTACTGACACCCCTAAGGCTCCTGAATATTGCTCGAGTATTACCACTGTGGAAGGAAAGTGTTGTACCTGAGCGCCAGAATCAGAAAGCTGGAGTCTACCTATATGCACAGGAGTAGACAGATCTGCTCAACACCCTCCTGCGCTTAGACATAGCAAGAGGATTGGAAGCTCCCAGCTCACTGCTAGTCTGCACAAATGTACAGGGGATAGCATGCAGCTATGGTGGAATCCCATTTTCTTCAGGTGAAGCAATTAAGTTATTACTGAGCTACAGGCATCACAGCCTGAGAATTCTTGGGTTACACAGCTGAAAAATGTTTTGCTGGTAACAACATCCCTTCCATTATTTGGTGTGGCTTTACTATGTTCTAAAAGCAACAATTAAACTCTAAACATTAACAGTGTCTGGAAACAATAACATTGTTTTAGAGCTGAGTGTTTTACAGCTAGCATGTTCATTTGACATAGATTCTGAGAACTTACCTAGCAGAATAAATGCTTATTTATAGGAAGGAAACCCTTATTTTCAGGAGAAAAAAGAATTTTAGAAAATGACCTCCTGTCAGCATTTGGCTGTCTTTTATCTTGAGCAAATTTATTCCACGAGGAAGGTTTTTTTGACCTTTGTCTAAAATGCATCAAAACTGCTGAAAAGATAAGTACTTTACTATACTAGCTTTTTTTTTTTGTTGGCTTTTACAAAAAGCTAGTATTCTGATTATCCAGTAAGGCAGTACAGCCCAGATATATTAGCATTCATACACAAGATCACTTCACAGATTTCCAGAGAAATTACATCTGAGTAATTTTATGTATTAAAAACTATTATCATCCCCCAGGAAGCTGCACAAACAATGCATATATGTGAATTTTAACAGGTTTTTTTTTTTTTTTGTAAATACAAATTTACTTGCAAGTAAATTGTGTAAGTTTAGAGGAAGGCAGACAGCAACTGTACAATTAAATATATGAGCCTAGTGTACAGAAGCCAATGAAAACTTTTTTATGTAGCCTATCAAAAACACTAACTGGATATTGAACTGCCCACTAGCTTTTAAGTATGTAGAGCAAGGGCACCGTATTTATTTCTCGGCTGTCTGAAATTCACTTGGCTGTAAGAAGTGGGTGGCATTCAAATAGGACTTGCTGTCCTCATGCACAAGCCTCTCATTCTCCAACTAATCTAGGTAAGACAGGAAGTGTTGGGGTTTTTGCATGTTAAAAATCAGTGTCTTTATTACAGTTGCTAGCATTCTGTATTTGGTAAACTTCAATCATATGTACTTAAGTGTTTCTCTTGGTGTTGTAACTTCTTTTATCTTTTCTCTCACCTTTGCATTCTAACAAAGACTAGATCCAATCTATTTCCTGTACAAGCAGATCTTGCCTAGCATAACCACACAGTATATTAGAGTCTAAAGTAAATTTGGCATTACTGATAAAAATAGCCATCAGTCTTTCTAAATAATTACATTACACTGTAATTAGTTTTCCCTTACAATGGAAATAAACCTTACTTACAAATATAGAGAAACTCATACAGTGGGAGCTAATAACTATTTAATATTGGGTTGGATAGAAATCTACTGATTTTTTAAAATATATTTAGACTACTCTGCAGGTCATTTTCAACTTGGACAATCAGTCCACACATGTCTAACAATAATCTTTTTTCTCCCTTTTACCAAATTATTAATTACATACCTGTGACACTTAAACATCCTGTTTCAAGTTGTGGTTAAACTTTGCATGGCCTTAGAAATCATGCTGTGTCATTTAAAATAATACCTGGGAACTTGCTTAAGACTTTTGCACTAGCTACAGATAGTATCTTCTTATTGTTTTCAATTTGCTGGCAAAAGATATTTGTTAAAATCTTGAAAAAAATTTGTAAGCAGGATAGACAGAAGACTTTATAACAAGCCTCTATTTGGAGTGCTACAGATCAAAAGCTTACAGGCTGTTGGTAATCTATTCTTTTGCTTATCAATTATGCTTCTAGTTGGACTCATAAGCCCTTTGTTTTTTCTCAGCTTGGAATTCTACATTTTAACTGGGTGCTACCAAACATTAACAAATCAAAATACTCTTCTTAACAATAACAACAACAAAAAAGTATGAAATTTACACAGAGGATGATGAGTTCTGTCACTAGAGTCCAAACTTAGCATTAACTGTTAAAAACATTACAATATACCAATAGAATATTGTGCCAGTGAGTGTACTTCAAGTTTTAGGAAGCTGATGGGTATGGCTTCTGTCTCCAGATACTGAAAGATGAAAGAAACAGCTTTTACTTGTAAGTGAAGACAAGCTTTGACATTATATTTAATGTCACAGCTGGCATGAAAAAGCTTTGTTGCAAAGATCCTGGCTGCTTGTGGCACTGGGAGAGGCTGGGCTTGAGAAGCTGTTCTTTCCTAGAGATTCTGTATACTGCTGTACTAGCACATACTCTCTTCTTCTACGTCAATATGAATCATTCCTTATCTCCCAGTACTTACATATGGCCATCCGCTCTTGGAAGTCTCTTCTTTCTTTCTACTGCAAACCAGAAGCCAGGATTTGCCACTTGGCATAGTATGTTTGACATTTTCCACTTCCAGCTCCTGTCTTTACTTTTAAACTCTTTATGATAGGGCACTTACATGTTTTGCCTCTGAGTCATGTCCCCACCTACCTCCAAATGATTTATGAATGCACTATGCTAATTTCAACTTAATTTGACAATTGAGTAAAAATGCAGAGATTGAGTTTGGTGAAAACAGTTGTGTTCACAGCGAGAAGAGACACAAAAAGCACCTCCATCAGGAGAATACAAATGGTCCCAGTCTTTATCTCTCAGAAAACCGGTTTGCAGGAGAACCATAGGAAACATTGCTGTGTTTGTTCTGCTGCCCGCAGAATTATTTGTTGTATCTTATTCCCTGGAGAGAAAAGCTAGGGTTACTATGGTTTTAAAGCTGAAAATATTAACATGTAGTACTATTCTGAGATGGTGACAGACTCCATCATTGTGCATGGTTCATATGCTGCCAAAGTAATATTTGTGAGGATATGCTTATTAATTAATGGAAGTTGCACATCAAAACAATCTACAATTCAACAGGTTCATGTTATGTAGCAGCTTCTAAGAGTCCATCAATGGTTTGTGTACAAATTTTTGCCTAAATCTAAATGGTTGCTCTCCAGCAAACTCTGCTTTACACATTCTACTAGCAAAATTTTTCTTCTGCACACAGCTGCAGTGACAGATCACAATACCACATGCCAGTTCCACATTGATGACTACAAGATGCACTATCAGAAAAATCATAGCCTACCTCAATAGTAAGCGTTTATTTCACACCATCAAGTGCTGCCTCTATTCACAGAGACCTCTATGATGGAGCATTCAGAAGAGCTGATGGAAATATTTGTTGTACAAAGAAATTACTAATTTAACTCCATTTTTCCTTAGTAAAACTAACTGGATTCAATCAAATGTACTCTTAAATGTCTGCAAGAAAGGGCTTGATCTGCAGCTTTATTTCTTAGTTTTATGTGTCACTGGAGCCCTATGGTGATGTTCTTGTTGGGATGATACTTCCTTAAAAGCACAATCAGGTGACAAACTTTCAGTGTTAAGTATCTGTGCTAAAAAAACCCCTTCATGAACTGCAACCTAACAGCTGTTTTCGTCACATTGCAGGAATACATACATGAAGTAAGCACTAGGACAATGGAAAGACCACTTGAGGCTACCAGAATGGAAGACAGCACCTCTTCCTGCTTTCTCATGGAAAGAAAGACTCATGTCAAGATTAATAGGAAAGAAGTCATGCTAGCTAAGCTGAGGAAGAGCTGCTCCTGCACCCCAAAGAAGCTAAAGAACTTTGTCATGGACTTTCTTCCTGTTTTACGATGGCTTCCCAAGTACCAGTGCAAAGAGTACATCTGGGGGGATGTTATGTCTGGGTTAGTGATTGGGATCATTTTGGTGCCCCAAGCAATTGCATACTCACTGCTGGCAGGTCTGAAGCCCATTTACAGTCTTTACACATCATTCTTTGCCAACATCATCTACTTCTTAATGGGCACATCCCGTCATGTCTCAGTTGGCATTTTCAGCTTGATAAGCTTAATGGTAGGACAAGTTGTGGACCGAGAACTTCTCTTGGCTGGGTTTGACTTGAATGATGATGCCCCACCAGCCTTGGGTGACGGCTCTCTGCAGAATGGCAGTCAGTCCAACACAACTGCCTTCAACCTTACAATTGCAGGGGTGAATGCTGAGTGTGGAAAAGAATGCTATGCTATTGGCATTGCTACAGCCTTGACATTTGTGGCTGGAGTGTATCAGGTAAGTGGTTACTGACATCCAGAGGCAAGGTATGAAGTTCTTAGAGCTTCTTTGCATGACCTAAGCTTTGGTTTGACCCTCTTTCAATGACAGATAGAGCATCAATTCACCCGAATGACCTTGGACTGTTTATTCCAGGAAACGTAGCTGTAGGCACCTCAAAGAAAGCATGAGGCAGGCAGTTTTCTTAGCTACTAGCAAGCACAGGTAAAACAAGAGTTTTCTGCAAGACCATTAACATTGTTTTGACAGTCTACTGCCTCTTGGCTTTGCTGCTTTCATAGGCCCATGAATCCAATACAGATCTTACCATAATGGAAATTCTCAGGTAGTTGTGTACTTCAACAGTGAAGAAATAATTCTGTTTCCCTAGATACTTTAAAAAAGGTGCAGACCCACTACACAGGTTCAGAATGTGCTGCTTGGTGTTTTGCTAGTGGGTACTATGTTCTACCAAACTGCTGTCCAAAGGTAATTCAGAAGTAGAAGGGACAAGAGGGGAAACAGAATGACTAACCTACTTTTCAGACAATGACTGTGGTGGACTTTTTGAGACTTATCAACATGCTGCCCATCACAAGGATACCAAGAGAACACAGAAGGAAGCACAATGAATGCACTTACCTATTAATTGTACATGTATGTGTATATATATATATGAACTAAGAAAGAGCTAGCTATCTTCCTGTTTACTAAGAAATTTCAGGTCACATTTATGAACAACAAAATGCCCTTGTGCAGCTATATTTTGCAAAGCCATCAAAGAAAGGAGAAGCAACCAGTTAGGGACAGTACCCTGGGATGTGGGGAAATGTGTGAGTTCTTCTGCTACCTCTGACCTTAGGCCACAAAGGCTGTCTGTGCTCCACTTTCCCTTCTGTTCACAGGTCTAAAATTAAAAGCTGTTTAATATAACAGTGCCACTAAAGTAGGGACCTTAGCTGTTGTTATTCAAGTTCTGTTTACAAAACAATGGCTGTAAGTTTTAACTCTAATTCACTTTAAGACAGGAAAAAAGAAAATTGGCTTTCATCTAACAGAAGCATTTTTGGATCCACTGCTCTTTTGCGTGGGAAGTAAAATTCAGAGAAGCCACTTCAGCAGACTCACTTCAGATCAATGTCTGATCAACCTCATTCATGAAACTCCTCATTCACCTCTTGAGTTTGTAGTATCCCACAACAGTAAAAGGAATCACACATATTAAAAGCAGACTGGAAACAGCAAAGGATAATTCATGTTTTAAGATTCAAATAGCCAAATGCCATCTGCTTCCAGCTAGTTCTCTCCCACCTGTACTTAATTATTTGCAGCACCATTTAAGACTCATCTTTTTTTTTCTGTGTCTCCTCAGGTTCTAATGGGAATCTTTCGTCTGGGTTTCGTATCTATGTACCTATCTGAGTCTGTACTAGATGGCTTTGCAACTGGTGCTTCCTTAACCATTTTAACAGCTCAAGTGAAGTATCTGATTGGAATAAAAATCCCACGTAGCCAAGGGCATGGGATGCTTGTTATTACCTGGATTAACATTTTCCGGAACATTTCTCAGGCTAACCTTTGTGATGTCATCACAAGTGCCATTTGTATTGTGGTGCTGGTCACTGCTAAGGAACTGGGAGATCGGTATAAGCATAAGCTGAAATTTCCTCTTCCCACAGAGCTGGTAGTTATTGTTGTGGCAACACTGGTGTCACATTATGGGAAGTTAAACGAAGTGTATGCATCCAGTGTTTCTGGAGCTATTCCAACAGGATTTATTCCCCCCAAGGTACCACATTTCAACTTAATGCTGCGAGTCGCTGTAGATGCTTTGCCTCTTGCCATAGTCAGCTTTGTCTTCACTGTATCCCTTTCAGAAATGTGTGCAAAGAAATATGCTTACACCATCCGAGCCAATCAGGAAATGTTTGCTGTGGGGTTCTGCAACATCATTCCTTCTTTCTTCCACTCTTTTGCAACCAGTGCAGCTCTGGCAAAAACACTCGTCAAAACATCTACAGGCTGCCAGACACAAGTTTCTGGAGTAATTAGTGCAATGGTGGTTTTGCTGGTGCTGCTCTTCTTGGCACCTCTCTTCTACTCCTTGCAGAAGTGCGTCCTGGCTTGTATCATCATTGTCAGCCTCCGAGGAGCCCTAAGAAAGTTCCGAGACGTGCCAGCACGGTACCATGTGAATAAGGTGGACACACTTGTTTGGGTCGTTACCATGTTGGCCTCTGCCTTGATCAGCACAGAAATAGGGCTGTTGGTTGGCATTGTATTCTCCATGTTATGCATCATTGTTCGGACACAGCGGCCACGGACAGCCCTGCTTGGTCAGATCCAAAACACCAGCTTTTATGAGGATGACTTAGAATATGAAAATCTCTCTTCTATTCCAAAGGTCAAAATATTCCGTTTTGAGGCCCCACTTTACTATGCAAATAGGAACTACTTCCTAAAGTCTCTGTACAGATTGACTAACTTAGATCCTAACCTAGAAGCTGCTAGAAGGAAGAAATATGAGAAGAAGGAAAAGCAGCATCTGAAAAAGGGAGGTGACACAACTGCTAATGGACTGGGCATCAGAGACACCACTCTGCAACTAGTTCCTAAGCAAATTGATTTCCAAGCTCTTGTTTTAGATTGCTCTTCCATCTCATTTTTGGACACCACTGGAGTTAATACTCTAAAGGAAATCCTGAAAGACTACAAGGATTTAAACATTTCTGTTCTCCTGGCTTGCTGCAATCCTTCAGTGATAGACTCTCTGAAAAGAGGAGGTTACTTTGGGAAAGATTTTAGAGGTATGCAGGAAATGCTGTTCTACAGTATACACAATGCCGTGCAGTTTGCAAAAGAGCAAAAGCTTCCAGCAGATTGCTCAGTTTAATCCTGCGTCTTCCTTGACAGTTCACTACAGAAGTGACAGATGGGGAGGAGCAGTTTGCAATAATTAAATTATCAGACACACTATTGGCTGTGTACAACAATGGGCCTACAAGCCACTCTCCCCTGAAGAGCTCTGCTGTTTGTCAGATGCCACTCAGAACAGCCACTGGGGATGCAGTCCAGGACCAGGATGGAACAGGTTGGATTACTACCTGCACCTTCACTTTAAAATGCAGGTGATGTGCAATAGGGCAGTTTGGGATTGACTTCCTCCCTGTGCCACGATCATTTGAACCAACATATACCTCGTAAGACTGTTGTGCTGGAAGGTCTGCCCAGTGTCAGCTGACTCTCCCAGTGGTTTCATGGCTGGTTTGTGTTAAGAGGGTTAAGCCACCTCCATGAAAATGCAATCAGTCTAGCACCTTGGACACATAATGGTTTAAATTCTGGCTTGAAAGGCCCTGCCCCTTCCATCACTCTAGGTGTGCTCCTAAACAACTCCCACTGCCTGCATACAAATAAAATGTGTAAAATATTGTGGAATGTAGCATCTCTCCACCTTGACTGCATAGGCTTAGTGACACAACCTGCCACAGAGAAGAAACTATGATCCATCACAGGTTCCTCTCGAAACTATAATTTCCAAAAATTATTGCGGGTGTCACCTGTGTTATTGGTTTCCATCTGTGGTCATTAGTTAATGTTACCCTAACGATGCTGGAAGAAATATGACTCTGATGCACAATTTTGTAACTAGTAAGAAGATAAACAGGATTAAGAAAAATGAATGGCTTTAACTGGTAGTCACACAGTCACCCAGGTAGTTGTACCATCCTGTAAAAATAAGTTGCCTTTGGTGGGCAGATGCAACTCCAATTTAGGGACACATAAGGACCATCAAACATAAAACCTCAGAACTGTGATGCAGCACAGCTTTTTCTTCCTACAACTGCCTGCCTGGGTGAAAAGAGAATCAGTAGAAAAGAGGGTAGGGTGGGAAGGTAAATCTGTGATCTGCCTAGAAGGGGAGTGATGGATTAGTCAGAACTGCCTGGCTGGTCTTCTCTGATGCAATGCTAATGAAGATTTAGAGTAGCATACCTGGGCTAAGTAACGGGAGTAACGCTTTTTAAGTTGTGTAACCCTATATGCTGGAAAAATTCCACCACTGTTTTGTACATACTACAGACATTTTGGTGTTGGGGTTTTTTTCTCCTATCACTTTATTCTTTGATTTGAAGTCCACTAAACCATGTTTTCCAGGGCTCTGTTACTTTCTGTAATAATTTGCATTAATTGCTGTTCATTCTGCTTTGTGTCAAATGATAACCCCAGAGTCAGTTGTGCTGTTATAGATGCATGGTCTCTCTTTACAAATAAGCATAGATTTAGATTTTGATTGTAACACAGCTAGTACTCAGTGTTCCGGCCCATGGCATTGGCAGAATATCCTCTCTCATACTCAAGCTTGTAATTACCTGCACAAAAGGTAGGACAGCTGTCCTGCCTTTCTCTCCTTATTCATGGCTGGTTCACACACAGCACCAAGCATGGAAGGAAATTCTATCACAGCTGTGCCTCTTACAATCAGCAGACTCTAGAAATAGGTTCCATGTATGCAGAAGCCATTTCTCCACTGCACCATTTAAAAAACCAAAAGTCAGGTCAACACATCATGTGACTTGCTTATTTCAACTTTTCAGGTCACTGAATGAAAGAACACTCAAACTGAGGTTCTCCAGGTGCCCCAGAGCCTGTCTGGCTCTCAAGAGCAAATATTTTGTTAAAGACAAAGCAGTGCACTCCCAAAAGATAAAATAAAAAAATGTCTTCACAGGGCCCGAGAATAGCACAATTAGGTAAGTGATTCAATGCTAACATTTTCATGTACTCATTATAAAAAAGTGTATCAGCTGCACACTGTTAGTACTGCCCAAGCAGTAAAACCTGACAGAAATGTCTGTCAAGAGATTAAAGGACTGACCATTGGCAGAATTTTCCTGCCATAAAACAATTAATTACATTATTCTTTAAATTGCTGACTTGGCATGACTTGCTTCTTTCTGTCATAAAAACAAATGGGCAGAGCCCAAGGACAAAGTATTGCTTTGTGTCTGCTTTTGTTTTTAACCATTTTTTGATGAGGGAGTACGTCTTTTAAGGTCCTTCCAGGGCTTAGCATGAGGAACTGGGTTTACAGGAGTTACTGCCAGACAATACCAATACAGACAGTCACAGGCTGTAGTGCCAAAGCAAGCTGTCATTGGAAGTCAAATAAAATTGTTTCAGTACAGAATACTACACACCCCAGCAATCTAGACTTCTTTTAACTTTATGTGTCAAGTTACCAGCCTAAAACAAAAAGGAAAAAATGCAAAAAATAGCCTTAACTCTAAATGAATCTAATTTTAAAAGAAAAAAAAAGAAAAAAAAAAAAAGACAGATTCCAATGGAAGGTGTGTCCTTGCAACAGTCTCTGGAGAAAAATTGAGAGGCTGCCCCTCTCTTATCCAGCAGGCTGAGAAATTAGTCAGAAGTCTCTTTTCCACCAATATTTATTTTAAGAAGGCACCAAAGGATAGCTAAGCAAAGAAACTTGGCTATGCATAGGAGGCAGGGTAAGCTTTAAGACTTTTACTAGGAAGAAACTATTGACCAGAAGAAACCATGAGAACAATTTTCTGTTTCAGTTTCATTGGCAGAGCTGGCTCGCCATCAAGCTGTTGTGCTGGACAACGTCAAACACAGCAAAGAAACATCTTTCAGTGCTATGATACAGGGATACTGGGAGACTGTAAATTATTGCTAAGGTGTATGTAAAAGTAACTAAAAAACCAAGCCTCTTTCTGGCACATTTATGCTTGCTCGTTACACCAAGATTAAGGGTATGAAGACTGAAAATGTTAAAAACTGCTGATTCTCTTCTGTCCTGTTCTACCAGGAATTGGGTACTGTGACTTGGAGAGAAGCTGGGGATGGGCTTCTAATTCCAATTAGGTTAATATTAATGTTGAAATAAAATCATTGTATGCCTTTTAGGACGTATTATATCCATCATGTAGATTGACTATATTTTTGTTCAGTGTGGTGCCTTGTGTAAATCATGTATCTGACAAACTTTAGTACTGCTACACAGGAAGAGGAAAGGGTTCTTAACTTGTGAACTGTGTGGGTCCCATGGCACTGGGCAGTTGGGAGTCTTCACCTCAAACTCTCCTGTTGACTAGTGCAGCATGGCCAGAATGTCTGATCTAAGTGTCAAAATGGTTGTATTTATTGGCACTGGTAACTGAGAACCAGTGGACTGTCCAGTGCATGAAAGACATGTTAGATTCCCTCATAACCATGAATATTCCTATGTCACATGACCTAGAGACAAATGTGTGCTTCTGGTTGGAAAATAAAACTAGCAGTTCTTTGAAAACAGTTTGTATCATGGTATCCTTTCATGGGTGGTGAAATAACAGGATAACTTGGAATAAGGAAAAATATGAGGTGGGTTTGCTGTCCTAGAAAAGTTAAAATACAGGGATGCACTCGGCATTGGGGGATTGGAAGACATAATGAGAAAGACCATTACAGAAGTGAGAAGGGGAAGGTGGCAGTCTTTTATTTGAGCACATCTGCTTCTTGGGAGGAACATTTATGGCACCTTTTCAGAGATAGGACAAATGTGAGGAAAAGCAATGCCCTTATCTGTCAGCCTTTCACAGTAGTGGTATCGTCTAGTCCTCTGTTTTCTGTAAGTGCTCCTCTTCAGTCAAGTACCCACCATCTACCATCACCTTCCAAGAAGTCTTCTCAGCCACCAACCCCATGACATAACGCAGTTTTGCTGTTACAGGGTTCTCACTCTAAACCTCTTTATGTCCTTCTGGAAATCAATGGTTCAGGAAGAGAATTGCACATGCACAGAATTCAGCATCAGCACTGAACTCCTGTTTGGACTTGCATTCTTGTCCCTGTTGCTTCTTTCAACCCCAGTGTTTGTCTGCAAGCTCCATGCTCTCTGCCTTTCCAAACCATTGCTGCCACTCAGTCCACTGGCTGTCCTTCCACAACTTAAATGTCTTCTTCTTTTTGACAAATGCCAATTTTTGCAGAATGAGCAGTTTCAGCTTGGTTCTAAACAGTAGCAAAGTTTCTAATTTCTGCATGTCAAAGCTGGGCTAAACACTGAGACTAGTGGGTTAGAATCCTACCGTTGAGGCACCACAGCTTTCCTGGGACTTCCTGCTTGACTGCTAAGTTTCCATGCTCCTAGAATTTTGATTGCATCAAGGACTCAGTGCCTCACTCCCTACAAAGGCTGAGTGGACTCCATGACAGATGCATTCCTTTCTGTCAATCATTCGGAAAGCCCAATCCAACATGTGGCACAGCTGAGACAGGCTGCCAGGAGGCATTTTGGCCTCTGAGTGTAGATGTAGCTACTTTCTTTTCAAAGGTACTCACTGTTTTTTCTGTAAGTCACTTGGTTACAGAAACCTGAGAAAGCCAAGCCATCTCTCAGGAGAAACCCCTAAGACAGGGGACTCCAGCGGTGGTGACCACCGACAGCTGTCCTTGCCCCTGCTGGAGCTGGGTCAGTGCAAAAGTGAGTACAAAACCTATAGCCCAGTAAGAGAGGGAGACACAGCACAGGAAAGGGTGTTTACCGGGAAACTTCCACAGGGGAAGATGGGAGGGAGAAGCTGTGTTACCTGCTATATTCACAGGTGGACTAACAGGCAGCTCTGGCATAGAGATGCAATACTCATCTGAGTGCAGGACCTCCGAACACCTTCCCAAACAAACCTAAATACGCAAGCACACCGTAAAACCCAGAAAGAAAACTTCTCCTGTTTCTAATGTACATGCTGAAACCCACTCCTCCTCTGCTCACACCCCATTTCCAGAGTTTGAGCTCTCCTTCCTCTTGTTGCCTCCCCAGACTTAAAACTGGTAAATTCCCATCCTCCTGTGTCTGGGACAGCAGATGCATAATGATG
Organism: Elanus axillaris; assembly: GCA_026212715.1. NCBI lineage: Eukaryota > Metazoa > Chordata > Aves > Accipitriformes > Accipitridae > Elanus > Elanus axillaris. The sequence goes on from JANZLQ010000079.1 coordinate 30,436,936, forward strand.
TGTAATGATTGTAAACATGCTCAGCTCAGCAACAGCCTGAGCCAGGCAGAACTTTAAGAGCTATTACAACTTTTGATGGGGTTTTCATGGTTTCTCTTTCCTGACAGACCAATCACTCCTGTTCTAAGCATCTGTATTTGGTTCTTTCCACTGGGCATGAGTCTGTTTAAGCCGAGTTAAATGGGACTTGAAAGGCAAGGAATTCCAGTGTTGTCCTGACATGTATTTCCCTAGAACTAGAAATGCTATTATGCATATGAATCTCTTGGAAGAGGGTATTAACTAGTATTAACTGAAGTCACCCATGTGGACAGCCAGGATGGGGACAGAAGCTGAAGTCTCAAAGTCTGGCTTCTCCCAGCAGTTCTTCTCAGAACTGAGTAGTTGCTGGTGTTACCACACTAAGACCAAAGTCTGCTAGACTTGAAGGAACAGCAGCAGTAACACCCAGTATAAGCCTTGAAAACAGTCAGAATGACTGCTGCCTGGCATCCAGCTGAGAGCGCTCTCCATAACACTAGATGTAGATGCCCTGACTGCAAAGCAGAACTCTTCCTTGCTTAAGGAACCACTGGAGGCTCCTCCAGAGCTCTCTTTTCAAGGTTGTGCCAAGCAGTATTTTAGAAAGGATGCATCCAGTTCAAAAAAGCTGCACTAGAACCTTGTACCTGCAATGGTCCACGAAACCCGTTTCTGCTAGCCTGAGGCCTCTCTGGAGGTCATGGTACAACTGGGAATCAAGATGCTGAGGCCTGGACATGCCAGCAGGGGAGAAGAGCAATGACTGTAGCATATGACCTGAGATAGTCTTGGTAAAACTTGACCAGCACACCCAGAAGACTCTTTAGATGAAAGAAACCTTAAACTGCTCCTTCACCTGTTGTTAGGATGTAATGCATGCAGGTTAGCCCCATCTTTCTCAATACAAGCTCTCTCTTCCTTAATCTTATACACCCCCAAATTGATTCCCTTCCATTGGCACTTACGTGACCTCCAAGGAAGCAAAGACATCCCCAGCTTGCAATTATACTAAGAGAAATATCAAAATGAGCACCTGTTGGACAATTTAATGTGTCGCATTTTTCCAGATTTTGACTTGAGGTGTTTGCTTACCTGACAGCAACTAATTCCAGTAACCAGTGAATTCGAACTTGTTCAATGCCACCATGCGGAACAGAAGAAATGTAGGCAAGGTTCATCTCTTGGTCTTTGCTCAGGTCAAAAAGGTCAGCACGGCTGTGAGGTAAAGGAGGGCTTCAGGAAAGGAGGGACAGAAAATAAACAACAGATTCCAACATTAACTAGCAGCTCCACTGTGTATCCAAAGATCCCTACGCTAAGTCCCTCTACCACCTGCAAAATCCTCTCTGGCATGAGAAGCACTGTCTAACACAAGATGAAAGCAAAATGGAGTTGCAGGTTATTTGGGGCTAACTGGCTACAAATGTAGTTTGGTGAAGCGGGACACAACTTTGGTGCATCTCACTACGAAGGAAAGTATTACAAGCAGTCATTGCTGCACAGACAGCGATGTCAGGCAGCAGTGACCTGAAGAAGCCACACAATGACAGTCATATTGTCTCTGAGTAACTATTGTCTTTTAGGCTTTGGAGTGGAAGTCAGACTTGCTGAGGTCTGTAGTAAGACAAATATGGACTAGATCTTCCTGCTGAAGTCTATGCAATGACATCAACTCTTGCTCTGCTGTGGAAGCCACACTTGTTAGAGGCAGAAATAGACCTCAGAGCTTCTACATTCTTTGGCCATGTTCAACTCACCCATAAGCATAAAGAAGCATAGGAGTATGTGGCTTGAGGTTTCTATGCTTGATGCTGTAAGCAGTTTAACCTGCTCACGGCTATACGCAATGATCACGTCAACATGACTTTGGTGTCTACTTATTCCACTGAAATTAACATAACACTGGGGCAAATTTCTGCTGCCTCTATCTCCACAGATAAATAGCTCCAAGAAGATCTCACTCCCACCCTCCACAATTCAGAAACTTAGAACACTGCCAAGTTCACTGGGTTTGGGCATCCTTAGGGACTCTCACTAAGCCTGCCAGTAATGTGCAAATTCTGTGTGTTAAAGCATTTGTACTACAAGAAAGATAAAACAACATTGTCCCCAAGGTTTGATAAAATATTTCCCCGTCTTCACATTGCAGAGAGAGATGACTTGTGCTCTAACTACAGACTGTATATTAACTATGTACGTGAAAAAGCTCTGACTTGCTGTGATCCATCTTCTCTGATGGGTGGATCAGCTCTGTGCTGATTGTAACAATGCAGGGAAGAGTCATACTGTCATCCTCTCCTCTGTGCCCCTCCACATACACATCCCACCTCTAAGGACCCCACTGAATGAACCTGCTACTATATAGCCATTTGTGCACAAAGGGGGAAAAGCCTGACCCCACCTGGACAAGAACTTGATGCAACTTTTGTCTTAGCTAAGACAATGCCCGTCTATTACCCCATCATCTGCATCGTTATTTGAAGGTGCAAGTCTTGACGCAGATTACATCCTTGTAATGCTTCATACAAATCAGACAGCACATATGAACCCCTCTGTGCAACTTCACTTAAAATCCCCTCCCTGAGATTGCTTCAAGTCACACAAGTGAGACTGAGAAGTTACAGATTCCACTCTTACTAAAAATTTATCAGCCATTTGGGTCTTTTTAATTGTTCCAGTGGATAAGGACAATGTTAACTGTTGGTTTTTGAAGGAGTGCTTTACTACTACTCTGAGATTTAAACTTGCTTCAGTTCAAGCAGTGGCAAAGATGGAAGTCACAGCATAAAGCATTCACATATTTTTGCTTAGTCCACGCTGAATAAACACTCTGAACTTTGCTCTGCTCAAGAGAAATCTAGCAGAAACCATCACAAGATACAAAAGAAAGCTGATAGAACAGTAATTTTTTTCAGTATCTGCCCCTTCCTGTTCTGAGCGGGAAAAGGCCATCCCAGAGAACATCATGCCTTAAACTCTCCCAGGCTTTATGAACTGCTGATCCACAGCTGTGCATGTGCCCAACTGTCTGAAACTGTGATGCAGAAAACAAGCTTTAACAACTGGAACCCAGTTGTCTCACAGGATGAGCTTTCAAGGGAGCTCAGATCCTACAGCTTAAGAAATACCAGTGTTGGCCAGGTGTTACAACTGAGTAGCTGCTGACCCATGGAGAGCTTCTCCCTCTGCTACTGCTCCTCACATGTTTTCCATGTTTGTAGCTTTACAAGGTTTCACACAATTAAAATCATGGGCGTTTCTTGGGCTGCAGTTTAAGTGCACAACATACTGGGTTTTAGGGCAGTTTTTCAGTAGTGTTTGCTAACATTGCAATTAAAATTAAAACAAAAAATTAAACAGAAAAAAAAAATCTAGAAAGCCCAAACATTTCTCTTCAACAGAATGTATTTTTGGTGTTGTTCTACTTTCTCACCAGCATGGAAAACTAAGGGAAAATTTTTCAAGTTTTGCTTTAGAACTACCTTTATGCATTATAAAAAAAATATGCACAAATTCCTTTTTGTCCAAAGCACACACTGCTGACTCCATCCCTTTTGTAACTCTTTTTCCTACAACTGTTATTTAATCCACTGTATGCCTAATTGAAGGGGGTCATAATCAGTTTAGGGCAAGATACGAACATGGCTGAGGAACATACCGTCTTGCTTTTGAGCCTGCTAGAAGCCTCCACGTATCTCACAAAACTTGAAGCCTGTTCAACCCCAGTTAGCTCCGCAAGACTGGGCTTTCTCCAAGAAGCAAAGCACTACCAGGATAGGAAGCGGTGGAGCTGTGATTTATGTGTCCTCCCACCCACACCCCTGACTTAGATCAGCCGGGCTCACTGGCCACCTCAGGAAGATGGTGCGTGTTGAAAGTGCCTTGGAAGAACAAACAGGCAGGGAAGCTTTGCCTGGGGCTGTTTAGGGACCGTGACAATGGAAACACTGGAAAAAAAAGGGAATGAGTTCTGAGTATCAACACACGTGCTGTGCCGGGGAAGAGGAAGGACTCCACACATCCGAGGGCCCTGGAGGCAAGAGAGCAAGTCAGAGAGGGGATGTCGACCAGCCCCATCTTCTGACCCGCTTTGTTTACATTGGCTGGCCACGTCCCCGACCAGCTCCAAGCCGGTAACACCCAACGGACTAAGCAGCTGCCGGGCTCTCTGATCCCACCGCAGCAGGCCCGGAAAAGCCCGGGTTCCTCCAGAAAGGCCGCGTCCTCGCACCCCGGGGATCCTCTGCCGGAGGAGGGCTAGGGGCAGCCGCCCCTCACCCCCACAGGCTTCTCGCCAGCGGTGCGTAGCCCGCCGCCGGGCGCCGGCCGCAGGGCCCTGCGCGCTTACCAGAAGCCAGTGCTCCTCCAGAAGTGCTCCAGGGGCCGCTGGGGTCGCCGGACGTCCACGTACACCACGTACGCCGCGCAGCCCGCGCCCAGCTGCACGGCCAGCCACAGCAGCAGCCCCATGGCGGCACGAGAAGCCGAGCCGAGCCCGGCCGAGCGACACGGGCGCCCGCTACCGACGCGGCACGGACGCGACGCCAGGCGCCCGCCCCCGTGAGCCCGCGCTCCCCCGGGCTCCCGCCGGCCCTGTGGTGAGCGTAGGTCTTGGGCTTCAGGAAGCGCAGCTCAGGTAATTCGGGCGGTAGCGTCTCCGCCTGCAGCCCCGGCGTCTCCTCCTTTCGTTGTGCGGGCGTAGCCCGTGACGAGAAGTTACTTCCCTGAAGTTGTGGCCGTTGCATTTCTCTTGCGCGCCACATGAGGGAAGTATACACTTACGCTATCGTTACGTCTTCCTGCTCTGTCCTGACACACCTGTAGGGAAGAGTGTAGTACTGTATAGTAGCGCCGGGGATCGAAACAGCCTTCCCCGAAAGAACGCATTAGCAGGATCGAAACTTGCCTGCGTTTTTCAGTCTAAACATATTTATTGATCTCAGCATGGCAAAGAGCTTTAAATGCAGTTTACAGTGTTATAGAGAGCCTGTAGATCGGCTTGCTAAAGGCTTATTCTGTCTTACGAGGTGTATCTGAGGACTGGGTCCTCCATGAGGGTGGGACTCTCTTCCGAAGAATCCCTCTCTTTTACGCGTTGGACTGCTTTCGGGAATCTCGTCAAGCCTTGCCAACTAGAAGAAGAATGGGGGGAATTGGGCCTCCCTTCCACATCCCCAAATACTACAGTAGCATCTCATTTTGTGTTCATTAGTTCTGATTAATTGGGTGGATGGAGTTCTTCAAGCTGGTTTCCAGTAGAGGCTTTGGATTTAGCAGGGGAAATCGTGGGCCCCTGTAACTGGGCTCACACCAGGGAAACAGCAGAGACCTGCCAGGCAAAGAGGTGGGCTGCAGATGATCTCTGACAAGAGAAGAGTGACAGCTGTGTTCATGGAAATCAAAGCTGTCGGTCCTAGTGGAGCAACCAAAATTTGCCACCCCAAAAGCTCTGGTGTTTCAGCTCCTTTCACCAAAGCTCTTCCTGAAGCATTTGTGCCAGAGCTAGTGGAGGGGGGGAAGGGGGGTGTCAGACAGATATTTACTCCTCAGCTCAAGTATGTTGCAACTAGGAAAGGATTCTGCAGGAGTAAGTTTATCCCATGTGTAATCCTGCTTGAGCCAGGAGGTTTCCTGTCTCAAAGGAGTGGCAAACTGGGACCATCCCTAGGAAATTGCAAAATGATTTGGTTCTGATTGCTGATTCCTCTGTTTGCAGCTTCATCTGCCCGTTGAGGCCTTCAGTTCCTGGGGAACTTGTGACCATATAAGGCTTACAGCCAAAACTCAGGCAATAGTATTATATCCCGGAGGCTCAGGTAGGAATGGCAATCTGGCACTGTGACTTGACTCTGGCAAGGGGGAATCCCCTGAATTTCCCAGGGCTGCTCATGCTGTGGCTCAGCTTCAGTACTCCAATGCCTTGGAAGAGCAACGAGGCCCAAGCTGAGCTCTAGTGAGGTTTCCATGCAGGATATTTAAGGGATTGCCTTACCCTTACAGGAAGTGCCAGTCTGGCAGGCAGGCTTCTGCAGGGGGATACTTGTTTCCTCCAAGCTCTCTGTTTTCTGAGAAGACTTGAGGAAGGTGTTAAACAGGCAATAGAAGTGCAAACTCGAGTTCCTGGAATCTGACAACCTGGGGGCCAATAGGCAGAGAAGTCAGCCCTATGCTGCTAGCTGGGGCAACAACTGCCTTTGGGGTGAGTGCTGCTGTCTCAGCTTCTCTAAGGGTTGCAGGCATTTTGCCAGCTGTAAAGGATGGTGTATGGGAGGAAGGACCTCACCAACATTGCTTCTCTTGCTGGCTTCCCCTTCAGAGAGATAGGCTGGGGGAGATGAATACCTGACTACCAAATATCATACTGTGACTTGTTGATTATTAACAGCAACCCTTCACCTCATTGCCTTTAAGTATAGGGGGTTCACTACAGGACAGGCACAGATACCAGCACCTCCAGCACCTAGCTGCAATAGACATGGAAGCTATCCCTTGTGGAGGAGCCAAAAGCTCAGCCCCTAACCAAACACCTACCAGCAAATTTCAGCAGAAGGATATTTATAAGGGAGAAACCCCATGAACCCCATGGTTTCCTACCACAGACTGTCCCCAGTGGCATCAGGAAGGCCCTGGAGACCACCCTGACTTTCCCTCAGAGGCTGCCAAAACAGAGCTGTTGCATTTCAGCTTCACTGATTTCAAAGTCACATCTGGAAGACAAGGTGTCAAACCAAAACTATGTTCATTTGGCCAGGAAGCCTTGGCTATTCACAGACACAGTATCAGGCATATTGTAGAACATCCTTAAACAGAAAAGAGCCATAGATGCAGATGGTGCTGTGTTGGCATTTTAAAGAAGTGTCTGTCAGAGCTCAGGAAAAGATTCTTCTGCAGGAGTCTGACAAGACCATGATCGGCAGAGCGTTTCCAAGAAGGTCTTTGGGGTAGACATGGGGGTAGTGGCTAAAGAGACTATCTCCCTTGTTTTCTACAACTTCCCCAAGGCATGGGGAAGTGCTACATCTAATACATCAATAACATCAGACCAGAAGCTGGGAGACAGAAGGTAAGACAAAAGCCCTGCCAGAGGAGACACAGAGAACTGGAGGCATCTATGCATCACCCTCAGGTTTCTCCTCCTGTGTCTGAGAAAGCAGCTAACAGTATTTTTCAAGGTAGTTCTTCAGAAGAACTGCAATTCCCAGCAGGTCTTTCCTGCTCACCACAGTTGCTCTGGTGCCTCCTGCCAGAGAAAGAAAATGCAGCAGAGTTACCTGCTCCCTGTGAAGGAGCCTGATATGCCTGTGTTCCCAAAACATCTGCAGGGATGCTGCAGGGAGAGCAGCTGGGGCCAAATGGTTTGCTTTTTCCCAACACACGTAGCCAACCAACTGGGCCAACGTGTTTCTGGAAGCATTTGCAGGCCAAATGCCAGGCTACACTGGTGAAACCCAGTGGCCTGCTCTGCAACTCTCCCAAACCTCTTTTCCCAGGGGCAGGGCAAGTGCCACAGGTGACCTCCAGCGAGCAGTTTCCCAGGTGTAAAAGTTTGATTCAGAGCTAAACGCCTATGTCAAGCTTGCTGTGAGCATAGTTCTAGAAACCATCAGGCAGAGCCCTGAAAAAGACCTTAGCCAAGGGGAAGCTCCCCTTGTTGCTTTTGACTTTCTGCTCATCCCAGGGCTAGGAATTGCCCAGCAGGAGGTTTTCTGTGGAGCATTTTACCCTCAGCTGATACTCCCTGCCAAAGGACACTGGGGATTTTACAGCAGCCTCCTCCTGTCTCCCTGCACAGACTGGGAGCTCTTTCCATCCTGAGGCATTCCTGAGAAGGCATATGGGCACAGGAAATAGTGAGAGAATGGAAGGGAAGTAGCTGGAGAGCAGCACTGTGCACTGGCCCTTTCCAGTATGCTGAGGCTGACCCTTTCCAGCTACCTGGCCAGCCTAAAACCCTCCACTCTCAAGCTGGCCAGATGAGAGATGTACAGCCTGTTACTCATGAGTTGAGTCTTTCCTCACAGAAAGGCTGTGCAAACCATTTGGCCCCAGCTGCTCTCCTTGCAGCATCCCTGCAGATGTTTTGGGAGCAGAGATATATCAGGCTCCTTCAGGCATATCAGGGAGCAGGTAGCTCTTCTTGCTTCATTTTCCTTCTCTGTCAGGAGGTACCTGCACAATACAGAGGAAACCAATGCACAGCACATTTTTTGGGGGGTGCTTTTCTGTTCAGGTGCCTCCAGCTCCTTCAGCACTTAATTGAATTATAAACTTGGCTGCAAAGAGCATCCCTGGAAATGCCAAGATTGCATTGTCACAAAGCCATCTAATCATGCCACATGGCAGGAAGAAGAATTTTGCTATAACATATGGAACCTAAAGCCTAAAAAATCATCCAGAGCATGAGTTCTGCTCTTGGCCCTGGGAGGAAATGGCAGACAGATACCTGGATATTTTTTGTAATAACTAAGCACTAATAATGGTGAGGCATTCCAGGCCTTAAGACAGCCTTTGCTTCTTGGATAACTTCACATGGGATAAGTTCGTATTCCCACATGGTAGCAGCTGGTCTTTGTGCAGATGGACTCAGCTGAACAGTCTTAGGTTTCATGCCATATCTAATCCAGTCTAACCAGGGCTTCTGCCAAAAGGGCTGGTCCTGCTTTTCTTCACTGCCACCGCTTGCCTGCTCCTGCTGTTTCCCATGTGTCAGGTCTGACAGCAAGGCATCTGAAGGGAGGATAGTTCATCTAGCTGACTTGGTGGGAAGCATTTCCTTTTTTGGGTCAGTTTTCCTGTGGACTGGCAAGCTGCAGAGATACGGCACCATGTGGCTCTGGTGCCTGCTAGTCCACAACAGAGGAAGCACAAGGACAGTGGTGGGAGAGAATGAGACAAGCCTTGACTCAGCTGCCTGCTGTTAGACAGAAGAAGGCACAGTATGAAACAACACTCTGACTCCTGCATCTCCATAGCTTCCATAGCATGGGCAGTCTTTGTAAACAGCTAACTCTGAAGTGATCCTCTTGCTTGCAGGAGTCCAGCAAGCTGTATAAACCCATCTCGACCACCTACTTGTCACTGTGCTTGTAATTGCCTGCAACATACTAAAGGTATCTGTTGATCAGACATACATCTCACACCAGGAGTCTCATCAGCAACACAGCATGGATCTTAGCGCTTCTTTTCTTATGGAGGGCTTGTTTTTAATGCTCAGTTTGTGACAATGTTGCTGCTTTCCCCCAGGACCTGGTGGGCTTTGTGAGCCCTAGGATTTCCTTCCTGCTCTTCATTGATTCATCCCCAGCCGTTGGGATGAGTACTTGAACTGCATGTGGCCTGGAGCTATCAATTTGCTGCCTTTCCCCTCAGTGGGACAGTCTTATGCTGCTTCAAGACCTGCAGTACCTCTAGCAGTAGATTTCTGCCAACAGGCTGTACAGATTGCAGACAGACATAATATCTGCTCCCTGGTGGTGACTGCCTTTGCTGGTGCCTGCTTTTCTCCAAAGCAGCAATGTTCAGCCCCAGCTAGCAGTGGGATGTGGTGCAGGTACGCTGGTGCTCCCCTGAGAGGCACTTTAAAGCTTGAAGATGCCTGGGACATATCATCCTAGAGTTGCATGGTCACCACGTAGGGATTAGCAAGAGTTCATCAGTTTGGTAGGAGAGAACAGGGTGCTCTATGCCCCTGTGTAGGGTGGGATATGCCATGTCCTCCCAGGGGTTTCAGATTTTTCAGTGTCTGCTTTTTTCCTGGTTCCAGACCATTCCAGCTCCCACTTTTGGTCTAGAGATACAATTCTGACAAGTTTCAGAAGTGTTTTATGGCTTTTGCACTGGACTTTCTGGACATCATAGCTAAGGTGCAGGTCCTTTGCACTCTGAGGAGATCAGTTGCTGGTATACAACATAGTCTAGGCAGATGCAAATATTCAGACTGAGAGTGATGAAAATATTTTTCAGCCCTTCACAAGTGCTTTTCTTCTCATTACTTAGTTTATCTAAGATGTGGTTAGGAGATCTTGTCATCATCTCTGCAGAATATAACAAATTTAACAAGTACTATGGGGATGCTTGCAATTGTAGACACTATCCATGTGCATATCTCCAATATCCCAAAGCTGGATACATTCAAGGACAAAATATGACATCTCCCTGCATTAGTGATACCTGTCATTCTATCCTGGCTTTCACCCAAGTGTATATAGCCTTGGATTACTCAATAAATGCTTTCTCATTTTGCCAGGGACACAGACTGTATCACACAGATGTCACCTCCTAATCTAGGTTGATTCAACATGACTTAAGGGGGTTGCTTTGCTACAGTTCATCACTGTACCTCTATTTTTGTCTTCAGATGTAACCTGGTACATATAATTCTGTCATTACAAGTTTTAGGCCAAGGGCTTTACATTAACCGGACAGTGTGTTGTCTCAGGACTTGCCTTGGCCTGAGCATGTTTTAGCTGTGGTAGTGCTTGTTCGGTGGTTGAGTGACCGTTGCCTAAATTTTTTCAGCTTAGCTCAGTGAATACCGTCGAGTGTAAAATGTCTCAGGGTGCAGCAAGGGCCAGGTGCTCCCTGAGGCAGAGAGAGCTAAGGGGGTCAAGGGCCTCACCGGCCCCATCCACTGCCTCTGAATCGAGGAGCAGGGCAGGCACTGAAGTGGCAGATGTGGTCAGCCTGAAGCCTAGACCACCAAATCTGGGCCAGGCAAATCCATGGTGGCAGGACAGCTCTGATGTCAAGCTGGGAAGTCAGCCAACAGATCAGGGTCCAGATCAACAAGGTCCATGGCCAGATGTAGGCAGTGCTGAGACCAGCACTTCTACAAAATAGCTGGGGTAGGGGTTGAAGGCCCCAGGCTGAACTGAAATGGGGTTCCTGGCCCCATTTGTAGGTGGGGTCTCAGGGGAGGCTGGTCAGGGCCACTGAGGCCTGTTAGTGCACTCAGACACTGAATAAATGTCTGTCAATAGTCATTGCATAGTTCCTTAAGTTAACTGAAGTTGGGGGAGGTTGTGTTGCAAACAGTGGCAACACTTATGTTTTGTTGATAGAGAGGACTACTGTGAAGATGCAGTGTTTTCCCTAGCTAGATTATGTACTTCTTCCTCAGGAGTATTGTGGTGCTGAGCTTGATGCTAGTGTGTGCTCCCTCTGCACTTCACTTGGGAGGGAAATAGATCCAAAAGATTTTACTGCTGGTTGTAAAGTTCTGGATTTACTCCACTGTCCCTGAGCAAAAAGCTACCCTGTGTCCAAGTGTCAAAGTTTAGCTGGAAACTAATGAAAACAAAGCAGACTTTATTAAGAAAACATACAAAAATAGCCTGAAGTGGGGCTCAAGCAACCACCCTACAACGACCACTAGCCTACCTTTGGTGAGGAAATTGCATGCCAGGGACTCAGTGTGATACCCACTTTCTGCTTAGGGAGAGCTTATGTCCTCCCTGAGTCTTAGGTCTCAGGACAATGGCAGGCTAAACATAAAAGCAGAGAAAAGGGGTAGATACTAGGAATTTAATGTATATCAGTCTTAATTTTAGGGTGTTGATATTACTGTAACTGAACTAACAATAGCCATTTCCTGTATTTTAGTTAGACTGTGAAGACCTTAATTAGACTAATGATAAATTCTGAGCTCTGTATATAATCTGTATTCCCTTTTTTCTCATAGCAAAATTTGGTTTATAATGTAGGGAGAGTGTTGCACAGATACCAGAACAAATGGCATTAATGTTACATAGCAGTCACCTTCTATACATCTATTACGACTGTAGTCACGTATAGAGACAGCACTATGTTGGCTAGCTGAGGATGATATATTGTCTTGCACCCTTCTCACAAGCCACCTTATCTCTTCTGTTTCCTCTTTGGCTGCATCAGCTCTTCAGGGAAAAAAGTACCATTTATTTGTGTGGCATCCACATAGTCAGTTCTCTTTCAACTGCTTTAGGTCCACTGGTGGAATGAGGGTTTGCATGTATTTACCTATGGTCAGAGCATGTTCCACCTTTTGTTTTGAGGAAGGGAGGTTGAGTGTGGAGGAAAGAACAGATTTATCCCTCAAAGCTGGGACAGTCTTTAGTACTATCATTGCTCACTATAACTGGCATCAGCACACAGGGTGGGCAGGGAGTGGGGAGTTGATTTCCACAGCTCACTCTGCCAAGACCATTCAAAAAGAGCTGAAACATTGGAGGAATATTTAGTGAACTTCTCCATGTCTCATACAGAGGTAAACGATTTAGCTTTTGTTGCAATCTCCTCCTTGACTGGGAGCAGCTATAAGGTTTTTCCTCAAATTTGTGATGGTCTAGCACATCTCAGGCAGATTGTAAACACGTGTAGATGGTTCCCTCCCATGTCAGACACGATAAGTTCCTGGGAAGCCTTCTGGGCAACATGGTCTCTTTCAAAACTGTCTCTGCTGGGTGTTGCAAAGATGCAGCTGAATGCAGGGCTCTGGCCTATTCTTTTTACTTCACTTTACAGCTCTGCTCAGCAAAGCTTACTCTGCACAAAGCCTTTGTAACATTCATGCAGAGTAACCTTGAAGTTAGAAGGGGAAAACCACAGCTCTTTTTCACCATCACTCATGCCTTTGGATGGGCAAAAATGTGAATGTCCAAAAGCATATAGAGGGCCATGTGGCTTCAAAAGAGCACAACTGTCAGATGCTCAGTTCTGAATATGGGGAGGAAAACACACCTGCCAGGATAGAAAAGAAAGGATTCATGCCTGTGTAAGGATGAGGCAGAACCCTGATGAGTTTTATTAGCTTTGATTGGAGACCTTGTGCTAGGGAACAGGGTGGTTTTGGTAGCAGTGCTGCAGCAGAAGCTGCATGGCCTCAGAAGTGCCAGGCAGAAATGCCCATCACAAGTTTTGGGTCTAGTTGTAGGAGGAAACTACACTGTCTGCAGTTCTCTTGATTCTTTGTGTGCACTGGGTCTGAACAGGAAGGCATGAGGAATCTGTTTCATTCTCTGTCAGCACCTTTCTTCTGCATGAGTAGGAATAGCTGAAGACCAGAAGGAAAACTTTAAAATTCTGTGGTCCAACAGTGGTAGTACTGTGTGGTACTATTCAAAGAACATTAAACAGTGGACCTTTCACAGCATTGAATTGCACTTCATGGTGCTAAACAAGTGGAGGCTGACTCTAGTCACTTGTAGCTGGGCAAAAGCAAATTCTTGAGCTATGGTTACAATTTCCAGGTGCTCCCAGTTGCTACAACATTCATGTCAGCTTCTGTTTTGCAGCTGATCCAGGAAGGATTATTTATTATTTATGTATCAGTTCTTAATGGGTCAGTTAACTTATCATTTGTCATAATACTTGGTAAGCAGAATCCAACACACATTTTTTTGTGTGAATTAGAATTAAAATTGTGTGTGTTCAGTCTGACAGCGAGTTTTGGAAATCTGTGATGCTGGTTGCATTAATAACAATGATGGCTCATGGTTCAAACTCCAAGTTCATGTTAGATGTCAGTCAACATATTAGTTAATACAGGTTTGGAAGCCTGCCCCAAAAATGGAAAGGCAAAGGATTTACACATTCTCACTTGTTTGTTCCACAGGACATGGATTGTAACTGACGTTTTGTGTGGGCTGTGGAGAGGCAGAGACAGAAATAATAACAAATCACAAAGTCCTCTAGAAAAATCAGAATGGCCGCTCTTTCAGCCCTTTAAAAAGTTTTCATCGGTTCATTTTGACTAGACAAGTCAGCCCAACTGTACTCAATTAAAACTGCATCTCTGTAACAAAGTTATTTGCCACTTTGACACCAAGTATAGCCTTAATTTCCATATTAGACCTCCTGTGGCCATCATATGAGCTCATGAGGCAAGGCATTAGAAGCTCTTCCAGTTAGAAACCATGTCAATAATTGACAACGTAAGTACTCTCTGAGCACTGTGCTTGTGAAGCAGGTAAAGAAAACTAAGGGCATTGGGCCACTTTCAAAACAAGGAATAAAGATGTTTTCCTCTGCCATATGGTCTTCTCATAGGTAGGTCTGTATTGCTCATAATCAGTCAAGAAACCAAAGTTCAGAAGTAAATGCTCTGGCTTTCATTCTACCACTGCTACGGCAAACCTATGGTTTGTCTCTAATCCCTTTTATATCTATCTTGTATAAGCCCTAATTAATGTTTAATTCCTTACCAAAGTCTTCCATTAGGGATTCACTTTATTTCTGGGAGGCACAGGGCCATCACAACTAACATGTATCATTTGTTTGACAGTTTTATGGTTCAGCTGGAACAATTTGCAGAGCTGTCCATCAGTATCTTCCCTGCAGCTTTGCATCCTTTCTATTTTAGTCATGAACTGCAGAACAGAGTAACAGGCCACTAAGTGATACTTAGAAACGGAAGGAATAAAGTTCAGAAAAGCCACTGGAAGTAATTTGCCTAATGATTTATTAATTTGTTTTGTTCTGCAAAGGCTTACTTGCTAGTCCATGAGAAGAGGAGCTGTGCTTCAGGGACATCTCAGCAGTACAAGACTTGGAATATTTTTGTGTCATGGGTTTACACAGTTCCCCCCATCAAGTAGTAGCACTAACGGTCACTTCTCTGAAGCTGGGTGGGGGGTGACAAACACCTGTGCTGTCTTAGTGTAGGCTTGACAGTGCACTGTGGAAGGCTGGTAAAAGCCTTTTTACACTCCTTGAGTCTTTGGGCATCATCTGGTAGGGCAACAACAGGAGATGGAAGAGATGTCAACAACTTCAGGTGCATTCATTGCCTTGCAAAACAAGAACAAGTCTGAACCCTTACCCCTCAAGGGCTGGCAATCTCTAGCTGTCTGTGAAATGGCTGTGCCTCTCCTCTACGCACCCCAAAGGTCTCTTTAGGTACTTGCATACAATCCTCAGGCATATCCCCTCCCGCGCACTATCTGGCTTAGACTCATAACAGACCTTGTATCTTGACAGATTTACCTGTGGTCGCAGTTGTACACAAGCAATAAATAAATGGTGACGGTGACAGTTTGTGATAACCTTCCCCTTTCATTACCATTCTAAATGATAGTGCGGCATTTCATGCAGCATTTCATACAGCTTCCCCAGGAAGCCCATCCTTCTTCTAAAAGAGCAATGACCAGTCCCAGGGTAACAGCCTCTTGCCAGCTGTTCCACAATTTTATACAGTGATTTCTAGAGGGTTTTTATAACGGCAGAAGGAGCCTGCTAAAGCACAGAGTGCACGCTCATGTGAAAAGAAGAGCTTGGGATTTGCACCTCAGACTTGTATTCGTGCTTAGCCTGATACAGAATGAGAGAAACAAGTCCTGAAAAGTATGTGTGCATAGTGGTACCCAGGCTAAAGCAAGATGGACTTGTTGGGTTACTTGAAAGATTGTTGCTATGCTTGTCCACAGGTTTGAGTCCAATGAGAAGGTGTAGGTTATACCTGTAGGCAGATAATTCATGGGAAAATTTCTCAGGCAAGGTTTTCCCATTTCCATAGCAGTGGAGTGGATGTGCTCAAGTTAACTGAGTACTCATTTTTAAGGAACAGAACTCTTAAAATAATACATGTTAAAACTGGCAATTTTTGAAGTTCAAACAATATATTAAAATAGAACACAAGGTCGTCCAGCTTCAGGCGTTTGCAGGTGCTTCCTAAATAGACCTTGTGAATTCTTTTGCACAGTTAGACTTCTCAGTTTTACAACTTTCTGAAAATGAACTGGTAAACTGCTTGAACTAGAGAGCAACTGCTGTCCTCCAAAGTCAAAAGCTGCTTTAGGAGCTCAACAGTCCCGAGCATTGCACACTCATTTGGGATTTTATGGGCATATGCTTCTGTACCGTTACACGCTGTAATCCAGCCTGATCTGGTCTGGACAGGATCATCAGAGGGTTTAGATTAGCACAGTGCATCAGTTTCAAGTATGCCCTGCACTCTTAGGGCCTTCACAACCTATCAACATGATTAGTAAAAATGTATATGCATGCACACTCACAAACACACAGATACATGTTCCCCTCATCAGGCAAGTCAGCTCTCGATTTCTTGTCAGTCAGAGGTTGCTGTCTACAAACAGGTCTCCTTGGAGTGATCACATCCTGTATTATAATTTTTCTATATGGTGGCTTAATTTTTCTCCATGGAGCATGTTTTGCTGCTCCTAGATTTCCATGTTACTCCTAACAGTTTCTATCTAACCAGAAAGGATGGGAAAGGATGATTTTTGGGGGGAAAACGCTATGCAAAGGAACAGCACTGGAATCTCAACTTTCCAAACCATATCCTCTGGCTTGTATTTTGCAAACTTCAGCCACACTGATGGGAATTTTGCAGAGTCATTGGAATTTGGGGGTTAAAGGTGGAAGGATGAAACAAACTATGGAAACGATAGAAACAAAATAGAACTCAGTAATCTTTTTGGTAGCATTTTTTGTGATGAGTAACAAAGTATTCTGTGGGTACAGGCTACCAAGGCAGTAAAATCTAGAGATGCTTATTGGACTGACTTTAAATTTTCTTTTTTTTCTCTTCCCAAATTTAACTGTTTTATTTTCAAGAGAAATCACTTCAAAAACCACAAATTAGGATACTTGAAAAATTCATACTGGCCATAGAGGTGGCCAAGGAAAATGAGGTGTCTTTGCAAAGAATGTGTCTCTTCTTTCCACTTTTGCCTTCTTTCAAACTTTTACCTTGTCTGAATTGCAAGGCTTCTAGCTATCTCTAAACCAGGGGGTCCTGTTGGCTAAGCCGGCAACATTTTAGTTCCAGATGTTAGCTGTCATTGCTGCTCACTCCTCATGGGTCTACTCAGGGAATTTCACCCTTTGCTCGTCCTTGTCAAACTGCAGCTCATTGACAATGTAAATGTTAGACAAGTGCTGGCATGCTCTTGCCTGTCATGGTGCTGATGTTTGACATGGCACCAACTTGCTGTGATGCCCAGTGGATCCCAGTTGCCACTTTGTGTCACTTCTTGTTCTTCATCATGTTTTCCCTTAATGTTTGCATTTGTGGCCCTGGAACTTTACAGCTGAATTTGCACCCCGGAAGTCAAGGGGTGCCCTGCCAATTTGTATTTACCTTCTTCACTACTTTTGATTCAAAACTGCTGCATGTTTTGTAGTACGTATGAATGACAGTTGGAATCTGCCTGGCCTGCTCTGCACATTCCAGATCAACATATGCTTCAGCTTCAATCATGACTGGATATTTGCATTCCTCCTTATGCAGGTAATGCAGGCTGGTTTAAAATGGTCTTAATAATGTGCTATTGGATGTTCTGCCAAAAAGCAAATCACTACAGTTAGTTACAGAGGTCTGCTGCCCAACTTTCTGTCATATGTTTTGCACTAATTTTTGCTTCATTAGATATTCATATGGATGAATAACTATATGAGCTCAATATAGTCATGAGCTCAAATACAATATATGTACAATATTGTAGTTACAATGCCTTAATGCACGTAGCACAGAAAGCTAACATAGGACCTGCTGCACAGCCTCTGGAGGCCTACAAAGGAATTGTTGAGTTTTTCCTCACTTCAGTCACCCAGTTTTCTCCTTAAAGAGAAGCAAATTCTTCTCATTGTTCATGTAAGTCTGCCCTAATTATTATCCATCTGAACATCTGCCTTGTTACTGCCTACTTCGCAAATTTTAGGGGGTGTTGGGTGGTACAAGCATACAGCAAATGGAGAGTCTGTATCAGTCTCACAGTCTAGAGAAGATCTAAGAGGCAAAGCATTGTTACCCTATTGTGCCAGATGAAACAAGGGGAGGAAAAAGAGTAGGATCTGTCTGGCCTAACCTAACCTACTACCTGCAGAACAGGCTCTGAGATGTCCCTGTTCTAAGTCAAGCTCTGCAACAGCAAATCTTCTTCCACTAATAACAGAGAAAGCCTGAAATGGACACCTCATTTCTGGATAGCTAGAGTTAGATGGAATTAATCCCCCATTAAGCAGGTTATCTACTTCTGTCTGAAGGAAAGACAGGAATATCTCAGCTTTGCCTAAACCTAAGACCACATCACAAAGACTGGCATGGCAACTGATCACCAAACACCCCTGTCTAATCCCAAGCCTATGCACAAAACTTGAAGCCTCTCCCCTTCAGACACTGCCTTGCTCATAGTTAATAGTCAGTGGCATACTTGTGTAACTAAAGCAGATGATGTTTTTAATTAATTTTTCACTTCCTCCCTCTCTCAGTCACAATGCTCATTATGATGTTGCTGTTATGCTCCTTTCTTCCTTCCAAATGCTCTTTCAGAGCACAACAGAAAAGTGGTATCTGACCATAATGACATGAGGCTTTCTCCTTACAGTTTTTGGCCAGAGGCACAAGAGGTATTGATGGCTCAGCCTGTCCTAGAAATGT
Source organism: Elanus axillaris (assembly GCA_026212715.1). Lineage (NCBI taxonomy): Eukaryota > Metazoa > Chordata > Aves > Accipitriformes > Accipitridae > Elanus > Elanus axillaris. The sequence goes on from JANZLQ010000079.1 coordinate 30,455,330, forward strand.
CTGAACTCATAAGGTTCATAAAACCATGCATTAAATGAAGTGTACATATCTCTGTAGCTGTCGGACAGTCATTTAACAAAAATAAAGCATTGCTACATAAAGAAGAAAGTTACTTAACTTTGCAGATGGTCTCCATGCCTCCCTCACTAATATGAAGGTGTCCACAGGGAGAGATGGGCAAGTCTACCAATCTACTAAAAAAAAGATCCTGCCACTTGGCTCCTGTTAACCTGAATGCACCCATTTGTGCTTTTAGTTACAGAGTTACTGTTTTCTTAGTGGGATTGCTCCTCACATAGCAGAGGATAATTTTTTTTTTTCTTTGTGAATTACCAGAAGATTTGGATCTTGTCATCCATTTAAATGGGAATGGGCAGCTAGTCTCCTTTGGCAGCCCTGGAGTACTCTCCTTCCAGGGGCAAACTTAGGCCAGCCCCAAAACTCAGGCATCCCAAAGTAACATGTTTCAGGACCACTGGAGCATTGGTCACTTATACTACAGTGTCTTTGTTCTTTGCGCCTCTGCAGATGGTGATTGATTTACATTCTGTTAGTCCCACAGCTGTCGTTCTCAGTACACTTTGTTTGAGAGCCAGCAATTAACTAATGAATAAAGTAGATTAAAAATATTTTCAGCTGAAGTCTGGATTTTTGGCTAAGTGGTTCTGTTTGCAGAAGGATGGCACCATTTTCTAAGGGTGAAAGAGTCCTCTCCTTGCCCTTCACATAAATCAACTGAAAATTGAAATATTTCATGTAGGAAGCATGTCGTGGTGAGATTTCATGGGAGATGTCACTGGGCCATTTGCTCTTCTGAGGCTGCCATATGTCACTACAGTCGTAGCATGCTCCTTTTCACTCCAGGAGCTCTGTCAGGGAGTTTAAGTTTGGCCCAATACTTCTTTTCCCCATTTTTTATTTTTTACCTAAAAGGAAATTAAAATGTCATGTGAAAATGTGCATGATTTTCTGACAAACTGTAGAAATGGCTCAGAAAAATAGCTCTGGGCTATTTAAAACAACACTGCCAAGACATGTTGGCACAATCTGAATACAAGTTCTGTGGCACAGTGCAGACTCAGTTTTAGCACTGAGATAAAAATTTTCTCTTTCAAAGAGGACAAAATTCACCAGAGACTTGCACCATTTCCTTCTGCAGAAGAAAAATGTCCCCTGAGAAGAATTCTGACCAAAGTTCTCAGCTGATGGGAAATCCAAGCACACTTAATGTCCTTTATTGCATGACAAGGATCTGACATCAGTGCTGCTCTAAACCTGCATACTTTGATAGGTTTTCATGGAGTCAAACAAAAACTACAATTTACACAATTTCTCAGTTCCACATGGAATTTTAACAGGACCATTGAGGTCTGACTGACTAAATTGCCTCCTGTTTCTATCATTCATTTTGCTCCAAAATTTCACAGGATTTTATGTCTTTACTTTTTGCCAGAAGGGCTCCTGCTGACCAATTTCCAGTGAAATTTGATGAAAAACAGAAATAGGGGCATAGTTGCAGGTGAAATTATGATTGTGACTATGCCTGATTGTCCAAGAAGTATCCTTTTGTGGTTAGTGCCCTGAAGTCCACATTTTTCTGTTCAATTTTTGTTGACTTACGTGATTGGTCAGTGCTTTGGCTGTTCCAGGTGTTGAGGTGGCTGGAGATTTTTTTCCTCCATGCTTTGTCTCCTGTACTAGTCTAGAGATTGACTCCTTTGAAGATGGGCTGTCTCTCAGTTGTGTTTGTGCAGAGCTCATGCAAAGCTGATCTTTTTGACACTGGAATATTTGTCTGCCCCTGCATTACAGGATGGCATCTTCAGTGCCCACTGACTTCGAGAAACTCCAGAAACCTTTAGTGACAGGTTGGGAAAATAAGTGGAGAAAGAAAGACTGCATTCTCTCAGACCCAAACATTTTTATTACTATTTTTGTTATTCCAGAGTGAGGATATGGTCTTTAGGAACCGAAAGGGAATAAGTCAGGTTAAAAATACAACATTGATACTTAGTAATCACAAGGAATTAAAACTACTCACAAAACCAAGCACAGATAATCCCAAACAAGATTGTTTCTTCAAAAGCCACAGGACACTAAGGATGAGAACATCTCACAGACTCAGAAACAAACAGGAATACTTAACTCTCCCAGCTCCCTGGCTCATTTTAACATAGATGGGAGAGCGGAGTTCATAATTTTTTTATACTTTTGCTCAGCTATTTTCCATTTATTTGACTGAATATGGCAAATTCCCACAAAAACTTTTAGAGGTATGTCTTAAATATATTGAGCCCTTACAAAATACTGCAGCACCTATTTGCTTCCAGAAGGATATTCTTCTCTGTCTTCAAGAGTCCCCTTTACCATGTGCAAACACTCTTGCAGTGTCCATAAAAATGTCCTAATGTCCTGGGAGATGTTGAGGGGCTAGACATGAAGAATTTTTAAGAGAAACAGTGGTAAATCATTCCACTGTTCCAGAATAAGGAGTAAGGACTGAAGTCTTGACAACTTTAAAGCAAAGTTTATGGGCTCTTTATGATCCGTGGAGAAGCTGGGTCCTTCAACATTTGCATCACCTGGGAAAGTGTTTCAGATTTCAGGCAGAGGTACCATAGCTATTATTAAAGGGGCATTGGTTTAGTTTCATGACAGGGGTGAAATGAATGTCAGAATTCCTCCTGACAAGGATTTTTCATCTTATGCATTTACATGTTCTCTCAAATTTCACTTTTTTTTATATTGGCTATATTTTATATTTTTATATTGGCACTATTTTTATATTGGGTACCAGCTGGGACCTAGACTTTCAGCACACCCAGTGCATTGTCAAGGCTTTCCTCCAACATCAGCAAGGTTCAAGAGTTTACTTAGGTGTCCAACCCGACAAAAGCTTTCCTCTCACTTAGCTTCTCTCCTCTCACTTAGCTTCTCTTCAGTTTCTGTCCTCTGACAGAAAATCAGTGGCAGAGGAATGCCAGACTGCCTGGTCTAGACGTGGTGCATTTCTGAGGTTTCTATCCCAAGTGGAATCTGACATTTAATGAGATATAAATGGATACAGTGTTTATTGCCACATAGTCAAGCATTTGTTGTCTCTGCTGCACTTGGACATGCTGTGGGCAGGAAGCTTCCAGGAGATACACCTACATTGAGAAGATTTATCCTTCATCTCTCTCTTCTGGTTGTCCAAGTGTTTGGTGTTCTTCTGACTTCAGATTTTGGGATAAAAATTGGGGGAGGTACTGTATTTTACTTATTTCCTGTCCCAAGGGTTTTATTTTCTATATATGTTGCTAATGGTTAAAGCAGGAATAGAAAAACTATTCTTTATTTCAGCCCAGCTTCCTGTTCAAACAATATTTATGTTGCCATATATTTTTTCCATCTGCTCACTGACCCCTCCAAAGACCAATTTATAATGAATTTTAAAGGTAATTAAGTTTCTGCAAATTGTATGTGAATCAAAAACTGCACAAAGGGAAGAATCCAAATGGGATTTCCACTTTGCCCCATCTGAAGGAGCAACAGACAGACTACATATCTCGTAGAGCCACATGGCCAGTCAGCACATATGCATTAGTACACTAATCAGCATACGCATAGCTCTTGCCTAACTCCTACAGGTGTTGTACCCCTTAGGGATCTAAAAGGGAGCAGAAAGAATGGTTAAAGCTGTTGAGGTATGGGAAGGTTAGAGGCAAAAGATGCACGCAGAAGAAATAAGGTTTCATTAGTCCTCCAGCTCATTGACCAGCCTTTTCCTTCATGGTAACTATGATGGGTTTTTTAATTATTAGTATTTTTTTTCCACACTAATGTCATAGTATAACCCCAGCCAGCAACTAAACACCACGCAGCCGCTCAGTCACTCCCCCGCCACCCAGTGGGATGGGGGAGAAAATCAGGAAAAAAGAAGTAAAACTTGTGAGTTGAGATAAGAACAGTTTAATAGAACAAAAAAGAAGAAACTAATAATGATAATGATGACACTAATAAAATTGCAACAGTGATAATAAAAGGATTGGAATGTACAAATGTTGCACAGTGCAATTGCTCACCACCCGCTGATTGACACCCAGTTAGTCCCTGAGCAGCGATCCCCACCCCCCTTGCCACCCAGTTATTTCCTGAATATGACGTCCCATGGTATGGAATACCTCGTTGGCCAGTTTGGGTCAGCTGCCCTGGCTGTGTCCCTCCCAACTTCTTGTGCCCCTCCAGCCTTCTCGCTGGC
>JANZLQ010000079.1:30467562-30485247 GCA_026212715.1 Elanus axillaris
GCCGCCCTGTGTCTTGCCTTCCCTCTCTCTCCTGCACTCATACATTCCCCCAGAGGCAAGGGTGCGGGTGACTGGAAATGTGAAAAGTCACCTGATAGGATGCTGCCCAACTCCCTTCTCTGCACAGCATAAGCTCTCCCTGCCTGGTGATAGTAGAAGCAATTCTGCAAGGCTTTGCTCTGCTCAGCAGACTGCAGAGTTTGCTGCAAATGCAAAACTGAAATCCATTTTGTACCGCCTACTTACCATCCAGGGGGCTTGTATGTCTTCTTGCCTTCTGTTTCTTTCCCCAAACCTCTCTTCTCAAAAGGAAGCTCTATTCTGCTGCTAGCAATGCATTCTGAGAGGTGGCTATGTTGGTGTTACCCTGCTTTCTGTGTGTGGGCATTCGTGTTCACATCCTTGATTAAAGGTAGGCTCTCTTTGATACTAGTCTCTTAAAATATTTTCTAGTCACTGTCTCTGCTTCTGTTTTCCTGGAATGAATTCAATGTAAAGCTTCTACCAGCTATTTCTAACCTGAAATCTGTAAAATTTCAACAGTATTTTAAGAGAGCTAAAGCAATACTAGTGTTCACACATAAAACTTTTCATTTTGGTTTGATAACTAATTGAGAAACTGTTTCTAGCAAAAAATGAAAATGAAATAGGAGTTCTAGTAATTTTATTTGGTGCTTGAATTTTGCAATCGCTTAAGTAATGCGGGGTAAGATGTGCACATTCAGTACTCACACCTTCAAAAGTGAGAACTTGATGTATTTTTGTTCAATGTTGTTTGTGATCTATAGTTAAATATGCTGGAGTGATTCCATGCACAGGTCTCACTGAGGTTCAGCAGGTTTTTTGCTTTTAAGACACTATGCCTTTTTTTAGAGTCTCACTTCTGCGGATGACCAAGACATGTATGAATTACAGTGCTTATGTTAGCAAGGCATAAGGCGTTGTCTTAAATCAGCACCAATGGGATAAGAATCTTTAACTCAAATATAAAAATGAAAGGTCTAAATACTTTTCTGTTTCTGTTACTTTAAAGCATGTCTCTCTTAAGAAGCCAGTAGGAAAATTTCAAATGAAACATGAGTTTAGTTAGACTCACCAGCTTTAGTTATGAGACGTTGGTAAGAAACTCATGTTCCCACAGTAGGATACTTCTAGTCACAGTGTGATGAGGAAATCTGAAAAGGAAATTCCAATTTCTTTTTTGAATGGCACAGTGTATGAAATACAAACATCCAAACTTTACAGACATTCATATATATTCTCTGGATGATGCTAAAAGGATGAAACAAAACATCAACTCAAGGAAGTTTTTACTAGAATTTTCTTTCCATACATGTAAGTCACCAGTAACCAACATTTCAGCTTTTAATTGTGATAATCCTCTGAATCTGAGCATACTTTGTATCACCTTAGAGGCAGAAATGTCTTTTTTTTTTTTTTCCAAAAACAGGGGAAAGGTGGCCTAAGCATGAAAATAGTGCGGTGTTCTGAGACTAAGCATCTCCCTGTAGGACACCTCTGCAACCACAGGCCCTCAAGTTCACTTGAAGGAAATTTAAATTGCAAGCTTATGTCCTATGCTGTGCCAGAGACCATGCTGCCCAACACAAATGCCTTCTATGCTTAATATTTGCAGTCATAAAGGCTTAGCGTGATTGCTTTCCTGACATGCTCTAGTGCGGTCTGGGACTAACACAAAGACTTAATGACTATGTATCTGAAAAAATAATTTTTCCTCAGTTGTATCAGTAATATCTTTGGCATCATCCTATAGCTTCGATAACACAGCTGTGCTCAATATGAGGAGCAAGTTCTAAATCCTTGTCTCATGAAGTATTATGAGTTTAAGTGCTGAATTATAGTAGTGCATTGAAATAGCAAAGTTATTAAAGAAAAGTATTTTTCTGAGCTGATGTCACCAGAACCCACATGATTTAATCTTTCCTTTTGAAATCGAAGTCTGTAGCCTTTAGCACTGTGAAAATAACTATTTCAGATTTGGGCTGTATGTAACAGATTAAGAGCATTCTTCTTCACTCTGCAGTGAGGCAGCTCAGTGTCTGTCATAAACCTTATTGCCACTAAACCATCTGGTCTGTCCTGCATTGGCTGGTAGTTACAGCTATGATCTGCTTGTTCCCAAAAAACAGCTCTGTTTTACAAAGATGCATGCTATTCTGTAAGAAATTGCAATATTTCCACTATTTTTTTCTCACAGAACTTAATAAATTAACTTCCTTCAGAGCCAAAATTGTCCTGTCAAAAGAGCTGAAATGGCAAACATGAGGATAAAATGTAGTCACAGTTTTTGAGAATATGAGGCATCATTATAATGACCTAATCAGAGTCCCTGACATAGATTTTGATCCAGCAGTTGCAGCCTCAGGCTTTTATTTTCTGAGTAAGTAGCTATGCATTTCATAAAATCTTAGTTTTACCATAAAACTCCCAAAGATGAAATCCACCACATTTCTTCTTCTGCTTCACACCACCTTACTTTTCTTTGGTCTGATATCAGAGGGGGCCAAATGGAGGCCTATAAGTTAGATCCAGCTTAGGAGACATTTCTATTCAGGCCATTACCTTACCCTTTGAGGAGACAGGGAGTGGTGGGCAATGTCCTACAGGAGAATGCTTTCAGCTGACAGCATACTGGCAGCCCTCTTCTCTCTGTGCTCATTACATGGTCACAAGCATGGGATCCAGAAATACAGCATGGACTAGTATGTTATCCAGCACCTTCTCTCCCTCTTCCTTACCTCTGACATTGCTGTTCTTTACCAACACAGATACCACAGCCTGTGAATCAGAGGAACGTTTATTTCACAAACTCTTCTCCCAGTACAACCAGTTCATTAGGCCGGTGGAAAATGTGTCTGATCCTGTCACAGTGTATTTTGAAGTGGCCATTACCCAGCTTACAAATGTGGTAAGTCTCTGAATTATTATATTAATATTACAGAATACTGCTGAGATTTGGGGATGGTTGCGAACACACACGAGTTGCTAAAGCAGCAGATGTAACTGTGATCGTTGCACCTACAAGTCTCATAGCTGACATTGTCCATGTCCAGTGTCCATGCTGAGACCTCTGCTGTTCTTTCTGTCAGCTCTGTTGCTCAGAAGAGCAGTTCAAACTACATGGATTCACTTGCTTACTCTGTAGCAGCATCAAGTCCCTCCACTTCTGACAGCAGCTTCTGGCACCCAGAGCAGCAGCACCAAACGCCCGAGTCCACTCTCCGCAAGGCCAGCCCACCCCAGAGGCACCTGGTTGTGTCCACGTTGGGTAACGTGGCCTGGTTCTCCTGTGGCCCAGTGTCGTTTCCCAGTGGTCCCAAGAGATTAAATCTCTTTTTTTGTGTGCTTTTTTAGGGTGCTTGCTTCAAAACAACGTAAGAGGTGTGCAGCCTGCAGAGTGGTGTTTTTAAGTGTGGGGCTGGGGATGAATGTGGTGTGTACTGGAGCGCACTGCATACCAGAGTGTGCCTGAGGTGGCAGACCTGCTGGGCAGGGCAGAGGGACTGTGGAAGAAGCAAAACCTGACCTTAACCCTTGCTGAAGTCTGCTCAGTGAAGCAAATTATCCACAGAGCAGGGGCTGAGTTTTGATTCTGAGGTGCCTAGCTGAGTCCATGATGAAGTGACAGGCAAACAGTGAGGAGCAATATTCGACAGCAGCCAGGGAGCTCAGTTACCAGAGGGTATAAATGAAGGCATTGTAGGTCCTCATGGTGAAGGCAGTTGTCACCTTTTGGAGTTCCTTTGTCAAAGTATTTAGCTCCCATGTTACCGGTAGCTTGGCAGGTTTCAGCGGTTCTGTCTCACCTTGCGGCCCCTGGCTCCGAGTGCTGTCTTTGGAGAAGAAAAAAGGAAAAATCATAACTAAATTATTTGAATTTTCTCAAGAAAGAGTCATGATTTTTACAAGAATCCAGATAGTTTAACGTGTAGGCAGGAACCCTACAGGCCCTTCAAAATGATCTTCTTGCTTTATCTTCAGTACAAAATGTTGAAAATTCACCTGTGACGTTTTCTACCTTTGGCTTTTAAATACCTTAAATTTTTTTAGTCCACATGCTTAAAAACTAAGAATCACCCAAACCAATATTCTGGCAGATATTTTCATTGTGAACATCAGCTTGCATTCATAAATATATGCAGTATGAGTCTTTCTGAATACTTTCAGGCTGAAGGCTCATTAGAACAGGATTCATCTTTTATTTTTGTGTCTCTTGCAGCACGTTTCTGATTGATCACTGGTTGGCAATAGCAATAATTGATTGTAAAAAGAAGGTCTCAATACAACAGTGATGTAATTTAGTTCTGGTTGAGTGGATATGCTTTACAGGTTTGCACAGAAATGCAAGACCACTGTGGTACAGATGCCATTTTCCTTGGATCTTGACCAGTACTGTACTGTGTAAACAGAGCTTTTTAAACACTGAATCCAACAAAACATAGAGCCACCAGCAGAACCTTATTCCTCTGGTACTGGTCAGAGCAATTTTAAGTTTTGTGTTCTCCATGTACTTGGGCCCCTGGCAAAACAGTGCAGCATTTTGTATGTCTGATAGTTGTGGGGCATAATTTTCCAGTAGAGCTCTAAAAACTGCTCAGTAGAGCTCCGCATGACTGTGCACAATATATAAGCCCCCTGAAAATAGCCAGAAGAAATCCGGTATCAGTTAATGTGGAAATCTAGTTTCCATTTTTATTGAATAAGTTTGTGGCCATCTCAGGATCTTGTAACTGACTTATGGAGTGAAGATGTGCATGCCTGTGTTTCTTTCTAGGATGAAGTCAATCAGATTATGGAAACAAATTTGTGGCTAAGACATGTAAGTGACTGCATTGCATTTCTCATCAATTTTGCATTGATATGATGAAATGTGTGTTTCCCTGTAAGGTACATCTGTAGAATAAGTGCTTGCTTTGTAACAAGGATTTTAAAGGTATGGATAAGGAGAAGCTCCATTAACCAAAACTACATTTCAAAAAGTCATTTCTTTATTCTTACTTCCAAGAAGTTACATCTCCCATCTTTCCTGTGTGGTATACTGTCCTCCAACTTCATGACCATTCGTTTATCTGGTAAATCTAGCTGGATGTACCCATTAAAGTGTGATTAAATATGCAGCTCTGCAGTCCTAGGTCATCTCCATACTGAAGATTCCAACCAAAACATTTATGAGCAAAAGGAACATACCTCCCTTTCTCCTGATGGTTTTAGCTTTTATACATAGACAGAGATCTTTAGAGGACCTGAACTGCTGAGAAAAACAAACCAACTTCCACCAAAACCAGTTTCCTTAAGACACTGATTGTGGTCCACACAAAGCTTTCTGTAAAAGATACTGTACTTATGATCAGGATCTTCAGGGTAGGCTGCGAGAGCATGGAGTGTGGCCCTATGACAGGGCACTAGACAGCAATGCAAGAGAGCTGCTGGGCATCCCTTACTGCCCGTGACTTGGTAATTCACTACCCCTGTGGAACTAATAATGTCCCCCTGGCAGCAACTGCCTGTTAGTGTGTGTATGTACCTCCTTCCTCATTAGGATGCTGGTCTCCTTTGATGCTGGCCTCCTTTAACCTGCACGGTGCACTCTCACGGCAGCAGCAGCAAGGCTTGTGTTTCATCTTGACAGTAGGGAGGCAATCTTGCACAACTAAGGGTCTATACTGATGTAGCAAGACAGAGAAGAGATCTCAGCATGTCAGCAATGGATAAAAATGGGTATCCCATCCCCTCACAAAGGAGGGAGTAGCAAATCAATGTGAGCAATACTCGTATATGTCTGGTGTTTCTCCAGGTCTTGTCTTTCGGACCATTGTCCCCTTCTACATGTGCTATACTTTCAGTCTTTATCATAGCCTGTCATTTTACAGGAAGATCTGAGAAGCAGATATTCACTGATAATACAAGGTTTTAAAATCCTTGTCCATTCTTCTTTCAGATTTGGAATGACTACAAATTGCAATGGGATCCCAGAGAATACGATGGCATTGAATTTGTTCGGGTACCAGCAGATAAAATTTGGAAACCAGATATTGTGTTATATAATAAGTATGAGGAACACTTTTCCATTTTACCCTTTCTCTCAAAAGTGTCTTCTTGCAGTGTCCATGAAAGATATTTTACTTTCATTCTAATTTTCTTTTCTTTGCCTTATTTGTCTTTCTAGTGCTGTGGGAGATTTTCAAGTTGAAGGCAAGACCAAAGCCCTCCTTCGCTATGATGGAATGATCACCTGGACCCCACCAGCTATTTTTAAAAGTTCCTGTCCTATGGATATTACCTTTTTCCCATTTGATCATCAGAACTGTTCACTGAAATTTGGCTCATGGACCTATGACAAAGCCAAAATTGATCTTCTGATCATTGGATCCAAAGTAGATATGAATGACTTTTGGGAAAATAGTGAATGGGAAATAGTTGATGCTTCTGGCTACAAACATGACATCAAATATAACTGCTGTGAAGAGATCTACACAGACATAACGTATTCCTTTTATATTCGAAGGCTGCCAATGTTTTACACCATAAATCTGATCATTCCCTGTCTCTTCATCTCCTTCCTGACTGTGTTAGTTTTTTACCTGCCATCTGACTGTGGTGAGAAGGTGACTCTTTGCATCTCTGTGCTCCTTTCTTTGACTGTATTTTTACTGGTGATCACAGAAACAATCCCATCCACCTCTTTAGTCATTCCCCTCGTAGGTGAATATTTACTCTTCACTATGATATTTGTGACTCTGTCAATTGTCATCACGGTGTTTGTCCTGAATATACATTACAGGACTCCAACCACACACACAATGCCTAACTGGGTGAAAACAGTCTTCCTTAGCCTGCTCCCCAAAGTCCTGCTGATGCAGAGGCCACTAGAACAGCAGAAAAAAAACATCTCCAGAAAAAACAAGAAAGGATCAGCCAATACGTCGGGCAAGTCAAAGCACAGCAAACACAAAGATACCAAATTACACAAAGAGCGGCAATGCAGTCACTGTGATAAGGCAACAGAACTCACTACCACCAAAAGAAGACAACTGAGCCATCAGTCACTGAAATGGATGGCAGAGCACATGGAGTACTCCCCAGAAGTGAAGGATGTCATTAGCAGTGTTCAGTTCATCGCAGAGAACATGAGGTCTCAAAATGAAACCAAAGAGGTAAGGGAGGTAACCACCCAGATGCCAATGGTGCCACACTTCCAGCAAGTGAAAACATGGTCTAGGAGGGCAGCCCACAGGAACTGGAGTTGTTGGGTCTAGAGAAGCAAATTTTGAGACCTGTGAATAGGACAAGCTTTCCTACAGAAAGAGAGGAGATAAATCATCCACTGGGGATGGAGTAAGAAAAGTGACCTCTTCTGTTCTCCTTCTATCCTCAGTGGATCATTTAAGCAGCAAGACAGTTTTAGATTAGATATGAGGCTTACCATTTAAAGGAAAAAAAGAGGAGCATCAGCTTGTTGCAGCCATGAGGAATGAACTTGGATCAGCAGTGGTTCAGGCAAAGTTGATCCTGCCATAGGGCAGGGGATAGACTAGATGGGACCTTTCAAGGCCTCTTCCAACCCCACTTCTGTAGATCCTCCGAAGCAACTCTCTTCCACTGCTCACCAACTGTTCAGCCCTAGTAAGCAGTGACATCTCAATACTAAGCATGCTATTTGCCAAGCAGGGTGCTTTTCTGTGTTAGTAATGGAACAAGCAGATTTGGGAGCTGCTTTTTAAAGAACAGGGATTGTCTAGAAGCACAGTAGTTGATCTGGACAAGAACTGTTCTCAGCCAGTGATAAATCTGGTAAAGATATTCCTTTCAGAATGCCATTGTCTGTACTTTGTTTCAGTCTAGTATGTTCTGATTTTTTTACAGTGATTTGACTAATTGTGGCTTCAGCAATACAGTATTTTCAGCCATGACAAACATATGTTGAAATAAAGATTGAGTTTTGGAGGAGGACAGCTGAATAAAAACGGACAACAAATGAATAAAGACAGATTTTTAAAAAGGAAAGAGAGGAATTTAAAAATGAAACTTGGCATTTGAACTAATGGATTTGCTTGTGTGAGGTTATAAATCTTTCATCCTAACTGGGATTCCTGTCATAGAAAATGAGACACATTGGAATTTAGACAATGTTTTGCTTGACCACAGTATTTTAGCCCAGCTCTTACTGCCACACCAGATGCATGAAACATATCCATGTACTGTATTCAGCTCTTTTCTCCGATGCACTCCAAAAAAGAAAAGGCTTGCATAAAACAGTCCGAATAACATGTCGCCTTGATTATACAGCTCATGATTAAGTCTTCCATTGCCAGTTTTGCTGATTTGCATTTTGCAAATCTCTCCTGCCACATGAAATTGTATTCTTAGTCTGGTGTGTGTGTCAGCAGCTCTGTATCTTACCTTTCAAAATATACTAGGAATGGGAAGCAGGATTTTTCATTTGAGAAAAATCCTCTCTTTGGGGAAGAAGGGGGGGGTTTCCTCAGGCAAACATGGAGGAAATGATTCTGCAGGCTGCTTCTGCTTCAGCCAGACATACAAACCCATATGGGTGATACCATGCACTAGTCTTGTATAAATAAAAGCCCTTTAAAAATGGTGGCAACGTTTACAGGATCTGGAGTTGTTGCTGCATTTTTTTTCACAAGAAGTACAGCAGCAGCCTTTTGGAGGAGAACATCAAGAAACTGGGAAAAAAAGTGGAAGATCCCTCAGCAGAGAGCTCTTAATCAGTCACTAGTTTTGTATGAGTGAATGTTGTTCTGATGCAGTGGTCCTTGTATGTAGGCACAGTTTAAAGACAGCAACTTCATTGAATGTGGTTCTAAGGTGTATCTATCAGACATACAAAATCCACTCTGGCCTGCTTAGCACATGACACTGCAGCTGTCCAGTTTGCTGAAATCAGTGGGGTTTTATTGGAGTGACAGTGTGGCAAATCAGGCCAGAATAGCAAACTGTCTCTTGTGTGGGCTGTCAGGATAAATCCTCTGACAGGGTCTAGTGATGTGCAGCTATAGTGATTCTGCCTGCTGTTAAACTACCCCACTCTGCACCCATCACATGACCAGGTCTTATTTGTTAATGTCAGCGTCACAGCCATAGCTCACCAACATACTTGAATATTCAGCAGACTAGAACAGTGTTGAATGTTCTCAGCCAAAAGTGGTAAAACTATTAGAAAATCAGCCCTCTCTGAAGACACTTGAAAACCGCAGCAACTATAAGCACAACAAGCAACATTGCTGACTGCATATATGTTCTTCCTCACATTCAAAAGTACAAGGGACATTGCTACTGCATAATGTCAACTTGCAATTGCATTTTACATTACATGTAGTTTACCCTTTTCTTTTTTTTTTCTCTTGCAGGTGGAAGATGATTGGAAATATGTAGCTATGGTGATAGACAGAGTATTTCTCTGGGTATTTATAATCCTTTGCGTGTTTGGGACTGCAGGGCTCTTTATCCAGCCACTAATAGCAGATACATAACTTGAGCCACTCCTTTTTATCCACTTTTGTTCTTGTTTCATTTTCAGTTTGGAACTGTCCCTTATATATGTCTCCCCTTACATAACACCTCTGCGCATCACCTCCTCAGCACCCAGCTGCAGAGGAAAGGAGAAGGAGAGGGAAGGGTCCGCTGGGAAGGCAAACAATCCAAAACAGAATGAGAAGAGGACTGAAAATGGAAGATGAGCATGTGGTCTTTCTGTGGTGGAATGCCTGGGATTTTTAGAGTATCTGCCTGTCTTTTCCTCAGTGAGATGAGTGATAACAATCACACTGAGGATCACAGGAGCAGATTGAAGTTACTGAGCTTTTTCCTTGGTTTCAGTACAGGGTGCTATTAGGACAGTTCAGGCACTTCTGAGTGCATTGCCCAAAGAGGACTCTGCCTGGCTTTATTTTTCTCTCCTGATCATAACTGTTCCTCAGCTTTGAGTTAATTTACATTTCCTCTCTATTTCTCTCCTTGTGCAACTGCTAGTCTTTGATATGGCACTTAGATGAGGTACCACAGTCCTACCGTCTGGACCAGTGCTCCTCATTGTGTTCTTTTGTCAGGGCAGCCCATAATCAAAATAAAAGTACAATCAAACCAACCCCTTGGCCCTGTAACATTTTTAATACAATCTAAAATAAGGGGTTCCCATCTTCTGCAGTATATGTACACAAAGGAGGGTCCCAGATCAACAAAGCACATGTTTATGTTTATGTTTGAAGTCAGACGGGTTAACTGTTAACTACTTAATCATAGTTGAAGACAAACCAACTTAGCATTTTGCACTGCATGTAGCCTTGCTGACATCATTTGAAGCATCCCAGAGTCACCAAAGAGGAACAACCTGGATTCACTATGGAAAACCAGAAAAGACCTGAACTATCTGTGGTTTCCGTGTAAGGCATCCACATTTGAAATCTACATGCTGCTAAGACCTTTAAAAACTAGTTCATCTGCCACTTAACTTTGCATGTGACCAAAGTCCCCTTTACTTCCTGATACTGAATACCAAGACCTTGGTGAGCTCCAGTAGGATTTCCAAGGCACATTTTTCTCATCAGGTTAAGAGTGGTCCCAGTCCACAGCTTCTACTCTGAAAACTGTTGCTTGCTCAGGCTCAGACATAAGCCCAACAGGGAAGGGTTTATCCCTGAGTAACTACTCATCACAGACAAAATTGGCTTGACAGCATTGGATTGATCTAAGTTTTCCTGTGTTTTTAAAACCCAAGACCAGCTTGGGTTACACACATCCCAGCAGGAGAAGGCTGGCTATCATGAATCCTGTGCAAAGCTGGGCACCTTGGTCAAAACAGCTCTGCAGGAGGTTTCTGTTTGCTGGCTCGTCTTGTGTCAGTGCTGTGTTTTCAAACCTGTAATTGTGGGGACACTTCCCTTTGGGGCTGAGGTTGCTGCTATGTAACCAGGTTCCCAATCCTAGTGTGCTTAATCCTGAAACACTTTGTAGATGTGTGCCTGATGTGGTCTTTATACTATGTGGACAGTTTACCCTCAGGTCCCTTGCCTCTTTAGATTCCTCTTGGTTTTGTGCTGAAGGATTCGTCTCTAAAAGGCACCATTCCAATTAAAGTCAATGGCTTCTAGAGTAAAAAGGCCTTATGTCTTATAGCAGGCTCTAAATTTAACTCTACAGTGTCAGTGCAGTGTTTTCAGTGTCTGCCATGTACCAATCTCTTCTTTGAACATCACCAATCCTTAGAAAGTATGACTCTGATTCTGAAGTCCCTGACTGGCTTTTTACTCTCTTTTGATGCTCCATAATAAGGAGAATAAGACTGAATAAATGTGTATGTCAGAGATAAGTGTGAAAGACAAGAATATAACTGTCTTACTCCAGTAGTTGAAATATGTAAAGTCATGATTTTCTAGGAGAAAACTGTATTTTCTGTAATCTCTCTGAATGTTGCATAATTATGTAGCGACTGACAGACAGATGTATGAACAAGCATGGTTTGTTTTGTCAGCCTGTCAATTAAATACCACTCCTGGGATATACTGTCTTGAAGAATTTGTATTTTTTCAAAAACTCCCTGCTGTACAACATAGTAGAGATGCTACTAAATGACATTTGTTATTCTGGCTCTTTAATCAGAAAGGAGGGGAGGGGAAAGAAAGGGAGGAGAGCTGCATTCTGAGCCTGAAACCTTCATTTATTTCTACAGGAAAGACATCTGACTGCCAGCATTCACTGTTGCAGTCTGTGACCATACAAACAATGAAATATTGTGGCTGAAGGTGTACTACATTGGCATCTTAGGCATGACAGATACTACCCTGCAGCCAGTAAGCTGACTTTAGCAAAATCCCTGGCTTTTTGTCAAAACATTCACAATTGTACAGCTCCTCATCTCCAGTTAGGAGGCCTCCGTGCCCCAGCACCAGCTCCCTGTCTTTGTCATTTTGTTGCAGATGGAGTGATGCACTTCACTTGTAAGAGAGAAGTAGCAGTATGTTTATTGATAAAAAAATAGCGATTTAACCAAGTTTGATAGTAAATGCCACAGTGGTTTAACAAGATTTGATGGCAAGGTTCACTTGATACTTACTGCACAGAGGACAGTGTCAGACAAAACTGTCAGGGAGAACCTCCCGTTGAGTTATGAGGTTCAGAAAGGACCCCCTTGCATTCTGAACTCCTTCTTAGAGGGGAGTTTAAATGCGGCTGGATCCAGACTTGGTCAATGGCTTATGTCTGAAGGATTATACATGTGCAATCACTCCCTTACATCACTTAGCTAAGATTTCAAAGCATGTTATTAAACACTTTCTGAGAATCTGTTGTGGCAAGGAATCTCCCAACCTCAAGGAGTAACCTTGAGAGGCAACCATACTCAAGGGGAGATTCTGGCATGCAGCCTGCTGCTGGCAGAAGACCTCAATGGGCACTGGACTGTCCATTATTTATGGAGTAAGATAATTGACTCACAGTCATATCTGCATACCGACTACAGATGTTAGCTTCTTCCAAATTTGGCTCGAGTCCAACATTGACCAGCATGTGATTAGGCGGGCACATTGCTCAAATTGATAGGCTATTGTGTTGTTACCTGTCTCCCTTGAATCCACTTTGAGTTAGGTGCAGTCATCACAGCCAGATGCATCCATTACAGCCATCGCTGGTGGTTATCACTTGAGCAGGGTTACGGGAAATACAAGTTGGGCTGGGGCAGGGGGGAGCACACCGCTGCACATTTACAGTACTACACCTCTCTCTGTCTTGCCTCTGGACCTCAAACACAGGGTTTGGACAGTTTAGTTCATCAGCCTGGTATCCTAGGAAAGTCAGATTTGCAAAGTCATATTCTGTTTCTCTCTGAGTGTACTATTTCCCCTTTCTTCCCCCACCCAGTAACTTTTGGATCCTTCTTTTGCCATTTTCAGCTGTGTTTGGCACATTCAAGACTGGTAGCCTTACATACTCCTGTCAGCTTTGCGAAAGTAGTTGGCTGATTAGAGAGAGTGGGGGTGGGGGACACAATAAGACTCTCACCTTGGAGAAAGCTGCAACAGGGACCCATCTCTGAGCACATATGGAAGAACCCACATAAAAGTGACATTTTTGCTTGCCCAACTCTTGTCGGGGGACCTTCTAACAGAAATACCAATAAAAGTTGCAATGAGAGCTGGTGCCGTCCCAGGCGCTGAGTTGGGTCATACACCATGCACAGCTACAGGAAAAGTAACTATATTCATTGCAGGGCACACAGAGTGGTGTGTCTATTCTCACCCCATCACCTCCAAAGCCACATCAGCAACACCCCGTCCTATATGTCCCAGTGATAAGTGTAGCACTGGCAGCAAGAAATCTCCTTTACTCGAGGATGATGACATCTATGAATTAATTTTAAAAGCACAGAAGCAATTCAACAGCTCAACCAGCTCACTACATTCTCTTCCCAAGGGTGACTATCTTTCCACTTTCCCCCCAACTAAAAGGCCCAGAGGAGTTTGTCATATTTGTCTCTTGGTGAATGGATGATACACATGGTCCTGCCAAGCAGTGTCAAGGTCCTGGCAAACCAGCGCCAGGAAATCAAAGCAGCACATGTTGAGGCAGTAGTAAGACAGTAGGTTGCTGGGGTTTTTTTTAAGATTTGCAATTTGCAATGTTATCATCCACAGGCAGAGCACATGGAGCAGAGGGAAGGAGCCCACCAGAGGACTGTCTGCCCATCTGTCCTCCCTAGTTGTGTTTTTTAGTGGTAGGCCAGGCTGTGGGACATGCTGAATGCATTTGTGGGCTAGCAGCAAAGAGATTCAAGGAAGCTCAGAAACAGCCAGCACAAGGAAATAATGAGTAGTGAGACTACAGATGCAGCAGTCCCAGATGCAATGCTAGAAAGACCAGAAGCCAAAAGCCATACCTGTGCAGTGTTCATACATCTCCCACTCCAAGGACCTGAGCCCTGCTGACCTTTACTAGCATAAACCAGAAAAAGCAGCTTGGCATCAGACACAGACATGTGAGACACAGCTATGTGCTGCCTGTGGGTGGGCAACCAAAGGGTCGCAAGGTGAGGAGGGGGCCATCTGCCAGCTAAACACCTGAAGCACTTGCCCAGCAGAGGGTTTTGTCATCTGTCATGCCTAGCAAGCAGCCTCCTTGTCATCTGTCATGCCAAGCAGGCAGCAGTGCTCAGAAGGAAAACCTATCACAAAATGATTTCAAGAGTCTGTAAATGCTGGAAAGAAGAGCTTCCTGGCTGTTTTCATATGGATATTTCACAGTACTGGCCAGGGGAACAAACTGACTTAATGCAAGAAGAGAGGAGCAGCTGGTAGTAAGGTCAATGTGTAAGAGTTTTATACCAGTGTCTTATGTTAAGACACCTGTATATGCTAAACTAAATGGGTCTGTTCTAGATTCCTGCAATATAACAACCGGATCTGAGTGCTCCCTCCTGAAACTTACACACAGACTTTCCAAGAACATGACAACCCCTCTATTTGAATAGATTTCAGACAAGGCTTTTAAAATGGGCTACAATCTAGACTTTGTTGACAACAGAACAACAACAAAGCCCAGCATATGAGCACTCTCACCTCAGGAATCATTTACTAAATACATCTTTATTAATAATGATTGCACAAGTGAACAGAGCTTTCTCGATGACACAAGAAGATGGGATAATATTAATTCACAGAGGTCTGGTGTCCACATGTAATCCAAGGACAAGAATACCTCTGTGTATTTTTAACACTCTCTAACCTCCATTCCTAGGGAAAAAGTTTCAAGGCTAGCTAAAGCTTTAACACCAGATTCACATTTAGATTGTTGAAAATTGGATCTCCAAATCCTTTGCTAGTCTTGCAAACATCTGCAAGTTCTGAATGGGATTGTCTGGAGCACTCCATGTTGGCAAAACACTGCCCCAGCAAAAGTGGTGAAAGCTTCACCTCTGCATTTTCTGTCAGGTATCATTTACACTTTTAAGGGCTGTTTCTAATCATGCAGAAGGATCCCATTTTAATGAATTAAAAAAATGACATTCTGAATTGCCTGGGAGACATGAACAAGCCAACACCCAAATATGTATCTTCCCAGTAGTCAGCCACTCCACAGCTCTCAGGAGAAACTCCACTTCTGCGCCAACCAACCACAAGTTTCATTTGCTGAAAATAATGTCTGCAGCTTTCCTGCAACTGAATTGTGTAGGAAGATCACTGTTGCCTTGTGGAGTAGCATAGCCACCTTTCTCCATGTGATATGCTTCAGGTGATCCTCTACTTGTCTTGTGAACAAGCAGGTGTGGGAATCATTGTTTCTAAATGCAGAGCATGGGAAAAATCCTTATTTGTTTAGCCTTTTGGTACGTTACAGAGCAACAGGCAAAATTGCAAGTAATACTGAAAAGTGGGTAACACCTTGTAGCTTCCTGATGGCCAAGAGAAGAGACAAAGTGTGCGTGCCATAAAGGCTGGTAGTACATGGGCAGAGCAGTAAGTTCTGCCACTGTTCAGCTCATCCTGCAGCAAGGTGAGGCCACAGAGTTGCAGCTTCAAGCATCTCATCTAAAAGGTATTTGTACTTTTTCTGATGCATGTGCTGTGCAATTGCCAGTTCTGACACATGCACAGTGATTTGTAGAGACTTTGTGGTTTTTACTTGGAAACGTAGATAAACTGAGTACTGATTTGTGTTCCTACTACAACTTCTTTTATAATGTAGCAGTTTAACTGACCAATCTGCCTTTTAAGTATAATGATTGTGCTAGAAGTACTATTTCCAATTTTAACTAATAATCTTGGTTGTTACTTTAATATAACCAAGCTACCAGTAAAATACTTACAACCCAATTGTGCAACCCTAATTCACTTTAGGACACTGCTCCACACTAAGTTCTTCTCTGATCTCAGCCAAATCTGTAACTGGTAGAGTTGTAAGAAGAAAGCAAGCAGTAGTCAATGCCCACTGTTACTATCTCCTTCCCTCATTCCTGCTGTTGCTTCCCATCCTGTACAACAGAGACCAAGCTCAAAGGCACCACCATCCCTTGGCATTGTACTTGTTGTATGCTACTGTGGGAACATTTTCTACAAAGTGCTGTTCAGCCACATCTGTAACGCAGGGGTAAAGATGAGAATTGAACCCGTCACTGACACCACCAGAAATAACCACAGGAAGATCCGATCCAGGACTTGAGCTACAAATTTCCAGTCTTGGACAACCTGAGAAGGAGAGAGAGAGAACAAACAGAAACAGTAATGAGCCCAGTAATTCATTGATACTGCTACATAGATTTCAGCTCCACAAATCTGTTTTTAATATTAGAAGTTTGTAGTGTGCTGTATCCTAAAACTGACATGGATCACCTTTTCAGCACCCATAGCTGCAAGTCACTCAAGACCCCAAAACAATTTGATAGTTTTATGCACATGGTAATCAGACTTCTTTCAGCCTGTGCAAAATCGTTTAGCTAAGTGCTGGAATTCCTCCAGGAGAGGTTGCTGTGCCTCTTGCATCTGTGAAGAGCAGGGACTCCCACAGCACAATACAGTTCTCCTTGAAGCAATGCATTTTCCCAAAATATATAATATTTATCAAGCAAGGGAAGCTAACAGGACATGACTCAGATGAGAGCAGGAGGAAGATGCAAAGGGAAAAGCATGCAGAAAAGGTAAGAGCTTGGAAGCCATTGCTGTCAAGGAAACCGTGATCCCTCCTTGCCCTCCCTTCACCTACCTGTCTGATGAAATGCTCCTTTTTAACATGCCTGGAAATGTATCGAATGGAGTCAGATGCCTTTTCCAGAAAAGCAATAACAATTTTCTCTCCATCTTTTGCTTGCCTGTGTTTCTGCTTCCCTGGGAACTTTGATTTCAAGGTGGTTTCCTTTTCTTCAGTCTCTGAGAAGGAGTAACGATCTACATGGCCCTTCATGCAGAGCAGCCGAGGCAGCTTCTGGAGGAAGAGTCTTTTAACCCAGGGAGCCATGGGATGGTAAGTTGCTGAGGAGCGGTGGTGGACATTGATAACAAACACAGTCACAATGATAGAAAGGGTCACAAAAATCATGATGAACAGCAGATACTCACCAATCAGAGGGATGACTTTGGAAGAAGAAGGGATTATTTCCTCAATCACTAAAAGGAAAACAGTGAGGGACACTAGAACTGATGTAGACAATGAAAGCTTTTCTCCCTCATCTGAAGGCAGGTAAAACACCAGGACAGTTAGAAAAGACAATCCCAGGCAAGGGATTATTAAGAAAAGAGTGTAAAACAGTGGAAGGCGTCTCAAAACAAAGGAGTAAGTGACAAATGGGTAAGAGTACAGCCCATCCTTCCTGTTGCCTTTCATACCTTTGGCGTTTAAGATCTCCCACTCCCCATTGTCAAAGAAGTCTTTCCTGTCTACATTTTCATCCACTAAAATCAAGTCCACCATACTGCCATCATACGTCCATGACCCAAACTTCATGGAGCAGTTCTGCCTGTCGAAGGGGAAGAAGGTCACGTCCATCGTGCAGGAGCTCTTATAACTGGCTGGTGGCGTCCACGTCACCACTCCGTTGTACTTCACTATGACTTTGGTCATCAGGGATCCTTCAAAACGTCCATCAGCACTGGGAGTTGGACAGGAAGAAACCGAAAGTACCGAGTTCAGGACTAGATTTGCCCCAGTCCTACCCCCCCC
>JANZLQ010000079.1:30485347-30508296 GCA_026212715.1 Elanus axillaris
CCCCGGCTATGCTTTCTAACCATCACCTGCAGCACAAGGGAAGCCAACACTTGTACTGTCTAAAGAAGCAGCCTTCTGACAGCACATGCAAGCTTCACAGTGCTTGGCATGCCTTTCCCAAGCTCTTGCCTAAGCCCAGAGCAAGGAGCCATGCTACTCACTTTTCAAATAAAACAATGTCGGGAAGCCACAGGGACTCAGAAGGGACACGGATGGCAGTGATTCCACCATATTCTTCTGGATTCCAGGAGAGCTTGTGATCAATCCATTCCTGTAAGAAGCCAGCAGAGTCCTCTGCCCACTCATACACAACAGCCTCATCCCTCCTCCCACCACCTGCCTCAGAGGGACTGAATTGCACAGCACAATGGTCAGAGCTTGGTGTAAGCCTGCTCAGCTGCAGGGAGGATGCCAGGCAGGCATAGCTGGGAGATCTTAATCCCCACAAGTACTGCCCCTCCAGCCACAGGTGGACCCCAGCAACCCATCCCTTTGCAGGCAAACTTAAGGCAGGCATTCCTGGAAAGCACTTGACTCACTTCACTCACCACCCTGCCCAGCCCACCTCAGGGCAGTCCAGAAGGAAGGAGACACTTTCCTTGGGTATGGCACCTCTTCTTCCCTCTGAGAACCAACCCATGGTGTCTTTGGCTGGTACTGACCCCATAGAAGAGCCAGCTGGCATGGCTGCTACTACACAAGTAGCAGAGAGGTGGCCTTTAATTACTTTTCAGTGGAGACCTGGCTTTTTTCAGTGAATGGAATACAGTACCTAATATCTGTACGCTCACCTTGCAAACCATATCATTGTGCTTTCATCAGAAAGACCTTCACATTATTGCCGGAAAAATAATACAATGCTATTGTAAAGCATTTGGTTACAATCCTGAAGAGATAACACTAAAAAAAAAAAAGCAGGGTGAGTCTTGTCCATTTTCATCATGCTGAACTCCAGAATAATTTTTCTCACCTCTTTTTGTTTTTCAGATGGGGAGATCCTAGTAAAGTGGCTCTAGCAACCTGGAGATTTCCACAGAGATGCAGTGGAAAAGCAGGTCTCTGATCCCCATTCATTATTGATGGGGATTTTCACTTGCCTACTGGAACAGCAGCGAGAGGAAGAAATAGCTGTAGACTGTGGTCAATACCAAGAAGCAGAAGATGAACCACTTTCCATTAAGCTCCAGCACGAAGAACTCCCCAGGGATGTGGGGGTCTCAGCCTTCTCTGAGCAATTTCCTGCTTGACTTAAGGATGAGCCAAAAAGCAATATTCTCTGCTTTTTCTCCCACCATATTTTTCCCTTCTTACTTCCTCAATTCCACATGCTTTTCACAGCTATGCCTACAGAGACTTATTATTACAGTCCTTTACAGTGTGACAGCAACCCAGATCCTCAGTAGAGACCTAAGCACAGAGAGTGAGAACACCCATCCTCCTCCTCCAGGTGCAGGCAAGGGATGAGGCCCGAGGTCATGGCCACGTGGTTGGTAGATCCCTCCTAAAATCTGGCTCAAAGCACGAGCAAAGGAGGCAGTTGCCTGGGGTGGGACCATAGCAGAATTAATGGCCCCACTACCTGCACCAGAAGAGATATGGACCCACTCTCTGAACTGCTCAAATGGCTGGTGTCAGCTATCAGGCTTTCTCCCCTGGCTCCTCTTGCTGCTGAAGAGGGGATGGGAGCTGTTCAGGTGTGGAAAGAGAAGAGGGGTCATTGCTGCTCCTAGCCTCAGCAGCAGGGACAGAGCACACCACCTGCAGTGTGAACCTTCTTCTGCTGGTGGGTATCTACCACACGTTTCCAGCAGCCTGGACTGTTAGGTAGGCACCGACTCACAAGTGCCCTGGACACCTCCTGTAGTAGGTGCCAGGGAGCTTAGGCTGGAAATATACCTGTTTTGCAAGAGGATAATCAGGGCTGACAGCAGCAGCCAACACAGTCAGCTCATAGCCTACACTAACACAACAGAAGCAAATACCGTGTGAGCCACCTGCAGTTATAATCATCCCTCTGGAGTTGAATGGGAGCAGCCCCTCGGCCTGGGTTATTTGCTGCATCTGCAATACTCTTCCCTCCCCCCTGCCTCGCAATGATTTCTCTCCCAGCTAAAGTGCTCTTTCGTGTCTGCAAGGCAAATGGTTGTGTGTCTTCTTACTAGAGCAGAAAATAGATTGTGTGCAGACTTTGAAGATGAGCAGTTTAAAACGGGAATCTCCCTTTGGGCTATGCTGACACAAACTGTAGCAGCAGATGCAAAGGTCCCTTTCCTCTCTTCTCCCTTTCTTCCAAGCTGCTCCAGACCCACCACCACCACTTTGCTCTCCTCTTCCTCCAGTTCTGCCAAATTCCTGTCTCTGGGCTGTCACTCAAGTGTTTAATCCACATCAAGCGGACCAAGAAGCACTGGACCCTGATTCTCGACCCTTGCTAGTAGACTTCATAGCTTGCTTGAACCCAGATACTTTCTCAGTAACCACTAAAAGCTCCTTTGCACCTTGTGTGTCTGCCTGCATGCAAATCATCAATTCCCACCATTTTGAGCATCTGGATGTTTGAGGTTAAAAAAAAGAAAAAAGAAAACTCTTGGATTTAAGCTTTGCTCACCTAAGAAAAGCCAGAGTTTTGCAGAGAAATTATGACTGTGATTCCCCCTCAAACTCACACACCCTAGGGTGAGGACCAGACTTCCTTGACCTCCCCAGCTCCTGCAGAAGGACAGTGTCTGTGTCATTAGAGAGTTCTGGTTTGTTTACTGTTTTTCACTTTTCACTACCCAAAAGAAAAAATTAATTTAATTTTAGTTTTATGGACCTATTTAGTTTAGTTTTATGGACCTTTTCCTAGCTGTTGTGCTTATGCACTCTAATAATCCCCCAAGCATTAGATTGCACACGGGACCAGTTCATGCTGAGCCTATGGGAATACATGACTCCCAAAGCAGGACACCTGGGTCAGGCCACAAGTATTTAGAGCTCAGCCTGGCCTCCTGGGGGCATCTGCATGTGCAAAAATCAGAGCCTGTGTCTCACTTATTTTCTGCTCTCTTTGCATTACATTTGGGCCTTGATGTTCTCAGCCCCTCAGAGAAGGGGTATTAGAAATGTTAACAAGAAGTGAGAGCCCTGCTCAACAATTCTGAAAATCACAGTGCTGAGTTACCCCAGAGAGCTGCCCTGGATAAAATCTGAGCAGAGTCTCTGAGGGCCTCCACAGAAATCAGCATGTCTACAGTACAGACTCCTGGGTAGATCCTTCTTTTAGCCACAGCATGAGGCTTAAGGATCAGATAAAGTGGCTTCCCCCTGATCTTCCCCCACACCCCAGAGGCAGTGAGTGCATGGTGGCATGTCCCTACCTCCTGAAGCATGTTTGGAGTAACCTGCAGCAGAACCTGATTTCCCACAGCAAGAGTGGTGACACAGGTTCCAAGCTATGACTCTGGGGAGGCTAATGCTGCAATTCAAAGAGGGTGCTCAGCATGGAAGGTCTAACCCTAAATGTCCCCACACACATTCAAGCAGCAATGGAGAGAGGATTGGTAGGTGTCTGTCTGCATTAGCATCTCAGGCCTAATGCCTTTGGACAGCCTGGACTTGTATTTGTATCTGGCCAGCTAATGTGAGCCAGAATTTCAGGTCCCTGTCTTCTGCAGTTACTGTAACCTGGGTGAAGATGTCACCCAGCCTGGGGAATGAAGACTGCTGCGGGGCATAGGAGACTTCGCTGTCCTGGACAGAGCAAGCAGCCAAGTCTTCCCTGAGAAGAAGGAGATGGTCAGACCCAGGAATATTCTGTGAAAGGCTGCAAAAGGCTGTAAAATCTTTTGGGGAACACTTACAGGAATAGAGAATGAGGAGGCTGAGGTGGGTTTATTCCATACCTGCAGACTGCAGGACTTGGACCTGCAGGGGCAGGTGAGTGCTGCAGCCTGCAAGGACACAGGGTAGGAATGTGATAAGACAGACAGGGGGCAAGGGGTTACCTTTGTAGGAAGGCTCTGGTATCTGGCCAAGTGGCTACTCAAACAGAGTAAGGAAGCCAAGATCTGACCCTGTGCACATGAGGGGCTCTGCAACTGCAGCTGAAGGTAGGAAAAATGTAACACTGCAGCTCTTTCAGGGCAGGCTCTCGGCAGTTGGATTCAGATCAGTGGCAAATTTCCCCAGCAAAAGGGGAAATTCCTGTCCTCCCTGCAGTGAGGGGAAGTCTGAGCTTCTCCCTCTTCAAGGGAGAGACCATCTTTGCATATAATGTCCATACGGCCTTTAGGGGTCATGCTCCACCTAGAAGCTCACAGTCACTGCAGCACTGCAGGTACCAGACTGAGAACAAAAACTGAGCCACTTTGCTCCTCCACCAGCCCAGTGACCCCTGGGAACCACTTCCCATGGCATCATTTCAAGCACGGCTTGGGTTTTGTGTCCTCTGTGTAGGATCAGCTGCCATGTTTATAGATACTCATATGGCTGAGAGACTTAAAATAATTGTCACAAGGTCAATAAACTGGTGCAATGTAATCTAAACCAAATGCAATTTTCTTCTGTAGTGAAGAGAAAGGAGACCTAACAGTTCCATTTCCACCTTTCCCCCATTTGTATAAATCACTGTCACTTCCAGAAGAAATTATGTTAGAGAGATCTGATTAATTTGCCACAGATTTTAACTGGGCAAAGGGGGGTGGGGGGGTGTAACATGCTGGCCTTTTCTTTCTCTTTACTTATGCTGAGGAAGAGATCTATCTGAGGCACCACTCAACTCCGGCAAGAGAGACAGTACTTGCCTGACCTCTAAATCTGAGACAGGATAGTCCCTCAGGGCACACACACCATCCCAGGGACAGCTACTGCAGTATTAGGAGATGTTGCTTCCCTGAAATACAGCTGGCTTGAGCGTACAGCTAGCGTGCAGGCCAGGAGAAGAGGGTACCCTATTTCCTAAAGGCCCACCTGCCTGCCTTTCTGCTCCTTTATGCATTTGCTGAATTGAAAGGAGTAATGTAAAAACTTCAGGCAAGGTAAAATGTGCTGCTTTTGTCTGGCCACTTGGCATCATAAAAAGGGATGGATGGTATGGTGGGCTAGGATGGCCGCTCAGCTCAGCAGCCCTGCACTGAAAGGGGAGGTCTGATTTGGTCTAATTTACCTGCTTCAGCCACACGTTCGTTGTCATCAGTTGATTCTTCTCATCCTAGGGTGACACAAGGTAGAAAGGATTGCAGTACCAAAACAGCCAGCAGAAACAGCCCCTATGCCTGCTGAGTCCAGCCCTGTGCCAAGCAGAGGAGATCCCTATGGTCCTGTTTCTCCATGGGCCAGGGCTCTTCAGTCACTGTTGGGGGAAGTGAACTGACTTTCTAGGTGCTGTGCCTGCTCTCACTGGGAGCTCCTGAGGCTGGAAAACCAAGGTCTGGCATTTCACAGCAGCCTGAAAGAATCAGATGTCAAAGAGCAAGGAAGGCTGCAGGGCTCAGCCAGTGAGCAGGGTCAGGACACACATTGTTGTAGGCTCACAGGATGGCTCATCTCCCCACACTGCCCAGCCCAAAGTGAGTTTGGGAAGATACAAGCTGAAACTTTGTCCTGAATGTGTAAATAAATCACAAAATTAGAGTCTGCCTTCCATGGCACATGGGGATGCTGCCAGGGGCTGGGGTATGTGAGGAGCACTCTGTTGTGTGGGTACCTCTGGGCCCTATGCAAACCCCACTGTGCATTGCAGTGATGGAGGGGAAAGGGAAGGGAAACCTTCCATGTGGGCAAAACCACACGGGATTGTGTTTTGCCTCTGGTGTCTTCTCTGAGCGGCCAGCTGGGTCAAGATATGAGCTGCCTTTGGCCTGGATACAAACTTACATAGAGTGAACAATGTCCAACCAGCTCTACCCTTCCTCACCCCTGTCCTGTAGCTGCCTTGTCATTAAATTGCAAACACAGGCACCAGGGACTGTCTGGCATGGACTGTTTGATTAACGCCTCATGCAATGAGGCCTTATTCCCTGAGAACGGCAGGGGAAAAAAGACTTTCAGGTTTGCTGCAAAACAAACAAGTCTTACAGCCCGTGCAGCAGGAGGTCATATCACCAGCACCGCATCACACAGCATTTTGTTGCCTGACCATCACTTTGCATTTCATGTGTCAGGACACAAAAGCCAACAGCATCACCAGCCCTCTCAGGTGGATGCACAACTGTCTATAAAAGAAGGGATATTTTACCAAGCTCAACACAACACTTACCACATCCACAAGCTGTGATATCTTTAATCCAAAAAGGACTTGGATGGTGTCATTGGAGTTTTCCACAGGGCGGACCCATTTCTGATAGCCTTGAAATAAGTGCTTGAGGAGCGCATCCTCATTTTCAGCGATTGAACTGAAGGCAGCCACATCTGGAAGAGAGCAACAGAGAGTGGGAGCATGCCAGAAAGCAGATGTGGAGAACAGCACAACCTGAAGAAGGGAGGCAGAGTGATGATGTGAGACAAATTCACCCCTGGGCAGCTCTTGTCAGTAAAATCTGTAGGAATTGAGAAGCGCAGATTCTCAGCAGAGCCAGGGTGAGGGGAGGGCAAGACAGTCCAAGCCCAACTCATGCACGAAAAAAATCATCAGACCACAGCAGTGATGACTTTGTACTAGGTTTCTGTTTTGTGTGGTCTTTTTGTCTTGCATTAATGTACTTGCCCAGCCTTTCTTGTTTATTATTCTTTAGAAGATCTGCAGGCTCAGAGCATCAGGTGCTCTCTTTCACTTGAGTAGTAAGTACCCAGCCTGATAAATGCCACCCTGAGAAAGAGTTCTGTTTTTTTCAGATACCTGTGGTGTGCCTCAGAGAGCTGGGGCTACAGGGGAAATCTAGTCACTGTGGGGCAATCTCTGGCTGGCTGGCTTGCAGCTAGAAAGAGCAGCAATATACTGTGGGCATTACAGGCCCCGGGGATTTCACTTGCCCTTGGTTTCTATGGCCTCTCTAGGACAGAGGCTGCCCTGCACAAGGATCGGGGTGGTGGGATTTCCTCACTGGAAGCTACAGGGCCTGTAAGCCAGATCTGAGGCAGCCTCATGCAGCACTTGGACATGAATACTCCTTCTGGGATTGACTGAGGGATAGCAGCATATTGTTGAGAAAACTGAATTCTTCCAGCTGGGGCATGGGTCAGGTGGGCAACACCACTGGAGGAGCAAAAAGCAAAAGGAGCTCATCTGGTAGCAGGAGGAGCTGGGTGATGCAGCCAGGGCCAGGTCTGTCTTCAACCAAGCACAAAACCATCATGGTCTGTACCTGCAAGACTTGGGACTCCCCTGGTCCCTGCCATCGTGCTTCCCCCACCATTGCTACCATGAAAGGGGAAGGGCAGTTGAGACCCTCCATCCTTTCCCAAATGCCAGCCCCACTCTCTGTGATGCTGAGGTCCTGACATGACCACCAACTCTTCCCTTGTGCACACACACACAGCACCTGAGGATGAGAAGGATTTCACCTCTCTTCAAAGGCACCATGGAAGAACAAGGAGCTCATGATGATCAGCCCTGTGTCACGGGGTTCACAGCCAACACTGCTGTCCTCCCAGCACGCTGCCTGGGCCCCACCTTGTCCCCACACCACCTGTGCCCTGCCAGCCCCAGTGTGGGCAGGACACCTGTGCCTGGGCTGGCAGTCATTAGGTGCAGGAGGGGTCTGCAGACAGAGGGTCGTGGCCAAAGGATGGTGTGAGAGCCTTGGCAGGGGGGCAGAGCTGAGGGGCTCACACATCCTGTGCAAAAACATCAGAGATAAGGCAGCCCCCAGCAGAGTCCCTGTGTCACAGGGAAAGAGGAAAGGGCATCCGAGCTCGGCAGTCCCTCCAGACAGAAAACTGGAGGCACAGGTTAATGCTCTGCCCTGTGCATGGAGGAAAGGTTGTGGCCACAGACCACTATCCTGGTCTGTGTTCTTTTCACCCAGCAGCTGCTGCCCATCTCCTGGGCAAGACAGGCCATACAAGCCTCCTCTGCCTCGGTGGGGTCTGTGCGAGGCCGTAGGCAGTGGGACACCTGGCAGCAGCACTGCTGAAGGACTGCCCGAAGCAAAAACTTGCTCCCACACCAGAGCTTCCCATTGGACAAAACCATCCCCTAATGCAGTCTGGATTCCCTCAGGATAGTGCAAGATCCAAGCAGCACTGTCATCCCCCACTTCCAGCCACAGCAAATGCCCATTCCTCTTTGAGAAGTTGTAAACTCTGAAGCTTAACGGTTGCCATTCACAGGATAACAATTAATTTACTGTCAGATATTCTAGCACAGGCTGTGCTTGTCCTCTGTTGTTAGATGTGCAATGGTGGTGGGGTTACCAGACCCTGGGGAGGTGGAGGCCAGCTGATCAGAGGGAGCTTTCACACTCCTTTCCACCTGCTCTGCACCATAGCCAGGGGCGGGCTCAGGCAGCTATCAGTACAGTTTGTAGCAGCCTCTGTGGCCACCCTGTGTCTTGCCACTTTGTCACAAGCCTTTGAGGTCTGCTATTACCAACCGGGAAACCACAAATACCCCATCTGCTTGCTTCAGGGTTTATTTTCATGCAAGGGCTAACCCTAGCTCCACCACAGCAAATGGAGGTCAGAGGCTGGCATCTGTTCTAGTAAACTGTATTGCATGCCCAAACATGCCAGACAGGCATTGCATCCACATCCAGAGGAAGAGAAAGAAAAAAAATGTATTTTTCCCAGCTCACTACTGACAACCTCAGTGGTCCAATCCCCTGGCACATAAGAGTCTCTGCAGAGACCCCAGCTCCCAGACCTTTCACTTTTCCTTTAGGACTTTCATACATGTGCATGTTTGTTAATCACAGGAAATTTAACGGGAAAGCTACTGAATAGAAAAAATCCACAACCCCCAAACATGCAGGATCAAACCCAGCTTTGTCTTAATGTTGGAATACATTGCTTTCAGTTTATTTGAGTATAACTCCCTGCACACACACATGCAACCGCAAACCCCACCGGCACAGTGTTCGTGACTGTGCATGAACTCCCTCATAGGAGAATGGTGCTGTTTCACAGCCCATGCCTCACATGAAGTCCAAGGTTCCTAATGTTCCAAGAGGGTATAGCAGAGAGGTGGTAAAGCTGGTTTTGGAGCTGAATTTGTTGATCCTTAGCTGCTGGGGAAGCCACAGAAAAGAGTGAAAAAGACTTAAGAAATCTCACAAAGAAAGCCAGAAGGAATAAGTTTGGTACCATTATAAGACAGCCTCAGTACTTGCAGGAGGACAGTTTAAAAGCAGAAGTTTTTCATGAGAAGAAAGACAGATCAAGAGGGAAAAATAGCCTAACAGCTCCTTTGATCAAGCCCTGTCTGATGATTAAGTTAGACAAAACCACAGAGAAAACACTGGGCAAAGTAGCACTGCCTTTGAAAAAAAACAGAGAAGTGGCCATAGGACAGATGCATCCCTGAATTTAGCATATGGTGCACAGAAAAGGCCAAAGTTGGGGAGCTCCCTAGCAGGTTACCATGCATACAAGTAACTGAGTACTGTTTGCCATCTCCCTTCTCACCCAGGTTCCTGTTTCTCTCTGCAGTTCATGCCGGGAGCAGTTCCCCACACATGCAGGAGCAGGAGTGCTGCTGGGGCAGGGAGTCTGCTACACAAACATGCAAAACACCCCAAGAAATACAGACAGGACACTTAGCCTTTCATCAGCTCACCTGAGGCATTTAAGTTTTCCTCCTGGTGATGGAGATTCTCCCATAGCTCTCCTTAGGAGGGCAAGTCGAGCTTAAGATTTTTTCTGTTAGCTTCTACCCAGCGATCACCATGCCTCCCCAATAGTTCTTAAAACCTTATTGCCAACTGTCTGTGGGTGCAATACAAAGGCAGCCACTGATACAACCCTCTTTTGCTAGTCAGACAGAGTTAAGAACTGGCCAGTAGAAGAAAAAATGTTAAACATCTGCAGGTTGGCTTGGAAGAAGAAGAAATTGCACTTACCTGAGGGTCTCGGACACAGCACAAAGAGCACTAGGCAAAGCATAGGCATCACCATGGCTTTTCCTTTAAATCAGATCTTTTGTTTCATAAGCAAATCAGTCTCATTCTAATAGGGGACTAAAACAATCTAGTTAAAAATGAAGGCAGACAATTGAGTCTGCAAGGCAAGACAGCACCTTTCAGCCTTATCTTGCTTCATTATGACGCTCGGTAAATCACACTTCATTGATTTTCAGTCAGCTGTCATATCCCGTAAGCCTAAAACAGGGCTCTGGGTCCTAAACTCTGACTGATTTGTTTGTGGCAGTATTTGGGTGGCTATAGCCACTGTGGTCTAGGAGTAGAAGTGAGGCAAGGTTTTTAAGGAGGAGAAATGTCTTTTATTATGCTGCTCGTTACAGCTGGGGAGAAAAACAGGCTGCAGATCAGACACAAAGATAGATCACATGCCTGAAAGATGGTCTGTTTGCTCCAGCTGTATCAGTTGGTCTAACAAAAGAGGCAGCCTCCCTAAAGATCTAAATTAGCTTATTCATCTTTCATACTACACTTGATGTTTTACAGCTATAAAATGGATTTGGGATTTTTTTTTTTGGAGGAAAAATTCCAGCAAGATATAGGTGGGAAACCAGGGATGATGTCTACATTTATATCTCATCACTCATACACAAAACATCACAGACAACAGCACAGAAATGCTTGCACAATACTATCAATTGGCACAGTTTAACAGCGTATGTTGCCCCAGGGTCTTGTGTCTAGCAATGAGAGTGGTGGGGCCTTTGATTATTTAGCTAGTTCCCCTGTAGGTGTCACTTGACCCCAGCGACACCTTGAACAGGGCTCCTTTCAGAAGCCACCAAAAATTGCTGATATGAAAAGGGACACGGGTTCTTCTTTTCCTGTTCCCTGGACACTCGTCTGCCAAGGGATCTCAGAATCTTCTCAGTTTTCTTCCCAAATGAAAGTCACTTTGCCATCTCTCTCTGAAGAGGAGCTTTTTCGCTGAACTTTCAAAGTTCCGGGAAGAGTGATGCAAAATTCTTCTAGTTTGTACCCAGACCTCAAACTCTTCCTGCTTTGATTTATTCTTTCTGGCTATTTAATTGCTTGCTGACTTTTATATGGGAAGCCTGTTTTTTTCAGCAACAGCTGGGCCCGTTTCTTGCAGTGGCCCAGATTTTGGTACAGTCATAAGCTATGTGATTCAGATTTGCCTTATCTAAAGTCCTCACAGAGGACTGATAACTGGCAGCTGTAACCTTATCAGATTATTCAGCTTCCTGTAATGAAAAAGATGTCATTTCAGTGTGGTTCAGAGTCACGTTGCTGCCACAAGTAACCTTCCTGTAGTGTCATACCGCCTTATTCGTGCTGCTGTGGACTTGCAGCCTGCCTCATCCATAGCTCTCAGGCAAGCCACTGGCAGCAGCTCAGGGGGTTTGCCTTTTCTGCTACTGTACTACACATGGGAAATCTGCAAGGGCCCTGGTTAGCTCCTCGGCTCTGCCGGTGTTCACCTGGCAGGGCTGGAGGAGCAGCTGGTTTCCTCTGCACCTTTCCTAATCCCAGCTGCAGAAAGCAACTCAAAAACAATGGTGCTATCAAAAGACTGTCTTGAATGAAGTGTCTTGTTACCACCAGCTGCTGTCACTACCAGATTGCTCAGTTTACCCATTAGATCCAGGCCAGGCATAAGCACGACTCATCAATGTTCACAGTAAGGGTCCTTTTTTTTTGCTGGCATCAAGAGAACAGTGGACATTTGACCGGAGTGGTGCAGACAGACAGCACCACAACCTGCCATAAAGCTGAGTGTGGACTAAACACAATTATTCTGCCTGATTGAAATTTTTCTGCAACAAAGCTGCTCCTTAAAAGTGTTCTGTGCAGATTGCCCCATGCTGTCCAGCATGTTTCTGGTCCTGTACATGACTCAGCACCCTCAGGCATCATCCATGATTTTTGCTGAACCACAGCTTCTTGACTGCAAGCCCCAGCCTTTGCCCATTGACAGGTCTGATCATAATTACTGCCTGAGATTGCATGCAGGCAATGCTCTGTTAAACAATGCTGTATCACAGACTGGAGAGAGACTTGTCTTCATAAGGCTTTAGCCTGCTACCTTGAGGTAATGAAGTTAATCTATTAGCTGCCTATAGGAGTAGGATTTTTGCTAGTACATGGTAGTTGCTTGGAGGGAAATAGGATGTATGCTTGTCTTACCATTGCCTCCACACACTGCCTAGACTCTGACAAGAGATAAGGACCTAGCTTGCCTGGTCTTTGGCTCCTAGAGTTATCTGGCAACCAGAGAAGAGTATTGGAGAAATAAATTCTGTCTGCTTGCTGATGATGCTTTCTGTTTACAAGTCTTTATTCAGCCATGCTCTCCAACATTTTGGGAATGGAAGTATGCATGAATACTCCATTTTACCAGCCGGGCCTTGAAGCATGAGGAGCATCCACCTTGAGACAGCAAACAAATTCCTGGGTAAAACTTGAATCTTCTCTGTTGAGAACCTGCCTTTGCTTTTCTACAGGTTTCATGGAATTTGTAACTGACATGAGACTGCATTTCCAAGCTGTAAAGAGCCAAGATCTGCCTGAGCACAAGCAACGCTGGGACTGGGTCTCACTCCCTAGACAGCTCAAGCTCCTGCGGAAAAAGAGATAAATCCACCTAGAGGCTGTGACGGATGCGCTTGACCCCTTAACTAAACTTGCAGTAGTTTGGTACAGACTCCAAAGGAGGTAAAGCCTGAGCCATAGCTGGGCCAAGAATACCTCTAGGAAACCCACAAAGGGGCAGAGTGACCCAGTGAGCATAGACGCCTATGAGCTTGGAATCACATGATTAACACATGAATAGCAGGTGGATTTTCCAAGACGCATTTATCAAGGAACAAATAAAGTCATCGGTCAAGTCGAGACATTGAGTTTCATGCATACCTTTCCCATTGTATGCAATTTGATTACAAGCCAACCAATTCATCCCACAAATATGACAGCCTAAGTGAGCTTTCTTTGAGCTCTCCCTGTTAGGCAGCATGGTTGCAAGGCTGCATGGCAGTGATCTCCCCTTGAGCGGGGACACCTCTCAAGGTTTGAGTTTCCTTACTTGAGACTAAGAGATCCTTCCTTACCCAAGGTGGAGAAATGCCTTTCTCACAAGAGATCCTTGGTAAGTGATTAATAGCATGCTGAATTAATATAGATGAAACATTACTAATCCATGTAGTGACTCAATATTAATTATTACAAACTTTGCGTATATAATCCTTCAGACATAAACAGTTAGCCAAGTCTGGGACAAGGAGTGGATCCAGCCATCCCTAAGGTCCTCTCAGAAAGGGAGTTTAGAAAGCAAGCAGGTCAGCTCTGAACATCCTGACTCAACAGGTGGGTTTTCCTTACCCTCTTTCTCTGGTCTCTGTCTAAATCATTCTAGCCCAATTCTAGCTCCATTTTCCTTTATATGTTTCTTCCATGTAGTAAGTAGTAGAGTGAACCTTGCCATCAAACTTTGTTAAGTCATACTTTTACAATGTTGTATTAAAACCACTTTTGCTAATACTTTTGATGGTGATTATTTAAGTGATCTAAATCACTCCTCTGCCACAGAGGCACAAATCCATCAGTTTGAGCCCACATGGTTAATATTAGGAGCAACTGAAAACTTGAGGTTATGATGGAGAGTGCCAAGCCATGTTACCTGAAAGGCATCATGCAGCCCAAAGTGGAAAACACATTTTACAGGGAGAGGTGGCAGTGCTGGCTGGCAACCAGAGGGTGGGGAACCTTAACTGAGGGGAGAAGGAGGGTGGGGAGGAAAGATGTGGATGGGAGATGCTGCGAACCAGAACGAAGAAGCCCCATTTCCAGAGCCAAGAGCTGGAGGGGGGTTTGCAGCACCTGTAGGGTTGTTAGCTGCAGGAAAGAGAAAAGCGGGGCTGCAGAGGAGAGGCTGTTAGAGTAGCTCTGGGGCAGAAGGCTCCTTCCAGGTGGATGTGCCTCCCCCCCCCCCCCCAACCCACCTCAGCCTCTCTGGTCCCTGGGGCTGCTATGCCAGGAGCCAAGGGAGTCACGCCTGTGATGCCAGTATTTGGGATGGTGCCAGGCTCCCCAGAGCTCCCAAGGGAGGACTGAGCTGCCTTTGTGTCATCTCACACCACACAGGGAGACAGCAGGCACACACCAGCCCCGAAGGGGTGAGGGACAGTTTCTGGTGCAGAAGTAGGGTGGGAAAGGGCAGGACTCCTGGACCTTCATTGCAAACCTGGCACTTCCCTCTCATCCTCTCTGCTCTCGGTCCTTGCTGTCAGCAGACACCTCTCCTCATCAGCAGCTTCCTAAAACATGCATCTTCTCTGGGTGAGGGATGTTTCTAGCCCAGCTCACCAGCAGCTTTTGCAGCACCAGGCACTTTAGGTGCCAGAGGGCACGGAGTCTGCAGCCAGCCGTCCAGCTGCCCGCACACCCTGGAGCCTCTCTGCTCTCCTCCAGCTCCCTGTCCCCCACAGGCTCCTTCCTGCTGTCACTCCTCTTGCCTTGCTTACAGGCTGCACCAACCACAAACCCATTCGCTCTCTCCCTGCTTGCTGTTTGCCCTCCAGCCCCCCGCCATGCACCCCTTTCCCACGGGGAGCTGCACCGCATCCCACCGTCCTCCTCCCTTTTTTTCCTTCGGTCCTTCTCCCTGCCTTTTTCCTTTCCAGGTTCCGCTGTGGCCGTCTCCCTCCCTCCCCTCCGTGCTGTTTCAGCTCCCCTCCCTGGCAGGACCCGGGCAGTGCAGGCAGCACTTTGGCTGGAGCGCCCAAGGGCCGTGCTGCGCTAAGGTCTGTGGATATAATCGGTCCGTCGGACTTGTTTGGGCTACAGTGCAGATTACACGCTGTGTGAGCTTTATTTGGGACCCCAACGCAACGTGTGTAGATTTGAAAACTCATGCTTTGAATGATGCATTCGTAGCTGGAACTATGCATAATGTTAATAGGGGCTGGATAATGAGGCCTAAAAATAGGTAAGAGTTTTGCACTCGTGCATGGACCTGTTTGTGGCAGCAGTTACACCTTGCCTCAAGAGATTTAACCTCTTTCGCACAGTGGGCAAGGGAAAAAAAGCCTTTGTGTCTGCCAGGGAACAAGCAGCCACTTAGCACAGCAAGATGGGAAAGGGCCAATGGGAACGCTTGATGGAGGCTGCCAGAAAGAACAGAACTCACTTCCAAGCTGCTCTCAGACACAAGGTTATGCAGAACAAGAGCTGTTCCAGCCATGGGTTTCCTTGGTGCCTTCCTACCGTGATGAACTCCTGCCTTCCCGCCTTCCCATTTCCACCACATTTACACAAATCCAGAGTTGAGACAGCTTTGAGTCCCAGTGTCTTCTGACAATGCACAGTCCATGCCACTTCCCTCTGCCTGTTTCCCTGTAAAAACCTTCCACTGCTCCATTGGGACTGGAGACACGGAGGGAGATGGACCTTTTGGAGGTGCACAGACTCTTCACCACTGTATGCACATTAATATTTCTAATAGATGGTGCATTGCCCTCTGCATTAGACTCTTTGTTTTCCTTTTCCAGTTCTAATTTTACAGTGAGGTCTTGTTCAGAACATGGCACCATGTCTTGGGGCTCTGTGCTCAATTCCTGCATTTTGGTAACACTAGCTAGCTCTGAAACATGGTAATTTTCCCAACTGTTTGGTCTGAGTTGATCATTGTAGATAAAGATCTGGCTCAGCTCTGCTATTTTCTCAGCTTGTCTTTCCATTTTTTCAAGCTTATCTCTGCTTTGGTAAACACTCTTCGCACCCCAGATTTTATCTGCAGTATCATGGACTTGCTGTTCATTTGTCAAGGCTTGGAAGACTTCAGGGCTAAGTGAACTATTAGCAAGGGTCAAGACTTTGCAGGGTGTGAGAGAAAACTCTGTTTTGAAGACAACTGCCCTGAGAGTGACAGAAGTGGCTGTTTCATGTCTATCTCTGCATCGATGTCTTGGCCTCTCATTTTCAGTGCTAACACCTGGTACCTGGGAGCTCTTTTCCCTACACACACAGCACTCCATGGCAAGAGGGAGTGCCATCGTCTTCTTTTCTCCTTTCTCTTTCCAATTTCAGGCTTTTTATGCCCACGGCAACCATAAAACCCAAAGGGCAATTCCTGCCGCATCCTATGGCCTTGATAAGCTGCCTGAATCCTGGCAGAAGCTTTGTTCATTTTGTCCACTTCTCTTTGGATGTGATAGCCCTGCCAAGCAGCCTGAATGATGGTAGCTGACAGACTTTGGTTTTAGAGCCACTGCTTCTGGCGTGGGAGAGTGAGGGACTCCCTTGGAGATACCATAGCAAAACCAAATGCTTTGTCAGACATTGGATGAGGGCTACAAGCTCTGTTTCTGCCTGCATTTGAGGGCATCTTCTCTTCACAATCTTTTCCTGAATTAACAGAGATGGTTGCTTCGGGGGTCCACATCATCCACACACAGTTTGCAAGGAGGTTTCTTTTTAGCTTTAGGAATGGATCTTGACACAGATTAGTTCTCTATTATCCAAGAGATGAAAACCTAACATATTTGCTAGGAATGCTTGGAGGCCCATACTCTTTTGTCTCTTTCTTCATTATGTTACTGGATGTTTTTCTGGTGCTTGTGGCTTTTTCTGTGATGTTTCAATAAAAATAAATGCAATTGCTGTTGTGCATTTTCCTCTGCTGCTCTATGCCTCTTCCTACCTGCTTGGATTACAGAAAGACAGTTATTTCTGCCAGTTAACAAGTTCTCCATCATGTGCATTTTTAACATTTGTATTAGAAGTTGCATTTCTGTGGAAAAAAGTTATATATTGTATACTCAAATCTGCAAGTAACCAACAGCCTTATCAGACTGTGCTTCATGAACACAAACTTCATACTCCAAGTTTTGTACCTTGTGAGTTGTTTTACTTTTTTTTTTTTGAAAGCTACTATTTTTACAGAAAATGCAGCAGCAACACCAATTGTCTCAGCCACATTCAGCCTCACAAAACTGAGGGGCTCATAAACATAGCTCTTCAAAATCCTCAACATGGGCCACGGAGCTACAGGACGGATGATGGTGCCTTTGCCTTTAGCTTTCAGAAATAAATTTGAAGAGGGCAGGAAGAAAAAAAAAACAAACCCAAAACCAAACCCCAAGAACCAAACAAGTGCTAAATACTTGCTTGGGTGCTGAGGTGGCCACTTTCTGGTTCATTCAGACTTATTCTGACCATTTCCCTTCACCTTGAGGGCTCTTCAGAAACTTTCCCCTGCCAACCATTCATCAGCAGCATGCCTCGTCACCCCTTACTTGTCCTCCCTCTCAAAACTGGAGGCAGAAATGTTAAGAAGCTTCGACTGGCATACAAACAAGGTGAGTGCAGTATGGCCACCTCATTCAGGCACTGCTTTGCTGAGATTTTACATGCCTGACCTTCTAGTTGCCTACCAAATGAGAAGGTGCTGAAGTCCTGCAAAAGGAAACCAGGCCTGCTCTGCTTAGAAAGGCTTCAACTCCAAATGGTGTCTGGGTTTTCTTAAGTTAGGACCTACTGGCAATACCAAGCATCTTCAGCCACTCAGGATCCAGGCTGTTTAGTCCTCCTCTGAGCAAGACCCCTGATCTTTGAAATGCACCCATCTTTTGCATGGTATCAAATGGTTGCAACACTTGCCCAGGAAGAAGGAGGTCTGGGCCCTGGGCTGGACCTAGACTGGACTCATATTTTGGAGGCTGTGGCATGTTGAAAGCAAAGTCCTAGCTACATTACAGGCAAGAATTTTACAAAGTGGGAATTTTAACATGGCAATCAGGACACTCAGTTGAATGTGGCAGCTCCTATTAAGTGCATGCATTTTACTTCAGATCATCCCTGACTAAAAAGCAGAAACTCCTCTGGCATCATTCAGTCAGCAGACCAGACCTTACTTCTGTCAAGGTGGTCACCCTAACCAGCATTGTAAAGCCAACTTCTACAGGTGAAAACAGTGGTGGGGGTGTTTGCAAGAGGTTCTTTATTTAATCCCTCACACCAACTCACTTCTGTCCTTCCCTAGACACATCACAGCAGGGCTCAAGTCAGCCCACTGCTGTTCTGAAGGCAACGTCCTGATGGTTTGAGCTGGTATGTGAGCCTTCTAGTCAGACATGCTTGTTTGCCATACTGAGTCTGTACTGTTTGGGTTAATGTCAAATAATTTATAAAGAATAATATTTATTCCTTCTCGAGGTTTCTTAAGAATAGATAGAAATGTTCATAGGTAGCAACCAAATATATAGAATATGTAGGACCATCATTTTGAACATCTGTGGCATATTTTCAGCTTCCATTTTCACTGGCTTATGAACAGACAGTACACTTAAATGTAGACCCAGAAACCAATTTTCACATACAATAACTTCTGGAATTTTCTATCCATAATAACTTACTATATGAAGCAATTATTTCCAGTTCAAAAGTTGACAAAGTCCCCTTGAATGGCTACCTATGTGCTTAAAATTCAGTGTTGTCTACCTCCAGGTATTTGCTTATTAATGTTTTTCAGTTGTGCTTATGAATAAGTACAAACAAAACACAGTTAGACTTCTGAGTGGCACAAATGAAACAATGGATATTAGGTGATTTTTTGGTAGTTTTTCAGTTTTCATACCAGATGTCTAAGAGTAGTGAGTATAGAAGAAATAAAGTCCTTGGCCATGCATGCATAATAGTCTATATCTACAACAGAACAGTTCTGAGTAATACCAATTAGCCTGGGACCATGGAAACACAGGATGCTAAACAAGAGTGTAAACAAAGCACAGTGTATGAGATGCCTTCTCAGTTTGAGTGACATCAGAGTATGTTTTTTATGTAATTTGCAAAAGTTAACTTTTAGGCAACATAAAATCATAAGAGAAGGGATATGAAGGTAATGTTAACCAGTAGAATGTCCTGTAATTATTTAGTGGCATATGTAACAAACAGATGTCTCTTAAAACTGTGTAAGTTCATCAAATAGTTTTAAAGCAGCAAACTGAGAAGTTTTGAGATCCAAAAAGCTATCTCTACTGGATGACATCTTTGATACCTGTTATTTATCTTGCTTCTGACAAGCCAGAGAAGCTGAATACAAAACTCAAATGCTTACAGCTTCACCTCACTAGAAGGTGTAATTGACGTTACCTATAAAAATATGTAAAAACTAGATTTGCCTTTTCTACTATGCCAGAATATCCTATTTCCCATAGCTGTTTTAATGGCCTGTCTGTGCCTAGCCAGAAGAATTAACCTAATTAAAGGTATTTAGGTTACTTCATCTAATATCAAACAAAGGCTGGGTTGGAATAACTCCCTGAACTAGGAGCACAGTCCAACATTGTGTGTATTAGTAGAAGATATATATGGGACCACAGCCAAAATGCTCTGCAGACTACTCCTGCAGCACAGGGGGACTGGGGCTGGGAAGAGGTCCAGCTCTCCAAAGGATGGCTGGTAAGTGCAGGGCCAGACCCTGGCAGGTGGATGGATGATGGCAAAGACTGCCAGGAGACAACTTGCCATGGCTCTCGTAGAGCTTGCAGAACAAATGCCACCCACACTAAACTCCACAAAGGCCCCAAAAGGCCTTTTAACTAACTCAGGCCCTAAAGAAACAAACTGGGCTGCTGTCACCCTTCTCCACGTTATCACCCTTATTAATCCTCACTGGGGCAGCTCCTCACATTCACTTCCAATGCAATGTGCCTGCCTCAAACAACACTTAGCCAACAGACTGGTTTCATAAGGTTTGCAATGTTTTGAGGGTCTTAGCAAGCCTAGAAAGCATGATGCATTAACTCCAGATGCATCAGGTAATAAGCAAAATCAAAAGGAGCAAAAAAAAAAAGACTGCAGGAACGCTTCAGAGTTTAACTCCTCTATGGATAATGGCAATGACCATTTGGCTAGGAATGCTATCAGACTTTTTTCACTCAGGTAAATAACCATTATCACTGCAGGTAGATTTTACCTTACCATGATCTCACAGCAGCACAGCAGACTGCCACACTGCTGTGGAGCCCATCTCCCATT
The DNA here is from genome assembly GCA_026212715.1 of Elanus axillaris. Classification (NCBI taxonomy): domain Eukaryota; kingdom Metazoa; phylum Chordata; class Aves; order Accipitriformes; family Accipitridae; genus Elanus; species Elanus axillaris. Next base: position 30,505,399 of record JANZLQ010000079.1, read on the forward strand.
GTGATATCGCAAGAAAACACTTAGCAGCTGAAGCCATATATGGCTTCATGACTTTGCCGCCAAAGAATGATGCTGTTTAGTCTTGTCTGAGAGAGTGATGCTGCCCCAGTGCCCCCTCTTCTGCACAAGGCTAATGAGAAAAACCTATGGCAGACTTTCCAACAATACAATGATACCATTTTCAGCAATACAAAGAAGAAATCCCAGCCCCATGGGATTCAGCAAGGCTTTGCCCAAAATGTTCAGTTAGGCTCTCAGCTTTTCAGCACAGGCAGGACTTTTACTGTTGATTTCTGTGGGAGGAAAGTTACACCAGTGGTGAAGACATTGCTCAGAAAGCACTCAGCTCCCCTGAGAATCGCTGAGCTCACTTTTATACCTCTTATATATATTGTCTTATATATAGGAATCAAGAGACAAGTAGAATAAAAGTAAAAACTCAGCTTGGAAGCACAGAGAGTAAAATCCACTGAAATAATAAGCAAGCCTCCTCTTTCCTCAGGCCAAACTCTTCCATTAACCCAAAGCAGTTTTCAGCTGAGACATGCTTGTCATTCCAATGCTGTTTCCAACAGTGTTTTGGATTTTCATGTCTGTGGCAACATATTATAGTATGAAACAGTAAAAAGTTACCAATCCATAATGAAAGGTTAGCACCCCATGTTCTAAATATCCCAGTGCCCAGTTGCTGACAGCTTCTGTAACTGAGCAGATCAGTGTCTCATTACCATGTATGAAAAACCAGAAAAGACAAATGCAGTAAGAAACACAGATGTTTAAATTCTGAAAGTATTAATAGAAAAAATCAAATGAATCTTTGGTAAGAGAGAAGAGCAATGCTGTAGAGCAGCAACACAAGGCACACAAGAAAAATGAGATAATGTTCAAGATTAGAAAAGATTTCTAGTGGGGAGAAAAGCATTACTTCTACAGTCATATCTCATGACAGAGACGATGGTTTCAGTAGACAGCATGCTCACAAGACTTTGTAGTGATTATACTCTGAAAAACAAGCAAGGCCAATGTCATCTACTGCATGTGTAGTCTTATGATTTCTTCTGTGACCAAAGAAGTAAAAGGTGTTGAAGGAGGCTGTTTATTGATTTGGTGTAGGAATCCAGTCTGCTAGGCAGCATTGGGAACAACACAAGAAAGCACCATTTGCAGATACTGATTTAATAATTTAACTACATATCACTGAAATTATATACACATCAATTACCTGACCTCTGTTAAGCTGGTATATCATGAAGCAAAAAATGTAAGTCATAAGAACCTTAGTAGGCAGGCCAAGAGGTACATGTCAATATTGATGGAAGAATGGTTATCAACAGAGTGATACTGTTAGATTACTTATATCATCATAAGCTCGCTTGAACATCTGAGTATAAAAGATATTGCATATATAATTTTTTTTCAGTTCTATGAAAAGTTACGACCAGGAAACCTGATTTTGTCAGCTGATGGCAGTATCAAAGATAACTCCACTGACACTGTAAATGTGGTTCGTGTGTGTGTGTGTATACTTTAAATAGATTACTTCCAAATAACTAGAGCTCCTCAAATTGAAATAGCCACAAGCACATTCATTTGGGGGGCATAGGTATGTTTCCTATTTACCCACAACGAGGAGACTTCCATGCTGTAGTACCTGTAGTGCAGAACCCACCCAGTTCCTCGCCATGCTGGACACATAAATAAACTAAGAAATTTCAGTCCTTTGTCAGTTAAAGAAAAGAAAACTAATAAAAAGATTTTCCTATCTGGACTCAGAAAGAGGGAAATGAAAATAAGAACTGAATGTACATACAGACTACAAAATTTGAGGTTATTGATAAATAAATTATTTTCCAGTCCTTGGGTGTAACACCACAAATATTCATTCATCTGGCAGTGACTCCTGAAGTCCCTCAGATAAACTGCCACCACAAAATCACTTGATAAAACACTGTATCAGCTCAGGACACCTATGAGACAAGCCTGCAAGTGTAGATCAAGCTTAAAATATTAGAAATGGAAATATTTATCAGTAAGGCCAGTCTCTGTGGCCTGAGGTCACATGACATGTGCTCAAGCAAGAGCAGAAGGCTCCACCTTGATGTCTCACAGCCAGCTTGGGAACAAGGGAACAACTTTCTCTCCATTTAGATTTTCTTTACATGCAGGTGCCATTCCTCTGGACCCAACAGCATCAACATCAATGAACTGAAGAATGAAGAGTCTGATCAGTACAAGAAAAGAAGAAGAAAAGAAAAGGAAAAAGAAACAACAAACACAAACCCCGCAAAAAAAAAAGCTTCCTTCTTGGCAGAGCCAGCTGCTGTAGTTATTATCCTAAACCTGAAAATGCAGGTGAAAGTCTTGGGATTTCTTAAGCCCAGAACAAGATCCCTTCCTCTTAACATAATAAAAGTACCACCCCTGAAAATTCCTTCTTTTCCGAGCCACAGGTCCAGACTGTTGTGGTAGGTTGACCCTGGCCGGATGCCAAGTGCCCACCAAAGCTGCTCTATCACTCCTCCCCTCAACTGGACAGGGGAGAGAATATATAACAAAAGATTCATGGGTCGAGATAAGGACAGGAAGAGATCACTCAACCAATCACCATCATGGGCAAAACAGACTTGACTTAGGGAAAATTAACTTAATTTATTGCCAATCAACCAGAGTAGCGTAATAAGAAATAAACCCAAATCTTAAACCACCTTCCCCCATGCCTCCCTTCTTCCCAGGCACAGCTTCACTCCTGCATCCTCCACCTCCCCCCCTCCCAGTGGTGCAGGGAGACAGGGAATGGGGGTTGTGGTCAGTTCATCACACCTTGTCTCTGCTGCTTCATCCTCCTCAGGGGCAGGACTCATCACACTCTTCCCCTGCTCCAGTGTGGGGTCCCTCCCA
>JANZLQ010000079.1:30508408-30519619 GCA_026212715.1 Elanus axillaris
CCCACGGGGTCACAAGTCCTGCCAGAAAACCTGCTCTGTGGGCTCCTCTCTCCACAGATCCGCAGGTCCTGCCAGGAACCTGCTCTAGCGCGGGCTTCCCACGGGGTCACAGCCTCCTTTGGGGACCCACCTGCTCCGGCGTGGGGTCCTCTACAGGCTGCAGGTGGAGATCTGCTGCACCATGGACCTCCATGGACTGCAGGGGGACAACCTGCCTCACCATGGTCTTCCCCGCGGGCTGCAGGGAATCTCTGCTCCAGCACCTGGAGCATGTTCTCCCCCTCCTTCTGCACTGACCTGCGGGTCTGCAGGGCTGTTTCTCTCACATGTTCTCACTCCTCATTCTGGCTGCAGTTTCTGTGCTGCCACAACTTTTTTCGCTTCTTAAATCTGTTCTCCCAGAGGCACTGTTACCACTGATGATGGGCTTGGCCTTGGCCAGCAGCAGGTCCATCTTGGAACTGGCTGGCATTGGCTCTTTCACACATAGGGGAAGCTTCTAGCAGCTTCTCACAGAAGCCACACCTATACCCCCCCTCCCCCCACTATCAAAACCTTGCCACACAAACCCAATACAACTGTAAAGCACCTGAAGCCCCAAAAAGTTCACTTCTTCCTGCAAAAGACATGTGTGAGGACACTCCTGAAAAGAGACTCTGTGTGGCCGTGTGACTGACCCCCACAATGGAAGAAGGCCCAGGGGAGATGGGCAAGAATGATGAGCCTGGGGAAGAATGTAAGGAATAACGACAAATTATCATAAAGAAAGCTGAAATTATCTCAACATGAGGAGGACTGGATGGTAACATTTGTTTTAGGTATACAGCTGTATCGCTGTCATCAGATTGCATAAACAGCCTTCCCTGAAATAACTAGTCAAGAGTAATGTTTTCCCGAGCCAGCCAGACCACTGTGGAAGGGGAGTCTGTATGTGACTCAGCCTAATATAAAAGTATAAAAACTGAACAACTCACAAAATCAGTGTGGAAGAGAGCAACTGGCTTGAGCTGGGTTTAACCTACATATTCCTGCCAACAACCAGGGACACACAGTGTCATGATGGTGAGCATTTAGAGACCAGTAACAGGAATTTGTACAATACATTTGTATTGTGGTTCTGCTGTATATTGCAATTGCCATACTATGCTTGTGCTGTGATTTAAGTATATTGCTGTATCACTCTGCTAAATCAAAATCCTGGGTACATCCACAAGAACCTGGTTAGAGAGCGTTGGACTCTGGCTAGGGGCTGCTGGTAAATGATCCCAAGACAAAAGAAGAAACCATTACTGAAGGAAAGACCTCCTCCATTTTCTGGATTAACTGTTCCAGGTCACTGAATTGAAGCTCTCCCGACAGAAAATCACATGTCTTTCACAGATACCGAATAAGTTGGTTCATCTATAGATGACTAGTATAGCCACAGACCCTGAACCTTTAATAGTCATATCCAGTGAAACCTGAAATGAGAAGCTTGTCTGATTTGTTCAAGTCCTGTCTAAGTCTAAAAAAACCAAAAAAACCCCAAAAGACTAGCCTCCTGGTATTCTCCATGCTCCTCCCTAACTAAAAGAACTTTTAATAGACCACTAACTAAAAGACCTTTCAATAGACCACTATAACCAATTAAGATGCAGAGGTCAATCACTTTTTCAGAGGTTCCAGGAATGTGTGAGCCCAGGTCTAATATCACCTATTTTCCCTGTACAGTGGAAGGAGACACCTACAGGAGGATCCTAGATGATTTTGCATGACAGGCAATAAAAGGCTTGATACTGAATGCTGAATGAACTAATAGTGGCAGGACTGTGGAGAGATTTAATTATTGCAGTGATTTAATTATGACAATGTAATGTATCTGTTCTCAAGAGAGGTTCTTGAAAATTTCCTTCTGAGTAACTGATGTAAATGTTTTCTTTGACTGAAGAATATTTAAGATTACTTTCCTTTGGGAACTTTTTTAAGTTATTCATGGTGGATTAAACAACAACTTTGCAACACATTTTTTCAGCACGCTTTTACACTCCCTCAGTCTGTATAACACTGTAAGGCCTTCTGCCCAATTTTGCAGCTCGATCAAAAGACCTCTATAAGAAGATAAAATTTCTCTTAGAAAGAATTGAACGGGCACAAAGAGAAATCTGTAATAGCAATTACTGTCATCATCCTATTTTTGAATCATGTATCTTGTTTTGCTCTTTCTCACTTTATTAGTAAATCATTATCATGGCTGAAGTATGGCAAATAACCTGCTGTGCTTAAAACAGCAGAAATTATAGACCAGAACTTGCAGTCATGACAGACTGTAAGCATCAACGTGCTTTGGCAGATTGTGGTTGGGTTGTTAAAATTAGACAATAGCTAAGAACACCCCTTTCCACCTGCCAAAGCCACCTGATGAAGGTGTAATCTGACAGGAAACAGATAAGCCTAGAGACTACAACGTAAAACAGATCTCAGGAAAGAAACAAAGCTAAAGGGTAACTAGGAGTAACTGCCTGGTTCCAGAGAAGCATATAATAGGAGAAGTCTTTTGAAATGGACTTAGAAACTGTTGTGGTTTTAGCTTTACCCAAGCAACTACTTTGCTTTCCTTCTTCCTACATTCAAGCTGGGATTTGCTTTGCACTTTCTTCAGCTGCAAGAGAACTCCTTCAAAATTCACACAGGGTACCTGTACCCTAAATACTATGTAGAGCTGAAGGAAAATGAAATCTCAGCAAGACAGAAGATTTATTGGGAATTTCAGTTTCATTAATCTGCTGCCACAGTTTTTAAGACCAGTAACAACATAGACAAGATGGCAACTGGAAGCAGAGGAGAAAAAAGGGCAGAGATGAAGGACTCCCTCCATGTGACAAGCAGTAATCCAAGTATTTAGCTATTCATTTTTCTCCATAAAACATACCTCTGGGTTTGAACTGTCCCAGTTAGATAGGAAATCTAATACTTTGCAGAGGTGTAAGTAGAAAAAAAGTAAACGCTATACGCAGGTCAGATGATACCCTACCACAGCAAAAGGGAAATTGGGGCAACAGGGGAGAAGTAAGCCAACACCCTCTTTTTAGAAGCAGCTGTAATTTCTGCCTGTTGAAGCATCAGCCCATTTCAAAACTGATCTATCCGTCCAGATTTTAAGGATGGAGCATTTTTGCCGATTTTGCTACTTTCTAACTTCCTCGAACTGTTTGCTTTATAAAAGAGGCTTCAGTGAAGTGCAGTTATATGCATTTAAACAAATGTCAGCTACTTCATGTGCAACATGAAGTACACAACAAGATGCCATTCTACATTCCCACCTCCACTTTTTAACTCCCAATCACTTTTGTCAGAAATGTTTATGAAATCACTGCTATGTACAGGTACCAGCTGTGGCCAATACAAACAGTAAGTGATGCAGCCCCTTTTTACAGCTGATTGTGTGAATGTAACAGATCCCACTTTAAAAAAAGAGGAAATTTTAACAAATGCTTGGGGAACATACTATGCTTATTAATTTTACATGAAAAGCTAGAATTCCTTTCCTAGCCTGGCCAGTAGCAGATAGCCTTCATCTTCTCTTTCTATATTGCTCTGTATCAACCAGAGAGACTGCAGTATAGTGCGGGGTAGGGCACAGTGCAGGAAAGCCAACTGCTGAAAGACAATCAGTTGTTTCCATGTCAGCCTTTTTCCCTCACTTCAGAGCTCTGCAATATTGACAGCCCTCACAGGCCTAGCAGTCCACACTCAAGCCCACTGACAGAATGGACTGCATTTCTTCTTAGAGAATACTTCGATAATAGGAAAGGAAGCATCAGCGATGGGGCAGCAGCACCCTCTTCAGTGTGGTACTACTGAAACCCTCAAGACAAGCAATAATCACCCCTCTCAAAGGAAGGAACTTTTACCTGAGTCAGCCATTAAACCAACTTCACCAACATGAAAAGCTTAAAAATAACAAGAACCCTGCACACCAACCATTTATCAGTGTGCCTTAAATTTACCTTGCTGACTGACTGACTTTCTGTTGGGCTGCTTTTCTGGAGGGCTATGGGGCTAAAATACCTGAAGAAAGGGCCCAACAAGCACAGCAGCCTGAGCATAGGGCGGAGGGAGACAGGGATCTTTTACAAGCCAAACTCACTGCTTTATCGAGTTGAATTGCCCCACAGAAGGGTGCAGCTAGCACGAGAACCAGTGCAAACAAGTAGGGTGGTAATGGGAGTATACAGCCAAATGGCAAGTGGAAGGGGGGATGGCAGGAGCGCCCCCCCAGCCACAGAGGTGTGGTGTTGCAGCAACCCACAATGCCTCAGGAAGTCAGAGTTTAAATTCCTGCAGAGTAAAAAGAGAGGGTATTTTGCAGAGAAAACAGAAACAATCTGCTATCTGGCCACACATGCCAACAGCATAGCAACATTTGTTTAAATGTCTTTTCCTTGTCACTTTTTAAATTTGAGCATTTTCAAGTTTATTTTCAGTATAAAGCATAACAGCAGCAAGGCTCAGCAACACTGTGGGAAAAACACAGCATCTAAACCAGGGAGCTACTTCAGAAAAAGGATACAAAATATCAAGCTACTTTTGGCAAAGTCCTGGGAAAAGAAGAGAGAGAGCAGTTAAAAATCTAACACACCATTTGCTTTTTATTTGTAATCAGGTATAATAAATGTACACAAAAGGATGCATCAGCATTTTTGTTCATCTTAAGTATATGAAATGGTAGGGAAAGTAGATACATCGTATGAGTGAGGTCAGAAGTACCAAGACTGGTTTGAAACATTTCAAAATGTCATGCTAACAGGATATTAAGTGAGGCTTTTAAAGCCATAATGAACAGGGCTAGATTAATATCAGAGCTAGAATCCACACTACACAAGTTTGACATGGATTGAGAAAAGTCATATTCCTCATGTCTAATATATCCAGGAATTTCAGCTGTGAAGGCTAAAATAGGGTTAGCGTGATGCCATTTTCTCTGATTTTGAATGAGTTTGTTGACTAAACAAATTATTAAACAGTAAGTGCAAACTGCTGCACTACTTTGTCATGCTAAATTCATGTTTAGAAAGTCTTAATAAGGCTGAAGGAGAGGCAGCAGCATTTGAGATATTAAAAACCAGTCTAGCACCAAGCAAATCCCAAAGTCTAATTCCATAACTGCCCTTTGGTGGATGCCTTTTGAGGAGCAGGGAAAAAAAAAAAGAAAAAAAGAAAATCACAGTATGCTGTAATGGAAGTCACAAATGCCTGACACCCTGAATAAGTAAAAAAACTTCTTTGTGAAGTTACACACAGTTGAGATGTGAGTTAAGACCAACAATTTGAAAGATGAGGACAACATTCTACCCATTACAGTGTTTAAGGGAACATTACACTCCAACATATTAGGGACTGTATATTATCAGGGTATTTTGGGAAAGCAGTAACTCTAAACAGCGCACTGCCTTCTTGATCCTGCCAACAGTCCAACAACATGGAGTCTGAAGAAAAGGAGGCTAAGGGAAGACCTTATCGCTCTCTACAACTACCTGAAAGGTAGTAGAACCTGAAAGTTGTAGTAGAGGTGGGTGCTAGTCTCTTCTGTCAGGTAATAGCCTCAAGTTGTGGCACAGGAGGTTTAGACTGGATATTAAGCAAAATTTTTCTACTGAAAGGGTTCTCAGGCATTGGAACAGGCTGCCCAGGGAAGTGGTCGAGTCACCATCCCTGGAGGTATTCAAAAAAGCGCGTAGACAAGGCACTTCAGGACGTGGTTTAGTGGGCATGGTTGATGGTTGGACTTGATCTTAAAGGTCTTTTCCAACCTAAATGATTCTATGATTCTATATGTGTTCAATGCAGCACTCCAGGAGTATTTTTACGTGCCCTCCAAACAAAAGCCTCTTCTACATCTCTCATCTCTATGCTAACAAATTCTCATCCCCCTCGCAACACATACATGGTGAAAGGTTACTCCAAAAGAAGAGGTTCATTTACATACCTCACCAAAGGGATCCAGGAATTAGACTCTTTGCAGTGCTTTGAAGGCGTAGCAAACTGAGGTTGGAAGTCTTCCCAGGCTGAAATGTGTCTCTTACCTTTCTCTATCTTTCTGCAGCACCTGCAGGTGTTCTTAGCTGGCCTAATTCTGCTCCTTCTGAAACCAGTGAAAACTACTTCCTGGGGATCACCAAAGCCAACATTAAATGCCTTGACAAAGCTTTGCACTAAGTGTATAACAACCTCAGCTTCACAGTCAGCCAGATTCAGTTCCCCATCCCCTGTAAGCAGGAGACATCCACTGGGGTGGGGGAAAGAAAACAGAGAAAAATTAACAGATTTTTAAATGTATTCAACCTTGCATCCTTTCCTTCTGTAAAGCAATTCAGATTTTGTAAACTAAATGCATGTTCTAATTCTGACATGCTTGCATTTTCAATATATTAGAAGTGTATCAAACTGAAATGACAACGAAGAAAAAAAATGTGATCTCATTTGTATGATGCTTATTTACCATTTTAGAATTCTGGAGAGTCTTACACACATAGAGAGCATTTATTTTTTAAACTAAATTTCTTGGCCTAGCAAAGTGAAAACTGATGTTCATGACTTCTAGGCAGGTACTTCTACAACTTCAAAATAGTCATTGGGCAGAATCACATAGCCTTTTCCTGCCAATATGTCTTTTTCTTTCTGAAACTGAACAATCTCTCTTAGTTTTTCAATTTGTCTTTCCTGACGCCGGCATCGCTGTTGTGCTGTCTTGAGCTTCTTCCGCAGTTTTTCAACTTGTTCCTCCAGCTGCTGAATTCTTTTTCGCTGATGAACTGTATCCTCTACAGTATAGTTGTGATCACAAAAAACAGCAAGATTGCTAGGGGTCTGGAGAGGAGGCATCAATAATCCAATACTTGGATCTACAAATCTGGCATCTATTTGAGACAAATGAAAAGAAGGAGTTGATGGAGATGGCGGTAGTACTGGAGCTGCTGCTGGTGGAGGTGGTGGAGGTGGTGGAGGCGGTGGCGGTGGTGGAGGAGGTGGTAGTGGATCTTCTGGCTGTTCAGCAAATTCTTCAGGCTAAAAACAACAAGGAAAAAAAAAAAGTACATTTTCACACTTAACATTGTTTACAACACAACTTCCTTACTAGGTCCCAGAATAACATAAACAACCAGAACTGAAATTAAGAACATAAATTTCAAAGCCTACATTTTCAAAATTGACAAACAGTTCTGGGCCTGTTTTGTGTGGCTTCTCAAGCGGAGATATTTTTAAGCAGCTTTATTTTCAGGGCTCTTTGAAACTCAAGTCCTTGATGTCTGAAATAAATCAAAACCTGAAGAACACAGCAAATACTCTTCCTTGAAGACTTAGGTCAAATACATATCCATGAGTAGCTAAGAAGCAAGAATGCACAACATGGAGTTCAACTGACCTAATAATTCATCACTGCCATCCCATTCCCCTTCGCCCCTCCTTCTTTCTGCTGCATCTTACCATTACATACTTTGAACCTATCAGCTAACTTAATCAAAAACACAGCAAAAGTGGATAATCTTTTGCTGAGGTAGAATAAGGGTCACCTACTGAGGGGGCTGATAAGCTCCAGAGCAGAGAGGCAGACAGAGCAAGGCTTGCCTTTCAACAACTGGGAAGGGACTGTGTCACTGGTTTTGGGCTGCAGCATGAGGGTTTGGTTTCAAGAGACATGATGAGCCAAAATAAACAGGTCTTCAAAAGCAAAGCAGCCCTCCCAGCCCTGTTATTTACTTTCTGCTGAGACATAGTAAGTTGCTAAGATGACAGAAAGCTATTTGCTCTCCCACTCCAGAAATCTTCTGTCCTTTATTAAAAGTCAAAGCAATGCAACACAAGGTATGACCTACACCTGCACTGGTGTGTGGAAGGAGTGAGAAACAGGACTGCATGGCTGGCAGATGGGATGGAGAAGGGAGAAGCACAATTCTCCCTTTTGGCAGCAGCAGAATATCAATTGGCTCAACTCCACACAAAACTGCAATCTTTATCCTACTGCTCTCAGTAGGTTCATTTGTATGGTTCAGGACAACATGGATACCTCACCACTTGAGTATAGGCCAGAGCAGAGAATCAGATTATTTCTGCCCCAAAGGAATGCACTATAATTCAGAAATGCTTCTGTGTGCATGATGGTAAAAATACTCCACTGTTTAAACAAAAAAAGCTTGTGTATTGCCTGTCAAAAAGAAAGCCTAAGACATTCCCAGTGAAAGAAGCACTGAGCCAACTTTCTAACTACCCACCTGTTGCCAATATTATTAATACACATAAAAGCATAAGGACAGGGACAATCGCCACCATCTCAATATCAAGCTCATCAGATCTGAAGGTCATATCATTAGCTTCCTTGACTTTTCAACTTTTCTTGCAAAACAAGCTAATACTTGATATTTGGGGGGGTCTAGATACGTCTCTTGTACAAACTACAACACTTGGCAGGCAGTAACTGAGAAGGCAGTTTTGTGGTAGCTGTTGAAGGAAAGTTTCACATGCACTCAAATATTACTGATCACCTTAAAGTACAAAAACAGCCAACTACCACTCCTATTTCTCAATTACAAGAAATCGCTGCTAACCATGTGCCTACCTAATTCATGCATGAATGTTCTACACAGCTTGACCCTATCCACTCTCACTTTTAAGCTTTTCTATTAAAAAAACTACAAGTCAAAGATGTTCAGAAAGAAGTTCACCCCTGTTGGAAGCACAAGCAAAAATCAGATCTATTGCTGGACAGCTGAATTCACAAAGACTTCCATTTGCAGCTTATCCAGCACACGCTACCACTCTAAATATGTTACAATGTATCAGAGAAAACAGCTCATTGGTATCACTGACACATGGTAAGTGAATTCTAATTACTTCTTACCACTGATAAACGGTTCTCCTAAGACATAAGTAAAGAAAAAGGAAGTGTTTCAAATTTCATAGTGCAAAAGATAAAAGCTGTATTTCAAAATCTGTGCGGATTCAATTCCAAAACAACCACTACTATTCTTTGTTACTCTGTTATTTCTTGAAGATATATGGCAGTTCATTTAAAAGTGCCCCGAGACAAATAGGAATAGCACTAAATGCTTCTCTGCAATTAAAAGGCAGTCTTTTGTGTTTTTGTAGATCCAGGCATGATAATGAAATGGAGAATGTGGCTCACCACTAATCCTGCTGCACCAATTGCACTTTTGCAGATTACCCTATACACCCACTTAGCTTCCAGACTGTAAAAAAATTTGCAACTATTTTACACGTGACAAAGAAAACGTGTGCTGTACAGATGGCAGGGAAGCATAATAAAACAAAAATCTTAGCACAGCCGTATTTACCTGGAAATTGTCTGTCTTTCATCAGGTACCTTCTGCTTATATTCTCTTCTCTGTTATTAGCCACTTTTCATTTTTCAAATACATTCCCTTTTTAATGCTGCATCAAATCCAATATTGTATACAAAGAGAAAAATCAAACAAGCAAAAGTCCCACTGTTCCTCTGTGCACTTCATCCCATTACAGTCTTTCACCCCCTAGACCTATCATACCCAGTCTCTCCTTTGTCACTTCCTCTACAGCAGAGTGGCAAGAGATCTCCCATTTTATATCCTTTACAGGAGTTAAGAATCAATCTTTTCCATTCTTGTCTTGCAGTTATTACATCAAGGAAGACCTCATAACTGACTTGCACCTCACGGTAAGCTGCTTTAGCAGCACAGTGAAGGGAACAATACTTCTCACAGGAGACTACTATCAGAAGTTCAGAGACAGAAGTTAGGGACCAGTCTGGCTTGTGAACAGAAGGTAACTGTTAAGGCAAGACAGAGGTGGTTTCAGCACAAACAGATAGCAGGTGCAGCTACTGTTCTGCCCCTCTGTTTGCATCTCACTTTAACTCTGTGAAGCCAGAGGACAGAGTCCTTTAGAGAGGACAGTCAAGTTTCAGAACTAAGGTCCATCATCTCTTCAACTTTAGCAGTAGCTGTCAGTCAGCGTGGGAGAGTGCAGTGCAATTTGCAAGTATTATTGAAGGCTCTCTAAAATTCCCTATATGCCACAAATACAGCTGAACAACTTAACTACAGGACAATACTTTCTCACTTTGCTGCTGTTCCATTTAATTCAGCACAAGGTTTTAACAGAAATTACACAGCTCAGGTTTCTGCGTAGGCACACAAGAGCAGATCAGAGCTACTGCACGTCTGTACAGTGCTCTATGTGTTCCAGAGCCTCGGCCAGCCTACATCTCTGTTCTTGTCAAAGCAAATGAGAACAGCTGTTGGATATGTTTCAGCCACCACAGCCCCCCACGTGCTTCCAGGTGCACATGCTCAGCCAGCATCCTTCACAATCTGCATCCTCTCCCTGCTGCTGGGCTACATCAAGCCCTGCTAGGCTAATACGAGCAACATACGTGCGTTCCACTATCTTATACTACGAGTTCTTTGGGTTTACCTTTTCACTGGGTTCAGTATAACAAAATATTGTGGGCACAGCATTTTCTTTCAGAAGCTTGTTGTTGCATTCCCTTTTAAAGCAATCGGGAGTAAAGTGTTCTGAACAAATGCTGCTATACTTGGTTGGCTTGAAGTTTTTCCTTTTAACAGCAGCTTCCCATTTCTTGCAAAGATCAGGTCTTGTAAGAGGAAACCTGCAAATAAGAAGTACTTTCAGCTTTTCTGGAAAGCTTTTTAACTCGGGGTCGGGTTACAGCTAAGCACTGCTGTGACTGACTGCACGATCGCTCGGTTTTTCCTCTGACGGGCTCATCCTCGGAGCCAAACCCCTCCTGCCAACCCAGACCTCGCACACGGAGCTGCACAGGGGGTCTTCGCCCTTTGAAAACCCGGGGGCGGGAAGCGGGGGCGTCCCCCCTCCCCGAAAAAGGCGACAGAAAGCGTGCCGTCCCCCGCCGCTCCTCAGAGAGACCCCCCAGGGACGGGGAAGGCGAGGCGCTGGGGCCCGGCGGGGGTCCCCCCACACCGGCCGCGGGGAACGGGCCGAGCCCGGCGGCTCCGAGCCCCGGTGTCCAGCACGCCCCGGTGCTCGCCCCACGCTCGGGTGCGCCCGGCCCCGTCTCTCCCCGCGGAGCTGTCCCCCGGGCTCTCCCCGGCCCGACCCTGCCGCGCGCCCGGCCCGGTCCCGCGGGAAGCGCTTGGCGGGGCAGCGCCCGTCCCCGCCCCGGCTCTGCCGCCCTCCGGGCCCGGGGGCAGCCCGGGC
>JANZLQ010000079.1:30533202-30545993 GCA_026212715.1 Elanus axillaris
GGTTTTTTTTTTTTTTTCACCCCCCCCCCCCCCCCCCCAAAAAAAAACCCAACCCAAACAAACCCAGAACAGAAGACCCAACACAAACAAATCTTGTAGAATTGTTTCACTTTGTTGCAAAGTGCTATTTGTTAATTACAGAGACATTTGGCACAATTCTGACCTGTGAGCCATCAACCTAAACACTTGCACCAGTCGTTTTGTTTTGGTTGCTCTTAGCTAATTTGTAGGGGACAAAGGGAAGGGAATAACTGTTGCAATATAGTATTGTGCAATTTCTGGCTTTCAAATAGAAAATGATGAGCAAGTCTGCATAGGCCTCTCACCCACCAAAATTTGGCCACTGATTCTTACCACTCCCACTCTTCTTAATTAGGAATGGGTCTACTGATTTCTTAAGGTCAAAAGGAAAGAAAGGTAGAGATCTTAAGAGAGGGCAGTATCAGGGCTGTTCTGCTGTGAAAGGCCCTGAGCCTCCTGGGTCTTAAAACTCCAGTTATCTGTTGGATTACCTCTAGTTCATGATGTCTGAAGGTAATCCTTAGGCTGTCTATGCAGGATCTTACCAGGAAAGGTGGCTTGGTCTGTATTGCTGAATAAGTCTCATTGGTGAAGTAGGTCTTCAGCTTTCTGTGTTTTTCAGTCTGTGGAGTTGTAGGACATTCTTCCAGGACAGTTTCTCTTTCCTGGAGTGGCTCGTCTGAGGCTGGCTTGTTCCTCCTGCAGTTTCTGCCTAGACTGAAAATCTTTCTGAGGTTTAGGGGACCACACATGTGCCCTAGCTGTGCAGTGTTTGTGGTGGATAACATTGTATCACTCAAAATAGGCCCCCTGAGAAAGGAGCAGCTCCAGATAGGTGCAAACTGGGAAAGATTAAATTCATCATTCTTTGAACAATATGTCTTTGTTTGCATCAGTTGAATAGAGCAACTAACACCCATCAACTAAAAAGGAGAGAGCTCCTGAGCAATAGGACCCAGCTTTGAAAGCACTTGGTGGTTTCTGGTGCCTGGTTCTTGCTGAACTTCTGTGGCACAGAAAATACTTAATGCCCTGCAGTACCATAAGCCTTGCAGTATCATGGGCTGGGGCTGCCGCTAGGATCACGCAAGTGCTGTGGTCCTCGTTGGGATAAGTGTTGTGCCACCTGCTGATCAATGGAACAAAGGGATCTCCTGAAGAGGAGAAGCAGCCTCTCCTTGCTGGGTAGCTGCCAGCATCCCCATCTCTCTTTTTGTCTAAAAGGAGAAGTGTGAGCAAACTTCCACTTCCTACAGCTCTCAGATCCAGACTGGTTCTTCCCAGGCCTTCGGGCATGGCGCTGAAACTCTCCTTCAGGACAGCTGTTCAAAACGAAAGGTGGAGACAGAGCAGTTCAGATTTGGCTTTGCTTTTCCAGCAGCTTACGTGGAACTAGTGGGTGGGTGGTTGTCTGCCTACATCCTTTCCTGGGTTCTTGTAAGTTGGGTTTACGTGTACCTTCTTATTCTGCCTTATTAAATTAGCTGGCACAGAGGAAGCCTCTGAGAAACCCTTTCAAAATCTCTGCTTCAGGAAGAATTTAAAAAAATTACAGTATTTGAATAGATTAAAAAAAGCCCAAAACAAACAAAAAAAAACCCCAAAAACAGAATGAATGACTTTGTATGGGTACAGAAATACTTCCCCTTTTTTAAAACCTGAGTATTTTGGGAAACTCTCCAAACAGGTGTGCTGGCAAGGACATTGCACACAGATGGAGGTAATAATAATAGTGAAAAAAATTCAGTAGCTACTCATTTGCTGGATTTGGTCAGGAGAGGTTTATCAAGGACACTTCTGACAGCTTTTTTCTGATGAAGTGATTTTTTTTAATGTAAACAGAAGCTACAGGGCTTAATAATATACAACTGAGGATTATGTCCATTCTAATTTTTTTACATTACTTTTACAAACTATGTAGTATTATATTCAAAATACTTATTTCTGAGACAAAGTGGATGATATTAGTTGGCATCTTGCACTTGATTAAACGTAAAACATTTTCTTAATTTAGTGATGTGTTTAGAATACTGTAACTTACTGAATATACAACAGTGATAACTGTGTTTACAGTAATTCTCCAGTTCCTACTGTTCAGTGGTAGCCAATTTGTTTAAGAATTAAAAGTAAGGCATACTGTGATTGGCAATCTTGGAAAAATTAACTTAATGCTGCTACCACTAAATACTGTGGGATAGATACCATGGGTTTAAATGGCAGCAGAATTGTATTCCAAGCCTCTGTCTTAAGTACTTATGACTAAAAGGCGACTTGCCTTGTGCTCATTTATGTATCCCTGTGTGTAGTACATCAGTTAGATATCTGTTGATGATTGATTTGTAACACTAGGACCTTTATGGAGATCACAGTGGGGTTTTTGTTTCTGAACAGATATGTAGACATTTTGGAATGTATAACATTGATCCTTGTGCTGGAATTGTTTACATGCAAAAAGGTATTTATGATTTTTTGCAAACTGCAATGTGCAATTTTGTACATGTGTTTTAAACTAAAGAGTTTATAAGGAAGATATTGTATGTACAGTACTTGGACATGAGTATTACTTCTTTGATATAACTATCTAGAGGAAAATTAAAATTGCTTTATATTCATATTTTTGGCTGTGTTTTTCATTATTTCAGCAAGAAATTTAGGAGTCAGCTTAGGACATAGTTGTCATTTTGTTGGAAAATCCAAGAAGAATTTGTTGATCAGGGCCTTTTTTAAAACGTTTTTAAATCGTACTTAATAGGCTGCTTCCTTCAATTATGTCAATGTTTTGAAGTGCAAGGAAGGAAGAATTTCTTCTCGTAAAAATGCTACTCCTCAGGATAACTTCCCTGTATGCTACGAAGTAAACTTTTAAACAGAGCAAAAGAGAAGAGAAAGTCCAGCTCTTGTGACATCAGATTTCAGGCCATTACTAGAAAATGCTGACTGGAGTTGTCTGCACTGTGGGACGGGACTCCAGTTGCATGTGTCTTGACTTCTCTGCTTCAGCAGAACAAGCAATGGTAAAAACTTTTGTCATTCAAACTGTTCTGAAGCCACATCTGGAGCAAATCCGTTGAATAAGGCAACTCTTTTTCCTATCCCATGATTGTTCTTATGCCCATTGCTACATCTTGACATATTCCCAAAAGAGAGCTACTCAGTAAACATTGCCACGTGCTAAAAACACTTCTGAAGTTCCAGTTGAAAGCTCCCCTGCTCTGGGAAGGCATCCCTGCCTTCCGGAAACATCCTTCCAAACTGAGCGACAAGGGGAAGGACTCAGTGCCAAGCCCCACCAAGAATGCTCCGAGGATGCCAAGTTCAAGCAAGAGCTGAGAAGCGCAGCAGTGCCAATGCCTTTGGCTACTTCAGCTCACACCCCATCACACAGCTGGACCCTGGCTTGTTCTCTAGGGGTGCACGGGTTCCAGATCTGACACTGAAGAAATGGTAGAGGGACTGGTTTCTTCTGGTTAAGATAGGAACACTAAGATTTCAGAAGTATGCAAAAGCTGGGGGGGGGGTGGGGTGGGGAAGGAAGCTGCGAGTGCACTGTAGTTCAAGCTGTTGTACGTTGGCACTTATGGTTTATGACCGCATAATCAGTTTGGTGTGGGATTATTGTGACTTCTAAATGTGAGCCATGCCTCCCTCAGTGCTCTGGGAGTTACTTAATGCTTTTTAATCTCCGTGTTGTGCATGGCTGCAGGCTGTGTTTCACACATGCTAGTCAGACCACTCCTTGCAGATTTCCACTCCACTCTAATACAAATTCCTTCCTGGGAGAGCGTGTAGCACTCTTGAAATAATCTTATGCTTTCCAAATTAAATACAGAGGGGAGGCAGAACAACAAGATGGTGAGAGCCTTTAACACTTTGATAGATGCTTGAGGGTGTGGTTGCTAATTTTGGATGTCAATTTGAGCTTCAGAGCCTAGTTCCATAGAAAAGTGTTTTAAGTATGTGGTATAAGAACCAATCTACTTGTTCTTTTTAAGCTTTCAGTTCTTCTGGCCTTGAATGTCTCAGTGGTGCCTTCAGAAGTGTTCAGGAAGGAGATAGATTAGACTCTATTGTCCACAGGGTGTGGAGTAAAAGCTGGGTGCTTTGCATTGCTTGAATAACCTGCAGGATTGTGTTCATTTTCTTTGCTTCTGAGATGGTCTCTTTCTCCTCCTCCTCTGTCTCTGCAGTCCTTGCAAGAGTGGAACAGACATGGATGGCCCTTGCACAGCTTCCAAAAACATTGTCATAAGGTAGTAATTCAACAGGTCATCACTTATTCCTGGGCACAGCCCATTTTCTAGACTAAGTGAGGCAAAGGCCCAGCGGTGCTCCTGCAGCCTACTATTTCTTTTTCTTCAGCCTGGATGACTCAGGTTCTGGCATACACCCTTCAGGTTGATCTGGCAATTGCATCAGTTGCCAGAAGTCATATAGCAGGTGACACACAAAAGCTGTGAACCTCTCTCACTTGTCCTGATGTGGGCTTGTTACTTTCTGTTTCACGTGCAGCTGGCTGCTTTAAAGTAATATTTAAAAGTTTTCCTTTCTCTGGTGTGATGTAGTAATGCGCAAGATATGACACACAAGTTGCATAGGGTTTCCCCCCACCAACTGTAAATGAGGTCAGGAAGTGTAAATGACAAGACTTCAGCCCATTTGGGCAAATGTCTCATCTGAGCCATCCTGCTGAATCTGAAATTTGTGCCTTCATTATTCTTGCTTCAGCTCTCAAATGTCAGTCCCAGAAAGGCCCTGCTACAGGGGAGGTGGGGAGCTGACGACTGTAATGGAAGGCTGCATCAGCTCAGAGAGGTGGTTGAATGGATCGAGGCTGTTCCCTACTGTCAGCCTGAGGTCTGCAAGTCTGGCAGGGCTGGAGACCTGACTCCCAAGAGTCCAAGTAGCAAATGCCAGCCACTCCCTGGATACACGTCATGTCCCGTGATTTGACTGCTATGGGTAATGCATCCTAATGATTGAATTTTGGAGGGTATCTCAAAGCTCATTCTTCAGGAATAAAGTAACCCAGTGCAGGAGAGACAAGTAGGGCAGCCAGATCACATCATTTCCAACCACCTTCTTGAGCTTTTACTAATGTGTGGATGCACCTGGAATCAGCCACTCTGCGAGCCACACTGTTTTGTTAAAATGGTCTTCTGCTCTGCCTGGACCTGGCAGTTCCTCTGCACCTGTAGCCAGAGAGTCACATAACCCACAGCACAGCAGCTCTGAATGCTGCACTACCTAAGCTAAATAAGCCTGGAATTAAATGTCCATCCTTTGCTCAGCTTATTGTTTTGGGTTTTTTTTCTTTAATCAAGCAAGCTTTTTCCTTTGGACCTGGTAGAGCAGTCTCTCTGCTGTTTCCATAGGGAGCTTGCTGCTCCTGGGGACTGGCAGGCAGGACAGCAAACAACTCCGTCATTCATGGCCCTGAGCTGTGGGCTCAACTGAAAGCAATATGAAATGGGTTGTTAGCTGCAACCATTGCAACTGCTTAGCAGCTTCAGTGCGGGGCCTTAAGCAAATCTTACCCTTGAAGGTTTCCAGCTACCCATGGCCTGTGTTCTACAGTGGAATACCCGTGCCCCTGCATTACCCTATTCCTCAGCAAACAGTTGGACCTCCTGATGCTCTGCAAGTCCTGATGCTTATATGCAGTTGCAGGGAGAAACTCTTCTCCTTCCTCTCCACCCTGTTCCCATCCTTCCTCTATGCCTGAGCTCTCCTTCGGTGCCTCCCACTCACTGCTTTTCTCTAACCCTAATACTGCATCTCCATCTGCTCCCTCTGATTGCAGCTGGCAGCCTCCCCAGCTCCCCTCCCTCTCTCCTTGCCTTCCTCACCCAGGTGTGTGTGGGTACTACTCTGCTCTGCAGCTTGCTGAATATACCTCTCCTGAAGAGAGAAGGACAGAGAGAGTGCACACAGGCAGGAATGTTCCCCTTCAATGGCTTTCATGTAGAAAAGAGGAAAATCTCAGTTCAATGAACTAGTAAACTGACTGACAACCACAGCTGTAGAGGAGAGGCACTGCCTAACACATGAGCACCGGGAGCCTGCAGGGTCAGTACAGCCTTGCTGTCCTATGCTGGGCAGGACCAGGGTAAAGCCACATGGGAGAGAACATGGCCCTAAAAACTGGGTGGGCTTTGTGGACTTGCCCCTTGGCTCCAAGGATTTCTTGGATCTCACTTCTCTTTGGGGTTTGTGTTTAGTGTGCTTAAATGGTGAGAAAATGAAAGAAAATCCCAGAGAGAAAATTACACAAAATTAAGACTAGTGTAAATACTTTGGAGTAAGACACTAGCACGGGGACACTTGTAACTATTCGCCGAAACACACTTTAGAAAATTGGCAACTTCAAGGTAGTTAAGAAAGCACAACAGGTGCCATATTGCCTCTGCTGTTTTGCCACAGGGCAAGGCTCTCCAACATTTGCAGGTGGAGCTTAAGTAAGAGTTGACTGGGGGGCGGATGTATTCCAGTCTCTTCCTCTCCTCACTGTAGTCTTTTGGGACAGATAGAGATTTAACTCCAGGTGCTAGCCAGCTGGGTGAATCTCAGGAGATTAAGAACTCTCCCTCCTTGCCTGTAACTTCTCTCTTTCATAGTATGGCCAATTTTATTGGGTGGTGGACAAAATGCTTTCTGACTGATCATTCTGAAGCCTGTTCTCAGACCTCCTGAGAGCATCCACTGTGGCTAAGACAGACCTGAGCCAAAACCCCGCTGTGCAAATGACTGGCCATCTCATTAAATTATTTAACTTCTTCAGCCCTCAACATCCTCCTTGGATCACCCTGTGCCTTTCTGAAGGTGTTGGAGGCCCACTGATCACTGATTCTGGGGATTTTAAGGGCACTCTTGCCCATGGGTCGCTGTTTGGCAACAGCCATGTGGGCTTTCCAGTGCCTTTGTAGCTATGGCTCTCACAGTGTGACTCATGACAAGCCTTTCCTAATGCCTTACCAGTTAATCCTTTCAGTTTCTTTAAATGAGACATGGGGCAAATGTGACTCATTGTCGTTTTTGGGAAATGACAGATTTGCAAAGCGTGGCCCAGGGGAGTGTCTGCCTTGTGCCACGCAGCTGGGATCAATGCGCAGCTGCCTCCTGCCCTCACCCCCTTTCCCTTCTACTTTCAAAATTAGCATTGCTACTTTCTTTTTGACAGCCAAAACCAGGAGAGACTTTCTAGTGTCCTCTGTTGTCTTCAAGTGAAGTGAATGTGCTGGGCTAGAAAGAGAAACTGCTTGAAGGGAAAAATTCACTACATGGCAAACTGTGTACTGGCATTGCTTTATTAAAAACCACACTTTGTTTCCTCGCTACACACACCAGCTTTGCAAGAAACTGTGGGAAGGCGAGTCCCTCCTTCTTGGACAGATTAATGGCTGTTACGGCTGGGTACCGTGGTGCTGGCAGCCAGGCTGGTGCATCGTATTCACCCCTTTGTACTGCTTCTTACTGCTTCATGCCACTGCAGCAGCCACACAGCCTCCCCAGGGCAGGCATCCTGCAGCAGAGCATGTCTGCCTGGCCAGGAACTGTCACAACAGCTGGAGCCTGACCTTTTGGTGTGCTGTTCTTCCCTGGTACCTGCCAAATTAAAACCATGTGGGGCCTTCTGCAAAGTCCCTGCTCCAATCCGACAGTCCTTGGGGTCTGCGTTGTCAGTGGTATTAGCCCTGGCTAAACTTCCCCGGTTCATCAGGACCATCTTTGGTATCAGGGCATATAGGGAGCACTTCAGGGGTCATTGCCCCGCTGCCATGTAATGGGAAATGTCCAGATGCACTTCTGAGCTTTTGAGGCTGTAAGCTTGGGGGGGAGGGGGGGGAGAAAGAAAAGAGAACAGGGAACTTCATTTTCCTCTTGCTTCTTGAGGGCTCTTCTGAGGGGAGTACGGGGTACCCAGCCAAACTGAGCACCCCCCTGAGAGAGTCCCAGGAAGGATGGACCTGTAGCTGCCTTAATCAGGCAATTTTGCCGAGGGGAGGACACCCAGGCGGCCTTCCAGGCTGTCGCAGGCACAGAACTCCTCATGGTCCGCAACTAATAATTTTGTCTAGCTTGCATCTCCTCATGGGAGCACAGCCCAATGGAATAAAACTACACATATAATTAAATGCAGCCCTCCCAAGCAACAGCTCTGCATGCAATGCACCCGCAGGTGGTTGAAAAAAGTGCAGCCCCAAGCCTCCACTCGTCTGGGCTTGCAGCAGACCAGAGTCCCAGCAAACTGAGACACAGGGGCTTAGCATTTACACAAAGGTCCACAGAAAGCAGGCCTGGCGTCTGCTCCTCTTTACCTCCTGGTGCTTACTGCTGTGCTGGGCATGGCCAGCGCACTCCCCAGCAAGGACACGCTTGTTGCAAAGACTCCAGGCAGGTTTGACAGCAAGGACATCTCTGTGCCTGTGTCGTCTCTTCTTTCTCCACGTTTGCCAGCACCAGGGAAGGAAGGCACGCAGAAGAGCAGTGTGCGTAAAGCCCATGCCCTTGTGACTTGATATCTATTTGAGCACCCCAGGGTCTGGGTGGAGTAAGCACAATGTTCAAGGCAATGAAATGAGAACCTGGGCAAACAGGAGTGAGGTAGCGTCTGAGACCACAGAGCAAATATTTGCCTGCAATGCACTTTGGCAGATAACTGAAAGGCAGCCAGCAAAGGGTGGAGAAGTCCGGTGGAGACAAGGCACTGCTTGTTTGCTCAGCCATGCAGAGGACATAAATGCAAGACCAGGGCCATTCAGGCCTCTCAAGCAGCCGTAAGAGGTGAAAAACAGGAGTGGGCCAGTCACAGCCAGTCTACACGTGCCTAAATGCCCTCTGAGCACAAGTATAAGCATCATCTCAGAGGCGGCTTACCTACCTCTGATCTGCTGGCTTGTACCTCTGAGAAGCAGCTTTCCAGGTAGGGAGAGGGAAGGAAAAGACCTTCCTGTGACATCTCTCTTCCTCCATGTCTGCAGCAGGAGCTGCCCATCACGGCACTCTGGCTGGGGAGGCTGGGGGGGGGAACACAGCTGGCACCAGCTCCTGACCCCATCTGGAGCCTCCAGAGCTTCTTGTTGCTTACTACAGGGTCAAACAAACTGCATTTCCCTCCTGCTGGGTCTGTGGTATTGGGTGTTTTATGACACTTCCATCTGGGAACCTTTCTGCTACCTGGTAAGGTGTAAAGGCATATCATGCATCACCATCCTGCTTGCCCCCTTCTTCCCCCCAAAAAACCACTGGACTAGGTAGAATTAGACCCCCATATGTTCAAGGGATCACATTCTAAAAGGCAGAAAATTCGATTTTGCGGTGCCTTTTTCTGAGCAATAGCAGAACTCAGGCTCTGGGTGGATCAGCATGCTTGGGTTGGGGTGAGGGGGTGAAATTCTTTTTTTGTACCTGGTTTTGCTGTTTAAAAAACCTGTGTGTATCCTGGTTCCTCAGACAGAGAGGAACACAGAGGAGGCTTCATCCTGCCAGTAACAGCTGCCTTGGCCCAAGAAGTGGGTGTCCTGATGTCACTGTGTCCATGTCCCCCGCAGTGCCAGGAACCACTGGAGCAAGGAGCCCTGGCTCTGGGCCAGGCAGGGAGCACAAGACCATCCTTACATTTCAGACTGCCCCTCTCCTAAAAGATTTTGGACTGTTTCTCCTCAGTTTTCTCCTGGTCATGCTTTCTACTGTGAAAATCCACGTTGTGTTAGATACCACCTTCAAAAGCTGTTAATGTACAGCTCTAGTCCAGGACAGAAGCCTCCAAGCCCCTCTGAAAATGAAGAGGGGCTGGATAATACACCCCAACACGTGAAAAAAAAAGAAAAGCACCCCTGAGGGATGGTTAACCCTCTGTCCCTGGACTGGATAATGTTTCCTCCCTGCAGTGACTACTGGGGTAGGAGGAGATCACAGGGTGGGGAGCCCCACATGAGGTCCAGCCACCACGACCTGCCCAGCTCCCTGTGTCATTGCCTTTCTCCTCACCTCTGGGCTGCATGCAGGCAGCAGCAGCATGGGCTTTGCCCCCAGGGAAAAGCCTGCCCTTTGCAGGCATCTACCCCACACCCCCTGCCCAGAAGCACCTGGGGGAGGAAGGGATGTTGGTGCTGTTGGGAAGGAGACCATTTTCTCAATCAAGCAGTGTTTCCTACGGGGTAATGCAAAGGATTTTTACCTGTGTTGCTTTGCTCTCTTTTGTTGTCCCAAATCTGTTGCAAGCTGAAAAGATGATACTGGGTTCTGGGAAACTGCTTGTCCAAAGTTGGTGAGACCCTGGGGCTGTTTGATGCGGCTACCTGGCTGACAGCAGCAGGCACTTCAGAAAAGAGTAAGGAGGCATAAAAGATCTTGTCCCATCTACTGCCAATGAGCATTTGGGAACTTTTGGAGGCAGAGGTTGCTCTGGGGCTTCCACATTTAACAGTTCTCATGGAACTCAGGCCACAGATTTGTTTAGAAGCTTTTGGAAACTGCACAAACTCCGGACATTGCCAGCTCTGGCAGCAGAAGTTAACTGTGCATCTTATGAAGCAGCTTGTCGTTTTGCTGAGTTTAGGACCTATTCTCTGCTAACTGCGTGGGCTGTCACCCAAACCTGGTGGCATAAGAAATGCTGAATAGTTGTTTCCCTGTTTACATTTTCCATTTGAGCCCTGGTTTCTTAGACTTCTACCGTACCTCCGCTGTTTTGCAGGTTAGGAGTCCCAGTACATTTGCTGTGTCCTGGCACAGAGCTATTTCATACTTCCAGCTCCTCAGTCTGTCCTGTTCCATCACTGCAACCCTCTTAAGATGGGGAGACCAGAACTAGGCAGAAGGCTCACAATACAGACACTTCCTTGTAATTCTGAACCTTTTATTTCCTTTTCTGACCACTACTGAGCACACCAAACCATTGGCAGCAACTCTTGGGTCTCTTTCTGAGTGGCAACTGCTGATGTGGAGGCCATCTGTCTGCAGCCATGGCAAGGGTTGCTGCTGCCCCATGCACACTACTTCATGTTCATCAAAGATGAGTTTCATCTGCCAGTGTATTGCCCAATTACTCTGACATTGTGGGAGTCTTCTGCAGTCGTTAAGTAAAGAGACACAGCTTGCTAGATTCCTGGCTGCCAGGTAAACCTTGAAAACATAGGGGAGCAGGATCCGAATTTGGAAAGAGACTGAAACAAGAGCATAAATGTCTAACTTGCCCTGTCCCCAACAAAGCACTATGGCTACTTGTCAGAAAAACAGAGAGGAAGGATTGATATGTGGAGATCTACCCCATCCACAATTGTTTGAGTTGTTTTCCTTTCAGGGCAGCCTTGGGAGCTGGCTATGCCTTTGGAAAGCCTAAGGCTGCTCCAAACCCTGGATTGCACTTCATCACCCAGTGTTGTTGCTGGGGAATGGTGACTTTCCTCACAGCAGATGGAGCACTCATGTGATACTCTGTACACTATGTATCATCTATTTACATCTTTTTTTACATTAGCAACAGATGGCTTGGCATAATTTTTTTTTTTAAATTAGGGGGAAAATGTATCTAAAACTTCACACATTTTCTGGAGCCTATGGTTTTTACTTTTACAGCATCAATGCCGAGATCTTTAGTGAAAGGACCTCCCTCACTCTTCCATTGCTTTCTGTGAAGAGGTGTCACACTAAAGGTGCAGGTAGAGAGGATAGCAGTAAGCAAGCAGAAACTGTCCCAGTCATGCAAGGGGGAGAGGAAAAGGCAGCTTTGAAGCAAGAAAGACAAAAGGGGAGAAGAAACGGACTTATGGGCAGTAGTAGGAGGGGAGGGAAGAAGCGAAGTCTTAGTGCCAACAAACGCCACCTTCAAAAGCTGATCAGTCTCGTCCTACAAAAGCATGAGCATGCTTCAGAGATATAAAACTTAGCAAAACTTGAGTTCAACAGCTGATTTCTTCTTGTTCTCCTTTTGGCATATAAGACTGTAGGCACTGGGTCCCTGCTATCAATTTTTTCTCAGGAAATATGAGGCTTGGTGGGATGGAGGGTTAATGTAAACCAGGACATTCCCATGCTCATGTAACTCCCAAAGCTGGGGCTGTAAACAAGCTGCCAGCTTGTTTTGACTCAGCAGTTCTGATGCTGTCAGAGGAAAAGTAGAAGGGCTTATTAAGGCCATAGGAAGAGATACAGGATAGACCAAGAGCAGCCAAGGTACTGAAATGTCTTTATCAGACTACATTTGCCTGGAAAACAAAAGGTCTTTGAATGACTAGGGATGAAAACCATCCCCCAAACTGCCATACACAAGCATCATCCTTGTGCACAGTGTCAAGCCTTGTGCACTGGCAATGTGCAAAGCTGCTGCCATCTGTCAGGACGTGGCCGAGGCTTGGTGGGAGAGGGCTGTCAGAGGAGGACATCAGAAGGCTGTTGGGACACAGGGGGTTTAGTATGCATCCTTACTGCAAAGGGCCATATCAGAGGGAAAGGAACCCTCCATGGGGTAGCATATATGTCTACAACCTCATCAATGCTGTAGTACTGTCCATAGGCAAGTATCCGATCTGCCTTGTGCCAACAGGAAGGAGTTGAGTACAGCTTTGGGTGGTGTGATGGGTTGACCATGGCTGGACCCCAGGTGCCCACCAAGTCGTTCTATCACTCCCCCCGCCCCCCTTCGCTGGACAGGGGAGAGGAGAAAAAAAAAATATAACAAAGGGCTTGTGGGTCAAGGAGAGATCATTCACTGATCACCGTCACGGGCAAAACAGACTCAGCTTGGGGAAATTAACTCAATTTATTACAAA
>JANZLQ010000079.1:30546093-30567877 GCA_026212715.1 Elanus axillaris
GCTCTGTCGGACAAAGGGGAAGCTTCCAGCAGCTTCTCACAGAAGCCACCCCTGTAACCCCCCCTGCTACCAAAACCGTGCCACAGAAACCCAATACAGGTGGAAAATATTTTTGATTGCAACAGCCCCTGTGAAACATGTCTCAGAGAATGGGCACACAGGCAATACCAAGATCTGCAGACAGAGCTCTGGGCAAAGGCTCCAGGACCTCTTGGTGCCCAGTGGACCAGTGGGTGTTGCATTTGTAAGCAGGTCTTTCCCAGCTCAGGCACGTACATCTGCTGTCTGAGATGTTGAGTTTTTCTACATTATTTTGACCCATGGACCTTTGCTGCAGTAAATCAGATGATGTGCCTACTGGTTCTTGCTTGGTGTTTCTCAGCAAGCAAACATGGTATGGTGGGTGGATGCAAAGCTAGTTTACATTTTTACGCTAGTTTTACTCCTCTGTAAATCCTACTCAGTAATGACTAATCCCAAGTTGATTCCCCTTTCCCATTCGGATTATTTTATTTTCACTAGATTTTGGTACTTAATAAAGTTTAACCATTTAGGATCTACCCGTTGTGATTTTTCACATGCTATAAGGACAAGTGTCTGGCTCTAAGGCAGTACCGTGATACTGCTTATATGTAGCAGCAAATCCCAAGTTTATGATAAAAGCAAAGGTAATGGAGATTATAGGACTCAGCCCCTCAAGAAAGTATAAATAGTTAAGGAAACTGCCCAGAAAGGGCAGATGGCAAAAGAAAATATGGAAAATGCCTACAAGGAGTCAGGTGAGACACCAAGACTAGATGTGCTACTCTGAGGAGCCCACCCATCCTGGGTCTATTCCTGAAACTTCCCATAATGGCTGGGACAGCTTGGGACATGGAGCCTCTGCTTACCTGCCATCATCTTTACCAGGAACACTACCCAGGAGTCACCCCCTTGGCTAAAGCAAGGAGGACACAAGCAAGCTGATGCTATGCTCCTTTGTGAAGGGTTGTGCAACTAATTAATTCCCACTGGGTTCAGCTCAAAGAAAGGCAGCAACAGACACCCTGAGCAGCCAGGTGGCCCTCAAAAAAGCTGGAGATCCCTGCAGCCACATGAAGGAGCACAGTGTGAGAAGACCTTCCCTGCTAACAACCCCACGGGCTCGCAGGGGTGGTGGCCCCACTGCCACCTCCAGCTCAGCCCTGGCCCCAGGGAGTAGCTTGCCTCTCCGGAATGTGGTGAAGCAGCTCTGCAGCATTGAGGCTGCAGTGGGGCAGGGCTTGCCTTCCCGTGGCTCCCCTCCATCAGCTTGCCGACGCTGGCACCCATTGCCCAGGCTGCAGCTGCACCCTGGCCTTGCTTTTTGGCTGTCTCATACTCCTCATGGGATCAACATGGGCCCCTGTTAGGATCTGATCTCACTGCCCTTTGCAAGGCAGCATACCCTCCTGGGTCTGTTCTTTTAGGCATTTCATGGCAGGTGGGCGCTCCCCTGGCTCCCTCTGTCCCTCTCTCTCCTCCACAGGGTAAAGATCTGCCTACTTCCTTCTCTTGTTCCTGGCAGTGAAAAACCAGCCATCTCCTGCTTAGGAGGAGATGTTTCAGCTATTCCCTTTGCCCCAGACCTACCCTGGTGTCTGCAGGGACTCCTGCAAGTCAGTGAGGCATTCGGTGGGGGCAGCAGCCCACCATGGAGCTGGAGGTAGGACAGGAAAAGGACTGCTGGGGCTGGCGTGGCTCCTTTTGCTGCTGATCTAACATCTAAAATTACTGCTAGCTATCACCCGTTTCTTCTGAGCAAGGTGAAATAGATCAACAGTGAAGATCTGAATACAGGAAAGGGCTTGCCTACCAGCCCAGAATGGGAAGTTCAAGAGATTTCCCGAGAAGCAGCTTTGCCGACACCATGTTGCCAGTCCTTGTGGTTTTAATCATGTGTCTTACATGTTGGGGTTTTGGTTTGGTGTTGTTTTGTTGTTTTTTTTTCTCCTAGGGTTCTTGCAGTTGCAATATGATTAGCAAGTTCTCTCTTCTTTTCATATTGAGACAATCCTTGCTTGTGGGATCTGTGAACAAAACCATGAGAACAAGAACCCCATGGGCTCAAAATACCTGTATGTAAATAAAGGGCAACACCACAGAGATTATTTTCAAAGCAATGCCTTGTTTTTCATCAAGAAAAGACTTGCACCCAACAGTGTCAGTGACAGGGAAAACCAGTCTCTCCAGACATGACTGAAACTGTATGCAATAGCTCCTTAGTACATGGACTCCTCTCCAGCCTCCCAGGCACAAAGACAGCCCTGCCTAACTGGAGGTCTGCTTTGATGCCATGCTTCTTCTAGTCTTCATTCTCCACTTGCAGTTATCAAACCAGGTGGCATTGCTGAGGGAAGTTGTGGGCATAAGCCAAAAGTTTGCTAGTCTTCAGGTCCTTCATCCTTCTTAGGGAAAGGCAGCAGACACAGGATGCCAAGCTCCTTGTGTGGGAAGGAGGCAGAACCACAGAGCTGTACTGAACTGTCTTCTTCAGGTTGCTACAGGAGGAATTTAACCATTTAACCAGACACACTTCTACCTTCCTTCCTGGTGCATGGCCTATGAAATGCAAGAGAGTTAAGGGGTTGGCTGGAAGGGATTCAGTGGTAAGGTGTGAACTGTTGTGGTATATGAGCAAGTGATTCATCAAAATTTGCTCTGTGATCGTTACTGTAGTCCTTACACACCATAGTTAAGAAAAGGGGAGGGGAATGAACAAAACTATAAAAACCTGCAAGGAAAAGATAAATGAGACCAGAGCAGCCTCAGATTTGTTGGTTGGATGCTGAAGACCCTGGATGGGGCATAAACTTGTCATAAACCAGCTCACTGATGAGGCATATTATAATAGTTATTTTGAGTCAACCTGCATTAAACTAAATACTATGACCCACCCTAAAGCCCAGGCACAAAGGCAACAGCATCAGGCAACGCCAACCCCTGGCACCCAGATGGTGAAGAAGGCAAGGAAGACAAAAGTGTGACCTTCCTCTTTGGAGAGTAAGGACATGTCCCGTGGGATGATGGGAGGCATCTCCCTGAAAAAGGTGATTTACTCAGGAGTACTTGGACTGCCCTGTATAAAGTGTGGCATGGATTATTTTCAGGTTCTGCTGCCTCCCCATTTGGGTAAAAGAAGAAGTAAGTTTACATAATTAAGGCAGAAAGGGGGAGGGGGGAGAAAATGATTGTCGACTGTGAAGCACAACATATGCTAGCATGAAGCTGAACAGCTTTCCATGCAACATATTCTAGCCAAGCTATTAGTAACACCTGATACACCCATGGTTCTCCATCAGTTACCTGCCAGCAATGAGCAATTGACTCAATATTATCAATTATGTTCCTTTCCCATCTCCTTCCCTCCCACCAATTAAGCATCTGTTAATCATGAGAAATAATCCTCTTATTGGAAAATATTGGACAAACCATGATTTTTTGTAATAAAATGGAATATTATTGTAAATAATCATTAAGGTGTCCTGAAATAAGGTGGAGCCATACCATTACCCCAGGGATTTTAAGCACTGCTATTTAGCAAAATTCCTGGGCAAAGGTAAGGTGGTCAGGTCTGCCAAGACACAAGTAATGTGTGTCAGAAACACCAGCAGCAAGACAGACTTGGTCAGATCAGGACTTCTCTGGTCCCATGTCCATTAAGGCCTAGACCAGCTGCCTTGAAAGCAGGCCCTTCCACAGGCAGGACTAGCTGTGCAGAAACCAGTCCCCACAGATGATAGCCTGCCTTCAGAAGCCTCCCAAAAGCTGTTCCACCAATGACCCAGACAATATCCTCTTCCAATTCACTTTAGCAAGTTTCTTCCAATCTAAGTCTCATATGCGGCAATTCAAGCTCCCTGCTACTTCCTCCAGTCATACCTAATGCAGAGAATAGCATCCTCTTTTAACATATTCAGAGACTCATGTCTTCTTCAGGCAAAATACCAGTCTCTCTAATCTCTCCTCCTGGAATTATTTTCTAGAGTTTTCAACAGTCTTGTGCCTTTTACCTAGAATTAGAATAAATGAAGAGAGACAGGATATTTAGATGTCCTCATACAGGGCCATACAGTACCAATAAGAGTAGATCACACAATTAGGAATTTTCTTTAAGAAGACTCTTTTTGGTTTCCCTCAGGCAGCCATGCCCTTTGATTTAATCCACTGAAAGACAGCAGCCCCCAACACTTGCCATGAAAGTTGCAATACAAGTACCCATGGCAAGATCTGAGATTACATAGGCAAAAATTAAATGTGTCCATGATAGACTTCCATGTGGATGCTGAAATCACAAACATCTTACAGAAGGCAATGTAGTACAGAGCAGGGGCTTACAAAGAGACTGAATCCAAATTGTAGTATAGGAAACTCAACTCTAACCTCCTGCTTGCCTCATTTTGCAGTATTATTTATTTATTACTTGGATTTACTTCTTAGACCCTGAATGAACAAAATCCCCAGTCTACAGAAAGCACCTTTACTTACCACAGTGTCTTATGATGTGCTGTCCACATGCAAAGAGCACCTGCAGCCCTATCTCTGCCCTAAATATCTGCAGTTCCTGAGCTGAGGGGATCATAGATAGAATGAAATCTAGCAGCTTCTCCCCTAGGTCAAAACCCCAGTGCCCACAACAGGGAAGAAGGCAGCCCACTAGGATGCTACATCTCAAAGAAACAGGGATAATGAGACTTAACTGCTCTGTCTCCTTGGACCAAATGCCCACATGGCTTCCAGTATTGCTGGCTAACGGGCAGCTGCCTGTTTGGTTGGCAGTTGGAAGTAGAAAACCTACCCACAACTGCAGCTGTGTAACAGACCTTCTAAACCAGCTATCTACTCTAGCAGCCTCAGCTGAGGAACTCTCAAGGGTCTAACTGAGCTTCCTACAGCAAACACAGAGGCATCAGATGGAAGGACAAGTGTGTACGCATCAACCTTTAAACCTGATTTAATAGCTTTTTACCAAATATGTAATTACATGTTTTTCCATAAACACTGGAGCCATATACCAAAGCAGGCTACAGAGTTCATTTCTGGGTCCAGAACTGTAGACCCAACTTGGCCCTGGACTTCCCAGCTAAGGCTTGTTGGACATTTCCTAGCAGAATGGACCATGTTGTCCTGATGCCTAGGGGCCTTTCATGGCATGAATCAGGAAAGGCACAGGATTGCAGCACAGGCCAGTCACACCCAGTTCTTCCCTGCCCCACCCCAACCTTCATCCTTCCTATAAACATGCAGAGACTATTTGTTGTTTCCTTCAATTTACTTTACTAACTAGATTCTGACCCAGCTGCTTCATGCTTTTATTTGCTTGGAAGATTGATATGTGAAGGTGCCGATTAATCATCTCTACTGGTTTATCATCCTGAAAGCTTAAGGCCCATGGGTCTGAAGCTACTGGTCGGACTACTCAGGGAAAAGACGTATAATGTACAATATACTTTCGGGACTAAGATCTTCAAAATTTTGTAATCCTTATAATGGCAATAATAAAGATGAAAACCATGTTATCTCTGAACATCCTGTCCACAGACACCAAGATAAAAATTGATCAAGACTGCAGAAGAGCTACCACCAACTTAGGCCCAGGGAGGGAGGAAAAGGGGGAATAAAACAATTTCCCACCTGGAAAGTCAATAAAATTAATCAAGACAATCTCATACTTTAATAGCAGTTTATTATAATTAAAAGTAATAACAAGTAGGCTTAAATCCTTTTGTCTTAAAAATCTAGTGTAACACAGAGGTCACTGCTACAGTTCTATGAAACCTATGGCAAAATTATATCCCCAAATCACACCATTCTGCCTCATCCTCATAGACTTCAATGGTGTGGGACACAAACAACACAGAAACAGATTGCTCTATACAGTACTTGTCATGATCATTAGGCCTCAAGATGCTACAAGTATTCTGTAAGAGCTATTAAGTATAACTTTAGTTTTCCCCTTCGTTCCCCTGGAACAATCAAATATTTCACGCATTTTTTGGTGAAGACACAAGAATCTTTTAAGAACTCTATTTTTTCCCCGTATCTCTTCTTTGCTGCTAAAGTCTTCCATTTTTTCTTTCCTCCCCTTAGTGACATGGCTGCCCCATTCCAGGAGACAAAACAGGAGCGACGTTTGCAGTCGCTCTCCACGCAGCATCACGTCTTTCCTACACATTCTGAAGCTAGTGCTTAGCTCTAGCACTTTCCTTTAACACTGCTGCCAGAACAACTTGGCAGCACACAATTCAGGAACACTAGCTGCTCATGTATTAATCTCCAGCTTCTTGGGAGCTCTACAGCTTAAAGTAAGCTCAAGCTAAGTACCCAAGGTAGCTAATTTACAGGTAATTCAGATTTGTGTAAAGAAGCAGCAGCCAGATGCTGCAGGACTGATGCATCTTCATGTTACAGCTATACAAAAAGGCCTGAGCAAGTCATAATACTGTTCATCAGTGGCTTGCAGGACCAAAAAGAAGTCTCCATAAGTAAGCATGCTTATTGGTGGAAAGAAAGGCTGGTCCTAATTCTGTCAAGCGTTTAATGTGTTGAATTTAAGCTTACAATGTTACTCAATATTCAAAAGTAAGCAGGAGCCTCTGACTGAAACCCTTCTGACTAGCAGAAATATAGTGAAGGAAGAAACAGAACACAAGTACACTTTATATAGCTGCTCAGATGTGGCTTGTCATGACTTCAGGCATAGAAGAAGGTCTGTTCTTCAGGACCGAACCCCTTAGACTGATACTTCTGCATGAACTTCACAGTAGCATATGGAATTGGGTAGCTCAGAGAAAACAAATCAATAAGCAGCTTCATGTACATCTATATCCACTCTGGATTTAGAATCATGGGAAAAAGTATAAACACAATCATAAGATAAACATATGGAGGAGGTACTAGATCAACAGATTCTATGAACAGACTCCAGTTGTTCCACAACAGCAGTTCGCACTCTTCCCTAAGCAGACCCACAAGTTACACTCTAGGAGAAAGGGGGTGTTAAATTTACTCAATTAAAAATACTTTTTTTAAGTTTGCTCTCAGCTGGATCTCTTGGGGAAAAAAAACCCTCAAACCAAAACAATGCTTACAGCCAAACTGCAAAATCCTGTCTTACCTAACATCCTTAACTACCATCTTGCTTTGTAAATGTACCTAACAGTTTATGAATATCCCACGCTTACTCAATAATACCTTAATGACTTTTAACTGAGGTAGCCACTAAACCATCACAATACATTAGCAATACCAACACAAAGGGAAAAGCTCAGCTAAGATGCTCAAGAACAGTTAGTTTGCCAAAACCACTAGCATCTGCTTCCAAAAAGGCAATTTTCTGTCTTGCTCTCCTCCTCCTACCCTTTTTTTCACTTCCTGTTTCTCCTCTTGCCCATCTCTAACAAAGAGCAACATGGAAAAATTTAGCTTTCCAGTTCATTTGTAAAATGTCTTTGGATTTTCAAAAGCAAATTTTCAAATGAAGATTCAGTGAATTTACTCTTAAATGAATCTAATTTAAAACACTGACACTGAAGGACAATCTCCAACCCCAGCCACTGACATGTCAGGTGCCAGCTCTATAATCTTCCTGCACTCACCTAGCTGCTAGAAGTTGTGGAAAGATGCCTGGATGGGCAAAACACATAAGTTGTGAAAAGGTCCCTTTCATTGTAAGTCTTATCCCATTTATGTAAACACTCAAAGAATCACCTGTCTAATCGCTGTCTTTCAAGTACTCAGGAAGTTAAAATAAAATGTTAATTTTCATTCCTCTAGCTAAAAAGTACATAGATCTGTCGTACCCTCAACCTTTCTAGTGGCATTGATTTCTTAAAATGAAAATACTTTCCAATTACTTCTGTAGTTATAATAGCCTATATTCAAATTTAACATTTAAAAAAATAATCAACTTTAAGGATAATTAATACCCTGGTATTTTTTAAAACATTTCCAGGATTGTTTTGTGGTCCCTTATCACAAATCTTTTTCAAGATAATCCAGAAACCCCTCTACCCACATCCAAATTAACCAACCAAACAAGAAAACCCCAACTGAAAAATCAAACACCCCAATATCTAAGTTGTTTAATACCTGTATTGCAGAATGTACATTCAGGTAAATTTCTGTAATGTAAACACCCAGTTCTGATTTCTTTTCTTCAACTGCTATCTAAAATTTGAGGGCTCTCTCCATTGGCTAAATGCTTTAATGAAACTAAAGGAATGCAAACTCTCACTTCAGATACATTGCATTGACTCCAAGTAGCATAAACCCCCTGCTTCCAAGATACATACCCACAAAATAAACAAGCCTGAAGAGAAAAACCACACTCCTGTTCAAAAATAGAGCACTAACCAGCCTGGCATGCGTAATACAGGTTTCTCTACCTAGATCAGATACTGTGTGTATATTCCCAAATATAAAAATAAAATTGTATGAATTGCATGCAACTGTACATAGGGCAGTTCAAGTAATACTGAGGTGTTCTCCTTGTTTTTGTGAAGTATGTGGACAACAGCAAACTGCAAGGTGATAACTGCAATGCAGTCCTCGGGTTTCTTCTTCCACAGAGATACACAAAGCTACTTTTATTTAAAAAAACTCTAGCCCACAACAGGGGGACATTAAACAATTTAGCCATGATAACTGCACTGTGAAGAATTTCTGAATTTTCTTATGCATGTCTAGATTACCCAACCAGATTTTTTCTTAGAAGTCATTTACTAGAACTCTTTTTTCACAAACCACACACCAAAAAAGGCGTTTTCTGCTTTGATTACATACAGTTGTTCATCAGGTGGAAGTAAATGAAGGTAGTTTATTACATTATAAAACTAACCTCATCTTATGAAGCATATGTAATATACAAATTAAAGATTCCAGTTAAGCATCACCGCACAGTAACCCTTCATATTTGTGTAAGATGACCAGCTATGAAATTGTAACTACTGAAACTGTACACAGGTGCTTTGCTATATCATACTTATTTTGTAGCTCTCTTTCTAAAACATGCCACAACCACCTCTGCATCTGAGTCATTTTCGTCCATTTCATCTATTCAACCGCTGTGTTACCACTTCTCGGTACATGATAGAGATATATATCAGTAGAAGAAAAATGACAAAAAAATCATCCAAGAACCCCAGAATTCCGAAGAGGGCTTCAGGAAGAAAATCCAGAGGTGAAGCCAGGTAGAGCAAGGCTCCAAGGAAGCAGAGGAATATTCTGATGCGAAACATCCAGAAGAGGCCCCCAACAGAAAACATCTCCCTGAAAGCATGCCGCAGTAAAGTGGGCAGATCCATAATTCTTTCCATAATCTATGAAGAAAGAAACCAAAAGTTAATATTTAATGCTTTAGCAACAGGCCCATGCTAAACGGGTCTTTTTTCAGTCTGAAGTTTCTATTACTACATTAGAGTTTTGGAATCTGTTAGTTTATAAGAATTAAAACAAAAATAGTAAGACAAGACTTCCTGGATTTAGTTTTGCTGGGTAAAAAGTCAGATTTAGAATACATATGTTTTCAAGAAACAGTCAAACTGCATTATTCTATACTGTAAAATATACATTTATCTCACTGCAAAATACATTGGCATATATTAAGAAAGAAAAGCAGTGACCACTAGAGTAAAACAAATAATTGAGAAAGTGAGAAACAGCAAACAAGTTAACTGGAGTGAAATATTGATCAGAATAGAAGACAGCTAGGATTGCAAGGAAGAAACAATAGGTAAAGTAGAACAGGTTGCAGAAACACAACACGCCCTCCCCTGGCATATAACCTGTGATTCACACAAGTTTCTGAAGGATGGATCAAGCTTCAAAGTAAATTAAAGAACCTTTAAATTAATCCACCCCTGGCTCCTTTCCATTTTTCTACTATGATTCTGTCATATTAGTGAGGGACCACTCAGTAGAAAATATTCAGGTTTTTGTTGTGAGGTGTAGGGAGGGGTTAACTTTGAAATTTTTTTCATACTGGTTCCTCCTCTGCTGTAGACAGTTTCTACACAGAGCCATGATACTAAAATGAGTTATTGCCAAAGCTGAAAAAGCTCTCTAGAAAGTAATTTCATATGTGGTTAAGGCAACAGATCATGTATAAATCAAAGACAATTTATCTAGTCCAGTTAGGGCTTTAATGCAGACTTCTGGCATGACCTCAAACAGGTTATTGGGGACTAGACACAGAGCCCACAGAGAGGTCTAATGGAACCTGAAGGATAGTTTCAATCTATTCTGGATCAAAATATAACTGTTTTGTGGTTCAGAACATGAAAAAAATGGAAAAAAAATCCTGTCTCATGCCTCTTTTGTCTCTTTGGTTTGTAAATTTTTCTTACTAATGTTTTGTTGCTACATCCAAATCCAATGAACAAATAACGACAGGCAATGAAGTTGGTAGTGTGCATGTGTGTGCATTTCACACTGTGATCAGAACATGCACATAGAAGACAGGCTCACAAGGCTGACTTTCTAAAGTTTGTAGAATTTCAACCATCTCTTAGCTATTTATCAAAAAAATTCCTGTTTTCTTCACTCAAAGAACAGAAGAAATACTGTAATATAATCTAGGAGGAAAATTAAAAAATTAAGACAGCATATAGTTTGAAATCTGAGGAAGAAGGGCACAGAGTAGAACTTCAGATTCTTCTAATCAATGTGGACAGATCAAGCAAGT
Organism: Elanus axillaris; assembly: GCA_026212715.1. Classification (NCBI taxonomy): domain Eukaryota; kingdom Metazoa; phylum Chordata; class Aves; order Accipitriformes; family Accipitridae; genus Elanus; species Elanus axillaris. The sequence continues at coordinate 30,556,796 of JANZLQ010000079.1, forward strand.
GAATCTTCTTCCCTGCAGGTCATGTATTTCATTAAGTATTTTTACTGACTAATTATTAATCCTTTCAAATTAAAAAGTCATAATTAAAAAAGAGCTTAACACACAAATAGGGAACTCAGGGCTTATCAGAAGTTCTCACTCACAACAAAAACACAAGTTTTCATAGTTTTCCACAAATTACAAATAAGTATTTTCAAGGTTGTGGGTTGGCCCTAACTAAATAAACATGAATTTCCTAAGGAAAACTTGCATAGACCCTAAGGATCATGAGGAGAAAATTCAAATCCCAGGGGATTAAAAAAAAAAAAAGACCCTCCCCAAATGCTGTTAATCTTCCCTAAAATCATGGGCTTCCACCCAAATTTACCCCAAACTCACAGATCTGGGCTGTCCTGAGAATCTTCGATTGTAGTCAGTAACATCTTGAAATACTTGGGCTGCATCCTGCTGATCTTCACCAAAGAGTGGTAAAAACAGTGTTACCTAGGCACAGCGAGGAGATTTTGTTACACGTGCAACTGCCTTTTAAATGCAGGCACTGTGAATGAGAATGAATGCATAACCATGCAATCAGTACCATCCAATCTACCTGTTACTCAGAGGAAGGTAGAAGAATATCTATGTAAGGACACTAAAAAATAACTTATTTTCCCCTTTTCCATTTTCCTCACCTTTATTTTTTGTGTATCCTCACTGGCTACACTCTAAACCTAGACATCCTTCCTCTAGTCATACCTATTTTTCTTTCCTTCATCTGTGTTCTTACAAACATTTGTCTTGCTCATACACACAATCAAAGCAGGATATAACGTATGGGCAAGGGCGTGAAACGTTATATAATTCATCAGAAGTCACTAGCTCTGTAGTTTGTGCACTGTTAAATTGAAGATATACTTTTGTTAAAACAAACACTACAAGACTCAGAGATACAAGTGTTAATGAGTTGCAGGGACATATTTCAAACTGACAATGCAAGTAAGGTTGCGTAGGAAGTTAAGTTAATGCCTGCTCTATAAAGCTCAAATTAATAATACATACAAGCTAAAAATAGGGACAAAATAAGAAATTGACATGGGTAGGTTTTTTTGGCAGAGGGAGAAGGAAGGGAGAGGTTACTTCTCAGAAACCAGTAGTATACTGCCTACTGGCAGTCTTCCACAACAGCCAGGTCTTTCAGATGCAAGTTCTGGTGAAGAAGTTATATAATATCCCAAAGAGAAAGCATGGAAGAATCAGAATCATAGTTAAGGTCTTACAATTTTCTGTTTTCATATACTCCTTTACAAAAAAATGGCTGAGTTATCAGTGCTGTTCACTTGAACTTCAGCTGCAGGAACAACCTGTATTTTCTGAGCCATTTGGCAAAGCAAAAAGCTAAAAAAACCCTAGATGTCCACCATCTATGTTTCACACATGCATATTCTTTCAGCTTCTCAGACTTCTTCTGTCAGTATCAATACTGCAGTTCACATATAAGTGCTTTTTTAATAAGCTATACTAGCTAGCCAAACTATCAGGCCCATGATTACTTAAAATATTACCGTTTGTCTGCAGATTGGACAACGGATGGCACCAAGCCATGAGCCATACCTCCAGTAGGCAATAATGCAGGAACCTGATGAAGGCAAGTTACACACGTTTAAACTTCTGAGCTGAAACACCCATTGCATGAGGTAAAAAGTTACACACCAAGGAAAACAACAGAAATTTATGAGCGGTTAGGTTAAATCTATCTGTTCTGGTATAATTTTGTGTACAACATTCACTAAAGATACCAAGAACCATGGTGTTTGAATTCAAAACTATTAATGATAAAAATCCTGAATAGGTTCAACTGTATGATTAATTTTAAGGTATTATTTCCTGAAAAGACAGAAAAATTCTTAATCATTAAAGCAAATAATTTAAAATTTTACCAGTTTAAAATTCAGAAGTCACAAAAATGTCATGAGATGTAAACTTTATTCTAAAAACCTGACTTTTATTCTCAGAGTTTCAACGGATGAAGGAATATATAAAAATCTGAGTACTTTAACTGTTTTCCAGATTTGTAAATATTTTTGTTTAAATGACTAGGCATGGTATGCACTAAATGCTCCATAAAACTAGATGAATGCAGTGAAAAAAATCCTACTGGAAACCTTGAGGAGAGGAAGCAATTAGCTACACAGGGTGTTTATATATAAAAAAGAATAGCTGAGCACAAAAAAAAAAAAAAAGGCAAGCATTGTGAACTTAGTCTTAATTCTTCAGGACTTCCCCAAAAAAACCAACCCCACTCTGAGATAAAGATAATACCAAGCAGAATTTTTTACTCCTTCTAAACCAGCTTTTTTAAATGGTACATTTCCAAGTGTTTTTTAGCCTCTTCCATTTTTTACTAACTGGAAATAAATGATACTCTCTGTCTTTGACATTTTTAAATTAACTGCAGTTTCAATCCTGATAGCACAGAAAAAAATGCAGCACACTTTCAAAGTGACTGTTTATTCACAAATGTATTTTCTCAAGCATTTATATAAAAATTATTTCTAATGCAGACTAGAAGATAAGCTCTTAAAATCAAACAAAGCTTTGCATTAGGATGGCTGCACTAGTGTAAAAAAATTGTATTTCTGTTCTGGTTTTATCTTTGTGGCTTGGGTTTTTTCTTGCTTACCACAGAAGAGATGTCCACAGTTCGTTTCTATAGGAAATGTAGCCTGTTGTAAACAGACTGGACAGGACATATCTGTATAGAAGCGATGTCTATCACCAGCAGAAGCATCCTGCTGGAACAGGAGAAATGCAAGGTGTTAGAGATACTATTTTTATGTAAGCCTACTGAGTTTAAAATAATAATAATAAATCTAGCATTCATTTACTAGAAGTCAGTCAAACACAAAATCATGTGAAATGAAAGAGAAATATATTTAAATTGAAAAATCAAATATACTTAAATGCAAAAACTGATTAACTAAGCACATTCTTTTTGTGACAAGTCCATTATTTTCCCTTTATCTGTTATATAAGTGTGTGCCTCAATCCAGTTAACAACGGCTAAGAAAGAATCCCCTTGGTCCTTTACATTTAAGTTAGGTTGGTATGCTGTAGAGTGACTAATAACGCAGATCTAGACTGTTACTTTGTATTACCCTACTTAGTTCTGCCCAGAGCCAGGTAACTGAACTGCATTGCTTACAAGTTGCAGCATTTAGTGTTCCTAAGCCCAAGCATAGACATCTGCTTGTGTATGTCACTGCCATGAAACGGGTTTTCTCCCCATTCTGCCATATTTGTCTTCCAAATAAATATGCACTGTAGTTAAAAATCTGTCATTATTTCAAGAAGTATTATGATGAAAGACACTCCTCAATACTCTCCAAAAGTATGGCTTTTCAGTCTAGGCCTGGAACTCAGCAATTTCCAGTAATTTGGTCCAGTCTCTCCCATCCTCTCCATGTCAGAACAGGATGCAGTCATGGAACCACAGAATGGTTTGGGTTGGAAGGGCCTTTAAAGATCACGGAGTCCAACCCCCCTGCCATGGGCAGGGACATCTGTCACTAGACCAGGTTGTTCAAAGCCCCATCCAACGTAGCCTTGAATGCTTCCAGGGATGGGGCATCCACAACTTCTTTGGGCAACCTGGCCCAGTGCCTCACCTCCCTCATCATAAAAAATTTCTTCTTTCTGTCCCATCTAAACCTAACCTCTTTCTGTTTAAAACCATTGACTCCTGTCATGTCACTAAAGGCTTTGGTAAAAAGTTTCTCTCTGTCAGTCTTTGTTGCCTGGCTCTTGTTGCTGTGCATTGTTCTGCTACACACGGTTTATCTGTCTAAACATCTAACCCCAGTCCTGTGGCAGCAAACCGTACTCCAGATTTCCTTTCCTTTACCACTAAATTCCCAGGCACATGGCAGGAAGCACACAAAATAACCTACCATACTCCACCTTGTGGCAAAAACTTGTTTGAAAAAAACCCAAGCAAAATACTTAATTTTAATTACTTACTTATCCATTAAAAAAAGCCTACATTATCTCACTACTTGATACCTCTACACAGTAAGTAAGCTTTCATAACTTTTGAGACCAGCTTCTTCCAGAACCTCAGAGAAGTCTACGCTACCCCAAACCAGATAGCTGAATGACACCGACACTTAGCACAGCACCTGCTCAGTTTGAAGCTGCTGACGAAGAGCTCGCACTAGTTCTTGATTTTCTGGGTGTATGTTCTGATGTTCATTTCTGTGAAAGGAAATACAAGCAATAAAAAAAACTGAACACTGTGGCCCAACACTGAAAAGTAACTGACTGAAAAAAAAAAGAAACTTAAACAAAGTGGAAAAAAATAATTCTTTCCTGCTATAAAGGATTTTAAAGGAGGCACACAAGTAATTAAGGAAACAGGACATTTATTATAGATCCTAAAGTTACTCTGGACATTTAGAGCTGTACTGCAGCAAGATTTTTCAAAGACTATAATCAATCATTAGATCATGTTAAAATTAGATTTTCATCTGAGATATAATTAAGCCATTAACCTGCAAAAAATCAAGTTGCTAGAAAGCTTTTATATTCATCACGCAGAAATATTTTTAATGTTTGTCTCCACTGCTAGTTTTTGTATTGTTGGTCTACTTGTACATTTCTTATTTTTTTCTCTCACTGCCTAAATTATAGAGTTGAAAAATCCTAACTACTTCAATTTTATCTGCTACATGAAAGATTAAGACAACATTTACATAAGAAGGGTTTGTCAAACTCTTAGATTTAGAATGTTGAATTTATGTAACTATCAGCAGACAGGATATAAAAAGAAATCACTCTTTAAAAAGAAAGACTCTATGGGCAAGAAAACTACAGGTTAGAGATGCCAAGGGGAATCATGAGGAAGAGACTCACTAAAGAAAGGAGGCTGGATATATCACAAGTTTGAAATTCAAAAGCACAATGGGAACAGAATTGGAATTAAAAATAATGCTGACAATATTAAGAGGTGTTGAGTTACAATAAATATGAGTCAACAGCATCATATTCAAAACCGTGAATTTTATGCTTTATTTATTCATATGGATTTCGCTGGTGGTACATTCCGCTCAACACTGTTGAGGTCTCAGCTGGATTCTGTTTTCCATTTTGGGCTAAATGCATAAAAACACATAGAGAAGTTGGAGGAAGTTCAGAAGAGAATAAGATCTACTGCCCACATTTTTTAAACATCAGAGAAAGAGTGAAGAAATATCAGTTCATACAGAAGACTGCTCATGGAGAGAAAAGGGGACAGGATAAGGCTTTCGTTCTATAAATATGAGCAATTATTTCCCACAGTTCTGTAAGGTTGGTGGAAAAACATTTCTAACCACTAAGTATACAAAATCAGAAAAGGTTACCTCAGGGTATTGTGATCTATTTTGACAAAAAGTTAAATCAAAAACCAGGCTGCACTGCTTTGAAGGATGACCTAGGCAAGCTGATCCTCTGTCAGACCTGAGGGCTGGACTGGCTGAATTTTTAGGACATTTACAACTTGCAGTTCTATTTACAAAATTTCCTCAATGGCTCTAGGAGATTCTGCAGTATTTTCCTTCATTTGATGTGTACAATCATAATACTGTATTACTGCTATCCTTAACATTTTGTCTCCTTCGTTCTTTCTTCAAAGAGGAACAGACAAACCCCGTATTTTTCATATTAATATTTACATGGTTATCTGTAAAAAGTAAGTTTATTTAACACCAATGTGGGTGACCTATATGATGTTATATCATGGGACGCTTACATTAAAAGCCTTCTTGCCCATCCTGGGTCTCCATAAGCCAGATTTTGCGGATGTTGTCTGTCATACATGTTATATATAGAAAAGTATTTTCCTGTTTAGATGCTACAAATGAGCATATTTTACAACTTCAGTTTGCCAGAACTTTGATATATATTGAAATTCAATTAAAATCATGCACAAGTGGAAGGTGTGAATTATCAGCCAGTTTATTCTGATTCCTTCAAAAAGAACTAATTGCAAATTTGCTGCTAAAGTGTTCATTCATATGACTTTACTCTGGTATCACATACTACATGGAACATATGAGAATATTTGTAGAGCTGTAGAGGTACAATGTGTACAATATTTGTCACTTATGCTTAAGATGCTGAGGTAGCAGAACACTGCACAATGTCCAGGAGGGAACAGGCAGAGTTCAAGATATATCCAATTCATAACTTCTGTCATGCAATTAGTGTGAGAAAATAATTTAAATAAATGAAAGACAGTATGGTGCTGTGTAATTAAAGGCATTATCAAACACAAGTCAGAAAGAAAAAAAGTTAGATGCAGAATCTTTTTAATTTCCCCCGTTCTGAGTATTAGCACTCCATAACTGGAGGAAAAAAAGTCCGATGATATGGAAAGATTGTACTATATATCACAAAGGGCCCCACCAAACTATCATTACCAGAAGGAGACAGGCTGCTGACTCATTCAGTTTTCAGTCTCACAGAGGGAAAAGTGAGGGACAGTACTGGGGACTGGTGTATCACTGTGCAATGATGGCCATTGTTAATTTCCAAGGATTAAGATCTCACTTCTGCTGAAAATACTGACTTGATCTTGTAATCGAACCATATGATGGGATAGAAAAATGAGAGAAAAAGATCTAAACCTGCAGATTCATAAACATGGGTCAGGTAAGCCATCTGGTACAAGTGGGGAATATCTGATACAGAACACTGGTAGGTCAGGCTCCCTTTAATTTGTTAGATAAACTAACTTTTCACAGTCTCATTTGTAATGTGACAATCTACTCACAAGTTTAAAAGAGGATAGAAAAAATCTGGCGGCATCTTATACAAATCTGTAACTCAAAGACATACACACTTTGCAAAAGTATCTTATAGTGACTGAACATCTGCAACTTGGGATATATGTTAATTACTGCTAATAGGTTTCACCACCAGAAAGCACAGAGACCTTCAGCTATGCCTTGATATGATGCTTCCTTGAGTTCTCCCTACTGGAAACAAGTATAGCAATCATACCCCTTGACAGTTCCTTCTCTATTCTATTTCTGCCCCCTAAAATCTACTGCAACATACACTCCTTGCTGCCCACTGTCCTTTTTTATTCAGTTCCTGCAAACTTATTCATTACCCAAAGCTTGCTTTCATGTATTCTTATCCAGGACCTGTTCTTACCCAGTTTAAGTACTTCAGACATTGTATACAGAAGTACGGGTAGCAAAGAGACTGGGCTAATGGACACAGTATATGGAGCACACAGACCACAGTATTGCCTAAGACAACTAGAGAAGAAAAAGAAAATACTCCTTTTCTCCCCCACTCCCCCTTCAGTACAAAATAAATAAAAATTACTATACTTTTTGTGCTGTACAGATCTTCTACTGTACTGTGTAGATTTTGATGGAGACAATACAAGGTAGTAGAGGAAAAATGCTGCTGAATACAATTTCAGAAGGTACCAGATGGCACAGTGGAGAGCTAAGAGGATGCTGATAGGACTTTCAGTAGTCAATCAAACAATACAGAAGTAAACAAGCTTCAATACTTACAAAGTATGTGTCGTGGTTTAACCCCAGCCAGCAACTAAACACCACACAGCTGCTCGCTCACTCCCCCAACCCCAATGGGATGGGGGAGAAAATTGGGAAAAGAAGTAAACCTCATGGGTTGAGAGAAGAACGGTTTAATAGAACAGAAAAGAAGAAAGTAATAATGATGATAACAACACTAATAAAATTACAACAGTAATAGTAAAAGGATTGGAATATACAAATGATGCACATTGCAATTGCTCACCACCCCGCCGATCGACACCCAGTTAGTCCCTGAGTGGTGATCCTGGCCCCCACTCCCCCCAGTTTATATACTAGATGTGACATCCCATGGTATGGAATACCCTTTGGCCACTTTGGGTCAGCTGCCCTGGCTGTGTCCCCTCCCAACTTCTTATGCCCCTCCAGCCTTCTTGCTGGCTGGGCATGAGAAGCTGAAATATCCTTGACTTCAGTCTGAACATGACTTAGCAGCAACTGAAAACACCAGTGTGTTACCAACTTTCTTCTACTGAACTCAAAACACAGCACTGTACCAGCTACTAGGAAGACACTTAACTCTATCCCAGCTGAAACCAGGACAGTATGGAAGCTTTGTGTCTGAGTTTGTTTACCCCTCTAGAAAATAATCCATCAGGGCATGTAACAGGATCTACAGATAAATTTTTTACTTAGCTCATTACACTCCAGAGGCAGTTAGTAACTAGCTGTTTTTTCCCTCCCCAAGTAACCCTTCATCATCAATGTATCATCTCCCTGAACTTCAGTTCTCCCACTACTCTTGCCCACTGCTGACCCTTGTTCCACTCACTTTTTTTCACATTCTAACTTACTTGCCTTTACAAAGTTCAAAAATAAAATGTTTACTTTTAAACTAAACACTGAAAATTCAAGTCACAAATACTAAAAATGTCAATATAAGGGGTAGAGAAAGCGTAAGAGAACAGAGGGAAAAGAGGCACTCTTAAAGCCATCTGAATAACCGAAACAGCCTTGGAAAGATAAGCAAGTGCATACATTTCTCTTATATTCCCTTGCTATCTCCTGGTCCTGAACAGCAGTACTGCCTTGCAGTCCAACCAAGCTTTTCCACTTCCTGTTTCTTTTGCAGCTTGCTCTCAAATTCCTCCTACTCCACTAATACTTCTCATATGGACAGATCCTCCCCAGTAAATTCCATAATGCCAAGGCATCACTAAAATTGAGTTCTCCTAGTTGTTAAAACTCTCCTGTGTTCAGAAGTCTACAGATATCAGTAAAAAAAAAAGAAAGAGCCCATCTGAAGCTCAGACTTATTTTCCCCAAACACGTAGGCTAAGATATTTGTTAGGTTGCAAGGAAAAACTCTGAAATGAAAAATGATCTTAATTACTTAACCATTAAAGTTACTGAATTCTGAACTTAACATTTTGCTTTATGGAAAGCATGTTAATGCCCACTGTTTTCCAGCATATTTATTTACAAACAAATCAGTCAATTTATTCAGGTTTGGTTTTTTTTTTTTTTTTTTTTTTTTTTGAAGGAAACTGCAACTAGAACATACATTGGAGGATTATATCCAATCTTAATTGTGGAGTCATTATTGACAAATCTGTACTTTGTAACCAAATATGACACATCAGCCATATAGGCTGTGAATTCAGCCTTTTTCAGTCTTAAGGAATGATGAACATTATTCTGTTTGATCATCTGAAGATAAAGAAGAGTTAAACTTCACTTTCAGAAATGCATCACTTCAGTCTAACTGTGAATTAAATTATGAAACTCTGCCCAGCAATTAGTTAAACAGAGTAAGTGATCAAACAACCATTTCCTTAATGTCACAAAATCACAGTGGTTTAATACACCAATGCAAAAAATTTTTTGAGAAAGTTAGAATTTTACAAACACAGGTATGTTGATTAATTCCTATCAACATATTCTCACCTTAAAAGTGTATATACCAGAGCAGCAATGAAAGTGAAACTGAGCACAACTGCCACCAGTACCTGGTCACTTATTCCTTCTATAACTGAGTCATTATCTAGCTTCAAACTCTGAACTTCTGCTTGGTGACTGGCCATCACAGCTCTAAAATGTAAAAAGAAATATATATATATATACATATTAAAATACACAAGTGCACACTTACATTTTAAACATAGTTACGAATAATACATATATATACACATCCATTCATACACACAATAAATTCCTGAAGCAACAGATTAGTCATTGCTGGGGGAAAAATGGTAAAAGAAGAGGGAACAGATGCCTTTTTACTAAACGCTGAGCTTGCTGCAGAGGACTGCAAAACATTTGTCTTGCACAGTAGCAAATAAGTCTTAAGTGACTATGTTGTGATCTAAAGGTTTTTTTTTTTTTAAAAACATCAGTCAGATACTTTACCTGGGAATCTCTACCAGGTAACTTGCATAGGAATAGGCCATTGATGAATTAGACATATTCTAAGAACAGTTCATTTAAAAAAAGTATAATAACTCTGCATTAACAAGAATTTTAGCTATTACACAACACATCATTGCTGCTAGGCTGAGACAATATAATTTTTAGAAACTTAATTTTCACCCACTTATGTGAAGAAAGAAATAAGGACATGTGGGGTTTAGCTGTTTATTTAGTGTGTTAAATGCTCATTTGGATACACAGGAATCACCTGATGCACTTCATGTTTTATCTAACTTTTCTATGCATTACCATCCTTCAGCTGGAAACATAGGAAAAACTTGAAAGAAAAAGTATTATCAGGCTCCCCTAGTTAGACTTGTTTGCTTTATATTCATTTAATATATGCAACAATCAGAATGACTTGCCAACATTAACATTTATTAACCTACAGCATTAACCTACAGCTGGAGACAAGCAAAGTAAAACAGCTTCCAACACACTGCTAAATCATTCCTGTTGCAATCAGGAAGCGAAATGAACAACAGCTGTGAATATTATGAAACCAGCAGAGTGAAGCTAACTCTGGCAAATTACCAAAAAAAGTCATACTGAAGCTGTGTCAATCATAATTAAAGTATATTTCATACAGAGCTGACAAAATCTCAGCATCAGTTTATGAGGTCAGGTAAGACTGGTATCATTTACTTTACTTCCTAGCCCAGTGTACATGTCTTAAGCTTGCAAGCTTTCATCAGTGTTTCTCTCTACCTCATAGCTCATGTGCCATTTTTTAATTTGAACCTTGCTGTCTAGCAAACATCACCAGACACTGTGTCATGGTTTAAGCCCAGCCAGCAACTAAGTGCCACACAGCTGCTTGCTTACTCCTCCCCCCTCCCAGTGGGATGGGGAGGAGAATTGAAAAAAAGAAGTAAAACTCATGGGTTGAGATAAGAATGGTTTAATAACTAAAGTAAAATAAAATATACCATTATTAATAATTAATAATAAATAATAACAATGAAAAGGAAGATAACAAAAAGAGAGATAAAACACAAAAGTGATGTGCAAGGCAATTGCTCACCACCCACTGACCGATGCCCAAGCAGCAATGCGCCCCTCCCAGCCAACTCTCCCCAGTATA
>JANZLQ010000079.1:30577340-30594304 GCA_026212715.1 Elanus axillaris
GCCCCGCGGCGCCGCGACTGGCACGGTGGGGGGGCCGGGGCCTGCGCCGACGCGGCCGGAGGAAGCGCGCCCAGGTGCGCTGCCGCCCCGCACGGCCCCCCCCATCCTCCCCCCGGTGGTGCGCCCGGGCTCGGTGTTGCCTGTAACTTTGATCCTTCCCCCGCGCCCTTCCTGGCCTGGCTCCGGTGTGTCGGTGCCACGTTTTCCCAACCTGCCGGCTGGTAGCTTTCTGACCAGAGATTTTCTTTTCGTCTCTTTCTTTCTCTATTTGTAAGTAGTGCTCGAGAGACAAAATTCACCTGTGAAGTCGAAAGCAATACAGGTCCGACACAAGAGTTACCTTTTCCCCTTTCAGTGTTTGGAGCTTGGTCCATAACCATCTTCAGGTTGTGCTGTCATTCACAGAGCAGCCAAAGCATAGTGGACGATGAACCTGGGTTTGCAGCTACTCCATAATTTGAGCAGTGACTGTAACATAGCCATGAAACTTGTTTTTCTGTAGCCACTGATTTATTGGATAGTTGTTTGGAGCCAGCGGATTTGGTTTGGGGGCTTCTTCCCCCCCCCAGCTAAATTGCCAAGGATATAACCACTGTATGAAACTCTGGAGTACAACTGATTGTTGAAGAGAAACGGTTTTTTTCTTTTAGATGTTTAGTCTGTGCAAAGCCAGAGCTGGCTAAAGCTGTGATGATGATGAGTAAGTTATTGGGGAATGGCAGGTTAGGTTTCTCCATGAAAGTCAAAAGGGGATGAGCAAGGGAAGTTCAATGATTGTTAGAGGTGAGCAGGTGGCCTGGAGAGTAGAGAAGGCAGAGGTTTTGGGGAGGAGTGTGCCCCAGTGCTTCATACAGGTCTGGATTAAGTAACCCAGTTCCTCTTTTCTTCCCATTCCTGCCAGTCTTGGCTTCCTATGGTTTCTTTTTCAGGAGTTCAGAATGAAAGTCCTCTTAATGATAGAATTCATGAGGAAGTTGGCATGTGTGAATCCTTGCAAAGAAAGGCTGAGTGAGAGGCTCAGTGCTAGGAGAAAGAGGAAGGTTTGCAGGGGGGGGATGGAGGAATGTCTGTTGCTACACACTCCTAGTTTCCATGTGTTTTCATTGTAGCTGTTTTAGAGATGCTCTTCTGCTCTCTGGCAGTAAAGTAGTTGTGCCACTGGGAGTAGCATGCTTGAAAGCTTAACCAAGCAAGTGGTCACAGTCCCAATGCATTCCTAACTCCCCAGATTTCCAAGTAACCAACAGACTAGTTCTTTCCTCTGCATGTCAGACTGCCTGTACTCAAAACATGAAGCTGCTGCAGAATGAAAGGGACTGAATTTTCTCTTGCATGATTGGCCTGTTACGAGTGATTTGAACTGTTGAGCCTAACCATTATCCAATCACAGATTGGACAAAATTGTCAATGACTTGAGAATATTTTGTTCAAGTATAGCATCTGTGCAGAAGTCTGTGTCAAGTCTGAAAAGATTTAAAAACTAAAAATATTCCAATATTTATTATGTTACTTCATTATGCTGTTCAAATGTGATTTCAAGGTGTTAATATTTCATTAAATAAGTTTTTAAAACTTCATAAGGTTAAGGTGTTTGCAAGCTAGTGAGGGAGATGACAAATTTCAGAGTCAGAAGGCAGTGGCCGCTTCCCTGTTCCCCAAAAGAATTCTTTATACAGCCCAATACAGCACAAACCAGTGGTTTGTATGTGTTTGAGAGGATTGCTTTATCAACTTCTGCACATGTTCAAATGCCGTGGAAGCTGGATTAGACTTGACAGAAAATAAGAGTTGCTTCTTCTTGTTTGTGGAGATGAAGAGCACAAATGTATCTATATGAAGTCTATTCAGTGTTAGTGAAAATCTCTACTGATTTTCTTGCATTAAACAAAAAAATAGTGGAAAGACCTAGTGATTTTTCTGTTTGTTTGTTTTTTCTTGCCATATTTGAGGTTGGTAGTTGAGGCAATTGATTTGCTGAGCAGCAAACTTTATTGTTACCCTTGAAAATAATTTGCACTTTGTTAGAAGAGCTAAACCATTGAAAAAACTTACCTTGGAACATAAAGCTGTTCTGGAGAAGCAGACATAAAAATGGAAAGCTTAAAGAGAGAGAAGTTGCAGCAACAGAAAAAGTGTTGTGGCATTGACCATGTGTAGAAATTATTACTCATCCATATGCTTGTGTTTGAGCAATAGTTAGTATTATAATCTTTTGTCTTGAAACTATACCTATCCAGTGGAGTCTTGTCCTGTCTGTAGTAATGGTCCATGCAGATCCCTTTACATTTCTGACCTTTGCACCCCCTCAGATACTGAGTTAATCAAGAAACTAGCTGCATCTTTTTTTTTGGTTAGCAGAAATATTAGTAGATCCTTCTTAAACAGCATTAGAATTATGCAACGTGTTTCTTAGATGAATATGTGGAATTCTGGGTTATTTTTACAATTTCAGTATTTTTGTGTGAATGTGGCTTTGAAACAGTAAAAAAAAAAAAGATGGTTTAATTTTATTCCAGGATGTGAAACTTGCAAAAGAGGCAATAAAGGTTTTTTAGTCCTCAGTGAAACTGGCTGTATAAACAAGATGCTTTTTTTCCCTTGCTTTTGAGTCCCATAATGATTCTTGGGAAACCATTCATTTAGATGGGAGAATAGAACTGGTTTAATTGCAGTTTATGCATACCTGGCATAGCTAGTATTTTCCATTCTACCAGAGAAGCTTTCTGTTCTTAAGAACTGGTTTAACCTCCTGGATTGCTTGCTTCACATTCATACAGAAGAGCTTGAACTGGTTTGTGTGTGTTTTGAGTAGATAAGGCTTTCCACAAGCCTGAGAACCTGTTCAGCTTAAGCTGAATGTTTGCTCAGATAGATGTAAGGTGAGATGAAACTGCTCCTCCTTCTGCCACCTCATGATTTTAATGAATGCAAATATCCCTCACGCCTTTTACCTTGCATGCCTGTGATTCCTGTTCTGTTATATTTAAGCTGGAACAAACTGCTTACCAGTGAATATGTTTTGGTTTATTCTTTAATATTTCACCAACACCCCCATTTTTAACATTGTGCTCTAGCTTGGGGTATAATTGTCAGGGTTTTTTTACCTCTTCAACAGCACTGTCACATGGGTTCCTGAATCATATTTGTTCAGGATTTTAAACAGCTGGGAGAGCTTTTGCTTCCCACCACTTTAGCAGGTGACCATGATGTTATTTTGAGGTAGCCAGGGTAGTGGCAACTTGAGTGAAACTGAGGAAAGGACTGGAGCCCAACTACTGACATCTCAAAGTTGGTATTTATACTTCAGCAGTGTTCGCAGTGTACTGTAATTGCAGAACTATTACTCTACCAAAAATCTCCCAGAAGCCTCTTCTGAGACTATTCTAGGCACTGTGGTATAGTTATCCAAGCTGCACTGCAGCCAAAGCAGCATAGAAAAATGTGGCTGTGAAGTAAACCTGCAATGATACTAAAATTGTTTCAGCAGATCTAATACAGATTCACTACATCTTTTCTCTTTAAAACTTATGACTGGTCCACATATGAACACATGGAGTTTTTTTTTTCTCCTTTGTGCGTAGTGTCAGGAGTGCTTTTAAATCAGATATATCACTGAGTCACTTCTTAAAATACGGAGAACTATCAAACGTGCATGTGGCAGTTACTTTAATACATCTATATCTGAAATCAGTGTGATGGCTACAGGCCTTTGCAATGTAACTTGAGAAATTCTTTTTTTTAATGTAGAACTAAGATGTGATACTGAAAAGATTGCTTAGTATTGGTATGTAAACAGCAGGATTCCTCAAAGAGGTCACTGCTGTCTTAAGTAGCAGATTGCTGTGGAGATGTCATGAACTTCCTTTCCTTCATTATGATAAATACTTCTTATTTTTCCATGTGCTGCCTCTACCAAGCTGCCTCTTGCCTTCTTTCTTTCTCTTCCAACCCTGAATGCCAAATATAGTTTCTGTGGTAGACAGGTTGAAATTTTTGATAAGTGAGAATTTTGTAAATGCTGTACAAGGCCCCTGTTAAGGCACACTCCATTTCAAAAGCACTCTGGCCATTTATGTCATATCAATCCTTTGACCTTTCTCCTTTTTGGCTGAAAAATCTCAGTTCAGTGTATCTCTGTCTTCTGTGTGGTGGCCTATCCGTAGCTGGAAGGATTTGCCTGTGGTAGTCTGAAATACAGAGACCATGTGAGCAAGCGCCGAAACAGATTTTGATTCCTCAGGAAGGCTGCTTGTAAATGCTTTGTAGGCACCCTTTTCAGAGAGGATCAAACCTGCTGGAATTTACTAGGAAAGCTGTGTTTTCTCCTACTGTCCAGTTATGTTCTTTTTAGACTGTTTGTGATCCTTGTGCATCTGTGGCTTTAAGTACTTTTCTGGTTTCTTGTAGATTCCAAGATTGTAGGGAGACTTGCTAAACCTGTTTAAACTCTTTCTTCTTTCAGTTCTCCATCGTTGACCACAAAGTTGTACAGGGTTTCATTTTCTTCTGATGATATGATCTCATCAGCATCTCGTACCTCTTGAAGAAAACATCAAACTTCAGGAGTGGTTGATTGGGCTGGTGATGACAGCAGGTCAAGAAGATAGTTCTGTTTGAGTATGTTGCTGCTCAGACAGAGGCGGGGGGAAACACTGAGCTTGCCAGCAGTTGTGGAACATGTGTTGAGGTATCTGGCAGATCACAGCCCCTATATCTGCTGTGACAGACCAGTAGGCTGAGCAAACTTTTTTAGTTTTGATGACCTCTCAGGTAAAGAATTTGTTGTTGCACCCTTTAAGGCATAGCTGTCCAAGAGTGATATTCTGAGCATATCATTCACTGTGTTTGAAGAAGCTAGAGTGTATACCACCATTATTAGGTTATAGGCATTTATTTTTACCTATTACTGAGAGATCAAGCAGAGGCAGAAGAACTTCTCTTAAAGATTGTATGGTAGAGCAAGTGATAACAGACTGATAATGTATGAATATGATAATTAAAGATAATAAGGTACAGTTTGTATGTATTCCTTCCACTGCCCCTGCCTTCTTTTACATCAACAACAGGAAGGAAGGCTGAACACAGTTTGGCAGTCCAGACATTATTCTTCATGTGTGTATTTTGACAGTGTTAGATTTTCATTCTTTGGGGCCTTGTCCCAGATTCTGCCTTTTTTCAATTTATTTCTTTCTAAGAGCTGCTCTATAGCAGTGGTACATTTATAACAATTGCTAGTTCTCTGAAGGAAAAAACCCACATGTAGATGTGCTTCAATATGTGCTCAATTTCAGCTCCCAGTTCTGCCCCCTCATGTTTTTTTTTTTGCGGGGGGGGGTATTGTGAGCTGTTGCTTTGGGAAGAAACAGATTTTGCTGCTGAGAACTGAGAAGCTTGAACAGTATAAAGGAGACAACTTTTCTGTTAGCTTGTTAATCTCAAAGGTGGGAGGTAAGGAGAGAAAGCTGTTTCTGTTTTCTTTTTGAAATACTTAAACAGTTATTTCAAAGAGATTAAGTCAAATAGTGAATTTTGCACAATTATCTTTGTCTTTCTTATTGCAAGAAAGTTTTGAGGCTTTTGAACTGGAAGATAATATTCTGACATTTTATTCTTTCTGGGCCATCAAAAGTGTTTGCTGCTGTGTGTTGGACTTCTGTAGAGTAATTGCAGACTATCAAGTTGCGAGCAGGAGGGAGAAGAAAAGGGGCCCAAGATTTGATTGCACTTGCTGCTATCTGCTTTCTTGGCTGAGCTGAGGGCTCTTGAGTACTGTAATAGTTTAGAAAGACTTAACTAACTTTGGTTTGCCTGCAAGTTCAGAGCCTAAGTCCAGGGTTGCTTAATCAATTTAATTTGCAAGTCCTAGTCATTAATTAAAAAAAAAACAACCAACAAGGTTATTGGCCACACAGCAGTTAATACTAGCATGAGGTTAAGGCAGGAATGCTTGGCTGGAAGTGAGGGGAAGAGGGTAGTAGCATCCTTCTTGTAGCTTTTGTTGCCAACATCCTGGCAGGTCCTGCCACACAGGAAAGGGAAAGGAATTAACGCCTTCCCCAGCCTACTGGTAGTGGTTTCCTCCCCTGCAGAGTATGTGTGTGCTGTTTTCATGGCTGCCTTACTCTGCCAAATGTGATTTAGTCATTCTTATGAGTTACTTAGTGCTTCTTGTTTGGGGCAGGGAACAAGAGACAACATGGAGAGTGGCAGGAAGGTTTTGGTGGAGGCAAAAGCTCTCTAAGGTTAAAGGTGGAGGGAGTCCAGCCAGCACTCCACTTCCACATGTGGCAAGCAAAAGCTTCTGAATGAATAGAAAGCTGGAGTTGTGTTTCAGTGGACTAGCTGGGGCCACAAAGGGGTGGCGGCTTTTCAAAACGGGTGCACAGGAAGTGTTTTTTGGAGTGGTGCATGTAGTGGAGCAAGTATTGCACAAAAAGGTGAATTGTAAATCTGATAATATGCTTCAGCCATAGAATTTGTAGGGCTCTTTCATGCCCTGTAGCTGCAAGCTTCTTTGCAAGTGTACACTACACTGGAAGTGTAGCACTTTGTGTCCTTTGTGGAAGTCCTGTTGACAGTTTAGAACTAAATCTGTCAGGGTAGCTAAGTTGGGATACTTAAGGTAAACAAGTGCGTATTCACACCCCATGTGATGTATGTTTTGCGGGCATTAGATCTGGGAAATGAGCATCTGTATTTTATTCATTGCAGAGTTGAAAGTATTAAATGGCTTATAGGCTTTCCTACATTCTTGGATTGCATAAGATAAACTTTTGAGTGAATTTGTTTGCCATGGCAGCAAGATATCCATAGTTTTACTTCAGGACAGGATTAAGTAGAAATAAGTTTGTGTTTAACTGCAACAGAGATTATGGTGGTTTTATCAATTCTACTGCCCCTTTGGTGGTTAGAAAAAAAAAACACCATCAGGACTTGATCATTCCAGGATGATTCAGTTGATTTTGTTTTATGGGCAATGTCAAAAATTGCAGCCTGTTGCACGGTGGCTCTTGTCTTTCTTAAGGAGTCATGAAATTTGGTCAGCTTCTAAAAAATCTTGTTCTGCTTATCTACACAGTCTCTGTGAAGTTCAGAAAATGTTTGCTGTAATATAAATCCTGGAAATGGAGAAGACTTGAACTGCAAGATATGCTAAATTTAGTGGTGTGTTCTACATCTGTGTTACCAGTTGTAGAATCCGCTAAGTATGAAATTCTTAACCTGATGAAAACTTACTGCCAGCTCTTTTGGAATCCTTTATTTTTGCTGCTAAGTCTTTTTTATTTTTGTGATCCTGTGAAAGACTGTTTCCACACTGATCAGAAAGTTTGTGCAGATGGTATTTCAGTAGATCTTACTGCTCTTGAATTCATCTTCTCTGCCTTTGGGGGAGAGTTCTTTATTCCACCTGTCAATAGACAGTACTTTTCATCCAAATTATAGCTGCAAGAGGGTGGAGTTGTGGGCTTTAAATAGTTATTGTTCTTTTTCTGTGTTTTGCAAGGGGAAAGCTGTCATCTATGTTAACTTTTTTTAAAGTAATATTAGAAATACGTATGAATTTGGACTACTAGTAAGCAAAGTTTTTCTGGCTAACCACTAGCTGAGGAGTTGGTGGACTTTGCTTTGCTTTATGCCATCAAACAGAAGGTGTGCCTTGCTGCCTGTCCTTTGTCTTAGTATGGATCCATTTGGGCACATTGGCCTGGTGCTATTCAGGTTTCTAGTAGCCTAGCAGTCTTCATTCAGGACAAAAAGAATTTTGCTATTTTGTTCATTGAGCGCTGTTCTGCTATTTATATTTAACACCTACTTTTAGAGAGCAGTTTTATTATCCTCCTTTGGTGAAACTTCATGCATCCCAGTTCTATGGGTTGTTATAATCTAGGCTTCTTTGAGTCAAAGAGTGCTGAAGACAAGATATTCTACACTTCCTATGTTGAAAGTGACATTACTTGAACTATGTTACATATGTCAACTCTGGGTAATAGAGATGGAAATTTTTGCACTCTGTTCAGCAGAGGGAAGCTGGTGGTTCACCTCTTGTAAACCCTGCCATTTGTGTTTTCTTCCATGAGAAGATGTTTCTAGTCTTAAAAGGCACTGTTTTGGGTTTCTAAAGTTCGTTGGTGCTTGGTGGAGTTTGAATGTGTGTACCCTATAAATGTGGGTGTATTGAGGTAATGTTTGCCAGTTTTGCACTTATTAATAGCTTGTATGTTGAGAAAAGAAGAGAAAGCATCAATGGTAGCTATTACTTTTAAATAAAACATTATTAAGTAGATGAAAGCTTGGAAAGAACTGTTAGTTTATGGTGCTGTGTTAGGCCTTCCTATTATGTATCCTATTTTCATTTTATCTTCATCAGAAATGCTGTGTAGTATTCTCTTTCATCAACTGGCTCATCTGTCTTTCAACTGAAAACAAGAATACATTCATTTTCTCCCCAAGAGTTGGTAGATGAGCTTGTGTTCTCATGGATGTTTCTAGAATTGTTAAACCAAACTATCATTCAGGCTTGAGACTCTGTTCATTGTATCTTAATAATGGGTCATACTTAAACACTTCAGTCAGCAGCAGTTTAGTGGCAGTGCCAAGATGGTGCAGTAATAATTGATTTGTGCTGTCATGGCTTTCTCATTTCACAGTTCTTTAGTAAGTAAGCTTTAGTCAAGATATCTCTTCTACTTTCTGCATTGTGTTTCTGCAAAGGAAGTATTTAATCTTTGGAAAACTTAAACTATAAATGGACTAATTTGGTTGAGACCTTTCATGGCTTTGACCTGTTCAAGTATTTGGGGTCGAACACAGTATATATAAAATGAGAAGGAAATTACTAAAACTAACATTAAACTCCTCCTCTTTGAAAGAATCCCCACCCTGGCCAGTAATGTAAAGACCTTGCCATTTTGTTGTTTGGTTAATTAAGTGCCTAACATTACAGCTGGATTGCAAAGTAACTCTTGAGATTTTAATGAGGCAAGTCTGACAGCCTAAAAATCAGCCAAAACGTCTGGAAACTCAAATCATGGAATAAAACTGTTGCTTGATGGGGAGCCTGGATCCACTTTGCTTCATGCAGTCTGCTGCTGTCTTGGAGAGCATGAAAAAATAGCTTATGGCATGACTATCCAAGCAGAAGATAGCAGTGCTACCAACTGGGAGGAGAAGAATAGTGAAGAAACCTTAAAGTTGTCCAGAAGCACAAGATTTGGTTATAGGATAGGAATCAAATTCTCGTTGTGACAGGTGTGGCTCAGTAGAAGAATTTGGCATTTGAGGAAGAACAATTTTCTGTATTGCATCATTATGTGATATATGTCTGGTTTCCTCCAGGCATTGAAGCTGAGTGAAACTTGTTTTAGTGGGATTCCTGCAAATGTCATAGGTAATATTGGGTGAATGTATGAGGACAGAAGTATCCAACCCTCTTTAATCTTCTCTGCCACTTTGCTCTTTCAGTTGTTCTTGCTAATGGCTTGAGTAGTGATTCGCATCCAACCCAGTGAGGCTGGTTCATTGCTTGTTTTTACTCCTTTTAGCCACTTCTCCCTGTCTTACCAGTGTGATCTGTTTCTTCTGTGGTGCTACAGTATTGTTCTAGGCTGTACATGGCAGCTAGTTGTAAGGTTGCATAGTCAGCTCCAAAAATGTAGGGAAATAATGGGTAAATAATTCTAAAGGATCATTTATAAGTCGGGGAGTACTTTGGTAAATAACTAATTGGGAACTGGGCGTTACCTGTTGTGTTTGTGTGTAAGGTAACCAGTCACACAGTGTTTTATCTGCTAAGAACTTCTAATAAAGATTGCAAGTATTATTACAAAAGATTACATAAAAGGTCTATTATGCAACTGCACCAGCGATAAAAACCAAGCTATGTATATAATCACTGTGCAAAGAGCAGGTCTTTCATTAACTCTTGGTGTTGAGAAGGGAAGGGTGCTGGAGAGCTTTTTTGTGTTTTGGGGGGAAGGCTGTTGGGGTGTTTGGGTTTTCTTCTGTGTTTTGGGGGTTTGTTTGTTTTCCTCCAGATTCATGGGGTGCTAAATTCCCCACCAAAAATTTTATCCTGGTCTTCAGTTACTGTCTTTCAGAACTGAGTGTTTTTCCCGTTCTCTGACCTTCATATCATGAGTGTTTTTCATGCCTCCTATCCCTTGTAGCTGTCAAATCCTCACTAGTCATGCAGGTAGTCTGGAACTATAACTCAGACTTTCTAAGGTTCTGACTTCCTGCAGCAGTTTAGTCCCCAGTGATAGCCTCCTTCACATTGAAACAGTCACCTGCTACTCCTTATTTTAAGGTTTGTATAAAAATTGACAGCTCATGTTCATGGCTGTGTCAATCAGAGGTCTGGATTAATACTTAATAAAACCAGAGAACCCTTTTCTCCCATTACGTGATGGTTGATGGAAGGTGTGAAGGCCTGCTAGGGCTGGTGATTGAGCCAAGTGGTTGGTGGGGTTTTTTCCCCCTTTTTTTTTCCAGACTCTTGTCTGATAGAATCATGGAACAGTTTGGGTTGGAAGAGACCTTTAAAGGTCACCTGGCCTAGCCTGCCTGCAATGAGCAGGGACATCTTCAACTAGATCAGGTTGCTCAGAGCACTGTCCAGCCTTACGTTGAAGGTTTCCAGGGATGGGGTGTCTACCACCTCTCTGGCAACCTGTTCCAGTGTTTCACCACCCTCATTGTAAAAAATTTCTTCCTTATATCTAGTCTGGATGTACCCTCTTCCAGTTTAAAACCATTACACCTTGTCCTATCACAACAGGCTCTACTAAAAAGTCTGTCACCATCTTTCTTATAAGCCCCCTTTAAGTACTGAAAGGCTGCAATAAGGTTTCCCTGGAACCTTCTCTTCTCCAGGCTGAACAACCCCAACTCTGTCAGCCTTTCCTCATAGCAGAGGTGTTCCATGCCTCTGACCATTTTTGTGGCCCTCCTCTGGACCTGCTCCAACAGGTCCATGTCTTTCTTGTGCTGAGGATGCCAGAGCTGGATGCAATACCCCAGGTGGGGTCTCACTGGAGTGGAGTAGAGGGGGAGAATCACCTCCCTTGACCCACTGGTCATGCTTATTTTGATGCAGCCCAGGATATGGTTGGTTTTCTGGACTGTGAGTGTACATTGCCACCTCACATCTAGCTTTTCATCCACTAGTATCCCCAAGTCCTTCTCTGCAGGGCTGATAACAAATCCTTTCATTCCCCAGCCTGTATTGGTATCAGGGGTTGCCCTGGCTGAGTTGCAGGACCTTGCACTTGGCCTTGTTGAACCTAATGAGGTTGACATGGGTCCACTTCTTGAGCTTGTCCAGGTCCTTCTGGATGGCATCCTGTCCCTCAGGCACGATGGCAAGGCTCCACATAGTGGTATGAGAAGTGGAAAAAAAGGAATCATAACAGGGAATGGGATTTAATTTACAGCTCCAGGCAGCTAACAATGGGGGCAGTATTGCAAACAAGAAGTAGGAGCAGTTCCAGGAGGATGAGGGAGAAGTCTTCCAGGAGGAAACGCATCACAATGCACAGGAAGGACAGTGTTTTAACAGCTGTTGTTGAATACCTGTTTAGAGGCACACACACAAAAATATTTACTTCTCTGCCTCCACAGATGGACTCTGCTTCTGCATTGCCACATTCTTGTTTTTCTTCTCCCTCCGGAACTCTACTGTTCCTTAAAGTGGTTTAGTGTTTTGTAGAACTATCTGAGTATGGTAGAGGAGTTTAACTTTGAAATAAATTAGTAAAGCTGTTTTATGTAGGGTTATTTTTTTGCAAGAAAATTTGTTACTTTTGTATCTCTGAAGGATATGAAAAAGGTATAGTTCGTTTGTTTTAAGTGTTGAATAAATGTTTTGTAGCAGAAATTTGATGCCTTAATTGAAATATTATGCTGTGTATTCCTTTCCTCTGCAAGCAAAGATGTTTATTACAAAAATTAAATGTATATGAAGAAACAAGTCATATAATGACTTTTAGTCTTTCTTTCCGTCTTCAGACTGGTTACCTGAGCCTTAATGACAGTTTTGACCTTTTCTTGTCTATAAAGTATGGGGGAAGTATGATGAAAAAATTAGTATCGAAAGAGCAGAGAGTATGCATCTTGTTTCTCTGTGTCATGGAAATAGGCTTAGCAACCTTTCTTCTACCAGTGTCATGGTATCTCCTACGTACACTTTTGTTTAGTCAAGGAGGTGTTTCATACATCAAGATACAAAAATGGATTTTTAAAAAAATCTGATTAGTTGGCAGTCTGCTTGAAGACCTCCTTTATGTTGGTATTGCTTATTTGAAAAGAGCATTTAACTTTGTTTTTGAAAAACCATAATAGTAGTAGTTCTTGATATTTTGATTTTGCTGTTGTGCAGCAAAGTAATTTAAATTCTCATTAATTAGGTATAATATGCAAAATTAGAAACAAGTTTTCATTGTCTATGCTTGAGAATTTTACCCTTCTAGCATCTTGAACTTCTTCAAGCATAAACATATATGATGTCATTACAGGTTTTTTTTTACCTAGAAAGTGCTGCTTCCTGTTTAATGTGTTCCTGAGTTTGTGGATTCAGACTCAGTTGTCTCTGTATACCTTCAACAGTAGTGCCACAATTCAGAGGTTGTAGGTAAATTCAATTTTCTGGTGAAACACAGCAGTTTGACATTATGTCCTGTTATGTGGTTGTTTTGGTGTGTGTTTTTTTGGGTTTTTTTAACCCTGCTGACCCACCCTGATTTTTACCTAGAGTCTTGGCCATCTGTGATGGCTTCTTGATTCTCTGGAGAAGTGAGGAGTGTTTTCTGGGTGGCTCAGACCAAACTATAGGAAAATCTACTGAATCTGAAGTATAGAAGTCGCTTCTGTCAGTTCTGTATGCCGCACAGTAAATTGTTCTTGTACTCTTGGAACATGGGCATCATTCAGGGCTCTTTGTTGGTCACTGTTGAACTTGCTCAGCAAACATGCTCTGAGAGCTCTTCTTTTTTTTTTTTTTTGGCACTTCATGGACATCATTGCTGTATTTTTTTGTAATTGAGTGCTAGTTTTTTTTTTCCTTCCAGAGTAAAGGAAAGAAAGGAACATTCACCTAGGTACTTGTTCTCCAAATTAATGTTAAATGGTGTTGCTAGAGTGCTTATGTGACATTCCAAAGTTATTATGAGAATCTGGATATTGTGCTCTTGATTTTTTGAGAGCCTTTTCTTCACTGTTATATGAATTGTTATTTATTGTAAGATACATATCTAGAGGGAATTTATTGGGAAGTGGCTTGGACCAGCATTAGTGTTTCAAATGCCACTAAAACGTGAATGGTTGTACATTATGTTCAGAAAAAAATGGTTGATATATCTAACATTTATGGAGCCTGAAGCTGCAAGCTATCTTGTGGGATTTCTTATCCCTGGTGCATACAAGTAGTGTTTCCTACAAATAAGCCCGGGCTTTCCCTAGGAGGAGGATAACAGCAGAGAGCATTAGGCAGACACCCTCCAAATGAAATGTTGTCATAACTATTTTCACAAAACTCATCTGCATCCTTTTAAACTAATGTTCATTTAAAGTAAATGATCAAATAACTTAGACCAGTTGAAAAGACTGTGCTGAAGCAGAAAGGCTTATGTCCACACCAAGGGAGGAAGTGAGAAAAGACCTTTGCCTTGTGTATTTGTGTGTTTGCTGGTATGGTAGGGGGAGGATTTCAGATCACCTGTATGCTATATGCACGAAAATGGAGTTGGATGAATA
This sequence comes from Elanus axillaris, assembly GCA_026212715.1. Lineage (NCBI taxonomy): Eukaryota > Metazoa > Chordata > Aves > Accipitriformes > Accipitridae > Elanus > Elanus axillaris. The sequence continues at coordinate 30,591,090 of JANZLQ010000079.1, forward strand.
GAAGCCGTACAGAAATTATGTCTATTGATGAGTGTTTCTTTAAGGGATTATTCTTGCTCCTGTGTAATCTAGAATACTGCACAACATCCTCAGAAAATTAACCTTAAGTTGGTCTCAGTAAGTCCATTCAGTGTGCATGCAGTCTGTGGAGGGGAATTTGTATGAACTAACTCATCATTAGTCCTACATAATTCTGTCATCAAACAGCTAGGTCCTATGGTCCTTGCCATTCCCCTTCAGAACAGCAGCACTTTAAAATCTTAGCTTCCATCTGAAGACCAGAGGTGTGCCATTATATGGACCTTACTGGCTGTCACTATGTTAATAAAATACCCTGAAGTATTCAGAACACAAGTAGTATGTAGATCCACCAGAGCTTAGCAGTGTTGTGCTGTCCTCTTTCATCTGATAGTAGGAAATAGTTAAGTTTGGACTAAGTATGTCCCTTATGTTTGATCTTTTGGCTGTGGGGATCCTATGAGAGTTTTGAGCTATCAGTGTAACTTCTAAATGCTGAGTTACATATGTTTGTTGAGAGAGTGTACTTGAATTTATGCTCCGGAAGCACTTGAATGGGAGAACAGCAGGCCCAGTGGCTTTCCAAATTAGAAAATGCTGTGGAAAATTTGTCTTTTGGAGAATGTACTGGTGGTGTTTGTAGCAAAGTTTACAAGTTTCTGAAAATGAAGATGCTAAGTCCTGTGAGCAGTTCATTTCGATGATTTGCTATTAAATCTAAAGCTTCTTAATTCTTAACTTGTACACTAAATGTGTGGGGTTTACTCTGTTCTATTTGGTAGCATTTTCTTTTCTTACTTTTGAAAATCTCTTAACATTCAAGTAAAAGAAAATAACCTTTTCCTTTCTCCCACAGATCCAGACGTTTAATGTTGAGGCACCATGCCAGACTGTGGAAGATTTAACGAATGGGGTTGTGATGGCACAGGTTCTTCAAAAAATGTAAGAAATTATTTAATGAATTAAATACACACAGTTCCATTGTCTATACATTTTTCTGTATCTAAGTGTATTTTAGTTCAAACTTGGCTGGCATTCCATAAGGATATGGCTTTTCCTATGCTTAGATAGTACTTTAATCTGGAACATGACTAATATGTTTTTTTTCTGTAGTTTTCAGATAACTATCTTAAATGCAAAAAAAAAGTAAAGTTTTGGTTTAGGGAGGCATTCAAGTGTGAGCTTACTGCAAAGTAAGTTGGATTAAAACTAAGTTTACAAATTCAAACTTTTAAAAAAGTTGGAACCAGTGCAGGGTAAGGTGTTGGCCCTGGTCATTGTTGCAAACTACAGTCAGTGTACCAGTAATGTTAGAATTAGTTTCATACAATAAAACTTCTGTGATAAACTGAATGGAACTGTCAGTTCAGTTGTTTGCAAAGATACTATGTTCTTTACAGTAAATGAAGGAATAATAGCTGTTACACTAGATAATGGTTTTGTTCTTTTGAACTTTAAGATCAAATAGGATACAATGCATTAGTTCAACATCTCGGTGTCATCTTGGATGTTTCTGGGGACTACAGATATGCATCTGAAAGGTAGCTATATGCAGAATTACCTGTTTGCACAGAAAAACAACTTTTTATTGTTCATTAGAAACTTAAGCAGCATTTACTAAAGTCAGCAGTCCAAATTAAGCATGCCAGTTCCTAGAGACCTGTTGCTGTTTTTTTTTAAAAGGATACACTTTATTCCTTTTAATGTGAAGAGGGTACTGTCTGGAGTCTAAATGCAGAATGAAATGTTTTTTGTGTAATTGGTTGAAAATGAAGAATAAACAGGAACAGAATATATATGAACAGTTTTCTGTTAGAGTTCTTCCAGTTTGCATCAAAGAATTGTAGATGAGTTGAGGCTGAAAGACATCTCTGGAGTGTTTAATTCAACTCACCTGCTCAAAGCAGAGTCTGCTTGTATTCAGTTGGATTTTGAGTATGGAAGGATAGAGACTCCACAGCCTCTCTGGGCTACTTGTTCCAGTATTCAATTGCCCTCACAGTTTAAAAACAAAACAAAAAGCTGGGGACAGTTGTTTTTTTTCTCTATGTTCATATGGAAGTACTTGTCTTCAGTTTGTGCCCACTGCCTCTTGTCTGTTCACTGGACACCACTGAGAAGATTATGTGAGGGTATAAAGAAGGAGCCATCAGGTATTTATGCACAGGATTGACAAGATCCCACTAAACTTTCTCTTCTTGAGGCTAAACAGGCACAGCTTACTCAGTTTCACCTCATAGGGCAAATGCTCCAGTCTGTTAATCATCTTAATTGCCTTTTGCTGAGGTCCCTTGTATGTCCAAGTCTGTCTCAACCTGGGGAGCCCAGGACAGCACTTCAGATGTCATCTCAGCAGAGCTGGGTAGTACCTCCCTTGGCCTTCTGGCAGTATTCTTCCCTATGCAGCCCAGGATGTGGTTGGCCTTCTTGGCTACAAGGACTCATTGCTGGAATGTGTTCAGCTTGGTTTCTACCAAGCTACTTCTCTGCAAAGCTGCTTTCCAAGCAATGACCCCCATAATATACCAGTGCATGGGGGTTGCACTTTGCTGAAATACATAAGGTTCCTGTCAGACCAGTTCTCCAGCCTGTTGAGGTCCTTCCAAATGGAAGCACAGCTATCAGGTGTGTCAAACACTCCTTCCAGTTTTGTATTATCTGAAAACTTGTGCTCTGTTCCATCATCTAGGCCACTATTAAAGATGTTTAAAAGTATTGACCCCTTGGGTATGCTGCTAGTGGACTGACCTCTAGCTGGACTTCATGCTGCTGCTCATAACCCTTTGAGCCTGGCAGTTCAGCCATTTTTCAACCCACCTTACTGTCCACTTACCCAGGCCATGTTTCATCAGTTTGTCCATGATGATGTTATCCTGATCAGGCAGTCTGTAGTGGGCAGCTATAACAATGCCATCTATGTTGGTTTGCCTGGTCATCCTGACCCATAATCTCTCAGCTGGCTCATCATTCATCCCAAGACAGCTCATGCATTCCTGGTGCTCTTTCACATAAAGGGCATCTCCCTGTGTTATGGTTTATGCCCAGCCAGCAGCAAAGCACTATGAAGCTGCTTGCTCACTCCTCCCTCTCAGTAAGATGGGGAGGAGAAAATATGATGCAAGTGAAAGAAGGAGCTGCCAGTTCACAGGAAGAAAAAACGGGGAAGCAGGAGGTCTTGATGTAGCCAAATATTTCAA
>JANZLQ010000079.1:30601572-30666105 GCA_026212715.1 Elanus axillaris
GGTGTCTCTCGGCTTTCAGTGGGGGAAGTAGTGGAGTGTTGGGTTCTGGGTGGTGAGCAGTTGCACTGTGCATCACTCATTTTGTATATTCTTTTATTTGTATGCTTATTGTTGTTTGTAACTTTTCTTTTTGTGCTGCCCCAGTAAATTGTCCTTATCTCAACCCTCGAGGTTCCGTTTTGTTTTTTTTTTTTTCTTTTCTCTTTCTGATTCTCTTCCCCATCTCACCAGAGGGGGTGGGGAGAGTGAGTGAACGGCTGCATGGTCCTTTGTTACTGGCTGGGCTGAAACCATGACACTTATGTATGTCTGATGACATATATAAAGGTGTAGGTAGCCCAAGACTTCCATCAAGACACTGAAGGCCAGATGCATGTGTTACTTTTATTGCAGCAGTAGCTGAGAAAAGCTGCCTAGTTGCTATTGAAGTATAGCCTTCCAGAGTGGAATGAGTTGGAGCTGACCCTGAAATCCTGTTATTCTTCCTCAGTTGATGCTTTTATTGTTGAAAATCGGGGATGCAATATTAGCCATCCAGTCAGTCCAAATATAATTCTGCTTGTGGGCAGTAGTTTATGCTTACCCATGTTGCTTCTTATTACAATGAAAATTTTGGGTCAGGAGTTGGTATATTCATGGCACTGCAGCCTTGGAGCAGCTGAAGATGTTAGTGACCAAGTGCAATCCTTAAAGTGGCAAGATACAGTCCTTAAGAAGGTCCCATTGGTCTTTGTTGCTGGTGAACCACAGGTAATTAGGCATATCTGCTTTCTCACTCAGCTGCATAAACAGTTTGCACTTGTGAGTCTGTTGTAAGCAAGGCTCACTTGGCTCTTGGCAATTCCCAGAAGACCCATATGAAAGATACTGGTGTGCTTTTTGAACCTCAAACGGAACCAAGTGGGGCTACATGAGGCTTGAACACTCATTTTTTTTTCATTACTGTCCAGATCATTTTGTTGTGGTGAGTGGAAGTTATGCAAATTAAGACTTTTTGCAGGGAGAACCATTTTTTTCATGTAAAAACAATGTGAGCCTTCATCTCTAGTAGATCTTGAATGTATTCAAATCAATTTCATTCTTAGGTTTACTTGTCTTCTGAGGGCAGAGAGGCTATTTGAAAACATCTATTTCAGAACCAGATGAAACTCTGGATAAGACATTGCTTTTTCTGTTTCATAATTTAAGATTCTGTCATCTGTGCTAGAACTGCACTGTTGTTGAATGGGAGTAATTTGGAGTCATCAACTTAACTAGTAATTAAAGCTGTTCTTCCAGCTATATGTTTGCAGATGCCATGTCAGAGGAAAGGAAATATGCCGTAATCTTCACCAGAGAATGTGTAAAAAGAGCGATTGGAATGTGTCAGTAGAGAAATGTTGCTGTTTGCGATCTCTCTCCATTGCCATGTATTTTATCATGGGCTGTTTGCAGACCTTGATATGTTGTGAAGACATTGTGGGCAAGATAGAGTACAGGAGATACTGTGCATCAGGTACAATGTGTGGCTACAGAGTCTGTGCCCTAATATAAGTATCGATGTAATTGTTGGTTTACAGCATATATGATACAGATGTCACTGGAATCTCCAGACATATTCATAGTTTCCTTGAACTTCTGCTAAAAGATTTCATGGCATCTTGCCCTCAGAAAAAGAGCTCAGACCAGAACCCTTCCATCTGTAGAGGATACAGCAGTAAATCTAACAGTACTCGGTGGCAAATGCAGCTGTGTACATCCAGAAATTAGAGTACTTCACATGAAACTGTAACTTTGGCCTACCACACTGACTCTTAAGAGCCTTATGCCTACAAAAAAAGAAAGTTGGGATTTTTCCCCCCTGACTATATTAACTTTATATAGTAGATGAAATAGCCTTTCCTTATATCATGTTGACCCACTCCTTTAAAAACAGTTACTTATAGTGCATTCTCTCTCCTTAGTTTTGATAATAGCCTTTTCAAAATTCTGTATGATATAAGAAAAATTTGACTTAAGTGAACAGTAGAAAATGTTAGCCTTTTAGATGATCTTGGAACTTGGGGGCAAGAGTCTTGGGAGTTGTCTTGAAGAAGCAACTTACAGAGTGGGCTTGTGAGAAAAAGGAAGACAATCATAGAATCATAGAATGGTTCGGGTTGGAAGAGACCTTAAAGATCATCTAGTTCCAGCCCCGCTGCCATGGGCAGGGACACCTTCCACTCAAAGCCCCATCCAGCCTGGCCTTGAACATTTCCAGGGATGGGGCATCTACCACCTCTCTGGGCAACCTGTTCCAGTGTTTCACCACCCTCATAGTAAAGAACTTCTTCCTTACATCTAATCTAAATCTACCCTCTTTCAGTTTAAAGCCATTACCCCTTGTCCTGTCATTACATGCCCTTCTAAAAAGTCCCTCTCTGGCTTTCCTGCAGGCCCCCTTTAAGTACTGGAAGGCCACTATAAGTTCTCCTTGGGCATGTCTCTTCTCCAGGCTGAACAACCCCGACTCTCTCAGCCTGTCTTTGTAGGAGAGGTGCTCCAGCCTTCTGATTGTTTTTGTGGCCCTCCTCTAGACCTGCTACAGTAGGTCCATGTCCTTCTTAGGTTGGGGGTTCCAGAGCTGGATGCAGTACTCCAGTTGGGGTCTCATGGGAGCAGAGCAGAGGGGCAGAATCACCTCCCCTGACCTGCTGCTCACACTGCTTTTGATGCAGCCGCAGGATATAGCTGGCTTTCTGGGCTGCAAACACAAAAGAGACTGAAGATGTTTACAGAAATAGAAGTATACTCTACAAGCAGTAGGTGTTCTACTGTTCTTTATCTTGATTGCCTTGTCAAAAGTGCAGAAGACAGAAAAACTTCTAAGGAAGGGTATTCACAAAAAGATTTGTCTAGGGTTAGCACGAAAAGAGATTTGCAAAAACTGATAGTGTTTGGTAGATGAAATAATAGTACAGTGTGTTCTCAGTAGTAAGTACTTAACTTGAGTGATACTTTTAAACTCTTCTCACTGTATAAAAACAACATGTATTGTTCAGTCCCAAGCTTCCCATTTAGAATTTGAATATCTGTAAGCAGTGTATAGCAGTAGGGATAAATAATATGTGGAAAAGTAACAGTTTTTGTAACACTTTCAAGTAATGCAGGCAAATATTGCTCTAGCACCAGCTGATTAGATGAAGAATTTAGAGACGGAAAAACTGGCAAACCGCATTCCAAATACAGCAGCTTCCTCAAGTATTAGCTATTCATGGCACACAGATGGAACTGTGCTGTCAACAAGGTGTAAGGCATTAGAAAAGTGAGTAGTAACAGGATTCTGAACTACTATATACAGGCCATGTATGGCGTACAGAGGTAGTCATTTAAATAACCTCAGACAGAGATAGGAGCTTTATCACTAAGGTATTCTCACAGTTTCTATAACGTGTTTTTAATGAATACTCTATTTAGTCATTTAAATAACCTCAGACAGAGATAGGAGCTTTATCACTAAGGTATTCTCACAGTTTCTATAACGTGTTTTTAATGAATACTCTATTTTTTGTGTTTCAGAGATCCAGCTTACTTTCATGAAAATTGGCTGAACAGGATCAAAACAGAAGTAGGAGATAATTGGAGGCTAAAGGTATTTGACTTACTTTGCTTGTCTGCAAATCTGTATTTAAGTTCTTAATACAATATTTTATCTAAACATTAGCATATTCCTAGATTAAGACCTTGCTCTATAGTACAGCATTTTGAATTTTGGACCATTCTAGTTACACTTACTTGGGTTTTTTTTGTTATAGTCCTGCGCAGTTTAGCGAAGAAAAGACATTTTGACTTTGTAATTAGGTTTCAATAATTTAAAAGGAAAATATTAAAATAATTTTTTGCATCAATTACCACTCTTTGTTTTTCAAATGTTGAATGAAAGGTTTTTTAAAATGCAAAGTGTGAAAGTAGCATTAAAAAAAGACTTTTGAGAAGCAGCTCCATAAAAAGAACAGAATAATAAGCACTTTATTTAAACAAATATGGCAAATTGTTGTTTCCTTTTCCTTTGTCAGGTCTCCACAACTACTGAGCTTTAGGACAGGAAGTTGTGTTTTTTCTTTGTTGTCTGTACTTGGCATGTTTTTTAACTATGGTCTATTTGCTTGGTCATTTGTATCACTTTTTATTCTAGTGCTTTCTCTGCAAACCTTAAGGCAATAGAATTTACATTGCTGTGGCTGAGGAGCATTTTGATTTATAAAATCTGAAGAACATAGTTTTACATGCAGCTGTTAGTGTAGTTTCTGACCAGTTTTGTTCAGAGAATGATACATGTACCTTTCTAAATTGCCATTTCCAGCCTGACTACTTGGGGAAACAAAATTGTGAGTTTGTCTGTTAGTTCACATTTCCTATAAAAACATCTTGTTCTGGCCACCAAAATCCCTTCTTAGCACCTGGGGAAGGGCTACAAGTTGATTTCCAGTGAAATGCTCTACTACTTACAGGCTTATCAACATCACTGGCTAAACTGAAGGGATGCACATGAAGTGCCACCTGAGACAAGGATAGAGCATACTGCTGCTGTATATGTTTTGACTTGGCCAGCAGACCTGTCACCATGGTCTCTGCTCTTTGCCCAGCTGTGTGCAAGTCTGGGCTGCTTTAGAATGTTTTGTCTACCATGGCTGCCAGCAAAAAGGTGGGTACATTGATGAGGATTTATTCACTGGCTGGTGAATAAAAGACAGGATCCCTAAAAAAGCTTTGTTAGTTCTGCTGCTTGTAGAGCAGTTAGTTTAAATGAACTTTTCAAAGTAGCATATGGAATTTAAACTGAAGAGCTGGATACAAGGTTTCATTTTTCTCTAAAATAATTCTGTGGCTTTTTTCTAAGGAATATTGAAGTCTTGGGTATTAGATTTGGAGAGCAACAAATTTAGAGCTGTTTGTTATAATAGCATTTCAGGTGATTGAAAGCAGAGCAGCAGCTTCTGTAACTCTCATGGAGCTTGAGGAATAAATTTTTTTGTCTCCCACCAACTTGGCAGATACTAAGGCTTAGCAGGTGTGAAGTGAAGGAAAAAAAAAAGCTGAGCAATCTAGTAACTTCCTTATGTGGTTGAGGTTGGAAAAACATCAGGTCAAATTTCAGTTTCTTGCTGATGTCATTCCTTCTTGTTTTTCATATATCCATGTAAATAAGAACTAAAGACTGAGTATTTCTTTGTTTGAGAAATGTATACTCCAGCTTTTTGTATACATTTTTTATGTACCACTTCCCTTTTCATGAAGAATACTAGAAGACACAAATGCGATGTTTTAACTCCTATTTTGTAACCAGGAATATCATTCTGTACTTTGCCAACTGTTCTTCTTTATATGTGAGTAAACACAGTAATCTAGTTCTTCAAATGTCTATCAGTCAATCCATCGTTTATAGTCTGGCTTGTAGGAACACTTTCAATCTGTGCACTTCTATTCGTTTGTCACTAGATTGTAAATGTAGGCAGCATACTTCTGCATGACTTGGATGATACAGATTTCCCCACATATTTTAAGAAACACCATGAGAAGTAATTGGGTTATCTCACTACCTCACAAGTCATGGTAATGAATTGAATTGTATTCTTGTTGCTAAACATGATTGCTCTTTGCCTCCAGCATCATATGGTGTTAATAGTCTCTACTTGTACAAGCTCTCAGTATTATGGACCACATAAAGGAGCCACCCTAGTAATGGAAATAAGTTAAAAAAACCAAACCAAAATGTAGTATGCAATTAGTTGAACTTTGTGGAACAGTGGTTAGGAGGGCCTGATAGATACTAGTGTAGGCCTGATACAGCCCTCCCAACCACTCTTGAAAGAGATACTCAAAATCATGCAGTTAACTTTGAATTGGACACTGTCCTGTATGAGGAATAAACAAGAATGTCTCAGCTATCTTTTTTTTCTCCTTACTTTCTAGTAATTGGAAGAATGCAATCTCATTAAAAATACTTTTCCTGTTGCTGTATCAGTTCAAAACAAATGTGTAAATTCATGGGGATGTTGTTACATTCTTGGTTTCAGGGCAGGTTGTCTGATTTGAGAGAATGAGCAATGCACCGGACGGAGAAAGGAAAATGTTAGAATTCGGGGGCCTGGCAAGTAGGAAACATTGCACAAGCATTCTGTGTATTATAGCTGAACAGATCTTTGTCTACTATGTTTAGTAGAGAAACATGTTGTTACTTCTTTGGGGTTAAAATTTCTGGGGCATAGCATACATCAGAGTACACAGCAGTTTATGTTTTCCCTTGGGCAACAAAAAACCCTACTTCTCACTGCTGCCTTAACTGCAATTTTATGTTGTGGTAAAAAAAAAAAGGAAGAAAGGCAAAGACTTATCTCTTTCCTGATGTACAACTAAACACTTTAATGTAGTCAAACTGTGTACACACTAGTATTTCATGCTGAAGAAGACATTCTGAAGATGGAACGGCCTTTATTGAAAATGGGAGACAGCACAGAAATTCTGTTGGCAAAATTTTGCAGGAATGAAATTTCCTAATCAAGAAATAAGAAATAGTTCAATGTCAAGTCGTACAGGAATACCAGTAATAGAACAGAATTTTAAACAGTTGATGGTGTGATACTCACATGTCAGTTTTGGCAATTATGGACTAAGTTGTTGGTTGACCAATGATGGGGATAAAACTGACACCCTTCCCCCCTGCCCCCACTCAGTATGGTCATATGTGGCTTGGGAAAGGAAGGAAATACAATGTTCAGTTTGATTTCTGACTTCTGCTGGACTCTTTGCTTTGGCATTCAGACTACAGCATCAGTTTAAAGTACAATTTTACAGATGTTTATAGTAGCAATACTGTGTTCTGTTACTGAATAGCACCTTCAAACAATAGCCACTAGACTTCCTGCAGCTCATACAGTTTGAATGCCTTGTTTGATACAATATTGCAAAATGGAATAACCAATGAAATTAGAGCACAGACTACTTAGTACTGTAATACAAGTAAACAGACATGATTTTTGAGAATTAATTTTGACTCCCTGCAGTAGTACAGTTATGTCTGCTCTGAATTCTTCTACAGTACAAGCTGGGTTGACTGGTGAAGTAATGGTAGTTAGTTTTCAGTATACAGTATCATCTTTCTGCTATTTCCTTGTTCCTTTGCAAGGGTAGCACTTATTCATGAGCAGCTTTTTAGAAGTTTTCTTTTCTGGTAAGGGTGGAAGCCTGTCATGTGAATGCTTCTTGCTTGCAGAAAAACAGAGATTATAGGTGTATTGTAAGCCAGCATTCATTTCTGTCAAAGATAATTAACAACTGAAATATTTAATTCTGTTTCACAGTACCCTTAATTCCAAAGTCAACAATGTCTCCAGATATAAGTTTAATGTGGGAATGCTCTCTGTGTTCAGAGCCATATTTAATATTTTTTTTCTTGTCATTTAACTCAAGGAAATGTCTGTATTTGTTCTTTTGAGGATTTCTTTTTGCAGAAGACAGGTTGGTGGGGGATAACCCCCAAAGCTAGTGGTGCAGTCTCTGTTTAGTCTCCATTTATAATCAGTGAAGAGACAGGCTCCCACAGATTGCAGTTTAGTGCAGAAACCTAATGTATGTGTTGGGAATGATGCATGCACACTCTTCCTTCCCTCCTTTGTCCCTGCCCCTTTTAAGTGCAGCAGGGAAGAAAATGTACCTTAATTAGATATATGAATTTGATTAAGAATTCTCTTACTGCTTGCAAGTGTGCCCTAGCAACACCTCCAGAGGTTACAAGGTTCTTAATTATAAACTGTGAAGGGAAAGACACATCAGGACTTGAAATGTACAAGGATAAGTCAATTTATGCAGAGCCTTCAGCACAAACAAGATTTCAGTCATCCATGTGATATAACACATAGCTGTTATAACATTAGAGAGAAAACAAGAGGTAGATAACCCATACTCCCTTCTTGTTAGCCATCACAAGCTTAAGGGCATTTTTACTGTCCACCTCATCAGGCTTTCCTTTTATTGCTCAAATATATTCCTAAGGAGAGAAATCTAGACAGACTACCCTACAGACCCTCAGGTTTGAAAGGGAAAGTAGATGGTATTTAAATAAAAATAGAGGTTTGATACAACAGGTGAGGAAAAAGAAAATCAGAGAAAAAACCTGCAAATACTGAGTCATATGGTGTTGCCAGACCATGTGTTGCCTTCAGTAACCCAGGGCACATCATCTCTGCTTTCATTCCAGTCAGTTTACCAGGTTAATGCTGTGTAATAAAGGTCAGTCTCATGCTGAACAGTGTGTGCCAATTATGTAGTACTATACTACAGCCAAGATAGCTGTAAACTGAGAGGGTAATGATCATTTAACATCAGGAACATCCACACAGCTCTGCTGTGGATATTAGTGAAATTTAGGTGTTCAAAGAATCAATGATAACATGCAAGTTCCCTTGTGGATGCATTAGTTCAAAGTGGATGGCCTCTACTTGGTATTATGAGACTGGGAAAATAAAACAGGAAATGACAGATGGAAGAGAGATTGAAAATTAATAGAGATTAATCTAGAAATAATTAATAATCTATTGTGAGTTGCAACAGCTTTTGAAGTAGAATAAACCATTGTTGTCACTTTGACCCCCCAGTAAGTATCATGTCTTTTCCAACAGAGGTACAGGTGCAGGGCATGGATATGAAAGGGGTTGGGAGGGTAATAATGTTCACGCTTTGTATGGAAAAGGAGGAATTCAGCTTGCTGATGCAAGCAAATAAGCATCCATGTGATAAAGGACTGTCTCCAAAGGATGATAGAATGCTTCATAGTTATGACTGATACTGGAAATTCTCTGTGGTGTGTTCTATCATTGCATGATTTAATGGTCTTTGTTAACTAGTTATACTTGGGTTTTCCCCGTGTGCTTAAGAAAAAGAAAATCTGAACAACCATCACCTGCTGTAATTTAGAATTCTGATGTAGTTGGTTATATTTAACATTTTCTTGTGCTGTTGTTCACTTTCATTCATCTCTGAAGTCTTCCTTTTAAGAACTTACGCTGTGACCTGACAAACATTACTAGAGCTACTGAGTTGCATCTCAAAATAGAAAACATTTGTGGTAGTTTCCCCATGATAATTCTCTGCTAGTGGCAGTAGAACCATCTAAGTGTATTGACTGCAGACAAGTTTAAGAAAAAAAAATTAAAAAAAGAGAGCCCTCTGAGTAATACTGGAGATCATTGTTAAGTTTAAGCCAGTCTATAAAGAAGCTGCTTTAGCCTTATAATTGTGTGATTGCATGCTAGATAGAACAATGGTACAGTTAACTCTTGAAAGCAATTTATCCTAGTACTGCTGATTCATAGGACCTTAAAGATAAGATTTTTTTTTTTCCAGTTTGCTGTTTTCTTTTTCCAAGGATGCTGCCCTGTATGTTAGTTTTGATGACAGATTTTGATCAATATAGATTTTGTTCAAGCGTCTCAACTCAAAGCTCTATGGACGTTATATGGAGGAAGATGACTCTGTTTAAGGGATTTTAATTCAAACAATGTTTGCAAAAGAAGGGGAAAATAAGTATTTTGTAGGTGGGTAGTTCCATTTTGTTTCTTATTTTTGGGGATTATGTTCAAGTTCAAGGTTCCTCGCAATGTTCTCATTGGTAAACTGGACTTAAATTCTGCAACATGACCTTTGAGTTTCTGTGGCACTTTCTGCAGCAGATTCAGGTAAATTATAAACTGCAAGTTTTTAATGAATCAAGCTTGACAATTATATTCCAATCAGTGCAATATTCTTTTTGGTGATTTGACATGAAAATAAAATTCTTTACATTTCTTTACATTCTTAAATCTGTTGCAGACTTTGGTTATGATTGTGCATACCATTTGAGAGGTGGTGGTGATTGCTTTTGGGCAGACAGCTAGCAGATAATTGTAGTTCTTACAGAAACATGTGTTACGTGTAATATTACGGAAATAGTATGTGTTTTGGAGTAGAAGGTGTAAACCTGAAAGGAAACCCAAGTATTGCACTGTTATGGGAGGGACAGTAAATACTGTTACATACTTGCTATCATGTAGTATCTCCAGTTCTCATTCTAGGTAGTCAGAATATTTGATGAGTCACTTTTGAAATCCAAGTTAATTTTTGGTTCTTATGTGACTTAAAGTTCAGTGATTATGAAGACAATCAGGATGCTTTTATATCTTAAGTGGTCAGCTATTGCCACTTGTTTCCAAAAGAGAGTGGATTAATTGGAACAAGGTAATCAGATCGTTATCACTTTGGATTTCATGGCTAAGTCTTTTAGTGTGTGTGTAGCCTGTTCCTTTCTTGAGATTCTTAGACTGGATTTTGCTTTCATCACCTAATTTTGTCTATTGACTGTGGTGAAGTGTTGAGTTTGTCCCTGGTGGATCATATTTCCTGTTTTTTCTAGTGTTTCCTCAGATCTTTCGGAAGATAGATGGCTTCTGTCAGTGGACAGAATCTCCTAGCTGGATATTTTTGGAATGTAATGAATAGAAGTTTCTGTGGGCTTTAAAGACAGTTGAGATTTGAGAGTTTTTACTCTCCCTTCATTACAGATCCACAGTTTGCCTCTGTGGCTGCTGTTGTCAGCAACAGTACTTTGCGAATCCTAATTCAGTCAGGTTCAGTCCTTGCAGAAGCTGTTAATAGCCTTCCAATCTAAATGATTCTATGAAAAGACACTTCAGATCATCAAGTCCAACTGTATACTTGGCACTGCTAAGTCCACCACTGAACCATGCCCCTAAGTGCCATGTGCACACATCTTTTAAATACCTCCAGGGATGGTGACTCAATCACTTCCCTGGACAGCCTGTTCCAGTGCTTGACAACCCTTTCAGTGAAGAAACTTCTCCTAATACCCAATCTAACCCTCCCTTGGTACAACTTCAGGCTGTTTCCTCTTGTCCTATTGCTTATTACTTGGGAAAAGAGGCAAACACCCACCTCGCTACAAACTCCTTTCACATAGTTGTAGAGAGTGATATGGTCTCCCCTGAACCTCCTTTTCACCAGGCTAAACAATCCCGGTTCTCGCGGCTGCTCTTCTCTCACAGGAGACAGTGTGCTGCTACTATTATCTAAATTCCCTGCTTAAATACTTTCATGTTAATTAGTGGGAATCTGTAGCAGTTACTTTCAGCAAACCTTTTTTCTATATATTACGTATGAGATCTGCTGGGCATTTTTATAATTTTTAAATGCACTCTTTATCTTTGAGACTTGATGTAAATGGGTATTTGCCAGAAAGGGAGCAGTACTCAGTGCTGGAGAATTGTGGCATAGATTCTGTACAGCAGGAGACACTTAACTGATGCCATTGTTTATGCAAGTGAAGAGAAGCTGTCTTTGTATGGCAGTGAAGGCATTGCTGAGAAATGTGAATTTTGCCTTGATATTGTAAGACAGGCATTCAATTGTAAAGAACTGGGGATGTGTGTGTGAACAAAAACGAAAGAACTGAGAGGAGTAACTCATGAGAGTTAATAAATTAAGCTTACATAGGTGGGAAATAAAGGAAGATAGTGAGCAGTAGCTGGTTTTGGTTTGCAAGAAGAGGTTTATCTCTACAGAAGGTAGATCACTCGGATACGTTAAGAGAGGACAGGAGGAAAAGAATGTTTCAACTTCTGGGTACAATGATAATCCTAAGATAAACAAGTACTCCACAAAAAATTCATGCTATAGGGTCTGATCTAAAGCCTATCCAAGACAATGTGATGTTTTTCATAAATTTAAATGGGTTCTGTCAGTTAATAAGGATTTGTGATCAGGTGTCTGGAAGTCTGATCATAAGGGACTATTGCATAACTTTCATGATTCTAAATTAAACTGCTCAAACAGAAAGCCTCATTGTGCAAATAGATATAATAGTATGATTCTTTTGTGTGATTCTTCTGTGATTGCCTACTTTATGATCATTCTCTGTAATTTATTCCCTGCATTTATTGTATTTCCTCCTTCTTGTCAAATAGGTAAGCAACCTGAAGAAAATTTTAAAAGGAATATTGGATTACAACCATGAGGTAAGAACTGTTTTAAGTTATGGATATCTACATTCCTTTTTGTTACATATTTCAGTTAACCTGTTTAATGTAAATTAATGTTCTACTGATTAAGTTCTGACTTTTTTTGCAAAATATTTGGCATACAGAGTGTTTCATGGCCTATTCCCAGGTGTTAGCCTTCTCTAAAACTTCTCATGTGCTTTATTGAATACTCAGACCTTCCAGAGGAGTCTGGGGTGCAAATCTGTCAGACAAACAGTAGATGTCTTTGCTGACTATGTTCTGATGATGGAATTTAACAGGACCTGTGCTTGATTTTTTTTATCCCCGGGGGGNNNCCCCCCATCTGCTCCAGCTAAAGACTGCCTCTTTCCTTTTTTTTTCTCTTGAGGAGAGAGAGTAAGGAGCATTTTCAGATTCTCCCCACATTAAAATTTTCACTAAAATGTTTTAATCCTGGGATATTGGAGTCTGCCTTTGGCATTCCCTCTTAGGCTATTGAGCAAACTCAGAAATAAACCACTTCAGAGGAGATACAGTACAGTATTTTATTTCTGTGGTGAATCTTCAGCTGAAATAATGCTTTTAGTTTCAGTGATGTTTTGAGGCAAATTAAGCCGTACAGGCTGCAGCACAAAATCCATAATATGTATCTTCTGGACATTGCTTGTCTCAAAATAGCAGCTTGCCATAAATGCTTCTGATAGGAAGATACTTGTTAATAAACCTAAGTCTTTAAAAATGAACAGATTTTCAGAAAGAAAAAATTAGACTTAAGCTCATATTCAATAAATGGTCAGGTATCCAAGTTGAAGTAAATTTTGAAAATTGATGGTTAAACAAACTGGTCATAACTGGCAATTCTAGAAAGGAAGAAATAGGGCTTTGTTATAGAGATTTAATATTACTTTGACAGTGATGCCAGCTTTCTGCTACTTTATGATGATTAAGTTTGTGGTGTGAAAAACTTTACTACTACACAAGTTTTCAGCTGTTTCAAGCTGATTAAGTTCTGCAAAGGTAATGTATGTTTATAAGCTTGAATGGATTTTGGTTTGGTTTCTGGTTATTTTTTTCTGCTGAGGCAATGCTCGTGCTGATAAGGGAGATGATCTGGATTCTACTATGAATCCTGGTTATGTTTTCCTCAACCTGATTTCCTCTCCTAGCAGTCATCTTCTACAAAAATACAGATGTTGAATGTATATGGATTTTACCTGATGTAGCTATAAGCCTTTGAAAAGTATATATGCTGATTTTCTTCATCTTCAAAAATTAAAAAATTTGTATTGCATTCAGGAGGACAGTCTTTCAATAGCTATCCTACATTGCTGTCTTTGTCAATTTGGAAGAACAAAGTTACCTATTTTTGTAGCTTACATGCTTTGTTATGCCCCAGTAATCTTGCTGCAGATTCTGCTTCCAGAGCTCTGCTACTCTGGAATTAAAAATTCCATTCTTTTGTAAAGATCTTTTATTTTTTAAACAGGGAGAAAAATGTTGTTCTTCATCTCAAGATATTTATTGTAGAGTCTATCCTTCGTTTTCATATTTCAGTTTTGTTTTTTTTTTTTGTTGAAAGAAACATGAGATACAATTTTAATTCGAAGTCCTCTGTTTACAACTTCACATCCTTGGCTTCATAGTGGCTGCTGATATGCCTCTTCCCTTCAGCTTTCTTCGACAGCAGTTACATTATCAGTAATAAGCCGTTGTAGTATTATTAACTTAAATTCAGCATTGTGTTTGAAAGAAATTCAGGAACTAAAGACCAATATATAAACACATATCAGATTTGTATAATTCAAAGAATATCGTGCTCTACTGTATCATTGCAGTCTACATACAAAGGTAGTATTTTCCATTGTACTTCATGCATTCACAGAATTCTTGTTTTCTCACTAGAATGACCTAAAGGAAGTCTTTTCCAACAAGAATGAATCTGGGTCTTTTAAAGTACACAGAGATTTTTAGTAGTGTTGGTGCTCATTCTTTGAGAAAGCTGTTTAAAAAAAAAAAAAAGCCACAATACAAAACCTACCAAGCAAAACAAGAACAAACTCAACCACAACAACTCCACAAAGCCCAACCCTGGAAAACTTTTGAATGGCTTGATCTCCGTGTGTTCTTCGTATGCTTCTGTTAAATGGTTTTTATAAACACCTTTACCAGATTTTCTGTTTTTCTTGAGTATGAACACAGAAAAGGGCATCCAGCAAACAAATGACTGATTCCCTCCATAGTAATTGTTTCTTTATTGCACCCTGCTTAAGAAGTGACAGTTTCTTTTTATCTGCAATTAATGTGTCAGATGTGTTTAATTCCATATTTCATATTCATGTTTTCAGCCCCCTGCAAGCTCTTTATGAACAGTTTAGCAGAATTGTTTAATTCCTTCTACTGACAATCATTAATGTAAATCCTTCTTAATTATAAATCAGATTACATTAATTGTAAGTCACATGGGTTCTATTGTTTTGGGGTTTTTTTCCTCTTTCTGCATGTGGGCTGCTTAATTATGTATTGTACTACTAGCTCAAATTCTCTTTGATGGAACTAGCTTTCTTAGCTCTGACATTTGCTAAATATCCTTTGGTTTTCTGAAAGTGTGAGGCTGAGTGATCAAGTTTTTTTACTGCCTTACGTTTGTTATCCATCTGTGCTAGACACATGAATTGTATAAGTGAAATATTTCAATTTCTGGCTTCCTAGTGGTAAGAAATAGTTTTGTGTATAATATTTTATGCTACATAAGGTGTTTTTAGGCATACAGGTTTTTTTTAAATGGAATGCTTTAAAAAAATTGATTATCCATGTGCTGTTGATCACCATGGAAGCCTGCCTTTGTTACCTTTCTTATGTCAAGAAAAAAATCTTGCTAAGTTTGAAACTAATAGTTTCTTATTAGTTGACAGTCAGGTTTATCTTCTCCCAAATACTGCTTGACACAACTAATATGGTTGAATATTTGGATGTTACGTGGCAGGCAATTCAGTTTGGTGCAAAGGTGGATTGAAAACTATGTTAAAGTATGAGTGAATTGCTCTTGTTCATTCTGAATCATCTTTGTATTTTGAAATGTGTATGTATGTATTTGTGTAGTGATACAGACATGTATGTACTGGGTCTTTATGCAGATTCTAGGGCAGCAGATCGATGACTTCACACTTCCTGATGTTAACCTGATTGGAGAGCATGCTGATGCTGCGGAGCTTGGTAGAATGCTTCAGCTTATTTTGGGATGCGCTGTGAATTGTGAACAGAAGCAAGGTATTATATTTTGAAAGCATGTTTCTCACAGGCAGAGAATGAAAATCCAGCTTGTTGTGTAACTACTTAGGCGAAAAATTGTACTTCTTGGGTTGCTGTCAGAGACAAATGTGGGTTTTTTCAGTGATAACATTTTGTCCTACAGATAAAAATTGTTGTTTTATTATGAGCTTTACTAGTTTTGGAGTCTCAAACTGTGGAACTGGTTTTGCTTCCAACATACATATTTTCAATTTTTGTTTGCTGAGCTGAAGAGGCACTCTGCAAAGGAAAATTCTTGGGCCCACCCTTTAACCATTTATGAGGTAGATCGGGATAGTTAAGAACCAAAAAATGTGATTGTTGTGCTATTCTGTGTGACTCTTGGTTTTAGGAATGCATTCCTGTCAGCATCTTATTACATGGCCTAGAGCCATCAGTATGGCTGGGCATTGGTCTGAAGATATGTCTGCTGTTATTTGGGATACTGTAGTTCCTGAGACTTTTGCGTGGGGCTGGCAAATAGGAAGAAGTAATGTTGGCAATAATGCCCTTGTGGGCAGCAGCTGAAGGCTGAGCATGTGATACCTTAAAGGCATCCAAAATGTGACTTGAGGCATCTGTTAGGTGATAGTATCCCACTTTAGCAGACACTGAAAGAGACTTCTGCCTCTCTTGACTCCCATGGCACCAACTGTCTACCTGTCCTGCACAGGTAACACAGGGAGCCATTCATTTATCCTGTACGTGCCACAGAGGATGAGGAACAATGGCGACACTTGTTGAAGTGTCCATAATCTAGTATTCTAAACTTGCCTGGGGTGCAGGGTGTCTTATTGTTATCCAGTCACCTTAAATTACACTTAATTCAAGCTAGGCAAAGGTAACAAAGCAACTACAAACATTTTATTCTTAACACTTAAAACAGGAAACATGGGAACATATTTATAAAATACACATGTGGGTAAATAAAACTGTTTACTGTATTTACATTAAAGTTGCATCAGATATCTGTCCCTTCCTGATGTATCATCTTGGTTTGTTTTCTGACAAAATGACAGCCAGGGTTTCAGACCTTTTGTCTTCCTCTTGCATGGTGCATTTAGCATTTATAGCTATTTTCCCTTTTCCAGTTTTCTCAGGTGTCTAAATCACTTTAATTTCTCCTACTGAAATTACTTTTGTTCTTCCCTTAATCAGGAGACAGTCTGGCTATCCTATTAATTAAAGTAGAGGTAATTTTCTTCCATGAGTGCATAAGTAACTCTGTTTATTAGGCCTTCTGTCCTCTCTGTTTTATGTAAAATTAACTTAATTCCTTTTGGTGACTATTTGGCATGCTCAAGTGGGAAGTTAAAATTAAAATGTTATGTTTGATATACTGGAACAGTCTAGTTTTATGTACTTTGAATTTGCCATAGATGTGGCAGTTAATCACTTTGAGGTGACTGATTCCCAGCAACCTTCCTCTTGGGCAAATCATCAAAAGAATACAGGTTGCATGTAAAGGTGACCATATCTGACTGGAAACTGTATGTTACTGAGCAAGTCATAAACTCCTTGACTTGATCTAAGTGTTGGAATTTGTCTTTCTAAGCACTGTATCATCTTACAAGGTACCTGCTGTTAGGTCATACCTACGCATAGGTGAGGAATGAAAAAATTAAGGGAACTTATTTGTCATATAGCACAGAAATAAGAACAGAAACCAAGAATGGATATGAAAATGCCTTGAAATGATGATGCTGTAGGAAGGCAGAACATTGTTGTTCAATTTACGGAAAAGGGCAACCTATGTGTGGATCATGTACTTGTTCCCAAACAATTCAGGCTATACAAACTGAGAAAAGGAGCATAAGTAATTATTTCAGAAGTGTGAGATGCCAGAAGGAAAAAAAATGGATGACACTTGTGTACTTTTTTCATTGTTGCAGAGTTCCAGTGAGCTTGAATTTGTGTCTGAGTGGACTTCTGATAAAGTCTTGTTGAGTTTGTTGGGGTGGGACTTGACTGGTGAATATACATTTCAGTGTCATCTGTGGCACCTGATCATTTTGTAGGAAGGGTGCAGCTTCTGACCTCATGTTCTGTGTGACTTCAGTTTCAACAGTAACATTTCAGAATGCTCTTATTTTCAGAGTACATCCAGACCATAATGATGATGGAAGAATCAGTTCAACATGTTGTCATGACAGCCATTCAGGAGGTATGCTGGGATGCTCACAGTCTGTAAAAGTTCAGCCTTTCAGTATTTTAGAAAAGTATGCTTTTTCCCACTTTGGAAAAACTTTGCTGGAAGTAAAGGAGGGGCATAGATTTTGCTGTTGTACCTGGAAAAAATATTTATTTTTCCTTAGAAGAACAAATCAGTAAAGTTTCTTTATGTCAAGGAACTCTGGTTGAATGTCCCACTTTTCTTTAAATCTAGAAGATTGAAACTTCTAGATACTTTTGATACTGGGTTCCTTTTCCTTTACCTTCCCTACCCTCTGGCTCCTGAAGTGCACTAGACTGCTTTTATGTGAGTAACCAAATACTGTAAAATTTCTTTAAAATGTGTACGTTGGAATTGCAAGACTCTATGAATTGTTTTGTTTTGGTTTTTACTGGATAATTGAAAAGAGAGTTGGATAGCAGAGTATTCTTTTGTCAGCTGTAGTGTTATGAATAAGCTAATGAAGCTATTTGTGCTAAAATGTTTTTACAAGTTAGTAAGTATTCTGCAGTGTATTTTGTAAAAGTGCTGTTCAGTAGTAAATTAAAACCACAGTGAAAATTAAACTACGGTGTTAGTGACCACTATAGCAATGAAGCCCCCAAGCGACTTCTTAGGAGCCCGAAGTGCATATAAGTGAAGCACCTATCAGTCTTCACAGACAGAGGTTTACTGCAGGGCAGACCACAGAGGAAGGCAGGAAATTGCTGGTAATCCCATTTTTTCTGAACCCTAACAAGAGAAACTAAATTCCATATTGATTTCTAGAGCAATTTCACTTTTCTGTAATGTCTGAATAGAGAAAGAGACGTCAGTGAGCCTACAGGAACTGGGTCCCCTGTTACCACTTTTACTAATGCTGTATCCATGCAGTTATACATCCTGTTGTCTGTGTGTGGACTGCTATCTATAATGTTGCTGAGAGGACTTTTGAAATCAGCATTGAAAGAATCCTTATGCTAAATCATCTTCCAGGCAGTGCTGCCAAGCATTAGTTTGCCTGAGTTTTGGGATATTTTACTTTTGCATTCTTTTTAACTATAATACAATGTTTTGGTGGATTTTTTCTAATGTCCTCTTTTTAAACCCAACTTTCAGCATCACTTTATCCTGCACTGTCCTAAAATAGAAAACCTTCTACCCTCTCTCCTTCTGCTGAAAATCTTCTGTTTGATTTCTGTAAAAATGTCATTCATTTGATTAAATAGCCAGATATGAAACAGCCCATATTTTTTGGCATTTGATGAGTAGATACTGAAATTGTTTAGTGTTTGTGCCCTTTCTCAGATGTGGCAGAGAAATCACAGGATGAGGGTCTGTTCTTCTTGAACAGATTTTTGAAACTCAGTGAATCAAAAAGCTTACTACTCAGGTACTGGTGCAGTTCTGAGTGATTTTGATGCTGTCTTCTAAGCTGCAGAGAAATCCAAGGCATTCAGAACCAAATGAGGAGGATCTTAGGTGCTTAATGAAGAACTTAGAAAGTGTCTCAAAACCTTTGAGACACTTTGAGAGCAGGACCTCCCTCCATTATTTTTCAACTTTCTTAGGAGTCTGGAGAGGTCCCAGTTGACTGGAAGCTGGCAAAGATTGTCCCAATTTTCAAGAGGGGAAGGAAGGAAGACCCTGGTAATTACAATCCTGTCTCACTTCAGTGCCTGGCAGAATTATGGAGAACGTTATTCTGGGGGTTACTGAAAAATACTTGAGAGAACGCAGTCATTGGTTATAGCCAGCACAGGTTCACGAGGGGAAGGTCCTGCTTAAATAATTTCCTTTTATGACAAGGTCACCCATCTAGTTGACAGAGGGAAGCCAGTAGATGTGGAGTTTCTGGATTTTAGCAAAGCTTTTGATACTGTCTCTCACAGTATCCTTCCAGACAAAACGTCAGGCATACATTTAGATAAGTCCGTAATACGTTCGGTGAACAATTTACTGCCAGGTCAGGCTTAAAGAATTATAGGAAATGAGGTTACATCAGGCTGGCAGCCAGTCACCAGTGGGGTTCCCCAGGGGTCAATTTTAGGGCCGGCGCTCTATAATCTTTTATAAGTGATCTAGACACAGGAATCAAATGTGTATTAAGGAAGTTTGCTGATGGTACTAAACTAGGAGAAGCTGTGGACTCCCTCGAGGACAGAGTGGCCTTAAAGGGAGATCTGGATAGACTAAAGAGCTGGGCAGTCACCAAGTGTATGAAATTTAACAAGAGCAGGTGCTGGGTTCTCCACCTGGGACAGGGTAGTCCGGCTTGTATGTACAAACTGGAGGACAAGAGGCTGGAGAGCAGCCCCATGGAAAGAGATCTGGGGTTTTGGGTTGATGGCCCTGGCAGCGCCAAGGGCCAACTGTGTCCTAGAGAGCATCAAGCACAGCATAGCTAGCTGGTTGAGGGAGGCGATTGTCCCAGTCTGTGCTGCACTGGTGTGGCCTCACCTCGAGTATTGTGTGCAGTTTTGGGCACCTCAATATAAGAAGGACATTAAACTATTGAAGTGTGTTCAGAAACTAGTGACCAAGGTGGTGAAAGGTTTTGAGGGCAAGATTTATGAGGAGCAGCTGAGGTCACTTGCTTGGTTCAGCTCAGAGAAGAGAAGGATGACGGGTGCCCTTATCACAGTCTACAACTTCAAGTGCAGTGGAGCAGGAGGTGCTGATCTCTCTCTGGTGACCAGTGATAGAACACGAGGAAATGGAATGAAGCTGTATCAGTAGAAGTTCAGCCTTGACATTAGGAAAAGGTTCTTCACTGAGAGGGTAGATGGTCAGTGGAACAGGCTCCCCAGGGAAGTGGTCACAACACCAAGCCTTTCAGAGTTCAAGGACTGTCTGGACAATGCTGCTATGGTTTCGTTTTAGGTAGTCATGCGAGGAGCAGGGAGTGTTGGACTCGGTGGTCTTTATGGGTCCCTTCTAATTGAGATACTCTGTGATTCTAACAAGAGTTTAGATCCAGAGAGTCTTTTCAGAGCTGCACCTGCAGTCTGTATCTTTGGAGGGGTGAAACTTCACTGGATTTAAGGAGGTTTTTCTATTTATTGGGCTCAAGTGACTTCAACTAAGCACTATGTAGGAGACACCAAAATAAAGTGTCCAGGAAAGTAGCTATATATGCATATTTGAAAAGTTGGTATGTCACCTAATCTAAACATTTCAAAGTGTTTGACATGCAGGTACTCTTTTTTCAAAATTAGGTATGTAAAAAGACCTCTAAGCTTTACTGATGTATTATGTAATTTGTTTTTCTGTTTCAGCAAAAGCACATATAAATGTGTTTTGATACTTCTTTGGTTTTCATAAATCAACTTACTTATGAAAATATTTCATGAGGCACAGTAGAACAAGCCTCTGACCTGTTCTCTCAGATTTTTGCATGAAGAAGCTGATTGTTAAATGGAAGAAACAGCATTTTATGTTTTAAATTTTATTTGGTTATTTTGATTTTTTTAATAACTTGTGACTCTTCAGCATTTCCTTTCTTCACTTATTTAAACGTGTAAAGTAAAATATTAATAATAAAATATGCCTTGTGCTCCATAAGGGTTTTATAAATTGAACAGTGGTTTTCTGTTATTTTTTCAGTGCAGTCAGATTGATCTGTTGCACTGCCACCACTTAGATTCTAATCTGCAGGTGTGCATTTCTAAATGCAAGCTGTGCACAAGATAGAGAAGGACGATACAGCTATCAAAAATATTATAAAAAATATAAATTATGTATTGTATATTCTTAATGTATATTCCTATATTCTGTTTGTATTATTATAATCTATTATTACTTGCTATTAATATATTACTATGTATAATGTAACATGTTTTTAATTTCATAGTTTGCAGGGTTTTTTTAAAGGCCAAAAATCTTTCCTTACAGAAATTATTTTGGCCATTATGTATTTCTCTTTCGTTTCCTCTCCTTTCCTTGATATCCTTTAGAAATTCTGCTGTCA
This sequence comes from Elanus axillaris, assembly GCA_026212715.1. Classification (NCBI taxonomy): domain Eukaryota; kingdom Metazoa; phylum Chordata; class Aves; order Accipitriformes; family Accipitridae; genus Elanus; species Elanus axillaris. The sequence continues at coordinate 30,622,991 of JANZLQ010000079.1, forward strand.
TTTTCCTAAGTCTTTTCTTTGAGCAGCCAAGTTCATACTGATGAAAGTGGTAGCTGGTGAAATTGTTTGCTGTTCAGAACATATGTAAACTTGATCACTTAGCAGGTGTCTGTACAGATCAAGTTGAGAGTCAGAACAGGCTCTTAACAGCAAAGTACTAGAGCTAGTGTCAAAACTTGCCTGGGGTGAATGGCAAAAGGTACTTCCTGTTTGGATTAATACCAGTTGTGTTACTTCTGTAAAGTAGAAATTGTTTGGTTTTGTGGGTTTTCCCCCCTGTATTTTGTCCTGACTGTTTGAAGGTTCATCTTGTCTGAAGTAAAAGTGTTTTTTTAATAGCTAAGAAATGATAGAAAAATATTTCCTTGGGTCTTTCAGGAGTATTGGAGGAGGAAGAAAGTCCAGCTGCATTAAAGAACATGCACTGTCATACATAGCCTTGACTCTTAAAAAGCAAACAAACAAAAAGGTGCTTTAAAAAAGAAAAACAACCTTCTGAATACAGAAGCTGGATTTTGACATTGTTTCATGGGCACTTAAGTGAGCTTGTACAATATTAGCAACTGTAGAAGAAGCATTTTAGAAAAAGCGAATGTTTTGAACTTTTAACATCATCAACTAAGTGGTGCAGCTGCATTTGCAAAATCATGCAAATCATGTGTAGGGAAAAAAAGCGTTCAAAATTCAAGTTATTCATGCATGCAGTTTTTGTGATAGTTTTACCCCTTCCCTAATCTTTATGTATCCATGACAACACAATGTGTTCACATTTCACAAGCAAAGCAGTTAAGAGGTGAAGTTTTTAATAATATAAAATTAGCAGATCTACAAGGATTGTGTAAGACATCTTACCAAAGGTATAAGTGTGAAAATGTATAGATGTAAACAATAACAGGAAATGACAACTGCTTCTCATAAAACTACAGAGTTATAAAAACTATCATGTCCTGGTTATCGTACCATTTAAAATCTAGACTGACCTCTTCACCACAGAATAAGCTGGTTTGATTTTAAATGACTTTCTGATTGTTTGAACAAATACTTTTGCTACTTCAAGTCTTCATTCTACATATGCAAAATAAACCTGAAAAAGAGCAAGGAAGTAAATGCTAGTTGCTTGCTTTTTCACTGTGGGAAGCTCCTAAGCAGACTTTTCCTTCTCCTGTAGAGGCCTAATGCAATCTCTTGATTTTGCAGGCAGTTTTTTGATTTCCCTTTTTGTAATCAATTCACTTTTAAAATCTCTGCACATCATTATCATCCATTAAAGGTACATGTGAAAATAGGTAACACTATACTTATGCTAATTCGTGAGTTTGGAGCTGAAAGCCAGTTCCAGCACTGCAAAATTGTGAAGGTACAACTTTGTGCTCACCTGTAGTTTGCTCTGGAAGAAAAGAAAACTTGCAGCTGTGGAAGGAGAATGAGAAGGCCACTTCCTTCTGCTTTTTATTTTTTTTGAGTCAGTTAGCTGAAATAGAAATGAAACAAAGTTTGCCACTCAAGTGTTGGCATTGACCTGTACCTATTAAGACCATGTGTTCTAATATCACACTTGCAGGCTTCATGAGAAGCACTGAACTAGAGCAGTATTTCAGGAATTTGTCTGAATGTGAGCTTGTAAGTGAAAGAGATAGATAGCAGAACATAGTAAGTAAGTGTGCCTTAAAAATTAATAACAGCATACTAGTATCATTAGATTAGTAGCAAATAATGCAGAAAGAGCTAATATGCCATAAAGCAGGTAACTGATGAAATTAGTTTTTTGGAGCTCTAAACTTCAGTAGTATCTGAGAATGCTGGTGGATGAGAAATGAAGAATAGGGGGAAACTAGGTAAGTCTGTTACCTTGTATTTTTTCAGGTGGATGGAAGGTGTAGTGTTTGCTTTGAGTTGACATACATATCTGTATGCAATCCTAAAACAGCATTCAGTAAAACTTTTCTTTAATTTTTTGGTAGATCTTACTAAAGAGAGAGAAGTTTGGATAAGTAGGTAGAGTTGTACCCTGTTAGCTGTGCTGTTTACGGTAAAGTGTTTGCAGGGAGAAACTGGGTAGAGGCAATTCAGAAGCAGAGCACAGTCAAGATAACTTGCTCATATATACCACTGTCATTTACAGTGTATGGGGAGATGTGTAGGGAAAAGATGGAAGCACTCCCTCACCCTGAATAAGTCCCCACTTAACTTCAGTTCATTGTTAACTGATGATAAGAAGTTGGATTTCTGTATTACGTGTGAGTAATCTGGCAATCTCATTCCTGTTCCTTTTCTGCTCGTGCTACTGGACACAGCACAATCACTTAGATTTCTTCTTTAGCATCGCCACAATATCGCAGGTCATAAGATTGCAAGATGCTTCTTGTTGTACTGAGTCAGTCATCTGTCTGTGGCTTTTGGCCTCAGTGCCTCATGCACACTTCCCATGACATTCCCCGTAATTCTGTGTAACATTCAGGCTACACCCACACCATGTACCTCCACCACCTAATCCTTCTCCAGCTAATGTCCTCTGGACATTTGTGCTAAGGGTTCATAAGGATAGGAAGTTTTGGGAGAGATGGCAAAATCCGTTGAAGAATAATGGGATTATATTATTGGCCTTGGCCTGCTTTCTCTACAGTAATCCACAGGAAAAAGCAACACCACAGTGGCCTCTAGTGGGTTGTGCAGCCTCTTTTATTCCTCCTACAGTAAGTCTTGGGCAGGCCTATTAAACTGGGTTTCTGAAGAGGAAGTTGTTCTAGAGCCAGAAAGGGGTAGTGGCTGTCAGGGACATAGTATTGTACACCTTTGCAGGCTTCATGCAGCTTGGGACCCGCCAGTTGGAAAGTACTGGCTTAAGGGGTGGACCATATTTAGTGTCTGAGTTGTGTTTGTGAACAGTGTTGTGGGACATAGAATAGGGAGAAGAGTTCAGTTTTTGGTTAATGGAAAAGCATTTAAACAGTAGCTAGTGAAATTGAGTAATTGAAATGTGTATAAACATCACAGAGCAGAGAGGAATTGGAAGTTCTTGTTTTGGATGGCAAAATTGTAATCAGCTTGGAAAACACGGACCTAAGTTAAATACAAGTTTGTAATGCCACTATATATGGTAATGAAAAAGACACATGACTTCATTTTTCAGGGAAAAGCTCTGAGGCTAGGGACTTTAGTTACTGTTACAGAGAATCTGGGCTTCATGGAATGCTTCATTTCAGAGTAGTTTGTCACTGTAAAGATGGAATTCAGCAGTTAGCAAGAAACATCATCAGGGTCTGAGGAGGACTGTTGAGGACAAATAGATGAATTTAAGCATGTGGTACACAGCTAAATCCCAGTTAAGGAGATGGGGAAAGGGAGAGAAATGTAAGTGTATAAATATTTGAATTATGTCATTGTCAAACAGTGATTTTTTCTTTTGTACACATTAGTATAAATGGAAAGGATGGAGAAGAAATGAATTCTGTGTATCTGAGGAACTTTGCCAATGAAAAGTAATGCAAAAGCACTGATTTCTGGAAGGAATAAAGGAAGCCCTATCTCTGGAGAGAGTAACTGGACAGGAGGCCTTAGGAAAGAAATCTTGTTCTGATTTTGGTTAGGATAGGGCTTTTTTTTGATTGTAACTTCCATTAATTGTGTCCCTGGAGAACTCATAAAATACTGTGTTTGGACAGGATGACAGAATGCTACCTTTTGACTTAGTTACAGCATATTTCTCATTTGGTATCTTACAGCTTTCAGTAATAACTTTACCTTAATATGTTTGCTGGAAGTGGGTGGGAGGAGGTCTTTGGGCTACTACTTCTGTTATATTTGATTTTAGCTTTTAACTACCTATGTAGCTGATCAGTGGGTTATTGAAAGTACATTTAGTTTCTTATCAGCTTGTTATCTTTTAGTAAGCACATCAGTCAATTTGAAGGGCTTTTTTTTTTTTAAGTAATGCCTAAAGTAATGTTTTCTAGACTTAAAGCTGTTACCAGTCATTCCTGCAAAAAAATAGGTTAGTATGAAAGGAATTGTAATATTCCAGGAATACTCTCTAGACTTTTTTTTTAAATCTGCAAGTTACAGACAACTCCAGAGCAGGAATTTTCATCATCTTTGTTTTGCCCGATTAGCTGACATAGATATGCTCCCAACTTTAGTTAAATAAATAAATTGATGTGAACTTCCAGGTGATCAAAAAATGAAAACCACTGGCAGAGAACAATTAAAGGCAGGTCTTGTATGGTGTGTTGATAGCTACCATCACTCCATTGCCACTTCAGTAAAATGCTTAGTGGAGTATACCATAGGTTTCATCATAAAGAAAGAATGTGCATTTTCAGAAGAAAAAGAGATGATGTAAGATTTCTTTTACAGTGCTTTAAGTATTATAAATTCTGAAGATTTTCTGTAATTGTTTCTGAATGTGTCATACATAAAAATCAAGTTAAAAACTTCTGAATGAAGTCAGATTGAAGCTTCCAAAAGTTAAAATCATCTTGTTATTTCATTGAAGCTTAGCTTTTAATATAAAATTAAATCCTTGCTTTTTCTAATCCAGTGTAATCTAATTGCAGTTGATGAGTAAGGAGTCTCCAGTCTCTCTTGGAAATGATGCTTACGTTGAACTTGATCGGCAGGTATCTAAGACTAGATGTTTCTTTTCCTTCAATCATAGCACATCAGTGGCCAGTCATTTTGCGTTGTTAAGAAGTCTATCTTTTTTCTATAATTGAGCAGGAGTTTTGTGGGAAATTCAAATAAGGAAAAGAAAACTGAATTTCAGTATTTCAAGTCCTTCTGCTTTATAAACTTAGTTTATGCATTTTGTATATTTAAAGAAGAGAAAAGCTCAGTTTGAAAAACAAGTTTAGCTGTATGACATAGTATAGTGAAGCTGCAGGCAGGTTCAAATCTGTGGGTATTGAGGAAGAAGGATAAAAAAATGTGTAGTATTTGACTAAAACTTTATTTGCCAGTTCCTACTTCAAACTCAGTTTAAAAAAAAAAAAAAAAAAACAAAACATAGATGTGGCTCAAAAATCATTAAAGCAGTCCTGGGAACTATTACAATATATAAGGGAGGTTTTCAAAGAGAATCCTTCCCTGTCTAATATATTTAAAGAATATGCAAAACCAGTTGTGTTTTTATTGGCTCAACCTCATGCTAATACTCCTACTTCCTTGTTTTTTTATAATTGAGAAGTATAGTACAGTGGTGTTCCCTGTGTTCCTCCATTGTGCTTTCTCTGCAGAAGTATATAACTTCTGGCAGATGGAATTAATTTTTGTATGTGAACAGGCCCTTGAGAAATAAACTTGAAAAAATAAGATATAATGTTGCTGTTTAGGAAAGCCCATCTAAAATTCATCATATATAAGAATACATGTCTATATCTCTATATACATAATATGCATGCACCTGTTTTATCAGGCCAATTTTCTTGTAGCTATATTTTGTATGTTATCTTAACTACATTCATATGCAAACTTGCAAGATACATATCTTTGAACATATCTTTGAATGGAATTATCTGAATATTTCTCACTGCTTACAAGATTCAGTGCCCTTTTTCAGGAGGGTAGGCTTCTCCCTCGCTGTGTTGGCTCTATTCCTGTTGTGCAGTAAAAGTAGCTTCCAGTGACTAGAGAGATTTTACCCTAATTGTCCATTCCCTGTATTCCACCTTCCAGTCCTTTCCGTATTTGAAAAGTAGATTGAAAACTGAAATTATGCACTCTTTGCATCCGTAAAGAAAAGTGGTATTGACAATTTTTTCAGTGTACAGAGTTGATGAGTTCTTCAGACCCAAGTTCTTTAGGACTTTTGGATTCAATTCATAGAATAGATGTGTTAATTGTAAGACCAAATCTTACTTTTAGGTATGTTTACTTTTTACTGTCACACAGACTAAACAGTAATCACTTCTTTGTTTCTTTATAAAAGCAGAATTGCCTAAGTTTTCAAAAAAATTAATATATTACCTAAATGTAAAAATAATTTTACAGTCATGTAGTTCGGATTATTTTTAGATACTTCATGGAGAGTGATGGAACTATAAATGTTTGTTGTTTATGGTAGCTGAAGAAAACTACAGAAGAATTAAATGAAGCACTGGCAACAAAAGAAGAAATTGCCCAGAGATGTCATGAGTTAGATATGCAGGTAGGTTTGCTATATTGTCTGTATTAATACTGAAGTGGGAAAGACATGTGTTAATTTTTAGGCAGCTAAAATCAAGTAGTATAGTGTGGAAACATAATTTTTAAAAGGAAAATTAAAATGGCACAGTAATTATTTTGCTTCACTTGTGCTAGCCAAGTGAATTTAATTGTTTTCTTATCTTGATACAATGTTGCCAGTATTAAGATTATTCTTACTAACAAAACTTTTTCTTTCAGGTAGGAAGGGGTTGAGCTGTGTGGATTAACTCTTGCATTAGAGAATGAATAGAGGTTATGCTGCTGTAACAGTTTCAGTTAAGAGTTAAATCCCAATCAGAAGTTACTGTAGACTGTCAGCTGTCTATGGATTTAGACTAAGGCTTACTGTAAACCAAGTGTACTTTGGAAGGCATGAGGAGTGTAGAGTGGTAGCCCCAGAAGGCATTGCCATTGCAACCGTATTTTGGAGTATAAGTCAGGCTTTTGCCAAGCAGTTCAGTAACTGTTAGAATTAATGAAGTTGATTTGTGTGTCATGATTGATTTTGGTATATTTGATGATTCAAGCTTTTAGTGAAGCATTTCCTTCTGTTGAGATGTTCACATTCCCTCTCTTCCTCTCTGCCTCCTGCATGTTAATACTATACTATTTAATGATATATGAAACCATGCTTCAGCTTTCAGTTGCAGCACTTTGGGTTCTTTGCAGTACTGCCTGTTTTCACAACACTGGCGGAAACTGAGTTATCTTTGGGACTGTGTTCCTGTTTCAGGTCTGCTTGCAGTTGCCCACTGGATTAAAAAAAAATCTAGGAAGGTCATAGCCATCCCTTGCATATCTAGATTTGGATATTCTGTCTGATTGATAGGCATTGTTTCTTTTGGAAATCAGTTTTAAAAGCTTGTGGAGCGCCAGTTTTATTTGTTTGTTGGGAAAGTAGGCATGCTTGATTATAATAAAGTTATCTTCTGTGATAAAGACTTTTTTTTAGATGCTTGTGTGAAATAGTTAAGAATAGTTACTTAAGTTTTCTGTGTGGTAAATCTGCACCTGATGTTGCAGCATGTTGGTTACATCAGATAGCAATTGAATACCCATTATGTTACAGTATATTCTTGTGAAATGTGATTATTGAAGCCTGTGGGTTGCCATTGTTGATACACATGATAAAAAGTTGCTCTTTATAGCTGGATAGTTCAGTTATTACAGTTTATGCTCCTATTATAACAGGTTGCAGCCCTCCAGGAGGAGAAGAGCAGCTTACTTGCTGAGAACCAGATTTTGATGGAACGTTTAAATCAGTCTGATTCTATTGAAGATCCCAACAGCCCCGCAGGTCGTAGGCACTTGCAACTGCAGACACAACTAGAACAACTCCAGGAGGAAACATTCAGGTAGAAAAGCTAGACTTGGTCAGAATGTTTGTTTGTAACTGGCAACAGACTTGAATTATATACTTCTGGTTCTGCTGGCAATTATGTATAATGGGTGGTATAACCACAGTAGTAAAGTTTTTGCATGAAGTACATCTTATGATTTACCTCTTTACAAGCTCTAGCATTAAAAAATGCATAATTTCTTCATACTGAAATGCTGTGTACATGTCACTCTCTACTCTGTGAAGTTATTTTGAATTGCTTGTGTGCAATCACTTCACTGATGTTTCTCAAAATGAGTGAGAATTAAAAGTAACATGCTTTCCTGTATGTAGATTATTCTGATTGTATTTTTAGGGTGTAGGAATTCCTCGCTGAAAGTTTGCTATGGGCAGTACTGCAGGTGGTATTGTTATGCAGCAAAGTGTGTCCTTCTGAGTTTGAAAGCAAGCTCTTTCATGTCTGAAAGATGGAGATTATCTGCGAGTGAACTCTGCTTTTCATTTGCATTTCCTCAACACGTGGAAATGTGGTTCCTCTCTAAATATCCTTCCTGGTCCTCTTGACTGTTGCTTTCAGGCTGTGTAAGCCTCTTCTCCTGAAGAAAGCTGGTCCAATTCACCATCATCTCTTTGTTCTTGTTGCTATACCTTCCCTATCCTTTGTGAGTGAAACTATGGTATTTCTTTACGTTGCCACCTTTTCTGCTGTTTCTGTCCTCTTCTGGTTGTGCTTTGTTAATTCTTATGTCAGCTACCATGTAACTTTCCTTTTTTGCCTGTTTCCCTGTTTTTCCACTGCCTCTTGGTAAGCCTCTTCCCTGTGTGTTCAGACACACCCTCTTCCTTCAGTTTCTTGAAAAATGTTCAGTGTTTCTCTTTCACAGTACCTAGTGCTTGTTTTTCTTCTTTATATACATCTACCATGTAATGTAGTGATGTCTCTCTAATGTCCCCTTTTATCTCTCCTTATTCGTCTCCATGCTCTGGAATGATTCCTGCCTAAGTCTGTTATCAGTTGCTGTTTGAACAGGTTTTGTCCCCATATGGAATACCTGCACTGCCTATTACTCTAGTTTCAGGTTCTGAATGTCTTTCACATGTGAGACTCATGTCCCAACCTCCTTTACGTCCTTCCCCTGCCTTCCAGTCATGTGGCTTCTGATGGCAATTTTTGTGTGTTCTTTCTCCAGCTGTGACCAAACAGGACATAACTACAGCTTAACTCATGCCCGGTGTGGTACAACAGTTTTTCTCCCACTCTTGCCTCTTTATGTCCTTTGACAGTTCCGGTCTATCGTGACCCAAATCTTTGTTGTATATGGTTTAGATGACCTACTGACTATCTCTTATCTCCATTCTTGTAGATTCTTTTTGGACTCCTTGAATTAATGGATAGAATACTTCTAATTTTTTTCCCCCATGGTTCCTTTCCTGGATTATTTTAATTTCAGATCAAAATATCATAATAGGACTTCATGTTCCAGGTTGTGTCCTCTTCCATTTGTACGAAATAGTCTTGACAGTTTCTCAGTTACTCCCTTTGTTCACTTCCAGGTTAATGCAGCTTTGGCTGTGTATGCTGTATATAAGTAGTTCACTGCAGAAACTTTGGTCAGAGTTCTTTACATGTTAACTAGATAACTAAATGTATTACTTAGTTCTTCAGAGATACTGGGGAGGTACAGGTTCTTTATAAGTAAGTAAATAAAGCTGCCATGGAGAGAGGTCTATGGCATTTAGAACAGCTGACAATCGGGTCAATATTGCTGAAGGTGTATAGGAGTTGAACAGCTGAACAAAATCTTAGAATAAAGATGTCATGTTCAAACTCTATATACCCCAAGATGAAAAAAGGTGGAAATTTCTGCTTGAGCTTCCATTGTGAAAAATTACTATGATAGAAGAAACTCAAGATATGTCTTTCTAAGAACATACGTCACCTTGTGATCTTCCAAATATAAAGACTGATATAAAATTTGGAGCATCAAAAAAGTCAGCCTGCTGCTACATTTTTGAATAAGCGCATTGGGCTGCTCTGCTCCTTCACTGCACCAGAAGGCTGTTTCATGTATTTTTAGAGAGCATGATGGTGAGGAAGGGTAACTGTGGCTCAGGCTGAGAAATTATTTTCTGTTTTACTTCATTTCTACAGATTAGAAGCTGCCAAAGATGACTATCGAATACGCTGTGAAGAGCTGGAAAAGGAAATTGCTGAATTGAGACAACAAACGGAAGAGCTTACTACATTGGCAGAGGAGGCTCAGTCTTTGAAGGATGAGATAGATATACTCAGGTAAACCCTGTTCCATTAACCCTTTTTCAACTATTAACTTTTAATCCATACCATTTGTGTACTTAGTCTTAATTAGCTTTTGTTTAAATAATTTTAGTGTTAAATATAAACACTTCCTCAATGCCAAGGTTCTTCAGGATCCTCCAGTTAAGTACACAGATGACCACACAGTTCTGCTTAAGTAATACAGTTACTTATTATATACCTAATCAATAAATATTAGCAATCTTAGCAATCCTACACCATCTTATGGTCATAACAAGTCACTCACTGGTCTTCTGAGTATTATCTACTCACTTTCATCATGCCTTGGGCATCTGTTTTGATCAGGGAACTAAACCCTTTTGTGGGTTTGCATTGTTTGAACTTAGGGTGGCGCTTTTTGTTCATCATATTTTACTAATACAAACAGCATCTGTTACAGCTCTCTTTGCCACTGGATTTTAGCACCCAAAGTTATCATGATTTGATGATGCTAGGGGTTTAAAGGATGGGGCAGTCCCTTTTACAGTGGAACATAATCCTTCAGTAGTGGTGTTGTGCTGCATGGGTTATTCAGAACAGTTATCCACTACCCACCTCTATCGCTCTAGCAAGTCTAGCAATGCTTATTTTAATATTGACTTCTCTAATTCACCAGCAGCTTTCTACCAAAGCTATCTGTCTTTACCTCCTCTGTCATTAATATAAGGAATGAGCCCATCAGGCTGCACAATTCCATAAACCATCTGTGTGGGCAGCATGGGTTCAAAGAGTAATTCCTTGCCCCAGAGATAGGATCTGTACTTCTTGGAGATTAAGGAGCTTTGGCTTGTGCCAGTGTTCCATAAATTGACTGTCAATTCAATGGGGGATTCGCTAGATTTATAGAAAATTGAGTGTAAATTGGTTCTAAAATGAAACTGAGGACAGTTATAGTAGTAGGGGAGGGAGTGTGGGGTGGGTGGGTGTGAGGGCTGTTGCTGTCCTGGCAGTGCACCAGGTGGATGGAAAAAACTCTGAAATGTTAATAATGGAACCTGGTGTTCCTTTTTTCTTTTTTCTTTTTTTTTTTTAATTTTAGAAGGCATCAGGCTCCAAAGCTGTTATGGTACTTCTCTGTCACCAAGTATATGCTGCCCAGGAGACAGATCTTTGATTCTATTCCTGGCTGTCATCTAAACAAATTGAAGGGCAAAAAATTTTATTCTTTACCCTTGTAAAATGCAGGACTAAAGATTGATTTAGAATTGAAAGGAAATGGGTGGGAGTGAAGGTGCTTTAACTATTATTTTAAGTTTGGAAGTAGATAGGAAGGCTGTATTAGGAAGAATGGTGGTGTCTAAAAATACCTCCATCAGCAGCTCTTTCAGTTGACAAATAGTTATGAGAGAGAAGGAGACAATTTAAAAGTGAACAGTAGGAGGATAAGGATATGATTGCTTTCTTGTTCTCCCCATGATGTGAGATTGTCTTTTTTATTAAGGCAAAATACTGAGGAAGCTTCAGACATTTCATTTTGGAAGTTTTCAGAGTACAAATTTGATACAAATCTGTCCCTCCAGGCATTCTTCTGATAAAGTAGCCAAGTTAGAAAGCCAGGTAGAGTCATACAAAAAGAAATTGGAAGACCTGGGTGATTTGCGACGGCAAGTGAAACTCTTAGAAGAGAAGAATACAATCTACATGCAAAATACTGTGAGCCTTGAAGAAGAGCTAAGGAAGGCCAACGCAGCACGCAGCCAGCTGGAAACATACAAGAGACAGGTGAGAACAGATATCAGTGCAACAGTTCTCTGTATTGTTCAACACTTTCCCTTCATAACATGGGTAATACCTCAAAGTAAAAGACATTATGAACAAACAGCTCCTTGTGTTTAAAAGACTTCCATGTTTTGTAGGTACTACCTTCGTCCTCCTTTCCTGCAGTTTTTATCATTATTTCAAGTTTACGTTAGTTTGCCAATAAGCAGTATTTCTTACTTTGAAAAAATCAACAGATTTTTTCTCAAGTTATTCCTAATTCATCTTGAGTAGTGGGGCTTGAATTAGAGCCTCTTCTTTCAGAAAAAGTATCTGCTTTTCACTTACAAATTTCCAGCACTGAGGAACTCACCACCGCTGAGGTAAGTTATTCCTGTAGTTAAGTAACCTCTTTTTATTAAGGTTCTAGTTTGTCTGATACATCTGAATTTGTCCAGTTACGAAGAGAAGGATGCATATCATCCCTGTTGTTTATATGCACCCAGCAGAGCACAAAATGTGTCACCAACAGACTCTGGAGTGAAAGGCATCTGTTTATCCTCCTACTTATTAAAGTGCCATGTGATCTTGTTTCTGTAAAGGTGGAAGATGTGCTTTATCTTCTCTCTGCTTCTATACTATATTGACATGACATCATTCTGGGATTCTTGTTACAGGGCCAGACAGTGTGGTTTGTTAAAGTAGTAGTGCCTGCTCTGTGTTTCTGCCTGCTCATAAGCTCGAATGGTCATGGTACAGGGGTCCCTATATGTCAGCTGACAGTAGAATAAAAATACAAAAACAACCACTAACAACATTGCAAACCCAGGAGCAATGTGTGTCCCTAAGGCTTGATAGCATTTTCCCTGCACCCGGTCATCTCAGTTAAGAAAACTGTCTTCAGCCTCTATGTGCTAATTGTAGATACAGTCCAAATGAGTCTACCAGAAAAAAATAATTTGGACAAGAAAAATGCTGAAATAACAAAGGGAAAAGTAAATGTAGAAAACAATGGCCTTTCACATGAATAGTATCATGTTTACTGGCAACAAATACTTCACTCCATTGAACATCTGAGCATGTGATATAGTTGTGTAACCTCAACATCTGCATCTGATCGTTCTTGTTTCACCAACAGTAAGGATTTTGGAAGGGGTGGTCCCATCATTTGTGCTGCAAAAGTGCTCCTTCTTTTCTTCATCATTCTGAGTGTTTTATGGGTAGGATTTCATGTCTGAGGAGCTGTTGATCTGTACAAAACTGTTCCGCTGGCTGAGACTGGAATAAACCTCAGGTGTCTTGCGACAGATGTGAGTTTTCTTCACCTAAACACAGTGCCTTAAAACGAATAGACGATGTGTTTGTTGACAGTGTCTGTAAGGCTGGGTTCCTTTTGAGACCTGCCTGTGAATTATGAGCTGTCACGAAATTAATTTCTGGGAATCCTAAGTTGTGCTATAAGAATTAAGCCAGGTAAAAGGATTCTGATGTTATGTCATTGCTGAGCACTAGTGTGGCCCTGTAGAGGAACATATCTTGTCTGGTATGTGAAGGATCCAATCCCACTCAGGATGATGGTGTCAGAAGTTATTTATTAGGCTTAGAAGTTTTGTGCTGTGCAGATGAAAGTGCTTGGTTCAAACTCCTGTAGTGATCTGCAAGGAGATTGCATCTTCACCCAACCCAGCACTTTCTGTGAGATGAGGTTAGTGGTGATGTATTGTGCTGAGAGTTCTAGTAGCATTTAGTTATTTAAGAGTTTTTGTTCACTTTTCTGAAAGCAAGCATAAGCATTTTCTGTGAAGCTTTTAATTGCAACATGAAGAATTGAAATGTGGAGATTCCAGGATTATTTTTTGTAATTTTAATTCAGCCCCTTTGTGCATGTACATTCTGATATATTTTTTTCTTTGCTGCAAGATTCCTGCTTTACTCATTCCACATGTCAGATAATGCTCAGTAAATGTGATGGTAGTTTTTTTTTTTAATCTACATTACCATGTAGCTATATATCTTTCTATACATTCCCAAGTCCTGATTCAAGACAATTTATTTCCTGCTGTGTTCTTCTGCATACCATTACCACAGCATGAGTGATTACAAACATAAATGCATTTGTTTTCATTTGAGGTGAAAATATACCTATTTTGGAAGTGGGGGAACAATCACAGGTGAAGGCCTGCATTTTTATTTTTTATCTATGCAGTTATTCTGATAGCCCCAGTGATGTATGTCACATATGAGAAACAATATACTTTCATTATCTCTCATTATGATACTTTTTTTTATCTGATAATCTCAAAAATGGCAGGCCTGTGCTTTTTTTGCAGCCTTTAATTTAAGAACAACAGCAAAGTCCTTGTCTAAGACTTAAGACCATGCAGATTTTTCGGCTTGGTAGTTATTTTGCTGTAGCTATACACATTGAAAATAAAACATAATTAGAACCACTAGGCAGTCTTAATGTAGCTATGGCTATTGCTTTGCTTCACAATTTAAGTTAATCACTTTCTCTGTAATCTAAAAGCCATGAAAAAGCCTTCTTATGAATTACTTCAGAAGAAGCTAAACATCTTTAGCTGAATTTTCATTCAGCCTTTGTGTTTGCAGGTCAGTCTTTATTCAGCTTACTTGCTTCCATGCTGTCTGCATTATGAGCTTTACTAGTGTTCTCAGAGTGACCCTTTGCTAGTAAAGGCTGAGAGTTTTGAAATGGCAAGACTTCACTGATTTGCTTCCCATTCACTGATCGTTTCTGCTCGGCTTCCAGATTTCTGCTCATGTAATTTTAAAAGCTCTTTACTGATCTCTAGTTGAAAGTATACATGTGACTTTGTTAGCAATGTTTCCTTCTGAAGTAAATTAAACTGTTTGTGAGCCTGTGGCTGAATCTTTGTATTAGTATATTAAAAATCAGGAAAATCTCAGGTTAAGAAACATTGCCTGACTGCATAAACTGATGGTTGGATTCCGAGTGAAGCTTGTGAAACAGAGTTAACAAAAGGTGTAGATAATTTGCTTTCTTCAGAGTTTTTTTCTTTTTTTTCCTAGGCTTCTCAGAATGCAGGAAGATTTTTCTATTTTTCCTAAGCTCTTTGATCCATAGAACTATACAGCTTTTTTCTGTAAACCATGCTTGGGCTTAAATTCTGGTTTTCAGATGTACTGAAAATACTTCACAGTTTTTGCTTCTTTTGCTTGTGCTGAGACCTAATATTTGAATGCTGTTGGTTTTGCTGAAACACAGAACAACTGATGAAAGCAGTTTTTAGTATGTCCTATAGGTAACTATTTCACTTGTTTACAACATGACTTGTGGTGCATGGTAATTGGCTACTTTGTCTTGTGTATTTTGTTCTAATACTAATATTTGCAGACAAATTATTGATTCTTGTTCTCACAGGCAGTTGAACTACAAAACAGGTTATCTGAAGAATCCAAGAAAGCTGATAAATTAGATTATGAATGCAAACGACTGAAAGAAAAAGTAGACAGCCTCCAAAAAGAAAAAGATGTAAGTGCCAAGGTGTTATTTTTTTGGTAGTAGCAATAGCAACTTTGTGTCCTTTATAACACAGAGGTATGGTAATTATAGTTAGCCATTTATAGCAAGCTTTTTTAAATTAGGAAGTCTTTTTTCACTTAATTTCAAATGTTTGTGTACAAGATTCTTTTTAAACCTAAGAACTGTACAGCATGGAAATAAGTGACTGTACAAACATATGCAACCACTTTTTAAGAGGAAATGCCTTCATAGTTGGGATCTGAAGTTGTTTCTTGACCATAAGAAGGTTAGTGAACACCCAGGGTAATTTGTATTACGTTCTGAAAAACTATTTAAAGTAGAGTTTCTGTGGTATCATCCTAGAACTAAACTCCTGTTGTGTTTTTTCTAAAGCATTCTTTGAGGTACCATCAGCATACTTCTCTTTGTGGAGTCATGACTACTGCAGCAAGAGGCTTAGGAGTCATGTAGAGGGAGGGACGTGTCCTTTATGGCAGTCTTGCCTTTTATGACAGCTCCTTGTTCATCTATCTTGTACTGCTAACATGGAACACACGGAATGGATACCAGTCTATTCCCTTCCTCTCTGCCATTTGTTGCAAGAGATTCCACGATTAATTGCTTTGTCTGCTCTTGCCAAGACTGATCCTTCAGACTACTCTTGCACACTATTGTTTCTCACCAGTTTTTTCAGCTTGTTTCTTAGGAATGTATACACAAGTGCCTCAAACTACTTCAAACCAAGGCCAGCACTTCGAGTTAGCAATTTCTTAGGCTTGTTTTAAGTTGCTAAGTCCATCTGTCCATCAGTCAACCTCTGGAGGCTTTTCCCTCAATAGTCATATTTCCTGTCCAGTTCTTTCAAAAAATTTCCTGCCCCTGTACTTGAGTAGCATTTGAACTGGAAGTTTTCAGTTATTTTCTGTTCATAGGTCTTCGATTTCCATATTTTATTAAATTTTCAAACTTGTGGACACTTGTCCTTGATATAACTTTCATCTGCCCTTCATTTCAGATTGGACTGCTCATAATAACTGTAGTCACTGTGCTTTGGTTTTATTTCCTGCTCTTTATTTAAAGTTTGGTTTTCCAGTGTTGTTATGTTTGACAATGGTAAGGCTGTGTCTGTGGCTTACCCATTGCTTGGTGGACCATTTCATCTTGCACAAAGGATCTGAATTGCAGGCCATTGTCCTAAAGTTTTCTGTTTTATCCCCTGGCAAATAGCATTTTTGGGGGGCAAATGTTTTTCAATACATTCTTTTGAATGGATATGCACCTGTGAGGAGTAGATTATAGCTGAAGACTCTCAACACTTGAATTAGTGATTCATTACCTGTGTTACCTACTCTTTCTGTTCCCTGTTGTCACATATGTATCAGTAAGGTTGCCCACCACAGTTCGCAAGCTACTTAGTAGTATCTTGTCAGTTGTATTTTGGAAACAGTTGGCTGAAATTTATTTTTATCCCTGTCTTTGTTCTGGCAAAGTATGGTAGCCTGTTTCATATCTTTCAGCTATGTAGCTTGGAACTTCACCTCTGTGGTGTGCTGTATGATAAGTACTAAGGTAATTTGATGATTTGACTTTGCAGTGTGCAAATGAAGCCCTAGAGCTTTTTCTATTCATTAAAATATTCTGGCATTTGATTAATCAACTTGGTGTTTTCTGACTGACGGTAGCAAACTGCAGAATCCTTGCTTTTAGCCACTGAATTTGAGCACTCCTCTGTGTGGCTCTTTTGTAGTATTGATGGTAAAAACAGTTTTTTTCACCTCTGGGGTTTGTGAAATGACTTTCAGTGCTAACAGAATGTACCCTTTATTAAGATTGTTCTGACATTTGCACCAGAGTTCACACTGCAGAATTCAGAAATACAGCAGAAGCCTCTGTCACACCTCACCAAGATGTTCTTTGCCAAAGGGATTCCAAGTCCTGGATCCATTTGGGCTGAAATATAAAATATAACTGAATCAAACTGTTAATAAGATGAAATGCAAGGAGCTGTCAGCTGACACAACTTCATACCTGGACATACCTGATTTTGGAGCAATCTACAACTTGCATCTTTACATAGTTGCCATTTTCTCCCTTCATTTTTGAGTCTTGACAACCTTCTGGACAAAAAACTTGATGCTACCTGCAGATTTTCATTTTCTGCCAAACAGAGACTTCTGCCAAATTGGGAGAGTATTTGCCTGATGTTACTGAAGAGCCCATCTGTCTAGATCCCAAGGTGGTCCAGTCCTGCTCCTCAGCTCTCTTTGCATTGAGCCTCAAGCAAATGATTTTCTTCCATAGCTAAGATGCTGGTGAATGGCAAGGCCAGGTTACCCAGGAAGAAGTGGATATGGAAATGCTGCTCACATTTTCACTGTTGAAAGACAAACAAAATTAAGTTAATGTAGTTTTTTTGTTATGATGACTGTGTACTCACCTGCTTTTTATTTCACTCCTGGCTAAACCTTGGTTTCTTGTTGATGGAGAAAGCTACAGTCTCTTAATTCACTTCCTTTTCCCTTGGAATCAGTCCTGATGAGGGGAAAAGGAGGATTGCTAAGTGGCCCCAGTAGATGCTGTTTACTACCTGGTACCAGAACTTTGTCATTAATATCTTGATTTTGTAAGCTTATACCCTGATATTTTTACCCCTGTAAGTGTAATAAAGAGCAGCAACTCTTCTCAAACCCCGCACCCCTGTTCACATGGAATATATTATATTTATGCTTATGTTTATTCTGTTATGAAATAGACTGAAATGCCTTAATTTGAAAATTATCTTTAGAGTTGCATTGAATTCTTTTTAAAGTGTTGAAGGGTGTGCCTTTTGGTGACTTTTTGTGGCGCCAAGACTGACATTAATTCTCTTTCCAATTATTCAGAGGTTAAGAACAGAAAGGGATTCTTTGAAAGAAACTATTGAAGAGCTTAGATGTGTACAAGCTCAGGAGGGTCAGCTCACCACTACAGGTAAAAAACAGATGAGGTTCAATGCATCTTTTCTAAAGTTTACAGGACTTCTCTGGCAAGTCTTGAACACGCTTTTGTTTAGCACAGAATAAATTTAAGCTCCTCTATGATCAGCAGTGAAAAGCTGCTTCGGTTCTTCACAACTTTGTAAGCATTTGAAAACTTCAGACATTATTTCAGTCAAACAGAAATGTTAATCTCCTCCCTAGTGTGGTGGTTTTATAATGTATTTCTGATTTCTGTGTAGTTACACAATTTTCTTGAGAGATATTAAGTATTCTCATGTATGTATGATGTTTCATGTGTTGCATTTATTTCTCTGTGCAATGTTGCACAGCTTTGTAGTTCCTAGATAAGCTAATAAGCAGAAAATTCACACCAAAATTACTTCATCAGACTGGATGAAGATAGGAATAGTGATTATTCTCCAAATGAAATTGTGCTTATCTGTCTGTCTTGCTGTAGCCTGGCTTTGTGTCATTTTCCATTGTCTAGCATTACTCTAAAGCTGTAAACTTCTAGAACAGCGTTTGCTTCTGGTCTTTCAAAGAAAGTTACTGGTCTGCTTGCAAATTATTTATTTTTTTTACTTTTCCTAACCCAGGATTGATGCCTTTGGGAAGACAAGAACCTTCAGACAGTTTAGCAGCAGAAATTGTTACTCCTGAAATAAAGTAAGCTAATGTGTGCTTTGTTTTACTAACCTTTACAGTGTACCCATAGATGGTTAGTTAGTTTTCAGTGTTAGAAAGTTTCTACAATTAATGTTTGGGGTTTTTTCTCCTTTTGGATTTCTGCACAACAGTAGCTGTTATGCTTAAGACAAAATTCAGTTGACATCTCTTTTGAGTTTGTATTGTGCATTAATGGACAAAAATGTTTGTAACAAGACCAAGTTGTGGAACATGTTGTACAAGGAAAAAATTACTGAAACTGTGAAGCATGGATTATAAATTCCATTTTATATCATGCCAAATGTTTACAGTCTATTAAAAGAAGGAAAAGCAGTAGCAGAGCTAAAAATCTTTGTGTCTTAAGATGTTGCAGGCTGTGTTTAGCCTTGCTATAATGCTAAAAGTTTTCAAGACAGTTGCATCTCAGAAATCTGTTAGGTCTTCAGAAAATCTTTTCTTTTATCTCTACCAATACTGATACAGTATTTTACTACTTGGAAAGCTCAATATGGGTCAAAACGTACTGTTCAGTAGTAGAACAATATCTTTCTAGAAAGCTAATATTAAAAGATTTGTTTTCCTTCCAGCTGTGCTGCTGCACCTTAGTACAAGAGCAATTCTTTTTAGTTTTGTTCAGAAACAACAAAAGAGAATAATAACGTTTTGTGGCAGTGTTAGTGAACTGTGGAGTTACTGCATAAACCTTCCATATGGCTGTGTGAGAGAGGACAGGACCCTAAATATCCAAGCATAGCCTGTGTTTTCACTGACTTTTCATCTTTGGCTCATGAAGATAAATTCTGGATTTTACACAAACATACATTAATGCACACTGTTTACAGCTGCTAAACTTGGTCTCCTTGCCTATCTGATAGAGGTGGACAGTATCAGTGGCTGCTGTAGGACTGGAACTTCCTGATCTGGAGGTCTGGGCTGTTGCTTCTGCTGATGAAAGGGGAAGACTGCACAAGGCATCCCACCCATAGGAGCAGCTACTACTGCTGTCTTGTTCTCTCCATGGTGGCAGAGCATGTGTCTGTGCTCAAGTACCTTTCTCCATCTCATAGAGAAAACCTGCAGACCAAATGGGAGAGTTTTGTGAGGCAGATTCAGTCTGTGGCTTCTTAGTTGCACCTGAGGAAATTAACAAGTTAAGTGACACTAGGAATTAGCAGGGCTCATTGAAAGACATTTAAACTAGATTTGAAAGGGGAAGGGGTAAAACCAGGCTCACTAGAGATAAGCCTGGGGATGGCATGCCAGTGTTTGAGGGGTGGCGTGCTAGCAAGGTCCTTCAGTCTGCTCCATGATGAGCACATTTGAAATGTCCCTGTACTAATGCACGCAACACCTTAGCCATCTCAGTGGAGGTAGGGGATGAAGATGCACGTGGCAGCAAAGGCATAAGAGTTGTTGATGTTTTAGAAACCAAGGAAGCACCAGAGAACAGTCACATAGGATTTGGGGCTTCTCCCCTGCAAAAGGTGGCAGGATCAATAGCCTGTCTACACCAGTGCATGCAGCATGGGCAACAAACAGAAGTTGGAAGCTGTTGTGCATCTGGAAAACTATGATATAGTTGCAATCACAGAAACATGGTGGGATGACTCACACAACTGGAGTGCTGCAATGGATGGCTATAAACTCTTCAGAAGGGATAGGCAAGGAAAGAGAGGCGGAGGGGATAGCCCTGTATGTTAGGGAGTGTTTTGACTGTCTAGAGCTTGATGATGGTGGACTGAGTTAAGTCTTTATCAGTAAGAATCAGGGAAGGCCAACAAAGCAGATATCATGGTGAGAGTCTGTTATAGACCACCCAACCAGGATGAAGAAGACGACAAAGTAGTCTATAAGCAGCTGGGAGAAGTCTCACAGTTGCTAGCCCTTGTTCTTATGGGTGACTTCAACTCACCAGATGTTTGCTGGAAATACAATGCAGCAGAAAGGAAACAGTCCAGGAGGTTCCTGGAGTGTGCAGAAGATAACTTCCTGACACAGGTGGTGAGTGAGCCAACTAGGGAAGACTCCCTTCTGGACTGGTTTGCAAACAGAGAAGGACTTGTGGGTGATGGTTGGAGGTGATCTTGGGCACAGTGATCATGAAATGATAGGTTTTGATTCTTAGAGCAGTAAGGAGGGGGGTTAAGAAAACTGCTACCTTGAACTTCTGGAGGGCAGACTTTGGCCTGTTTAGGGGCCTGGTCAACAGAGTTGCTTGGGAGGCAGTCTGAAGGGCAAAGGAGTCCAGGAAGGCTGGACATTCTTCAAGAAGAAAATCTTAAAGTCACGGGATCAGGCCATCCATATGTGACAAAAGATAACCCGGCTGGGAGGTTGACCAGTCTGGCTGAACAGAGAGCTTTGGCTGGAACTCAGGGAAAAAAAGAGAGTTTATGACCTTCGGAAGAAGAGGCAGGCAACTCAGGAGGGCTACAAAGATGTCATGAGGATATGCAGGGAGAAAATTAGAAGGGCCAAAGCCCAACTAGAACTTAATCTGGCTACTGCCATAAAAGACAATAAAAAAAATTTTCTATAAACACATTCAGAACTAAAAGAGGACAAAGGAGAATCTCCATCCTTTATTGGATGCAGGGGGAAACATAGTGGCAAAGAATGAGGAAAAGGCTGAGCTACTTACCACCTTCTGTCCTGTCCCATTCGGTGGGCTCAGGGGAGGTGATCTTTTAACACAGGAGTCACAACAATGACTCAACAGGGACAGGGAAAATTTCAACACTGTTTCACTTGGCAAATCCTAGGGTGGGAGTCATGACAGTGGCTCTTAAATGCTTGAATGAAATATATTTTATTTAATGGTGACTTAAAACACTAATGTGGCTAAACTTGGCATAGCAGATATTTTGAATGAAAAACTTGACATCTAACAGCTGTAGCAAAATATCGCTAACAACAAGGTAGGAGGAAGAGAAGAGATAAGAGAGAAAAAGAGAAAAAAGGAGACGTAAGTATCACCACCCTTGGATCCAGTAAAGAGAGAGTCTCAGTAGTAGCTGCCTGGATTCCTCAGGCGGCAGGCTCACACCTGGAGGTTGGTGTCCCCCCTGCTTTTATACCCTCATCCAAGAGCCTTTCGTGCATATATTGTGGGGTTTTCTTGGAAGTTCTTGATGGGGGGGGGGGGGTGTCACTGATGCCCCTTTATCCCATTTAACTTGTTTACGTAACTGCCATGGTAAAGGCCCATGCCAAAAGTCCAAACCTGTGACAAAATTTCCAAAATGCAATTGCTAGAAAACTTCCCAGAAGGACAGTCACCAGAAAGCCTCTTCCAGGCACAACTGCTAGAAAGCCTCCCAAAACAGTTCACTGCCCCACCTCCACAGGGGTCCTGTTTTGGCTGCTTGCAGCTACCTGCTTGCCTGTTTGAGAAAAAATGGTTGCCAGTCTCTCACACTTTCTTTGCCTCAGTCTTTCATAGTAAACCCAGTTGTTCTCAGGGTACCCAGCCCACTGAGCTGGAAGACAGGGAAGGGGAGCAGAATGAAGCCCCCATAATTGAAGGGGAAATGGTTAGTGGCCTGCTATACCATTTAGACACACACAGGTCTATGGGGCCGGATGGGATCCACCCAAAGGTACTGAGGGAGCTGGCAGAAGTGCTCACCAAGGCACTTTGCATCATTTACCAGCAGTCCTGGCTAACTGGGGAGGTCCTAGCTGACTGGAAGTTAGCAAATGTGACACCCATCTACAAGAAAGGATGGAAGGAGGACCAGGGAGCTTACAGGCCTGTCAGCCTGACCTTGGTGCTGGAGTGGGTTATGGAGCAGATCATCCTGAGTGCCATCACACAGCATGTACAGGACAACCAGGTGGTCAGGCCCAGTCAGCATGGGTTTATGAAAGGCAAGTCCTGCTTGACTGACCTGACCTCCTGTGACAGGATGGATGAGGGAAAGTGGATGAGGGAAAGGCTGTGGATGTTGTCTGCCTGGACTTCAGTAAGGCCTGTGACACTGTCTCACAGCATATTCCTTGAGAAGCTGATGGCTCGTGGCTTAGATGGGTGTACTCTTCACTGGGGATAAAGCTGGATGGATGGACAAGCCCAGAGAGTTGTGGTGAATGGAGGTAAATCCAGCTGGTGGCTGGTCACAAGTGCTGTTCCCTAGGGCTCAGTACTGGGGTAATTTCTGTTTAATACTTTTATCAGTTATTTGGATAAGGGTATGGAGTGTGCCCTCTGGTAGTTTGCAGATAACATCAAGTTGGGAGGGAGGGTTGATCTACCTGAGGGTAGGAAGGCTCTACAGAGGGATCTGGAGAGGCTGGATAGATGGGCTGAGGCCACTTGTATGACAATTCAACAAGGCCAATTCCTGGGTCCTGCACTTGGGTCACAGCAACCCCATGCAGTGCTACAGGCTTGGGGAAAAGTGGCTGGAAAGCTGCCTGATAGAGAAAGACCTGGGGGTGCTGGTTGACAGCTGGCTGAATATAAGCCAGCAGTGTGCCCAGGTGGCCAAGAAGGCAAACAGCATCCTGGCCTGTGTCAGAAATAATGTGGCCAGCAGGAGCAGGGAAGTGATTGTTCCCCTGTACTCAGCACTAGTGAGGCCAGTGTGTTCAGTTTTGGGCCCCTCACTACAGGAAAGACATTCAGTTGCTGGAGTGTGTCCTGAGAAAGGCAAGAAAGCTGGTGGAGGACCTGGAGCACAAGTCTTAGGAGGAGCAACTGAGGGAACTGGGGTTGTTTAGCCTGGAGAAAAGGAGGTTGAGGGGGGCCTTACCACTCTCTACAACTATGGGAAAGGAGGTTGTAGTGAGGTGGGTACTGGTCTCTTCTATCAAGTAACTAGTGATAGGATGAGAGGAAATGGCCTCAAGTTGCACCAGGAGAGGTTTAGATTGGATAATAAAACAAATTTCTTTACTGACATGGTGTTGTGACTTAACCCTAGCCAGCAGCTAAGCACCACACACTCACTCACTCACTCTCCGCCTGCTCCCCCAACACTGGGCTGAGGGAGAAAATCAGGAAGAGAAGTAAAACTCATGGGTTGAGATAAGAATGGTTTAACAGAACAGAAAAGAAGAAACTACTAATGAAAACACTAATAAAACGACAGCAGTAATAATAAGAGGATTGGAACATACAAATGATGCACAGTACACTTGCTTACCCAGTTAATCCCTGAGCAGCGCTCCCATGCCCCCCCAGTTTATATACTAGACGTGACATCGCATGGTATGGAATACCCCATTGGCTGCTGTGGGTCAGCTGCCCTGCCTATGTCCCGTGCACACTCCTTGTGCCCCTACAGCTTTCTCACTGGCTGGGCATGAGAAGCTGCAAAATCCCTTACTTTAGACTAAGCATTACTTAGCAACAAGTGAAAACATGAGTGTTATCAACATTCCTCTCATACTGAACTCAAGACATAGTACTGTACCAGCTACTAGGAAGACACTTAACTCAATCCCAGCTGAAACCAGGACAAATGGTTGTCTGGCGTTGGAATGGGCTGCCCAGGGAAGTGTTGGTGTTACCATCCCTGGAAGT
Organism: Elanus axillaris; assembly: GCA_026212715.1. Lineage (NCBI taxonomy): Eukaryota > Metazoa > Chordata > Aves > Accipitriformes > Accipitridae > Elanus > Elanus axillaris. The sequence continues at coordinate 30,647,201 of JANZLQ010000079.1, forward strand.
ATTCAAAAAACACATATATATGGCACTTCAGGACATGCTTTAGTAGCATGGTGGTATTGGGTTGATGATTGGACTTGATCTTAAAGGTCTTTTCCAACCAAAACAATTCTATGATTCTATGATACTTGGCACTGGTGAGACCACACCTTGAATGCTGTGTTCAGTTTTGGGCCCTTCACTACAAGAAAAACATTGAGTTGCTGGAGTGTGTCCAAAGAAGGGCAATGAAACTGATGAAAGGTCTAGAGCACAAGTCTTATGAGGAACAGCTAAGGGAATTGAGGTTGTTTTGCCTGGAGAAAAGGAGGTTCAGGGGAGACCTTATTGCTCTCTATAACTGTGGGAAAGGAGGTTGTAGTGAGGTGGGTCTTGGTCTCTTTTCCCAAGTACCAAGTGATAGGACGAGAGGGAACAGCCTCATGTTGTGCCAGGGAAGGTTTAGATTGGATATTAGGAAAAATTTATTTACCAGAACAGCTATCAAGCATTGGAACAAGCTGCCCAGGGAAGTAGTTGAGTCACCATCCCTGGAGGTATTTAACAGGCATGTAGATGTGGCTTAAAGGGACATAGTTTAGTGGTAGATTTGGTAATGTTAGGTTAACGGTTGAACTCGATGATCTGAAGGGTATTTTCCAACCTAAATGGTTCTATGATTCTTTGAAAACAGTGCAACAGGGTAGAAGTGACTTGCCCAGGTTCATGCAGTAGTTCAGTGACAGCTGAGATTACAACCTCCCTTAACACTTGGCACCAACCTTTGAATTCTCCACTTTCTAACTGACTGTCCAGCTGTACTCTGAGATCTTATAGGGGCACTCAGGCAGTTTCCTTGTGTTGTGCTTTCTACAATTACAACTCCTTTAATCAAGTTTCTGTTTGGGGGTTTGAAGACATGATTGTTGTTTCAACTGTCTCCCTTAAAGAGGTAAAGATGATCTTTACATTATATTTACACCTCCTGCAGTAAACTGTTTTCTTCTTTATAAAGACTGGCATACTTTTTTTCTACAAAATTGTATTTTATGTGTTTAGGGAGAAACTCATTCGCCTTCAGCATGAGAACAAGATGTTGAAGTTGAACCAAGAAGGTTCTGACAATGAAAAGATTGCCTTGTTGCAGAGCCTTCTTGATGATGCAAACTTGCGGAAGAATGAATTGGAGACAGAAAACAGGTAAGAAGTTTTGTCCTCTGTTTCAGTTGACTTTTCTGACAATGCCATATACTTCTGACTGTACTGTGTCCAGTACTGGCCTTCCCAGTACAAGAAGGACATGGACTTACTGGAGTCAGTCCAGCGAAAGGCCACGAGGGTGTGATTACAGGACTGCAATATCTTTCATATAAGGAGAGTGTGAGGGATAGAGACTATGTAGCCCGGAAAAGAGAAAGCTCAGGGCAGATCTTATCAAAGTTTATAAATATTTGATGGGTGTGTGTCATGGTTTAAGCCCAGCCAGCAACTAAGCACCATGAAGCCACTCACTGACCTCCCTCAAAATGGGATGGGGAGAGAATCAGAAGGGTAAAAGTGAAAAAAATTGTGGGCTGAGATAAAGACAGTTTAATAAGTAAAGTAAAAGCTGCATACACAAGCAAAGCAAAACAAGGAATTCATTCACCACTTCCCATCGGCAGGCAGGTGTTCAGCCATCTCCAGGAAAGCAGGGCTCCATCACGCATAACAGTTACTTGGGAAGTCAAATACCATAACTCCGAACATCCCCCTTCCTTCTTCTTCTCCCAGCTTCACATGCTGAGCCTGATGTCCCATGGTCTGGGACATCCCTTGGGTCAGTTGCGGTCAGTTGTTCTGGCTGTGTCCCCTCCCAACTCTTTGTGGCCCCCCAGCCTGCTCGCTTGTGGGGTGGGGGGAGAAGGAGAAAAGGCCTTGAATCTGTGGAAGTACTGCTCAGCAGTAACGAAAACATCTCTGCATTATCAACACTGTTCCAGCACAAATCCAAACATAGCTCCATACTAACTACTGTGAAGATAATTAACTTTATCCTAGCCAAAACCTAGCACAGAGGGTCTAAAAGAGATGGAGCTAGACTTTTTGCAGAGATGCCCGGTAACAGGGCAAGAGGCAGTGGGCAGAAATTAAAACACATTACATTTCATCTAAATGTAAGAACATACTTTTTTTTACTGGGTGTGTTGCTGAACACTGGAATAGGTTGCCCAGAGAGGTTGTCTCCATCCTTGGTGGTATTTAAAACCCAACACTATGTGTTCCTGAGCAACCCGCTCTAGATGGTCCTGCTAGATTAAGCCAGTCAGCATACAGATGTCCGTGGGACCAGACAGCATGCATCTGAGCATGCTAAGGTAACTGGCTGATCTTATTGTGAGACTGCTCTCTATCTAAGCTTTGAATCTGCTCTCTATCTAATCTTACCCTTTGACGGGGGAAGAAGCCTGGGAAAAGATAAATACTGCACTCACCTTCAAGAAGGGGAAGAAAGAAAGTCTGGAGAACTATACAGACTGGTCAGCCACAACTCACAGCTAATTTTCTGGGAATTTCACAAAGCAAGCCCAGCTGGAATCTGTTTCCAGCCACATGAGGGACAAGAAAGTAGTTGGGAAGGGCTAACATGAATTTATTCAGGGCAAATCATACCTACCTAATCCAATTGTCTTGACAATGAGACCACTGCCTATGTGAAGTAGGGTGAAACAGTGGACCGTACTTACCTTAGCTTTATCAAAGCCTTTGACATAGTCTCCCATAATATCCTTATGTTCAGAATGGTTAGATATAGACTAAGTGGACAATAAAGTGAGTGGGAAATTGGTTGGACAGCTAAGCCTAAAGCTTTATCATCAGTGGTACAAAATCCAACTTGCAACCAGTTCCTCGGGCATCCATGCAGGACCAATGCTGTTCATCGCCTTTATTAACAACTTACCTGATGAGAGGGACTATACTCTCAGAAAGTTTGAGCATAGTACCACTTTGGGAGGAGTGATTGATATGCTGAAAGGGAGAGCTGTTATTCAGAGGAACTCAGCAGTTCAGAGAAATGAGCTGATGGGAGCCCTGTCTCTGGCTGGGAAGAGCCTGGCAATGCTAGCTAGTAGGCTGGGGAACAGCTCTGCTGCAAAAGCCCTGGGGTCCCAGTGGGCAGCAAAGGGGATCTGTCAGCCAGGGACCTTGCAGCTGACTGTGATCTGGGCTGCCCTCACCAGGGCACAGGCAGGCAGTCTGGGAAAAATGATCCTTTCCCTTTCATCAGTACTTACGAGATCACATCTGGACATAGCATGTAATTTTGGATTCCCTAGTACTAGAAAAACATGGATGTACAGGAGTGCAGAAGAATACTGCTAAGGTGAGGGATGCTGCAGCATGTGGTATCAGGGATAAGACTGAGAACAGGGCTTGTTTAGGCCAAAGAAAAAGTGGCATAGAGGAGATAATACTGTGGTCTGCATCTACCTGATGGGAACTTGTCAAGAAGACAGACAGACTATTCTCTGAGATTGACAGTGGAAGTACAAGAGGCAACAGATACAGCATGGAGTGTGGGTCTGCACTCTAGAAGAGATGGCCAAAGAGACTGTCGGACCTCCATCCTTAAAGGTGTCCAAACCTGGACTAGACATGGTTCCCAGCTGTAAGTGCACCTGCTTTAAGGAGGAGGTTGGATTTAGACAACCTATGGAGATCTCTTCCAGCCTACAGGTTTATAGGACTCTTTAACTGTGTAAAAGCAGTAAGCTAGTAGCTCTCGCACAGTAAAACTGACTGTTAGAAACTCTTCTTTCATGTATATAGAAATTATTTCTTAATACATGCATTTATGTTGTCTTGGAAGAGTATCTGGATGACTGGAGGCTATAATCTCTGGAACTGCTGTATGCTCTAACTACTGTTGTAAATTTTCTGTGAATAAAATATAGTATTGCATCTCTTGTGTGGATGATCTGAAAACACTGGACACTAAAAATCTCAGGCTTCCTCTTGCACTTTCATGTTTTCTGAAAACCAAAATATTGTCTGTTTCCTAGATTGGTAAATCAGAGACTTCTAGAAGTGCAGTCCCAGGTTGAAGAACTACAAAAATCTTTGCAAGATCAAGGTTCAAAAGCTGAAGATGTAAGTAGAAATGTACATGAAACTTACATTCAAGTAGTTACCGTTTTTGAAACTTTCATCTTTTTGTAAAGAAAATATGTAAAAAGTATGCAAATGGAGATTTCTCATAGTTTTCCATATTTACTCGTATGGTCTTATCACCAAGTAGTGATCCTCTAACTAGGATGTAAGACATAGTAAGATATTTGTCTAGAAAAGAAAAACATCCTAAGCAGAGAAGGTATCAAATATGTTTTATTTGATTAATCGTGTCTGTTCCAATAGTAAACTTCGCATTAAATTTATTTAATTAGAATAGAGAGTTTTTCAGGGAATTAAGGGAATTTTAATTCTCCATGTCTTAATAAAGTATCTGAAGTTATTTTTGGTTTAGTTTTCTTAATGAAGGTTAAGGCCTTTCCTGCCAGTAGAAGCTCTGTAATTGTGGATGTAAATGTGTCTTGTAATGCAAGAAGCCAGGCAGGCCAAAACTAAAAAAAAAAAAAAGGCAAATAATTAGGCCCTCAACATAATGCAGCATTTTCTGTTTCTGTATACAGAGTTAAATTTATTTTTAATGTAATGATACACATTGTGGCAGAGTTAGTGTGGAAAGCAACTTTCAGTCTTCCACTCAAAAATTGTGTTTGCCATCTCCTGTGTTTGAGAGAAGAAGCTCTAGAACTATCTTGAAATCAGTGATTTGCTGGACTGTACATGCACAGTGTATGCTCACTATCTCAGTGTATTGTGTTGCTAATTGGCAACAAGTTGTAATGTGTTGCTTTATTTTTGTGGGTTTGTTTTAACTAATATATATAAAACAGTGAAAGTTCTTACTAGATGGTTATTTTCATTTAAGAGTGTGTTTAATTTAGCTTACCCTTTTAATTTTCAGAATAAATGGTATAAAAGTAAAACACCTAGTCAAGTTCAACTACGATTATTTTCCTAAGTAACTTATAATGCGGTTTAGAATGCATTTTAAAATAGGTCAGTACTATTATGTGAATCTGAGATATTCATTGTTGTCTTGGTTATTGGCCAAATAAGATTTTTCAGGGTGAGCAAGAATATGAAAAAATTATTCTCAGATACTGAGTATTCTAAGTGATCCCTGTCTAATTGAATTTACTGCAATTTTAATTGTGTCCCTTTTTTGAGGCGCTGGTTTGGACGGTAATTTAGGATGTGTCTGCAGCTCACTTACATGACCGGTTGCAGCCTATGTAGGCATCATCTGAGATGATTCTGTTAACAGCAAAACACCACCATTGTAACACCGTGGTACAGCCTGCTACATGTACCAGGCAGCCCTTGCCAAATCAGAGCTGGCAGGTTTATGATGTAGTTGCTGCATTCCTGGCTTCTGCACAGGTCTGACCATGCCAGTGGTGTTTTATAGGTGCTAAACTCATGGCCTGTTTTGCTGAGTTCAGTGTGTAGGATTTCATTTACTCTTAAAGAAGTGAAAGAGAGAGTATAGACTCAGAGAAGTATCAAGGCTGCTAGAACCTGTGAAAGTGTGGACACCTCATCCAATCTCCCACACAAAGCATAGCAAACCTTTGAATTAAACCCAGCTGCTCAAGTAGATGGAATTTGTGCTGGGATCACCTGAGTCACACTTAAGACATCCTTACAAACAGTGCAATTCTTCAGAAGCATGAAAAAAGGATAAGGAGAGACATGGCGTACAGTTCATTGATGCGTTACTTTCAGTGTATTTCCTCTGTTTTCCACTACTTTTCTGCAACAGTGCACTGAAATCCATATTTTTGTATACTTGTACTGTAAATATGATCAACCCAGCAAACTGAAGATCCCATTTGTATTCAGTTCAGAAGTGTGTGATGAGGTCTGGGAGTTCTAGTTTTTGGTTTTTTGGGTTGTTTATTTTTTTTTAGTTTAGTTTGTTTTCAAAGTTGAAGTAGTTTTTAGGCTTGCCCAAAAGGTAGTAAAAGCACTGTGCTAACGCAGGCAAGTATCATTGCAATGATACATGCTGCCACCTCAGTCCACATGGGGAATCAGTTTTGATTTTGTATTGAAGTGCAGTGGAAGGCAGGTGTTAGGAAGATATCAGTGCCATTAGGCCTGCAATGGGCACTGACACATCCTGTTGAGATGCATGATTAGTTCATCCTGGCTGTTGCCTTCCTGGCTAGGGAAGGGCCTCCTTACACCAGTCTTCCAGACTACAAAATCAACTCAGACATGCCTGGTGTGGTCAGAATAACAGGTTTGATTTATTGTCCCTCAGAATGCAGTGGTCATGTGTAGGGCTCAACAGGTATCTTGAACAGCTTGCCTTATTATCACTCTCTTTTGTCATCTTGTTCTCCCTTTCTCTGCCCTAATCCCTTCCTCTATAAACAACTTGCCTTTAATTACTTCTGCCCCACTAGACCTAGTCTTGCTAAATCCATACCACATCTGGTGTGTCTCATACTGTTACATATGCAATCTTGGCCTTATATGCTGTTACTGATACAGTTACTAGGTCATTCTGACCTCCCTAAAAGGTCCTCAAAACGGTTACCTCTTTGGTTACCTGTGAAGTTCAGCCACTTTGCTCATTTGGTGAAACGCTGGAACAGGTTGCTCAGAGAGGTGGTAGTGCCCCATCCCTGGAAACATTCAAGGTCAGGTTGGATGGGGCTCTGAGCAACCTGATCTAGCTGAAGATGCTCCTGCTTACTGCAGGGGGGTTGGACTAGATGACCTTTAAAGGTCCCTTCCAACACAAACTGTTCCATGATTCTACGATTACTCTTAGCATCTGTGAAATCTGACCATCCCTCATGGCACTGTTTATAACTTCTCTCATATTCTCACAGAGTTACCAGTCTCATCAAGCAATTTTCTGAAGTCATGTGCCATGGCTTCCCTCACCCTGCTATGTTAGCTTAACCTGAAGCCAGAGCCTAGCCATCTGCCTGTGGCCTTAACATGCAGAACAAAACCAAACTTTGTCCTCAAAAAGGGGACAGACCTGTTTCTTCAGCTTCTCTAAGCATAAAAGAAATTTCCAGGAAAAAGACCTTATTTCTGTAGTTTTTTTAATGTAAAAGAAAGGCAGCAATTAAATACTCGGGAGGATACCTGTTTTCTAAAACCACACCATAGTAACTATTTTTTCCTGGCGTTTTGTAGGTGGAACTTGCTAGCAGTGGGAGGAAAAAGCAAAATGGCGAGTGTGCATTTGCTGATTTTTACAGTTTTGTTATAGAAATGATCTTCCATTATGAACAGATAAAACATTTGAAGGAAGTTAGATGTAAAACTAGCTCAAAATTAGATAAAGCTTTTTTTTTTTAAATTGGGATTTTCTTTAAGAGACTGGGTTTCCATTACGAAAACAATTACAGTAATTATTTGTTAGGAGCAGAGGGTTTAGATATGTGGGTTTAAAGCTGACTGAGACTTCAGGAAAAGAAAGTAATGTTTGCCCATTTCTAGAGTAATTTATTTGAATTTATCTGGCTTGCTATAAGTATATGGAAGATCTTTGGGTGGCTAAATAGCACATTTTACCTTTTATACTTTTTCCTAATCTCATGTCTTGGGTAAATTACTCTGGGTAAACTCAGTCCTGCTTCTTTTAATTGTATGTGCTGTTTATCGTTGTTAGTTTCTTGCTTGTGAGAATATATGATCTGTCTAGATGGGAGAGTGGTTACTCCCACAACAGTGCTGGTACTGTGCAAATAATATATCTGAAAATATACCAGTGGAATCAATGTTGACAAGTAGTTGTGTCTGTTCCAAGCTAAACCCAAGTGCAATACAAGGGTCCCAAAAGAAAAGCTGAGTTCAATTTTTATTTTCTTACCTTAGGAAAATCGACACTGCTGCTAACTTTTCCCTTTCTTGTCCAAACCTACCAATAGTTGCCTAAATGATCAGACATAAGTGATGGTGCCAATTCAAATGCTTTGTGACCAAGAGAGATGCATACAAACATTTATTGTTACAGAAAAGGTGGTGTTGCTGCAGTTGTTCAGAGGATTGCAAAAGAATAAAGCCAAATGGAAAAAACCTGCAGATCTTTTGCTGCTACAAATTTCTGGCTCTGAAGTCATGTTGTCTTGTTTTTATGCGCTCCTCACCTTATAGTGCGATAAGGAAATCCAGCTTTGAAATAATGAAAAAGCATCACCCAGGAATGTGATCAAAGACAGTATTTTGAAGTATTTACACTATTACAAAGATAAAAGTTTTTTTGAGTGCACATGGTAATTGTCTCTGTTGGCCAGGTGTCTAAACCTTTGTTGAAAGACCATTGGATGAAAAGCAGTGAAGTAATTTTGTTGATTATCTTATATTTTGATAGCATTCTGGACCATCAGCCACATGCTAGACCTCCAGTGTGATTGGTAGAGGATAAATACAAGCCAAAAAGGCTCTGATTTAAATACACATTTGTCTTGTATTCAATCAGTGTGGCAGTAACACAATTCAGAATCCCTCCACAAAAACACATGCATCTCTTAATTTTGGTTGTAGCCTAATAGACTGCGTATTTTCCCCTGTTTTGTTACTTTCATGATTTTTGTTTTAAAATTACTTTCTAGAATAGCGGTTGCTCTCCTTTGAAATTCCGGTTTTTAAACACAATGATTTACAAATGTGCTTCTTTACTATTTTTATATTTTTGGGTTTAGTGATGTTTTACAAATGTTACAGGATGAAAGTGCTAATGAGAACAGAGGAGAAAAATGCACATGTGTGAAAAAATACATAGCTTTAACTTTTTCTGTTCATGACTTTCTAAATAGTTTCTTCTGTTGGCTGCTGTTTTGCTTTATACTAATGTCATCTCTGTTTCTTGGCATGGGCTTCTGCTCAAGGCTATTGTGAGTATGGCTTTCTATTTTCATAACACTACTTTCAGTTTATAGACATTTATTGGGTTTATTTTTTTTTAAAGATACTCACTGTGTATGAAGTGAGTTTAAAATTAAAAAAAAAAATTTATTTTGAAGCTTTTATTCAAAGAGCTTATAAAAATGTGATTTAACCAGGAAGTGGAACACTGTAAGTTGTATGGTAATTTTTACGTGTCTGTAATCAATAAAGATGAGAAACAGAAAAAGGGTAAAATTTCTGCTATATTCCAGTCAGAAACACTCTACTCCCTTTCGTTTCTATGGGGACAGGAATTTACTTCAACTAATTTGCTACATGTCTTCATGCAAATTGCATTGCAATATTGGTAGGACAGCTCTTCTAGCAAATTTTGCTGCACTATCCAATTTCAGGTTAATTTATTAAGTCTTATTACAAAAGTATTGAAGAAATTAAAACAACAGCCATAGAATGTTGTCATTTATGGATTTGCTTTTATTGACCTAGTTCCTGGGAAAATATTTGTAAAGTTATAAAGCACTGTAATTTCAGGAAAGTCACACAGCTGTGGAGAGAAGGATTGCTACCACAGAGGATGGTTTTACAGCTGTGATCTAAAACTGTGTGAAGTAAAAAGTTGGGTTTTGGTTAGAATGTCAAAATCACGTGTTTTAAAATAATTTTGAAATTACGTTAAAGCTCTGCAATATATTAAAATAAAATATTTAACTTTCTGTTCTAGTCAATTCTTCTGAAAAAGAAACTTGAAGAACATCTGTAAGTATTTTGTTTGCCTGTTTTGTTTGCCATTTGAAATGATGTGTTTTCCATATGGTAAGGAAAGCAGAAAGTCATTAATCATGCATCTGGAAAATACACAACTACGAGAAATTAGATGACACAGGAATGTTTGGAAATCTGTTCAGATACCATTTTCATCTCATAGAAAACCTTTGTGGAAGCAGTAAGATCAATGAAGGAGCCATCATTTTGTGGGTGTTAGAAAACTTTGCTTAACATTGTGTAATGTTAATTGTGCTTAACATTCAAGAGGAGTAAGTATTTTTGTTCTGAGGAAGGCCTGTTAATGTAAACAAAACTAATTTGTTTACTTTTTAGTATACGTTATGGCATAAAAGGTAACATTTTAGGAATTGTTATAATTTTATTCTGCTATTTCTACATCTCTTACCTAATATTCAAAGGGCTGTTTGCTTTTTGACTGGTTTGCAAAAAAAAGTAGTTTCTGTTTCCTTTGGGTTTAGCCATTCTTCCTCAATGTAGTCTCAATTATGAGTATTCGTTTTAGGCATGTATTATGCAATTAACTGTAAATTCTAAATTAAATTTATAATTACTGAGAATGAAACCTTTTGGTGTTACAGTTCTCCATACACTGTGATGTTTTTTAGCTTATTTAACATATATTTCCACAGTGACATTATCATTTGTCCTTATGCCCCACAGCAAAAATCAGTCATGCTTTCAGAAATATATCACTATCTGAGGAATTTTTGTATCACTTAATGTTCTTTCAAGCACAGTAATAATGTGAAAACAATATGTGCTTTTATGGTTTGTAACAGTGAGAAGCTCCATGAAGCTAACAATGAGCTACAGAAAAAAAGAGCTATTATTGAGGATTTGGAACCGAGATGCAATAACAGTTGTGAGTTACCTGTGCAGTCCATTTCTTTTCTTTGTAAAGTATTTCATGTGCAACACCTTAAATTATAATACCTATAGGAGGTGCTAGATAAACAAAATGTACATTTTAAATGGCAATGATATGTATGTTAATTTCTGTTGAGGCTGTGGTGATCAAAAAGATGCTTCTAGAACTTGCAATGCAGGATATAACATTTTAGAGACCACCATAGTAAGAAATGACAATGGCCATAGAAATACGGAGTCACTGTCATACCTGTCATTGAACCTCAGCTGCTCAGAACTGTCATGTCTCCTAAGACCCTAATTTAGGAGATTCCTTGCCACCATCACCAGGTTATTCTTACTGTCAATATATATTCCTTCAGTGTGTTTCCAGAACTGCGTTGTAATTTCAGAAAGTTTTCAGATGCTGGTCAAAGAGAATGTTGGATATATGTCATATTGGTCAGATGGTACCCAGAACCTAGCATCCAGTTGGTTTTTAGCATGTTAATGCTACCTTTTTCCTGAGAAGTATTGAAGGAGGTAGATTTGTTTTTTTCATGCTTGCTTATTATAGAACAAGGCAAAAGATTGCAACCAATGGCAGCTTTTCTGGTTTGTGCCAAAGCAATTTTATTCATAAAGACATTGAGGAAGATAGAAATATCAGTTCAGTATTCATTACATATATTCTGTATCCAAAAAGAATTTTCATCTGTGCTGAGCTAAAATAGCAGAATATGTTATAAATTCCACATCTTGGGAAATGTTAGAACACTTGGAAATGAGGTCCAGGGTCTTCATGAGTAGCTAATAAACACATAATCCTGCCGTACTTGATAAGCTTCAGTGCGAGTGTAACAGCAGTCTTCTGACTTCGTAGCATCTAAACATTAGGGCATATTGAGGCTTCTGTCTTTAGTTCACTGAAATTACAAGTTGATTTTTAGAAATCCAAGTCTGATCTTTTGTCTTGGTAAAATAAAAATAGTTGTACCTTCTTTCGTTCTTTCCACGTTCAGGAAATGTGTGTGAATTATTTTTTCAGATTCTTCTAACTATCTTGGATATGGCCAAAACCACCTGGGCATTCTACAAGAATCATGGCACATTTTGAAAAATGGATTCTTGTAGTCTCAGAGACCATTTGCTATTGGTCTTTTTACTGATCAATGACAATCTTACTTGGTCCTGTTACCTGCTTAGTGTTTTCTGAGTACTTAGAGAGAAAACTGTAGGAAAAACATGAAAGAGTGTTTCAAAATGAGGCTGCAAAACAAATGGACTGAGGGTTGCAAATTATCTAACATTGTCTGAGAACCAGAGGTTCGTTGATGTTATATGCTATTTGATCCAGGATGATGCAATTGATTTTTTTTTTTTCCTGAGATCTGAGAAAATGTATAGAAGATGTATAAGCAATAGTGGCTTGACATATATCAACACAAGAAAAGCCTGTGCAATGAAATTGTCCTACTGGTCTGCATTGCTGCTTAAGAAAATGTGTGTGGGGGGGGGAAATTAAATCGAGTATATTCATGTCACAAGTCTCATAAATTGTGTCCAGTGTTACAGTTTAGCAGATTTAAGCAAGAATTGTGCCTGTTAAGAATTATTTCTCTTGCATTAAATAAGAAAACTCATTTATCTGAGTTACAATACCAAGATATTATAGAATCTGTAATTCATTACTAAACTTATTTTCTAAGTGTGTTCTGTAATGGGATTGATTTATGATTCCATTTCTCTTTATTTTTTCATAATTAAAAAAAAAGCAAAATTTGTATACAAAATGGCCATCTCATGAGACTATATAGAAGTGCATATTATTAATGTGTTTCCGAGCTGTTCAGTAATTAAAACTATGGTGTCTTCTACATTAGGTTCCTTATGTTAGTTTTTCTCAACTGAAATTAATTCTAGCTGTGCCTTAAAAGTCTGTTGAATAACATGAAAATAAAACTAATTGTGGTATTTTCCAATGTGCGCATCTCCTGACATAAAGCACTCAAAATTGAAGAATTACAAGAAGCTTTACGAAAAAAGGAGGAAGAAATGAAGCAAATGGAAGAGCGATACAAAAAATATTTGGAAAAGGCCAAAAGTGTAAGTATATATGTTCCATGTTAATGATCTTTCTCTGCAGACTGCACCACGTGTCTGCTCTGCAGGAATAAAAATAAAGGCGCTATCTGTATACACACTAGCAAGTAAAAGAGAAGGAAGGTCCAGTGAGTTCTTTGTATCTTCTTACTCTTATGGTATGTAATACAGATTAATTCTGCAGAAGATTTTACCCTGTTTTTGTGTTCATGACTGTCCTCTTTTGCTACCTATCCATAAGCCCTTCTGATGCCTCTGTACAAATGCATACTCACTGCTACAGATTTTTGAGTCACCCAGACAAACCTTTTAAACCATGTTTCATGTCAACTCATGACAAGGAGAGGGTGTTAAACTCTTTCTCATGCTGTGATAACCTGTTTCTTTGCAGAAATTCTTCTGGACTTCTGTCTGTGAGTGAGAAATGTATAGAGCAGCTAAAGCAGTGTAAAGCAGTGCCCGTACTAGGACTGGTGGTATAGAAATAACTGAAATAGCTATGCTGTATTTTAGCATTGGAGAACCACCTATCTAAACCAACTCAAGGGAAGGAAGCTCTGTGAGCAAAAGTACTTTTAATTGGCATTTGTGCGGAGACTTCTGAGGACTTCTGGCAAAGTTGTCATGAAGCATTCTGTCTACCTCTTTGTCATAGAAATGTAGCTCAGTAACACCAAGTACAGGCAGAGTTGGACAAACAAACTGGTTTTATCAGTTCCCAGAGAGGGAAAAGGAAGTTTGGGGTTCTTCCCTTCACAAATGGCTGCAGCTGTTTATGTGTGTTTCTGGGTGGTGTAGATTTCTTGTGGTGCTCAGGCAGTAATGTCTGTCTTACCTGGAGCAGATAATTTGATACACTTTTTTATAAATGTAGCTTTTGCTACTTCAGATTTCATCAGGTCCTAATTGCTCACATAAATTGCTTACTCTTTTTGAGGAGCTCAAAATTTACAGGTAGAGGTAATTGCACATGTGCCAGAGTGATTATTACCACTTAAAATTTTATTTTACTTTCTTTGTTCATCTTTTGCTCCTGATTTCTATTCATGTTCTGGTTTAGCGAACTGGTTAAGAAACTGTTTTAATATGGACTCTTTTATTGATGCTTTTTCCAAGTAAAGTGATCTTTTTAACTGAACCACCTTTGAGAGCTGTTACATTTCTCTGATGTTCAGCATTCTCTTTGCCTTTACTGTTTAATATATGCTTCTATTGAGAAGATGGCTAATATTTAAGTATGATATTGAGGACGTGGGTATACTACCAGCTTTGAAATGGCAATATTGTGGTCTCAGTCATAGTCCCATTACTTCTCTTACTATACCTTTGTATTTTATTTGAGTTTCTAAAAAGCATACCAGTGCCTTTGTTCATCTGATCATGGTAGTATCAAGAACTTTGCTATGGCTGCATATTGTTAAATTGAAATCTGTAAATAAGTTCCTAATTTGGCAAAACTTTATGCTTCTTTCCTTTATTTCCAGGAAATGGAAACAAATAATTGCTAATTACTTCTTTTTTACATCTTATGTTGTATTCCAGTGAAAGGCAGAGTCACAATTTCCCTTTCCAATAAGTTTTGTTTATTTGAATGTACTGTGTTATTGTAGGGTGTTATATACAACAGTAGCATTGATTATTTTAGTTAGGTTAGCTTTTTGTGATCTTCTTAGCAACTTTTGGGGCTTTTAGTTGTTACGGTTTTTGGAGGGGTTTTTGGGATGGTGAGTATATTCGTTATAGCCTTCCACTATAGAAACTCTATCCAAGTCTAATGTGTATTTTCTTAGAAGCATAGTACTCTTCTATGAATCCATACCATTCAGTAAAAATGACTTACTAAAATTTAAAGTGTTGTTTTATTTCAATGTCTAGACACAATTCAAACACAGGAGGAAAAAAATCAAAAGATGAGAAGTCTCTTTCTTTATATCCAGAGGTTCTTAAAAAGCTTTATGCTATTTTCTATTAAAGGCTTAGGAATCTAGGCACTTTGCTGGATTTTTTCTTGGATTAGCTCTGTGTTTGCTAGTAGTCATGCTACCCACGATGGATGCCACATACGAACATAACCAGGTATCCCTTCATCTTATTAGTAATGTAATGATCATGCATGTGCCGCAGACTGCTTCTTGGCTTAACAGAGCTATCTAGAAATGACAGCATCTGGTACCCCAGGTAGGTGAATCATGGCATCTTTCCATAATGACCAAAGCAGTCCTTACTCAAACAGGAGGAACTAACAGGTAGGTAAAAGTTTGCTGTAGAGGAACCTTTGAGAAAATGTCTCTACCGCTGTGGCCCCAGAGTAGTGCAGCTAGGGATAGAACTGCATGTGTGAGTCTGGGATACTGAACCTCTTAGGTGTCACTTTTTCCTATCGGTAGTTCTGTTTCACAGTCCTGTAAAAGAGAGCCCAATTCAGATGCTCTAATGTATCATGGCTGATGTTCAGAGGCTGAGCCTCTAAGATGCTGGCTGTCAAGGTCGGTTTATAGGAGTCAGCCTCTTAAAACTGCACATCCCTCTATTTCACATTTTAGAGTGTCATTTATTACCACTGACATTTTTAAGTCACTTTTTTATTTCTTAACCTGACTGAAAAGGTTGTAATTACTTGATGTCTTTCCCTTCAATTCGATTGCTTTTGCAGGATTTAACTAAAAACAAACTTGTTTTCTCTTACAGGTCATCCGCACCCTAGATCCTAAGCAGAACCAGGGTGCAGCTCCTGAGATTCAGGCTCTGAAAAATCAGCTGCAGGAGCGGGACAGAATGTTTCATTCACTGGAGGTAGTAATCCTCATGTTTCCCGGTGGATGTGTATTTCCTCATTCTTTACATAAAGACTAATACTTTTATTATGCTTTCGTTTTAAATGTGTATGTTTTGATGTTTGTTTTATAGAAAGAATATGAAAAAACAAAAAGTCAAAGAGAAATGGAGGAGAAATTTATTGTTAGTGCCTGGTACAATATGGTAAGAAGCTCCCAAACTTTTTATCAAAAAAAAAGAAGAAACTATTAATATTTGTTTTTTCTGGGTTGTTCATAACCGTATTCATTCATTTAGAGTTTTTTTGTTTGAAAAGCATTTTCCAACACACGGACATGGGAATAAATGCTTTTTAATAATTTTAAGCTGTCACTATATTGGGGTATGTTCCTATGATAACCTTGAAGTAAATAAAAAATGTGTTCATTATTTTCAAGTTTTAAAACCAGAAATTTACTTTCTAGAGGGAAGGATACCTCAGATTACTATTTTTTAATTCCAGCCCTTTTGTTACACTGACATACAGTGCTCAAATTTACTTTCTTTGATTCTCCAGTCTCCAGTCTTCCAGTTGTTTCTAATAAAGCAGCTCAAGAAAAGCAAGACAGCTTACTTGCTGCAGTAAGTGTTCTGAAAAACAAGCCCTTCAACTTGGGTGTAAGTTTAGCCCCACGCAAAGGGTGAGCACAGGGACAAGACCCTCACTTTAAATTATTCAAACCAGTGACCCAGGCAGCCATACAGCTTTTGCTGGGCCTGTATGCTGGGAGATTTTTCACTTTTGTCAAATGTGTTCAAGACTTACCTTTGGCAGATTGTGGCTGCGTTGGAACTACTCTTCAGATAGAAAGTATCCCTGACCTGTGAAATATTCATGTTTCATTCTGCTTCATCACAGAGTTCAAATTCCTCCTCTCTGTCTTTCCTTGGAAAAGTTTTCTCCTTGCTGTTCTATGTCCTTGTTATGCCCATGAGTAGTGAGCCAAAAATGGTACTTAAGCAGAATGCTTGAATCCTTTAAATATTGAAGGCGTTTTCAAGTGGCTAGTGTCCTTGACCAGTTTTGTAACATAAGTCCCACTGATAAGCGGAAGAGAAGCCTGAGCTAACAGCTGTTGTTCAACAGCCTGTCATGAATGCCAAGTTGAACATTGGTAGCTTTGTCCCTCTTTTTCTAATTAGCCTCTGCTTTTATACACAGCTACACAACCCATCACAGCTTCCTTTGTTTCCTCCTTGCATTTACTCCTGCTGAAAACATACTTTCTCTCAAGGTGTGCTCCTGCCATGTGAGCTGGTATTTTCACAGAGAATGACAACACTTAATTATTTTTAGAAGAAGAGTACATTTCTGGCTCAACATGCTGAAGAGGGCAAAGGTGGGAAGGGGAAACACTTTTGAAAAGACTCACCCAGTTACCATGTGTTTATGTAGAGAAGTGTATGTTCAGATCTGGGACTCTGGGGGACCTGCCTCTCAACGGTTACTCCAGACGTGGACTACAGTGCAGGGATGGGAAGAGAACACACAAAGAATTAAGAACAATATCTTAGCTTTATCCTTGAAAATATGTTAGAAATTCAAAATAGCTTAGTCAGTCTTGGAGAAGAAGGAGATAATAAAATGTAAATGAATAAAGCTGTTCAGTGTTATGTGGTGGTATTCACTGAGAAGTTTCTTTTTGTCCATAGGGAATGACTCTGCATAAAAAAGCAGCAGAAGATAGACTGGCTAGTACAGGCTCAGGACAGTCCTTCCTGGCTAGACAAAGGCAAGCCACGAGCACAAGGAGATCTTACCCTGGTCATGTCCAGCCAGCAACAGCAAGGTAGAGAAGCCTTGCCCTTAGAAAGAAAACTGCCCTGTGATCCAGGCCACTTCTGTTGCAAGTGACAACATTCAAGGAAAATCAACCAGCATCCTTTCTCTTTCTCTCTTGTTACTGCTATTATTTTACAGTTAAGGAAAGGGTTTTATTATGGTTTCTCATTGTTCTGTAATGCCCTTTGCTTATATTTTTTGGAGTCCATCTCTGCATTTTTTAAATGTGCCAAAGTTTTGAAAACATCTAGCGGAGTGCTGTATAATAACAGAGTCTTATTTGTATGAAGCCTGGTCTCCTATGAAAAGCTTCATATGGGCTGTGTAACAATGTAAATTTCCTGTCAAAGTTGATATGTTTGTGCCTATAAGGGTTGCTATGCTTTATAAGACTGTCTTTGTTCAAAGGGAATTAGGCATTTTATTTCATGTGCTAACCTGTTGCTTTAAAAAAACGCTGAAAACTCAGTACAGAAATAAAAAATTAGTATATTATTGTGAAATATATTTGCTACTAAAAAACTTACCAACGGCAAAAATAATTAATTTTCTTTTTTTTAAACTCCTACATGCAAAGTTTGCTCTTATTCTTGGCATTTAATAGGGAAGCAGGATGACTTTTTTCAGGTTTTGCTTTATCTGCTGGTGTTACCTCTTTTGCTGGCAGAACTGAGTGTTTTCAAATGGTTTGTTCCACTCTTCTTGGCCAAGTGTATGCTTAATATATATTATTAAAAGGTTGAGAAATATTTAGAATACTCTAATATGCTACTGCATCATCTATTTAAAAAGGACATTTGTTTTAAAATTTTGTAATTGCAGATGAACAGTACATAATGGATCAAGGCCCCAGTTAATATTGTTGATATTATTGTATTCCAGTTGTCATCCCCTACTAAAAGACTTGCTTTTAGTATATTGATTCAGGGTATAATTGTATCAGTTGCCTTACTAATGGTACCAGTGCCTTCAGGTGAGTTTGTTGCTGACTTTGTTGGAAGCTGGCTGTGATTTGTTGTACTGCCTTTTTAGTGTGTAGCTGGTTAATTGTTCATAACTCATTGTAGCACCTTCATGTTGATCAGTGGGGTGGATGGTGGCCCCTACTATTAATGTAGGTTCTGTTCCTACAAAGTTCTTCTTTTTCCCTGACTAATTCTATGCTCTCCCTGTCATTTTTGTCAAATAATTGATGGGCACAGAGAATCTGAGTATTGGTTGAAATTTGCATATACATACATTTTGTGGTGATTCAGTTTTAAACATTTTCATTTAGAGACTGTTTGGACCCTAATGCACACGCAGTCTGGTTTATAAATTTATTCTTTTACCTTATTTTAACGCTGTCCCAAGTGAAGACATTTTTTCATAAATCCCTTTAGAGAAAAGACATACTTGCATTTATTAATCATCTGAAGCTCTATGTTAATTCACAGCTTGGGTGGAATGAGCGAAGGATAATTACAACAAGCACACCTAGATTAAAGGGTAAGGAACGGGTGAATGACACTTTTAGGTACTGTTTTATCCTCAAATACCTCATCTGTTTTAATCTATACTAAGAAATGCATTCAATGTATGTCTGAAAAAATTTATCAGTTCTGATTTCCCCCCC
>JANZLQ010000079.1:30666205-30680531 GCA_026212715.1 Elanus axillaris
ATTTCTGATTTCCCCCCCCCCCCCAGTAATAGGAAAACAGATGCTGAAGTCTATTAACTGCATATAGGTTTTGTCTTTCATTCTTCCCATTCGGAAAGAACTGATTTTCTTAAAATTCTCTTTACTTATTCAGCGTATGACATATCTGGGCTATGCTTGCAAGATTAGATAAGAGAGTGAAAGTATCTTCTTGTACAGAAAAATAACAATGTAAGGGAAGTCTAGGACAATTTCTGTAGCTCAGTGAGGTGATACTCGTTTTGCTGTGTCTTACTGAGATACAGAATACTAAAGGGACAAGAAATCATATATGTTACCTAGCAAGATGACCACAGTTTGTGTTGGACATCTTTTACTGATCTTACTGTGCAATCCGTTCTAGTCATTTGAAGAACTCGTTACTACATGCCATGTGCGAACAGGAGCAAGTAAGATCACTTCTCTGAGGGAATTTGATGTTCTTGTCTGAGATTACAGCATTTTATATTACCCGGAGAAGGAACGTAAGAACACCTAAAGCTCCATTTTTACTTTTATGTGGCTGGCTCTGTCTGTTAACAAACTGCTAAAGCCTATTTGTGAAAGCAAGGAACAGCAGGACCTTAATGGGAAGTTTTATCTCTTAATTTTGTCTAATAATTTAATTTCCTGTTGCTGTTAATTAGGTGCAGGTATAGAATAACTTGAACACAATCTGCACGCTAGAATAAAACTACTTGCTTTTATTATTTTAAAATCTGTTTTACCATTTTGCCTCCAAAGTTTTGGTGATGGGCAAATGCCTCTGATGGTTAGGAGATGAACAAATGCTGATTTGAAGCTTCATTTTTAGCTTTTACTTTCTTATCTCTCATGGTTTCTTTCACTTCTTCATGGTTGTTGGCTTTTATCTTCTACTTTGTAGTTCTGGTTGGTCTTTCTATTTCCCTTGAGATAAGACACTGAAGTGTTTTCTATAGTTCCCTTCAAGTATATATAACATCATCATATAGCATCAAAGAGCAAAACAAGACTAATACTGAATCCATGCTTTACTGTTGCTCATAGTAATTGTTAGGCAAGATTGAAAAAGCATTTGTCTTTTGAAAATTTGCAAACTTGTAGAAATCCTGGTATTTCCCACAATTAGTGTTGAATATAAAAGTCTAAAAATATACTGCAATCTTACAGTAATATACTACTGTGTTGCTACCCAGTTCCAGTAAGTCATTTGTTCTGTCTTCTAATGATAATCATCAGGAATTTAATTTTTGTTCTTCAGTGTTTTATTTCTATTATTTGCTGCATACATCTATTCTTAATCTGTGAGTGTGGATGAATGCAGGTGGTGAACATCATTAAACCTTCTCTCTCTCACAAGAACAGCTTCTTTATTGAAAAGGTTCAGCTTCATTATTTTCCTTGCTTGTTATGTAGCTATGGAAGTAGTGTGGTATTAAGAAAAAGGAGGTGCTCAGAGTGTGACTTCAGGGAATAAGCACATGTTTAGATGAGTTACTAGTGAATGCTGTCTGTCTTATCTTCAGTAATAAAAGAATATAAGCAAAAAAGCCCTGTAAAACAGGATTCTCTCAGTACATTAGATACTTTTAAGAAGCTTTTAGGAACAGTTCTTCTGGGGCAACAAAGACCATTTACATCAAAATTGTAGTGATAATTATTAAACCAATGGTATATCCTGCCCTGATACGCTACAAAAATACCCTGCAGATTGAGGTTAAAGAGAAAAGGCTCTCCAGGGCAGTGATAAGAGCTGAAGGGTTCATGAGAGTATGTTCCTGAGCACTGGGCTGAAGATCTGCCCAGAATAACCATTCTGAGAGATTTTAATTAATGCCAATCAAAGATAACAGATAAATGGACAAATGTTTTTTATTGTTCAGAGCTGAAGCTTAGTTCCTGGTCTTAAAGGATGTGTATGCAGTCCAGTTTGTATACTTCTGTGGAGAGTTAAGTTAGCACGTCCGATCAGACATTACAGAAAAGAATATTTAAGTTCCTCATTTTCTTGATAGCAGCACGTAACCACTTGGAACATTTATTTTGTAAGTGCTGTGAAAACTGAAGTAATCTGATATAAAGGTTGTGTGTTACACCCACAATGCAAAGGGAAGTAAAGAACTTGAGCACACAGCTTATATATTGTAAAATGAAATAAATATATAATGGATACAAGATGCTTTTCATTATCTGTTTGGAAACAAGCAAATGGTAATCTTGTCCTGTTCTGATGTCACTTGAGATAGCAGCAATGCTTTGGCAAGTTTTCTATATTTTTCTGTTCATGTAAGGAACACAGGCAATTTTATATTCATTGTGTATGAAAGAATTAACAGTGAATATTCCTATTACTGATTTTATGATGATCTTAAATAGTAAGTGGTGTGTGCAAGCTGTCAAGAAAACTTAAGAGGATTTGGCATCTTAAAGTCCTCAGTATTTTGATGTGTGCAAGTAGCTTTTGCTTTTTGTCAGTTCTCTAGTATATAAGACTATCCACTTAGCAGCTCCCTGGATGATTTTTAGTGGGTTTAAATTGTCTTGATATGTTGACATTTTCTGTAGCTTTGGTAATTGGAAAATATTTTAATTTCACCACTTGGTTTTCTTCTAGTTAGTGATTTGGAGCAATACTGTCCTGAATGTGGCTACTTTTTTCTTGTTCTTATGAAGCAAAACAATACCTGAATTTTACGCATTTTATAGAGATTTTTTTTCTTGCCTGACATTGTGACTTTTTGCAAGGATTGATGAGGGAGGTATTTTTGCACTCAGTCAGCTATGTAATACTGACTTCTTATGGGTTTTTGCACATGTGTTTTAGGTAGAATGTGGACTCTGTGTTTTGCAGTAATATTGTATTGTTAAACTTCAGTATCTCCAAAGCTAGTTTAGCAAATGTTGTGGGCATTTTCTTCACCAGTATTGTGCAAATAAATAGCTAAAAGAGGTTACTCTGTCAGGAAATACTTTCAAGTCATGTTTTTTTCTTTAAGCTAAGTAGTCATGCTTCAGGGGTGTCACCTACAGAGTAGTTCGGTAGCTGGATTATGACTGAAATGTGATCTCAGGAAATCAAGCACTTACAAAGAAACCTTTTCAGTAGGCCTTCCTTAGAACAGCTGTATTACCTGATGCTATCAGCATGATACATTTAGCATTCTGTTAAAACGAAGAGGTGAATTGTTATAACAATTTAAATGTAAAGATCAGGTAAGCAAGAAATTCAGTTAGTGAGGTCTTGAACCTTACAAACTGCACACAGCCCAGACACATGTCCCCTCCTGAATCTGAGTAGTCCAGCTCTCTTCTGTATTGGCAAGAGCACTGTGTTTTGACTTTGTATTTTGCATCAGGGAAAGAATTGAAATCTTGCGTTATCTCATAAGTTGGTGTACGAGCGAGTAACGAACCTCACTTGTGCTCAGAACACCTCCACAAGCCAAATCATATTATTGGCTTGTGGCAGATGTCAGTTTCTAGGTAGGATCCTAGCCATAGGATCCCAGCTTGTCACTTAGAAGGAATCAAGAAAATATCCTGGCATGACTGATTGCATTGCCTTGCTCCTATGGTCTTTCTTCCCTCTGGAAGTCCAGAAAAGGAGCAGAAGCTTCTCAGTGACTCTGCAGGCTGTAAGTAAAAACAAGGGTTAATTCTTCAGTTTGAAGGTAGAGGAGACAGATGAAAGCAACTATTAAGTACAGAAGTCTAAAGCAGTATGTCTTTCACCATTTTGCTTTTTAGTGTTAATTTAAAAACAATGAAACAGAACCTGAGCTTTTGGAGCTGGGTTTGGGTTTTTTTTTAATTAATTTTGAACTGCAGTTAATTAAATACTAGAGGCTTTACCCATGTGAATAAGGCAGAAGCTGTCATTATGAGCCACAGCAGCCTTAGACTTTTTGCATCTGGTATAGTGAACTCCCAGAGATTTTTACTCTCCTGCCAGTTTCATTGCACCGTTTGGAGATGGTGAGGACTTACCTGGCTTTGTCTTCTGTTTCGCCTCGGCTTTACATTTGTGGATTCATTGAAATTTTGGGACAGAAAGTTAATTTTTAAATTGTTAGCTCATTGATTTAGGTAATGAATGAATGTCAGTTGAGCTCTAGAAAAACTTGACAAACCTTATAGCCCCATGGCGCATTTAAGCAACACCTGGCAGTATAGCTAAGACAGCTTCCCAGTCAAATTGTTCTGGTGTCAGATTGTAGTCAGTTGATCAGTAGGAGCTCATGATAACTGCAATAATTAAAGTTCTCATCTATTAATTGCTAGGGGATGATTTTGCTGTTAACTTTACTATAGCCCAGATTCTAACCTTCGCTTTAGGCCTTGCCAAGGTAATGCAGGACTGTACTGAAGTAGATATCTGCATTAGTTGGCTCTGGTGGCATATCAGGAATTTCCTCTGCTGCGTTTGCTGTGTGTATGAAGTCATTTGGAAAACTGCATATCCTTCAGTCTCATTTGCACTGCATATTGGTTCTAGACTGAAAGCAGGTTCCATTTGTCAGATGAAAATTTCTCCCAGCTGTCTTGTTGTTTTGGATCTCAGAGAGTGATCCATACAACATGAAAAGTGTTGCTAGTAGAGGGAAGTCCAGGACAGTGGTGAAGTCTTTCCTGTCTGGTGGTGACTTTATTCATTGCTTCACATTAGAGAGGTCCTTTACTAGCAGGTGAAGTTAGAGTATCACATTTCAGTAAGAGCAAGATGGTTATTTTAATTATTACAAAAGTGGTTATTTGTCAGCACTTTGAAGAGCTGTTAACTACTGTAGCATGGCACAAATCTGAAATACTGCAAAAGCAAGTATTTCCACAGGCATAGGATAGCATATTCTGCAAATGGAACTTGAATCCCTGATGGTTATCCCTAACTTTAAGAGAATAGAAAATCAACATAAAGGCCAACTGTTAGCTTGTTAGCATGCTTGTGTTGTTAGCATGATCACAAAAATGAGCAGAATTTTAAGAGAAAATCCTAAATGGTGTAATATTTATGGAGTCATAAAATAGCTGTAGTGAGACCATCAGACTTTTGATTTGGATTTGAATGTAACATTCATAATGTAATTTAAGATTTTGTAAAGCAGATATAGTTCTCAGTCACCAAAGATTAGTAAACAGGAGAGTAAACCTATTTTCTGGAGGTATCGGTGGTTTCAAGAGAGATTTTAAAGCTTTTATTTAGCTGTATCAGTAATATCTTGGAATAGTTATAAGCATGATATTACAAGGCCACAATTCTTCGAATTTGTAGTCTGCTTTATATTTTCTGGTTGCAAGAGTTACAAAAATGCAAAGTGATGTTAATACAGCTCTGGAAGATGCTATGTTGAAAGGCTTCTTTAAAAAATCTAAAGGAAATACCATGGAGAAAGACATAGAAAGAACAGATACAGAAAGAAAAACAAACTTCAGCAATAAAAGCCAGGAAGTAATGAAGTTAGGAAATCTGCAGGAAGAGAAATCTGAAGGCAGTTACTTCAAAGCTGAAATTTGGCAGAAGTATTTGGGAAGAGCGTCTAGTGTTAGACTTGAAAGTGAGTAGACTGCATTGTTCTGATAGCTTTGGTGATTGCATTACAAAGTACTGCTTACACTCAGAAGATTGTTGGCTACAGAAAGCCTGGTCCATCTTGGGAGCAAACATAGACTGAACAGGAAAAAAGTAGTTGCTCAGAGAGGATGAGTGGCTGGGTTTTTGTGGTTGTTTTTTTAATATCAGATTTGACCTGTGTGAACAGTGCTCTGAATTAAGAGTTCTTGTGTTGGTAAGTACCTCCAGAGCTGGCTAGGTTAGTGAAAAAGGCTGCCATCCTTTTTGTGTCTTCAGTGTGCTGGAGTTGTCCCAGTCACTTCTGTGTGTTGAAAAAAACAGAAGACAACAGTGAGAAGTTAAGATTTTAAGGCATGGATAACCACTTGTAATGAAGTAGAGCTTCTACTTAGAGCTGTAATAATTTGGACTGGCAAGGGAAGGAAGTAGGAGAAATTCACTCCTCTATAGACACATCATCTGTTGCATAAACTGTCTCTTTCTGAAGATGCTGCAGAAGCAATGACAGGTTATACTAGTGAATTTACCCTCACATCTCACATCTCTGTTGTCTTCTGAAATGTTGCTGCCTCAACAGGTAGCTTTAAAATATGTTGGTTAACTTTGAGGCATTCTCCAAGAGAAAGAAATTGACAGGTTTTTTAGATCAAGATTAGAATTTCTAGTCAGGAAAGAGCACTGTCAGATGAATTTCATGGAATCATACAATGGTTTGGGTTGGAAGGGACCGTAAAGAACACCTAGGTCCAACCACCCTGCCATGGGCAGGGACACCTTCCACTAGACCAGGTTGCTCAAAGCCCCATCCAACCTGACCTTGAACACTTCCAGGGATGGGGCAGCCACAACTTCAGTGGGCAACCTGTTCCAGTGTCTCATGACCCTCACAGTAAAGAATTTTTTACTAATATCTAATCTAGATCTACCCCTTTCAGTTTAAAACTGTTAACCCTTGTTCTATCACTACACTCCTTGTTAAAGAGTCCTTCCCCATCTTTCCTGTAGGCCCACTTTAAGTACTGGAAGGCCACAATAAGGTCCGCCCAGAGCCTTCTGCAGGCTGAACAACCTCAGCTCTTTCAGCCTGTCCTCACTGGGGAGGTGCTGCAGCCCCTGCTCATCTTGAAGACCCTCCTCTGGACCTAATTGAGCAGTTCCAATTCGTTATATCCTTGAAGGAGAATATACTATCCTGAGTTTACAAGATCTCTCAGAAGTACTGTTGACTCAAAGAGAAACTTACAACGTAATTTCTGTTTATGTGCAACAGGACACTTGAAGTGCTACTAAATAATAAGTTGAACTAAGTATTATTAGCCAGGTGAGGGGCTAAAGGAATAGGTTATATTCATTTATGCGCAATAGAATATATACATGCTTATGTAGCTTGAACTTTTAATTTTTTACTACAGTAATCTTTTATTACAGTAATTACAGTAATAATTTTACTAATTTAACTACAGTAATCTTCATATTATTAGTCCTAAACTCTGTAACTTTATGCACCCAAGCAGTGCCAAGCAAGCTTAACAGACAATGATTATTCAAAATACACTCTTGAGGTCTTCTTTGAATGTGTTGAATGTGTTAATTTTTTTGAATTTTTATTCCACTTGATTTATGTCTTTATGTTTCTATTTGTTTTTCAACTATGGTTAGTATTCTGTGTTGGTGAATGAGGAGAAAAGAGGGATACATAAGCTGCAGGACTTGTAGCAGAAGGACAGGTTTTTTTGCAATAAGTCCTTGAATTTAGTTATAAATATTCTTCCTTATCTATTTAGCCTGGATTTTCCTGTCATAGAAACTGCTCTTAGAATCATTTTTGACCAGTGCAATGCTAAGGAGAAGGAAATGGGGAGAGAAACAGATTGCATGCTTTGATTTCTGTCTGCTGAAGCTAAGTTCTTTATAATGTAACAGTGAGTCCAATGCGAAAATGAAAAGTAGCCGTTAGTGTTGTGCCATGCTGTGTAGGGGTGTTTGTGTTACTTGGGGAAGCTCAAAGCATTGTAGCTGTGTTAGTGAAGCATTCCACCTATCCACTTACACTGGCCAAGAAAGAGGGTGCATCAGCAATGATGGAGAAATATGCCAACCTCTCCAGTGCTCTTCCAAACTTAGATTCACTTCTGCAGCATTGTGATGTGCTTTTTGGACTGCTCAGTGGCTCCTATTTGGCTTATTTTAACAGGAATACATAATATTTTCTTGCGATTCGAACCTGTATTTGCATGCAATTAATAGAACTTGCCAGTGTAGCATGACAGTGATGCTGTTACAGCCTCATGTGCAGGATGAGCTTTGAGGAAACATATATGCTTAAAGTCTTCTGTGGTGCTCAGAGCTCTAAGGGTCAAACAGAGTCATTATGACCCTGGTTGTCTTTTAGTATATAACCACATGCAGTATTGGACAGGCATCTTTCACTTTGTATTGCTTTGGTTTTTTAACTGTTGTACTCGCAGACAGCAGGAATGCCTGAGACTTCTTTCTTGCTCTGTAAACTTAGTTTCCATAGCTGTGTTAGTTGAGAATGGTGCCCTGAAGGACTTTACTTAGAAGTGTTTAAATTTGTCTGAATTATGTCTAAATTTAGATACTGTTCAAGGCTGTTTTATTGCTCTTTCCAATTATTGTTAATTTTCCTGTTAATTTGAAGAGTTGCGCTGGCAAAGATATTTTCCCCATGAATTTGCACAACTTTAAGTAGAGACGGCCTTACTAAACTGCTCTGAAAAATACCTGTTCTGTTCTCTGGTTTTTTTTTTGAACAGTAATATGTTATCTGCTTTTTAACTTTCTTCTTTATTCTTTTATTTGCAGTGATGTGGTTGCATGACCTGCAGCATTATTATAACAGGGACTGTTCAGTGCATGACTTGCTTTTCTGTCCAGACTGCATAACCAAAACTTAACCAGTTCTACACTTAAGACTCATGGCCATCTGATTTCAAAGGGAGATCTACTTGCAGAGAAGCTTACCAACTTGGGGAGTGGCTTTCCCATTTCCCGCTTCCATTTACTCCTTCTCTTCACAAAAAGTCTCCTATGAGGCTAGAAGAGAGGAAATCCAGTATTCAGAACTCGACAGGAGGCGTTCTGCAATCTGACAGAGCACTGTCAGCTCTCCATTTTACTTCTGCTTGTCCACTTTATTTAATTCTGATTAACAGTATTAACACACAGACTTCCTGCAACATTTTCATATACTGAACTATAAAAATCTAGTCCTAATGAGTTCCTAAAAATGCCTTTTGGCTACTGTTAAAATTTCAAAGCAGCTGCACCCTTAAAGGATCCAGTTTGAATCTTTAAATAATTAAAGTAAAGCAAAGGAGATGTTTTACCAGGAGAAATGACTTATGAATTGCTGCTTGGCCATCCCATCTTCCTTAGAAAACCAGGCAAGGTTCATCTGATTATCTCCGAGCCAGGCAAACTAACAGGCAGTATTTTGTTCACAGACACTGCCTGCTTCCTTGCTATGTATATACACAGTAGTTTGTGGCTGTTGTATTTTTCTCTCTACATTTTAGCTGTGTTGTCGGTTTCTTACAGAAACTTTTTTTTCAATCTGTGTACAATTGTTAAAACAATCTGAGGAAAGAACGTGAATGGAGATAAGTATGAAAGCTGTCTACACTTTCAGTATTATCCAGACTGTCCTTGCCAGTTTATAACTTGGGTCGTTTATCTTCTATCTGTACTATTTTTTTCCTTTTTTTCTCCTTATCACAGTCTTAGCTATTTAATTTCCAATTGCACTAGCTTGGCTGTTTCTTTGTATTGTGAAGTTTAGCTATAAGATTTGCCATATGTAGACAGTGTAACTCAAAATGCTTTGTACTGCCTATATTAATTTAAAAAGCTGCTTATTTAATATTCTTAAATATCTGCACATTTGTACTACTGTATCTTTGTTTTGTATTGGACATCCAGTACCAGTAAAATTTAGAAGTTGAGGGAGTGCTGTAGTTGTAAGTTAAGAGGTTTATTATATAGGAGTTAGTATGTAACAAATGGGGATGGGGGCTTTTAAGCCATAGGACTTGCTGGAAAATCTGGAGAGTCTGAATGATGAGTGCTGTAAGCGGCTTGGTTTAAGTCCAGTTCTTGACAAACCCCATTCTTGCTCACTTGGATCTTAATCCTGCAAATATATAAACATGTATGTCCTCTGCTTACTCCAAGAATGGTTTTGCTTATTCAGGCAGTAGCATAACCACCAGCCCCATTTTCCATGTGAGCACCCCCATGCTGGAGAAATGTTGTGTCCACTAGTCTCTGCAGTCACTTCTGGTCACAAAACACAGTATGTGCCTCATCCCTGGCCCGTCAAGTGGGGCTCTGGGCAGAGCTGCTCCTCGCACGCTGAGCCGCCTGCACGTGTTCAGTCCTCAGGGATCCTGACACCCGCTGTGCCAGTGGCGTTGGGCAGAATGACTTGGGGAGAAGACAGATCATGTCCCCACCTCTGTTTCCCACAGGGGGTCTGCGCCACCCGGCAAAGGGAAGGGCAGGTAGGAGGGGGCCACAAGCAGACTGTGTGGGGGAGGGAAGGATAAGCATTAAGATCCCAGTGAGCAGTGTGTGTCGTGTTCCCTTCTGGATACCATACCAGATGGGGGAGCCTGTGCCTGCCAGGTGCTCTGGCTAACAGCGGTCTGGAAAGATTCCTTGATTGGGGATATGTCTTTCCTGGTCCACCAGGACCTGGGACAGTGAAGTCTGACGTGACCTGCAGGCAGGATCTGGGGTTTGGTGGTGACAAGTCAGGTATTCCTGCAGCAGAGGCAGCAGCACTTTCATCAGACTGAGTCCAGTGGAGAGCTAAAGGATTTTTGTCTTTCCAGGTCCCTTGTTATGTGTCAGGGCAAAGTGTTACTAGAAAAGTGTCTTTTTGTTGGGTGTTAAAGGCATGTTTTGTTGCTCATTTACAAGTGCTGCTCTAGCTGGGACCACACTCTGCCCCAAGCGGGGCTGGGTGCAGGATCCCTGAACTGAGGGGCTCTGTGCAAGGCGGGAGGGGATGACTGTGTTTTTGTGCATCTGCCTGCACAGGTGTTCTGAGGTGAAGCCGAGCAGTACCTCATTTCTCCAAGTGGTTTGTGCAAATTAGAGACAAAGTATCATTTGTTCTTGAGCCTGAAGACATTTGTATGTGTGTGTGTTTAGCTTGACAAAAATAGTTTGAGTTCACTAATGCAACAGAGAGTTGTCAGGTGTAGCCAGCAACTTTCAGCAAGTGAGCAGGCTACTTTAGTTAGATAAGCCTAGCTTCTCTGTCACAAAGTGATTGTGAGCTTAAAACTCAGAGGTGATCTCCAGCATGTCTCTGATATACTAACTTTGTTTGTGCTGCATAGGAAACTTACTTTTTTATAGCAGCTTGTTTGACAGTCCTGAACTAAGTGTTGACCAGTTATCAAAGTAACTGTTTGTGAAGTTGCCAGTGATATATTTTCTGTAAAAGAATGGATTCCTAGAGTGTCAAAACATTAATTTCCCATTTCAGTTCATCTACAAATTGTGTAACTACCAGATTGTCATGGTAGCAGTATTAATATACATACCTGTATATAGACCAAAAAGAAAAAAAGCCTCAGTAACGATCATTGGAATCACAAAGTTTAATATTTTTTCCCAGTCAAATACACTAATGCTTCCAAGATGACAGAAGAGTGTACAGTTGTTAAACAAGTTGTAAATAAACGCTTATATAAAATGTAAATGCTTCTTTTTCCTTTATTTGGTACTTGGTCATAAATTGAGGCCAAGGTACAGTTCATGTTGAAGTTACCGGGTTGATCCTCAAGTGCTGTTCCCCTGTATGAGGTGATGGTAGCTGGTGGGGGTTTTGCATCCAGTTGGTGATTAACAGGGACCGCAGCAGAGTAGGAATAACATGGGTAATAAAAACCTTGCCTTTAAATGCACTTAGAATCAGTCACTATAGAACACCTGGGAAGAAAAATTGGACTTTTTATAAAGTCCATAGCTGCACCTGGGCTGCTTTGGTGTCAGCTGGTCTGATTCCTAGATACACAAATGGCATCTTGGAAATGCATTTCCTGGGGCTGTGGCAGGCAGACAGCAGCAGGAGTACACCAGAAACCACAACCCTCCTGATTTCTGCTGGAAAGCGTCCAATCTGGCTGCCCCATTGCAGCAAGGGTTGCCTGACCTGGTTTGCGTCTCAAAGGGCCAAGGCTAAGTGGATGAAGTAAGTAGTACAATTTTCTCCTGCTCATGGAAGTTTAGCTACAGAGGCAGCTAAAAGGAAGGGGGGATGACAGGGGATGGGACCACTTCTGACATGGATAGAAAGAGTTGTCCTTCCTTTCTGCATTGGTAAGCAGCTTTGCCATCGGGGGTGGGAGGAGGAGGTGGTGTCAGACAAGGGTGAACAGTGCGAGTTCCCAAAGGGAAGTCAACTGCCTGCAAGACGGACCGAGCCCACTCATGTCACACAACGAGCTGTGTCCGAGAGGGATGTGCCAAGACCCTGCCGCAGCCTCTCGGGGGATGCTCTGTGGAAGGAAGAGGGTCCCCTGCCCGCAACCCCTGGTGCGTGCTCAGCCTGGCTGTGGCAGTGACGGGAGACCCCTGGGGTGCAGAGCCCTGGAGGGGGCGGCCAGCTCTCTCCCGAGCCACAGGCCGGGAGCTGCCAGAGCCTCGCTGATAGTGATGCATGCTGGTCCTCCGCCCAGTCGCTCATCTTCGTCTTGGTCAGTATTACTTCAGCGTCTCCTGCCTCTGACCATCATCCCCTCGGCTGTCCTGTCATTTCCCACTGCCAACTGCTCCTTCCTTTTGCTGTGCTTTTTTTTCTTCCCAGAGCCACCCCACTCCAACAGTGTCCCTTGTTCCTGCCTCCCCCATCTCTTCCCTGTCCCTCGGACATCCAATCCACATCAATTC
This sequence comes from Elanus axillaris, assembly GCA_026212715.1. Classification (NCBI taxonomy): domain Eukaryota; kingdom Metazoa; phylum Chordata; class Aves; order Accipitriformes; family Accipitridae; genus Elanus; species Elanus axillaris. The sequence goes on from JANZLQ010000079.1 coordinate 30,678,699, forward strand.
CCACAAGGCCACGGTCACCTCCCTACACCATTTGCCCCCTTCCCTTTGCCTCACGGTGCAGGGGGTGGGGATCTATGGCCCACCCCCACCCCTCCACAGTTGCTGGCCCAAAGGGGAGGATGCACTACTGCAGGTTGTCTTCCAGTGGTACCTCTCCCACACCCCCACGCAACTGCTTTTACCCCCGCCTGCTTTTACCACTTGTAGCCTGAGTGTGTTTAGCCTTGCACTGTATTAGGTCTTCTTGCAGGAGGCAACAGCCACTGCTGTGTTAAAAGGACAGGTGGTAGAAACACAAGCTAGAAGCTGCACAGTCGCTATCCCCCACCTCCCCAAGTAACTTTGAGAACAGTACTGTGCACATGAATCGTCACGCACACAGGTCTGTCTCGAGATACTGTCCAACAAAGCAGAGCCTAGACTGGATTCAGGGATGGCAGGGGGGCTAGAGGATCATGTCACTCTGCCCTTCAGCACAGGAGGACACAGCACCGTGTAGGGGAGTTTGCACCAGCGCTAGGCACACATAGGTAGCACTTTTTCCTCAGGACCTGAAAGAGTAAAGTGGCCTCAAATAGCAAGGCATCCCACTTATTTGGCAAAACAGGCAGATCCAGAAGTTAAGGTCAGGTATGGCAGGGAAGAAGAAATGAAGATTAAGTGATGTAACTGGAAAAGTCTTCACATAACAAATGTATTCACTGCTTCCCTGTTCCAGGTCTTCCGAGTTCCAGGAAGCAGCATAGCATCTCTGCCTCCTGGGACTTCTGGCTGGTAAGAGAGAGTTCCTTTTACTCCTTCCCAACAGACAAGCATCTCAGAACTGCAAAATGTGCATACATCTGGACATTTGGTTTCTGGGCTAAGCTACAACGGTGCACACCTCCACCCCAAGGAGGAAGGTCTTGCCTCAAGAAGGGTTTGTAAGGGCAGAGGAAAAAAAAAAAACCAAATGCAACCCACTCCCAGCCCCTAAACATCCCAGGGAATTGATGAGGCAGTCACAATAACTGCAAGTAAAATTTGAGGCGGATGGAAGTTAAAATGTATTTTCATTGCTTACCACACCACCTCCTGTCTGTCTTTGGCACAGACCTGAACAGAAAAAACCTAACAGGCCCCTAATTAAAGCAGATAAAACATTACAAACAAACCATAGTGCAATTTCAAGCAAGTTTTCCAGGGACAGTCTAGCAAGACTTGTTTCCCAACACCTTCAAACAAGTCTAGATGTTTCAACTGCTACAAAACAGCAGCAATGAACATATGCCCTTCTGTCTACCCCCTCCCCCAAATGGCTCTTCCTTAAGTCTTCACTAGCTGAAGACCAGCTCCAGAGGGAAAGCTGGCACGCTCTGCACAATAGAAGACGGGGCAGCCTCGGGTGCACAATCACTGGGGGGGGGGGGAGAATGCCCGGTGCCAGAGCTGCATACAGGCACAACTCCCATCACCTGCCCCAGCCCAGCTACGAACCCACACACCAAGGGAGCCCGCATCCAGCATCAAAACCTCTGCCAGGGCTCCCACCAGCTCCACCTGCAAGTTCACAAACACACCAGGTGACACTGGTTTCACTCCACTCTCAAAAACTTGGCAAGCACCAAGTACTACAGCTCACTTTTATGAAAGGGTGTTTGTGTTGTGTGTTGGGGTGTGGTTTTGGGGGTTTGTTTGGTGTTTTTTTTGTCCCTTCACAGGGCAAGGCAATAACCCCCTGCAGGATTCTCCTGCAAAGTTCCCAATGACTGTTTTCACTGTAACCTAGAGCAACTTGAAAATAAGCACAAATGGTTTGGCCCTGGCGGGGGGGGGGGGGGGGGGGGGGGGGGG
>JANZLQ010000079.1:30680631-30693816 GCA_026212715.1 Elanus axillaris
CCCCCCCCCCCCCCCCCCAAAAAAAAAAAGCCTACTCTGTGAAGGAAAAACACATCCCTGAAAATAGGAACTGGCAGACTACTAGAATAAACACCTTCCTGATAGCCACTTTATATTATTTCTAAACCTAAAAAAACCCCAAACAACTGAAGATTTGTAAAAGTTAATGTGGTACCCAAGAATACCTTTAAATCTAAGTCAGCATGTATTCAGTCTCTAAATAAACACAGATAATACTGGTTTGCATTCTCTTTAAAGCAAGTAGAGTGGAGTGTGGAAGTCATGCAAGGGTCCTCTGGAGACCAGCTACAGACCAATTTGAAGTAACACACTGAGCACAGCTATTTTAAGTGTATCTTGTTCTATGGGAACTTGAATTCACCTACCTGTGAAGAGTTTAGGATTACATACTTCATCACCTGCCAAAGAATGCAGTTTTACAACTTGTTCATGTAAATCACTCAGGATTTCTGCATGAACTGATTTTATATACAGTTGGAATTAAAGACAACTGCAGCAATTTCTGGAACAAAACTGTCTGGATAATACATCAAAACCAAAGAAAATCAACTGAACAACAGTCTTCAAAATGCTTTATTGAACCGTGTGTCTTATTTTAATGTGCAGAAGATGTGTTTGAAAAGACTACAGCTTGAAAAATTTTTGAAAATCCTCAACAATCAATAAAAAAAGTCCCTACTGGGGTAACTCTCAGGATAACAGGAGGCCTCATGTAAAGTCTCCCTTGAAACATTTTCTGTTGCAGAGACTAAAAGAAAACAGAACTAGTGTACTGCTCTATGTGGAAACAATCAGGATTTGAGGATTTTTTAAAAAAAAAGGAATGGAGTATGGAACTTAAACTTCAGTCTATGGGGTTGCTTCTTTTTGCTGCTGTTATTTTGGATTAGCATACATGTCACAGTTCTGCTGAGAACACCATCTGGTGTTCAAGTCTGTAAATTTACTCTAAAATGCTAGCAATGCTGCAGAGATGGAAGAATACAGAGAAAGAGAGAGGGGGGAGGTGAGAAAGATCTGGAAAGACACCATTACAATATAAGCCTAGTTTAAATTTTCATCAGAAGCTGTGTGCACTTTTGTTTTTATAATCTAACTTTACATTCAAAAAACCACCAAGAAATAAAAAAAGAGGAAAGAAAACCAAAACCAAACATACCCCTTCTGTCCTTGTCTTGGGGCTAGTGTAAACTTCTATGCACAAGAACACCATACTCTTTTTCTCCAAACCAGTAGGGTTAACAATATAGGCATGTAGGTGGCATGATTGAACTAAAAGGCTTTTCCAACTTTTTTATACCAGCAAAAGTAACGAAAAGAAACAATAAATAAAAGGTGCTAAGGTTAGCATTAAGAATTCAATTGTAATATACTGACAATCTGGGAATCCAAATCCTCAAGCTCTCCTGACACTGACAGGTCTCTGCAAACTATGAAGCAAATACATAAATAACTCAAAATATGATTGAGACTGTGAAAGGCTTTTTAAACTAAGACAACATGATCCAGGTTAACTTTTTTAAACACAGTGAATATATGAATTGTCTACACCTGAATAAAACATATTTAACAACTAAAAAATTTTAACAACCACAAGAAGGAAAAACTTTAAACAAAAGTGAACATCATTTGATTTTAGGGCAAACAAAAGCCCCTTGCAGTAGCTTCCAGCAGTGGCCTTACTGTTGTGTCTTCTACAGATGCATAAAATGAACTTCAACTCCACACTGAGGTGATGGCTAACAGGGCAACAAAATGGTCACATACAGCAAAATGCCACTCCCTGGTCACAATATATCCCACTGCAGAGTTTCCATCCTGTGCAGGAACAGCACATAAAGATGTCATTCTGTCACATTTTATTCAAAAGCTACTTTGTGGCCACAAACTGCTAGTCAGCACTAACCTTTTTGTCACATAACCTTTGCATAATGGGAAAGCTTTGGGTTTTATAGTTTTACTCCTTGTATTTAAATTTTTAAATGACAAGGTCACTAAAACTCATGCACGCTGCAAAAAACGTCATGCAGTAGTTAAGGTAAACCATCCAAGCAGTTTTTATTCATTAATATTCATAAATACACACAGCAGCTTCATTAGAGATTTTTCATTTTTTTTCCTCTTCAGTTTGAATGTGGAGTATTAGGAGAGCCTTTTGCATGTCAAGGTACAGGACACAGAGCTTTTTGCTCTGTACTGCAACCTACATTTACCTGCTAGAAGTAAAAATTAGTTAAGTGGAAATGATTATCATATATATCTTTTCTCTCTTTCTTTTGAATGTACACAATGTAACAAGAGTGACAGACCTGAAATTACAATCACCAAAACAAACCCAAGATAGTTGTTGTCCACTTTCATTGGCAAATACAGCACAGAGGACACTGTCTGCAAAGTGGGATGTCATCAAAGAGGAGGTGGAGGAGGCTCGTTTCCTTTATTACTCTCTTTCAAATTTAGGTTTTCTAAAGCAACATCTAGAGGCATAATATCTACACAGCCCATAGCACCAAAATCTGCAATCTCCCCCCGCTCATCCTCATCTGAGGAGGAACTTTCTTCCCGCATCAAAGTGGACAGTAGAAGCTCCTGAACAAACAGGCTGCAGTCTGCCCGTTCACTTTCCATTGACTGACGTTCTGCTTCTGACATCTTCGGATCATTCAACCTGTACAGCAGCAAGAGAAGAGAAGACAGGCAGTTGGTCAAACCCCATTTCACCAATGACACTACTGACAGGTGCTGAAAGGCACTCAAAAACCACTCCTTCAGGATAGTTCTCCTTGCCCTTCGACACATACAGCTCTGGCAACCTCTGACACCTCAGTACAGTACAACAGGCATGCATTTAACAAACCACCCTTTCCCTGTTCCTACAACAGCATTCCAAGTGTCACCTAAAGGCAGAGGAAAATAAAAAACTATTTGTGAGGTTTCCTGCTATTCAAGAGTCTTTTTAGGGAGGGCTGTTGATTTCCTAGACTCTCATTATGTGGCTGTTTTGTTCCTAGGTCAACTTCTAAATTCACATATATCACAAAACACATTACTGCATGTGTAAAGCCTGGGGATTCCCAAAGCACGATACAACATTCACCCCACCACTTCTAGGTTACAGCACATGCCATCACAGGCAAGGAAATTGCTCACTCCAACTCTGAAAGTTACAATCTGACACTGGAAGGTACCTCAATTAAGTTTCTCAAATGAGTTTGATTTAAAGATGTTACATGGTACTATTTTGCACTTAGATAAAAATCAGATTGACTCTAATCCGGGTTTCTTGACACACAAGCTGTTAAAATGCCCACACTCTTTCACAATACCAAACAAACAAAAGTATGTATGGGGGGGGCGTGGCAGGGGACATGTGGAAAACATTTTTATTTCAGGTCAATGGCCAACCTTCTAAAAGAACTGGAATGACATAGTGGGTGACTCCTCTTTAAAATAACTTTGGGATCTAAGTATAATTTCTAAACCAGGTAAGTATTCTGTAAAAAGACATCCTCTATTTGTTTTGTTATCCAGTCTCAGAAATAATAACTATATAAGCACCCCTATTCAACCTTCAGCTGTTACTAATTTCCTGTTAAACAATACTATCTTCTGACTCTCTCCATCTCCATTACAGCTCAAGTCTATATGCTTGTACCACTGGAAATGCACTTGTTTTCTTGGAAGTAGTAGGGGAAACAAACACAATTCCATTAAGAAATACTCCTTTTATTTCTCTTGAAGTTGTGCAGCAACTAATGTTTACCCATGGCTTACAGGAGCAGACAGACAGCAGGTCTGAAAAGGTGTTACAAATGCAAAAAGCATGGTATGCTGACTACAAACTTGAAGGATGTGGCAGAACTTCCCTGCCTGGAGTCAAAATGAACTTAGTCAGCCAAAACTCAAAACCAGCTTTTTTCAAGGTTTGCAGAAATCCATACTCAAGTCCAATCCTTTGAATACATTCCTAGGTGCACCAAAAAAAGTACAGTGCACTTGCGAGACTGCCTCTCGTTTTTGCAAAACTAGACAACCACAGGATATTTCTGCAGTCAGCTTTCCAAAAGCAGACTAATTCCCTTTGGGCCAGCTATAAAATGCTACTCCTCGATATTAAATTACCATGTTTACTTTCATGCTAGAAATGTGATGAAGCAAGTTTTACACATTACACGTTCTGTGACCACTGCTGATGTCTACTGTGAATATATTCTGTATGATTAATTAGCTTGTTAACTCTGGGATATATTTGATCAGACACTGCTTTACTAGGGCATGTGCCTAACTCCAAGCAGTTAAGTTTCACTGAACTCTATGTCTCTATCAGGACTAAGGCAAACAGAAATAGGTAAAAGGTAAATACAAGTAAATACAGAGAACAAGTTACCTTGTAAGAAGAAACTGGGAACTCTGGATAGTCTGCTGACTGTTTTCTATGTTAGATGTGTTGGTTGTTGTTGTAGATTGTGCCATAGTGGTGTTGACATTGATCGTGTTGGTACGCCTAGTTGCATTGCGTGCAGTCTCCAGTTGTTGTCTCGCTGCCTGTGCATGTTGTCGTTCCAACTGCAGTTGCATCTGCAGCTGCTGTAACTGAGAAGCAGAAGGGCCAGAGGAGTTGAGCTGTCCTCCTGCAGAACGCCTCACGCCTGATAGCTGAGATAAAAGCTCTGCCAGAGAAGATAAAGTTTCTGTGATGAAAGATCTTAAGTGAGCATTACACAATATAATGAATACATCCTGAATTCTAGTACATCAAGTGCTTTTTTCAATCAATAAAATCAAAGAACAAATAATGCTGAAGAGCCTGTGAAGCTCTTGAAATAAGTTTTAGCAATGTCTCAAAGGGTGAGGAAGATTAAGACTCATTTAAGCAGATTTATCCAAATAAAAAGTCAAAGTTTAATGCCTTCAAAATAACAGGAGAGCCAAACTATGGGGAAGCCTGGCAAGTTATATCCTCTGCAGCAATTCTGTGAAACTTGAAGTCAAAATAGCAATTGGCTAAAACGGCTTCATTTTGGCTTTGGTTAGTGGTTTTATTTTCCTCTCAACACATATTCCCTCAAAACACAGCCTTCACCATCCCAATATCCCACAGGGAAGCCATGCTGCAGCAAAGAGAAATATTATAGTGTTGCTTCAAACATTTAATAAAAAATATTTAGTTAAGAAAACAAAGTATTGCCTCACATCAAAACTTGAGGGGTCAAGCCTATTTGCTGTATTAATTTATTTCTGCCAGAAGTACACAGAAGGACTAGCAATTAAGAAAACCTCTGTCCTTAAGTCTGCCAATTCAGAGGGATAGAATGCTTACAGCAAGCTTCATCCACAAAGAATTTTTTGAAATAAATATTAGCAACAAATTACTGCTCAGTGCATTACTGCAGAATCTATTCTACACCCTGTGTAGACGGTACTTAAATCACCTGCTTGCTGTAGTTGATGCAAGGGCAGAGGAAGTACAGGACGGTATTGCTTCTGAACCTCGCCTCTACATTAGAGTTACTACGTATGTCATGACAATTTTCCTTCCATTGCAGTAACAAAATATAATCCTTCTAAATAAGGCTTTCTTTGAGGGAATAAAGCAAAATGCAGTTCTCCATGTCAAGAACTCAGGACAGTCAAGTCATTTTTACCAGCACTGATAGCAATACCAAGACTAAATGCCTTTTAATTTCATTGTAATGACTAGAAAATGCTGGACGGGGGGGTAAAACATGTATCAGATGCTATAAGCTTCATTTATTTTAAACATGGTTGCCTTTCCTATTTATTATTCCAGTAAAGGGGAACACATATCAAACTTCCAGACAACATTTACATGTATTTATTCTTACTCCATGTTAAAATGTAAGTTAGAGTATAGCAAAACAGTATTTTGGAAGCAGACGTGAGCTCAAAACAGCGCTTTGGTATAAGAAGGACACCCAGCTCAGTGTGCAACTGAACTCTAAATGCAAAACCAGCTTCTACCAAAAAAATAAATTATTCAGAAGAAAGCCATTTGATCCCACATTTAATGCTGCTAAGTGGGAAGGCCTTGTGAGGCTGGGAACAAGCCTCAGCAGCTACTCCACATTTAACTGAGCTGAACAAGCTGCCCTTGTAAGAGAAAGACAAGGTCTTCACAAACATCCTCCCTCCTTGAACAAACTCTACTCCTTTTCAGACCCTCCTGTGATCTCGCTTAATTTAATTTCTTCTCTGGATACTTCTTCCCAGCTAGTTTAATGAGTTAAATCAGGTCACAGCAGGCCAGCAGAGCACTAGAGCCAGTAGAAGGCAGGCAAGGGGATGATTAAGGAAGGCAGTGGAGCCACAGCTCCCCTTTCAAAGGGCCAATGCCTCATTACATTGGCTGGCTACCTCCCTCTGAAGAAGTTACAACCTGATAGTAGGAAGCTCCTAAGTTGAAGCATTATGCCTTCTTGGCATCTGAAATGGAGGTGGATTATGGCAATAGTTCTGAGGTTTCATTGACACTTATGCTGGCATGGTCAAAGACCACCACATAAAAACATTCAGATTTCCCCTTAGGGAAAGTTATATTTGTTTTCAGAATTGTCTTCATTCTATTTTTTCTTTCCTGTGAAAAAAGTTATTTTCACATCAAAGCTAAACATACACCAAACAAGTTATTCCTAGGAATCCTAAAGACACATCTTCATTATTTTCTGGTGTTGAAAATGAGACACATTCCCCCCATCACAGTTTTGCTAAACTTGACCAAAATACACTGCAAATACCTGCAACAGTACATTTCTATAAGAATTTACAAGTACACATTAAAAATATAATCCGTGATATCAGCAAGTCTGAAATTCAAACAGCAGCCTGAATGCAAATTGAACATATTTTAAGGGGCCATTAATATTCAAATTCAGCTAATTTCATCTTCATTGAGACAGATACTCTCCTCCATAAACACCTTAATCCACATGGCAAATTAAAATGAGGTATACTGAAGTAGGTGATGGAAGTTGGATGCAATCACTTGTAAAAATATACAACACCTGTGCATAGAATAGGTTTCTAAATAAGCCTTACACTGTCTAGAATTAAAAGCACAAGCTATAGGCAGTGGTTATGGCTTCAGCATTTCTATGCACAGTCCCTGTGAAAAACCAGCCAAGCACACTTGCACTGTGGACTGTATGTGTGCAGCTTCATAACAACATAAAGCAGGGCAACTACTATCATCTTGAATTCTACTTTCTCTGTGTAAGAAGGACACTGGGGTAAAATTAATGGTTACAGCTCTTACCAGCTATGGGATCCATGGCTTCTCTATTGCTTGGAGAATATGAACTCTGAGAAGATGAAAGCCCACCAGGGGAACTAGTAGTAAAGTGCATGTTTGATCTACGTGCACGGGGGCCTCCCAAACCCCGGCCTGGGTGGAACATCCTACGTACGTGCCGAACACCACTGGATTCATCGTAACCAAGAAGTTAAGAAAATAGAACTGTTTGGCATTGAGTATTAAAATGACAAGGACATTTGATGGGTGAAATACTCAGGTCCACACTGTTCATTCATAAAATAGTGATTCAGCTTCTGAGCAAAGCTAAGGTACACTGTAGCTATGGCGGAAGTCAGTCTTACTGATCTGAATTCAAGATACTAAGTGTTGTGTACACCAAACTCCAAGTATTTCTTCAGCTTATATGACAAAGAAACATCAGCATTAATTTCTTTGATCTAAAAACCCCTAAGTTTTCTACTCAGTAATCTGAAAACTTTGACAAATGCATGTTCATCCAAGCTTATTAGAGACAAAGGGATTTTATTCTCCCTCCCCAATTCTTACAGTAAGTATTGAAAAGAAGAAAAAAAGCTTAGTGCTGTTCCTATTTAAAGTACATAATTCCTGTACTCCTTTTGACTTCTGTACTTCCAGCTTTTATCCAAGAGATTTCATCACTTCAATACTTAAGAAATTGTAGGTTTCCAGAGTATTCAGCACTTTGATCACACAATTTTGTTTCACCTTTCCTCTTTTAGGTAAAGAAATACCACCAATTCCAATTATGACAACACCACCTTTCATTTTCCCATTTTCCCCCACTTCTCCATATCAGATGCTTATATTTCAAGTCACACCTTGTATACATTTTTCTCATATAAATTCAGGGACAATCAACAAATTACTTAGATTATTTTTGTCAGAATATTGTTAACATAGATTCCTGTAAGACAGTCCAGATAAGGCTTCCTTTTATTTTAAAAAACTCTACTTAATTCACCAGTGCAAAATGAAACAGCACAGGCCTGAACATTTCATTTTACTGTTACTGGACTTTTAGCTTAGATCCTCCTATCTCCCATGATTATTTTTTTGTAACAGTAAGCTTACCACTTTTATGGTATCCATTACTGTGTAAGAGTGTCCAGTGTACTTTTCATAAACAATTATGGTGCAGAACCTCAGGATGTCATGGTGGTCAATTTAAGACTGAAAGAAATTACTAGACTTCTCCTGGCAAGAAAGAACTTCTGGCTATTACAAAAAGGTTTTACAGAATGTTTGCCTCTTTCAAACCTATTAGTTATGCTACAGCATAAGACACTTAATATCTAGGGTGTAAGAGGAAAATACCCCCTGGCGCAGAACACGCTTTGCCTATCACAGAATGCCTTGCACCTCTGAGTGTGCTAAAACTGGATGCTGCTGGAGGCAAGATGCTGTATTAGATAGACGACTGCCCCCATGCAGTTTGACAAGTTTCTTATAACTAGACCTGGTAGAAAAGGCCAGTATGTCAGGATTTTCCAAGCAGACACAGGACTGTGGAGTAACTTTCCTAACTGCAGTTTTTAATGTGTTTTGAGATAAATATCATTCTTTAAATATTAGTTAAGCTTGCACCCAAGTCTTACCTGCTATGCTAGAATAAGAAAAACCTTTGTAAACCTTAACTTGTGACAAGCAGGTAAACTGAATAGCTATGCAAGAACTATTTCTATAATTGATGCTGAAAAGCTGTATTTTGTAATTTTTCAAGTATTTTCCTGCTAAAGAAAGAAAGTGGGCTTTAAAGGGTTGTCCCCCAGCTGCAGGAATAAAGGACATACCTTGCAATGGCTGCACATGGTTTATAACAAGAAACACATGCAGCCTTCTGGGACAACTTATGAGAAAAACCCACCAAAACCAAAATAAATCACATATGTCTAATCAATACTTGGAAGATGAGACCACTCCTCAGAACTCTAGCAGACCCAACAATAAAAACTTACATCAAACTGTAACAGAAATCTTCATGCTAGAAGTGCAAGCAAAGAGCCTTCTATCTCCTTTTTGTACGTGAAAGTTGTTACAGAGCATGAAGAGTTGTTCTGTACAGCTTTAACTTCCTATGAATATGTTTAGAACAGCAATATAACAGTATCAGAGAGCAGCTTTCTAACAGGTTCCTGACTTTGACAGTTATTCTTTCCTGTGCTGCTAGACCCTGCATGAAAAGGGGCATCTCCTCTTCCTTTTTTCCTACTTTAGACCTGCCTGTTGCTAGGCATGATGTACAGCCAAACATGGAATAGTCACTTCAGGATACACTTACCAGGTTTTGTAGACTTGACACTGAAGCAATAGTGTACAAACAGAAAATTCTACATGCACTGCCTTTAATGCTGAGTCACAGACAATGTATTCCCAAAGTATATCCAAGAAAGATCCATTTTGGGATGGCTGACATTGAAGCCTTACTCTGTATTTGGAAAGATTGATTTTTCTAGCTCAAACATTCCCAAATCAAAAGTCAGATGGTGCCATCTCTGATACTGGAGGGCGAGAAAAAGCTGCAGAAACATGAACTCTAATCAGACATCTTGTTCATTTCAGTAGGAAATTAATTTCACTCTAACTGGGAAAATTTAAACTTCCTGGCCTACAAAGCAGTTAAACCAATGTTGGAGGCACACAGTTTGACCCTTTGGTACATTGCTATGTAGTTACTAGGGATATATATTTTGTTAGAAAAAAGTGTATTAGGCAGGGGCTATGAAAAACTTCGTAATTGGTAGGAACAGCAGAACTAAACTGATATGAGAAAAATTGCTCAGTGATTCACTACGCCAGTCATCAAGCAACATCTCAGATATATCCAAAGGCCAGGAAAGATCCAATGGTCTGTAAGATGCTCTCCCCTCATCAATCTCACCCCACCTCCACCCAAAAGGGAGGATGGCACTACTCTGCCTTGGGGGACACCTGACCATGGAGGACCTCCCTGGACACCTGGGACCAAGCTCACATGGCCAGAGCCACCACAATCAGCACCCTGCTCCTCCCAACTGCTGAAAGCTCCACTCCTATCTACACAGAAAGGTGAAGTAGAGACAACTGCTTTTATCTAACTTCAGTGTTCTTTGCATCATTAGTTACTCCTTCACAGAACCAATAAACACCCAAAGTCCTTTACACTGACCCAGTTATTGTGTAGTATAAAAACATGTGTGTTTAGTCTGTCCTGATCCTAAATCATGGTAACACTAACACAGTTAAAAGCAATCAAACAATTATAACTGAAAATGAGTCACCTTCTTAAATGCTGTTTCCCTTCTGTTAGCATAACAAGCTCCAGTTGCTTTGGCTTGGCTTTTTTTTTACTCCAGTTGCTAGGACTTAGATTTTTATCGATTTTTTCCTTTTTAAAAATCTTTAAACAAAAAAGCCACTATCAAGGTAATAATGCAGTCTTTTTGCCTGTTTGTTTAAATGAGACACAAAGGAATACTTCAAAGAGATTACTTACTGTAGGTAGGTTGCATAGCCTGCATGTTATTAAATAAAAAGCCCAAATGAAAATACATTTCATCAGTTAATGCTAAGGGGGGGAAATAATTTAAAAAGAAAAATATTCCTAGAACAAGGATTTAAAAACTCCAATAGTTCCAGCTCTTCAGCCATCAAGCATAAATACATCTGCATAAACTGCTGCTAAAGTAACTGAAAGACAACATCTTATTTCCCAGGAAATCTAAAAGTTTTCCGAGTTGCATTACAAAATGTCAGTAAGCCAATGAAAGTATGTTATTAAAATATGGTGTTAAAAAGTAGTTAAGCAAGTTTAAAATCACTTGTCAAAACCAGCTAAGCTCAAATCACCCTCGGAACACCATCTTCATGTCAGAAATACTTACAGCACACTACTGAATCTGGATACATCAAGCAGCCGCAGGACTAATGATCAGGCAGGATAAACCACAGTGGAAGCAGAAAAACCTCTCAGTGTCAAAGTTTCTTTAAATGTTTTTTGCTGTTAGAGCAAAAAGCACTGTCAAGTATACCTACAGTCTGTTCACAATCTGGTATTTATAATTTTTTTATACTAGCAAACAAACTTTTTTATTTTTTACTACAAAAATCAAAACAAGTCATCATGGCTACTAAATGAAACAGTCTAGCCTCTTTGCCTCAATTTGGAAAGGATATTAAATCTCTAGGAGCTCTGTGTTCCAGTGTAAGATGAGCTGCAAAGTCATCTGTTACGTGATTCGGATCCCCTCCAGGTAGTGCTGCACATATTGGACAAATCTGAAATGACAAAGCAAGAAAAAACCCAACTTTATATATTTTACACAAAACAGAACTTGTATTGAGTCAATCACTAGACATTGATTCTTATGCTTTAAAAATCACATTCTAGGTATCCACAAACACCTGTATAGCAACATATTCAAAAAACCAGAAAATGTATTCAAGTGCAGACATCTATTTAGACACCTTTAACTTTGACTTTCAGAATGCTATGAAAACCTGAGCTAAATTTTCAAATTCAGTTTGCAATGTGTTGAAAATTAGTCTTTGTACTCCAATTCTGTCACAGACAGTAGAGTCAGATTAGACAGGATTACTATTTGCCTGCTTGACACTCATCCCAGCAGAGGAATCAGAGTAGTACACAAGTATTTGCTGAAGTATCAAACAGAGACCATCCATCCAGGCAGTGCATAACTACAGGTTTGGCAGAGAAGGGCTTAACTCCATATCCCTACAAACCAGTATTTTGGGAGAAGGCACTGACTTCTGTCTTTGGCTTGTTTGGTTTTTTTAAACCAAAATACACGTAAACTAAGTAGACAAACAGTGCCATTTTTTGCCATATTTGTGGCAATGTGGCCAATGCCGCAATTGCCATAATTACAACTTTTTTGAATGACTCCACAAACACCTTGAAAAGCATCTTCCGATTTTCTTTACAGTTGTTTTGCAGACCGTTTAAAATTTTACAGATGACAAACAAACAAAAATCCATTCCACAGAATTCTTCCCGCCAATGTTAAGTGCTCAGCACTTTTACAGTTAAATGCAGCTGCTATTAATTTCTCTCTCTGTTCCTCACAGTCAAATAGTCTTGACTTTATGGAGCAACTCTGGCTACAACATAAAGCCCAGGTTCCCAGTGCTCTTCATGCACATACTCAACTTGTTGACAAGAGATCTCAAAAGACCATGGACATTAAGAACACCTATGTAATAGCATACACATCTGTCTTACTCTTATGGAGGTGAGGACAAGGTCTTGAAATAGTGTACTGTAAAATCTCAGCTGCTTTTGACAGCAGCTGCTACATCTTTAATACCACTTTAATTTTAGTAGTCAGCTCTGAGCAGAAAGCAAGGCATTTGAAGATTTTTTGCTACAACCCCATCCCTTTTATTTTCAATGTTCAGCATTTCTCTTCACAGAACTCCTCTTCCCAGATTTTTCACCACTACAGAAGCCATACAAGTGGACACACTACAGAGCAAAGACATCTTATGACAGCATAATACAATAAATACTCAAACTGTACCAACATATCATACAGCTATCCTGTAGGGACACAGAAACAGATGTATATTGGACAGATGGTTCTGAAGTCCATAAACTTGTAAGTTGCTTAATCTTCAACAATGTGTTTCATACCAACAGGAGACAGCACCTTCAAAAGAATCTCTTTTCATTTAAGCTGCTCTGAGGAAGCAGAACCCCAATCACAGAGGCATTACCACTATCACTGATGGGCTCAGCCTTGGCTGGCAGCGGGTCCATCTTGGAGCCGGCTGGTATTGGCTCTATCGGACAAAGGAGAAGCTTCCAGCAGCTTCTCACAGAAGCCACCCCTGTAACTCCCCCCTGCTACCAAAACCTTGCCACAGAAACCCAA
>JANZLQ010000079.1:30704807-30736029 GCA_026212715.1 Elanus axillaris
GCTACCAATGCAGAACACAGCACTATGAGGGCTGCTATGGGGAAAATTAATTCCATCTCAGCCAGACCCAATACACCTTCCTACACAAAAGCAGCAAACTCCTCTGGAGCTCTAAAGCCCTCTTTTCAAAGTAGCTAGGAGATAAGGTTGCTTACTAAAAAAAGAAAACTGGACTAAATCACATCCCTCCAGAAGAAGATCCATTACCCACACTGCTTACCAATTAGAGGAAGAATACAAAGGAATAAAAGTATCAGAATACTGTCTCAAGAGAACTCAACAATAGTTCATGAAGTTACATTTCAAACCTAACAGTGTTTGGACATTATAGCTTTGGTGTTTTGGTTTTTTCCCCAGGAAAGCTGAACACCTGAATTTAACGTGAAAACTCAACCAAAAATATAAGCGGTTTTCCTTTATTATCCATCTGTAGCTACAGACTGCTTGTATTTAACATTTAAATCTAACTACCACATTCTCAACTTGGCAGGAGGTTAGTAATGAGACGGAAGTACAGTAGGATTCCTTAGATAAAAATCAATCTTTCAAAGAGATGATTCAGGACTACGTTTTATAACAGCTTGTCCTTGCTTTCAGTTACAACATATTTTTTTACAAGGGTAGAGAGCAGTCAGGAATTTTAGTTTCACTTTTCTTCCTATGAGTAACGTATTTCAATTTGATATATACATGCAGATAAAAATGTTAATATTATACAAGTTGCAGTGCATTTCTTTAAATTTTTTTCAATGTTTGAAGAAACTAAATGGTGGCAATATACCACGTTTTACAAAGTATATACATTCTATCACTGATCAAGCAGCCATGCTATTCAAAACAGTATTACCCTTAAAGCTGCTGTTAGTTCTGTTTTGCTGCAGATTTTCTGAACTAAAAACATACTAAAACCTGCTAGACACTCTGCTATAAACTTAAAGAAATAATGCTTATGACCTCCTATTGATAAACTTTTGCAGAATGGAATGGGCCAACAGAAATCTTATGAAATTCAGCCCAGACCTGGGCAGGCAGACCTGGGCAGCAACACCATCAGAGTCAGGGAGCAGCTCTGTGGAGATGGTGCTGGGTACAGGTAGGGGGGGCAGCGAGCTGAGCAGGGGGCCAGCCATGTGCCTAGAGCAGTATGTATAGGGACAATCTCCTCAGCTCAGCACCTGGCAGCTTCCTCCAGGCACTGCATCTCGTTTGAGGCCTCCTAGTATAGAGGAGACATCAAATTGAAGCAAGTTCAGCAGAAGGCCATTAACATGGCAGGGCTGGAGCACTCACCCTCACCCTGCAAGAAGAGACTGCAGGGCCAGCACTGTTTCAGTCTGGAGCAGACAGCTTTGGGTCACCTAATGGCCACCCCCATACCTACAGAGACAGGAACAAGGAGATGTAGCCACACTCTTCACAGTGCTGCAGTACAGGAGGACAATAGGCTATAAGGAAAAATGTTTTCACACAGACAGGTGGTAGAACAGGATACCCAAACAGTCCCTGTGCCATCTCTGTTCCTGGAGGTTTTCAAGACCCAAGTGGACAAAGCCCTAACTAACCTGATCTGACCTCACAGCTTGGAGCAAAAGGTTGGACCAGAGACCTCCACAGATCCCTTCCAACCAGAATTATGACTAATCCTGTGAAACACAGGTACACAGTAATATAGCTGTAAGGCTCATCTAGACTCTAATATTCTGTTAATCACCAATGTTGTCCTGCTTTACAGACTAGAGGGATATGCTCTCAATGGGTGGGATCTCTGCTCCCTAGCTTGGAACTCTCCCCTTTCACTACAAAGGCAGTGCAAGAGCCACATTTACTAGAGTAAAATGCCAGTTCAGCTGAATCTGGAAACAGCTGCTCACTCCTCCCAGCTAGAGCATCGCTATTTCAATCCTTCAGAAAGTTTCCAGTACAGCTATGCCTAGCAGGAAGAAACATTACACCCTCCACTTTTCATCATGCAGCTTCATCAACTGCCAGTGTCAGTATTCAGCCTCACAGCCAGATATCACTGGGCTAACTGATTCAGCGTGAAAGACATGCTGCTGGGCCTGACAATGACATGGCAGGTATTCATCTATTCATCCAGCAGCAGCTGGGTACTTTGTTTCCCCAGCAGGCATCAGGGCTCTCAGCTGACAAACAGACCTTTGCCGCCTTGACCAGCCTCAGAGCAGACCTCCATACACACTCTGCCCATGGGCTACATTTCAGGTCTGACGATCTGGCCATGAACTATGCTGCAGCCACACCCATCCCTCCTCCTGCCTCAGGTGGGTTTCCAGCATGGATCCCAGAGTTGACTTGTTATATATACTTGCTTTGCCTGGGACTGTCAACAGGACCTGCTCTTGTTACCAATCCTGCCCTGCACACTGTCAGTGAGGACAGGGCCCCTGCCTGTGCTGTATTCACCCTCAGCTCCTGGTTTGTTATTCCCTGCGGAGCAGCCCTGGTCTTGCTGCTCCCCCAAAGTAAGAACCACATGCCGAAGCCATGAACAAGCACACATGCTTATGACGATGAGAGAGGATTTGCAGTCCATCTGCCAATGCTGAATAGTGCCAAAACAGCAGCTGCTGCTCAAAGGCAGGGACAACTAGCTAGGCAGCAGCTCTGCCGAAAAGGACCAGGGGATCCCAGTGGACAGCAAGCCAAACATGAGCCAGCAGTGTGACCCTACATCACTGAAGGCAAATGATGAACTGAGATAAATCAGTAAGAGAGTGACCATCAAATCAAGGGATGCAATTGCCCCGTGTTACTTGGCACTTTTAAAGCAACATCAGCAACACAGGGTTCAGTTTTGGTGTCTACAATTCAAAACAGATACTGGAAAAAAATGGAGAGCATTTTGGGGGGGGGTGGGGGGGTGTTATGTGTGCACACACAAGTTTGTGTCCACCAAGACAGTTACAGGTTTAGAGAACTTGACATAAGAATGACTGAAGGAATAGGGTTCATCCACCCTAAAGAAGGCTTAAGGCAGATCTCATCTCCAGCTTCACATACTGAAAAACTAGTTATAGAGGAAATAGAGGTATGCTCTTCAAAAGGAAGCATGGTGAAGGGCTGCAGGCACAAGCTGCTTCAGAGGAAATTCTGCTTGGATAAAGGTAAACAAAAAGACCCAACATTCACTGTAGGAACTAAATGCTGGAATAGGTGGCCCAGAAGGGGTGAAATATCCCCCGAGGGAAATATTTAAGACTTGGCTTGATGGGATAGCCCAACTTATGTCCCTGCTTTCAAAAGAAGGTTGGATCAGATGATCTCCAGAGTCCCCTTCCAAACAAAATAGACTGTTCTGATGCTCTGACTTAGCAAGATACACACTTGCCAGACAGATCGTGTTCTAGAGTTTGGAAAAAAAAAAAACGAAACAACCACCAAAACCAAAAAGCCCACAACAGCCTCAATCTGAATTCTGATGAATCCAGTCAGACCTCACACTACAGATTATCAAGGTAACCATTATTGAAGCAGCTCCCTTTGCCTAAGAATTATGCACTAAAGATTGCAGGAGCTTCTGTGACTGTATTGGGTCTGGCTGAGGTGGAGTTAATTCTCCCCACAGCAGCCCTCATAGTGCTGTGCTTCTGTACTGGTAGCTAGAAAGGTGTTGGTAGCACACCAGTGTTTTGGCTACTGCTGAGCAGTACTTGCATCAAGGCTGTCTCTCCAACATTTCCTCCCACCCCTCTCCAGCAGGCTAGGGATGGGCAAGATCTTGGGAGGGGACATAGCCAGGACAGCTGACCCAAACTGACCAAAGGAATATTCCACACCATATGATGTCAGCTCAGCTATAAAAGCTAAGTAAAGGGAGATGGAAGGGGGGGCATTTGTTATTTTACATTTGTCTTCCAGAGCAACCACTACACACAGTGCAGTCCTGCTTCCAGGAAGTGGCCAGACATCACCTACCTCCCTATGGGAAGTAGAGAATAACATCACTTTTTTTCCTGGCACCCAGCCAGGGTCAGCCTACCACAGTGACATAAGCACCTGAGCTAACAAGTAAAGGTACACTTGTTCTGTACTTTTATCAAAGTAACACAATATGATTTTGGTAGAGAATTCTACTAACAATTTGTATTGCTTTCTTTGCCAGTATAAGCCCCTTATAAATGGTGGGGGTAATGAGCAAGCCACATGCTTAAAATCATAAAGTTTCCATTCTTAACACAGGCCTACTGCAATTCTGCTCTTTGACCCTCAGAAATAAACTAACTGTATTAGTGCTTTAAAGGCCACTTGCCATTACATACGAGACTTCATATTTGATTTTAAGCTCTCTCCCTGTTACAGCAGCATATCACTCTCATTCAGTGTCCCTTGTGGGGACTGAAGAACAATAGCACTGCCATTGTTCTGGATCCCATCTTGCTTCAAAATTAATACTAGGTCATACACTGACTCCTGAAAGCCAAATATGCCAACCAGATGGTACGAGAGGGAACATGTGTAGCCAGAAATCAGTAGGGCTTTTTATTTGTTTTCAGTGTTTTCATATGGGCTCCTATACTAGTCTGAGTCCCAGGGGGCAGGGGAGGGGAATAAAAAAAACTATCAAGTTGATAACAAAAGCTCCTTCAGAGAACCTGAAGAAGTCCATCTTCTTGCAATCTACTCTACATTATTACAGTACCTAGGAACCCTAAAAGCTGATCAGATGATCACTTACCTCTGATTTTCATGGACATAAACAATATATTAACTTTTCCTACACTGACAACAATCCCAGACACAGAGGATCCTCCATGTGATTAGCTGTTCACCACAAACCTGAACTTGCTCACAGCTTTAGGCACAGAATACTTAAGCTAACCCCACAGTTATCTGCATATAGACGGTGCTGGCTAGAATGGTGATGGGAACTGGCGGTACAGGCTCCTTTTCATCAGCTGCAGACGGACCTTGAGCAAATGACTCGGATGCCCACATGTACTTTTAAAATCAGAAAAATGACACTGACTTCCTCTGAAGTGCTTGCATCAGTTTTGCTTCGTTCTCCTTGGTAAAATACTCCTCTTTTACCAGCTGTCCACTTCCTTCACCACAGTCAGCAAAACCTGTACGCTAACTCCTATTAAAAACAGTTTTCATACCTTTGAATCAAACCTGGTTACAGACAACAGTACTGAAGCTTATCAATGGACAGGTAAACTACAATTCACACACCTATACCAACAGCCTTCCACTCTGTGTGTGTACTGAAGTTTTCCTTACTTGGGTAAACTCCCTACTCATACTGTCATACATTAGAAGATATTCTCCTTTCTTTGACTTCCCACGTCACTATGCAGTGACTGAAGATTTCATTGCTTCTATGCCATTTAGTTTCACATTGTCAGTCTTCCTCTTGAGATTATTTCCTTTTAACCCATTAATATCTCCTTCCTTGGTGATTTTTAATACTCACTAGTATAGCTATGCTGACAACTCTGAAACAGGTCATTCTAGACTGGTTCTACCATTCATTATTGATCTTCTAATTAAACATAAGATTCTTTAACCTTCCATTTTTTTGATGTTCCTCAAACTCACATGATCTCCTTGGCTACACAAGGGGCTTCGAAAAAATTTACCATAGTTTCTTTAGGCATCTGTACAATACTGTAAAGGCACGCTCCTTTATGTCTTACATTCTACAGGGAACTGTAAAACAAAAACATTTTAAGAATGATATCACAGTCCTGCCTGAGTCCTAAGGAATATATGTTATTTATAAATATTCCCTAATTCATTCTCAAGTATATAAGCTTGCAAGGTCACTAATACTCGGGTGCCATCAATCTTTTCTATGGTTCACAATCTGGTGGTCATGTATTCTTTCCTGTTCTTGTTCTACAGTGTTTTATCAAACCAGGAGTCTTGCTGCAGAGTTGAGGTTCAGGGTGGTTTTTTTTTCCTAACACTGGTTCTGTGGGAGCAATGCTCAGATATCAAGCCACATTAAATATATTCTTATTCTTCTTATTTAAAGAAGCCACAGTAGCATAAACACCAAGCAAAGCAGAAGCAGCCTTTGGAATCCTACTACCCATCTTGATACTTCACTGTGAACCTTCTCCCACCTTGCCATATGAATTCTTCATGCAGGTTTAAATAGTAAATATAAACCCTCTCTGCCCATCAACATACACAAATAAAATGCATTAAACCAAAACATAGGTTTATCAAAGAGTTCCAAAAAAGAAATATCCAAGTTACAAGAAAATATATTTCCTAGACATTCTAAGGTTCTGAAGATAGGCATTTTTTAAAAGAGTATTTGTTTAGAACAAGTTCCCTCATTGCAGTACACTGAAAGCTTTGACATTTTATATTAGCTTAAGGCTTGAAAGCAAGCATGTTTCAGCCCTCTTACCCCTATGATAAGCATTTAAAGTTTATGGCAATACTGTCCTTTTAGCCCACATGTAACATCCAAGAATAACTGTTGCTATGGGGCTAAGAAGTTTGAACTGTGCATCTCAGAGTGACCAGAATCCTGAATATACCGTACACAGAGTATTTTACCTCATTAGTGAGACAAAACAGAAGCCCGAGAAAAAAACATGCAAGCTAAAATGCTGGCATGCATTTTTGATAATACACTGGATTATTTCCTTCCAAACCCTCGATTCCCAGGGCCTGGATTTATGAAGTCGTGACCAGGCAGTTTTAGAACAAGCGGAAGCCTGGGTATTAAAAGAAAATTAAAAGACTTCTTCATTCAAAGGCAATTTTGAGAAATGAACTGCATGTTTCTATATATAGTTATTCTCTAATCTTTAAAGCAATAAAGAAGTAGATTTTACTTCTGTTTTAATCAAAAGGTAAAGAGGTAATTTTTAATTAATACTTCAGCTTTTAAGAAATTATCATATTTAAACACTTCAAACCAAGAACAGCACAGCTGGAATTGCTAAAATTTTTTTAAATGCCAGCACCATGGGCTTAACATAAAACCAAAATACATGTCCAGCATCAGCAATTTCTTAGAGCAGTGGTTTGTCAGAGAAGTATCTTGTGAGTTACAATGTGTTACAAATGATGCAACAGAAACAATAAGCAGGATAGGAGACAAGAACAATTACTTTTTGTTTTAAATACTGACATGGTGTTACAGACAGAAGTAATTCTTAAATTAGTAGACCTTCAAAGGAGTTCAAAGAAGACTAGTGGCAAGGACTAGCGTGTAATCTTTTATATTCAGTACAGCCCATCACTACCCCTGCTGTATCTACAGTCCCATCTAAGTCACCAGTGAATAACATTCCCACAAAATCTCACCAGGATGTTTCCACTTGTACACTGAGGCACTTAAGTAAAGCATAAGGGGGGAGAAGGTTGTCTCATCTTCTGAAGTGGAAGTTAATTAATTGGAATTACATTTATTAGTCTGATAACCTGCTGTTATCAGCCCAAAATAAGATTAAAAATGTATATGCACTAATTAAAAAAACATATAAATCAGTTCTTGTATGCTAAAATCAAAGAAAAC
The DNA here is from genome assembly GCA_026212715.1 of Elanus axillaris. NCBI lineage: Eukaryota > Metazoa > Chordata > Aves > Accipitriformes > Accipitridae > Elanus > Elanus axillaris. The sequence goes on from JANZLQ010000079.1 coordinate 30,712,309, forward strand.
ATGACTGGTTTATTAGAAGACAAGACCTTGCTCAAGACATTGAGGTGCTGGAGCATGTCCAGAGAAGGGCAGCAAAGCTGGTGAGGGGCCTGGAGCACAAGTCTTATGAGGAACAGCTGAGGGAACTGGTGTTGTTTAGTCTGGAGAAAAGGAGGCTGAGGGGGGACCTTATCACTCTCTACAACTACCTGAAAGGAGGTTGTAGTGAGATTGGTGTTGGTGTCTTCTGTCAAGTAACTAGTGATAAGACAAGAGGAAATGGCCTCAAGTTGCACCAGGGGAGGTTTAGACTGGACATTAGAAAAAAAATTTCTTTACTGAAGGGGTTGTCAGGCATTGGAATAGGCTGCCCAGGGAAGCAGTGGAGTCACCATCCCTGGAGGTGTTCAAAAAAAGCCACAGATGTGACACTTCAGGACATGGTTTAGTAGGCACAGTGGTGTTGGGTTGACAGTTGGACTCAGTGATCTTAAAGGTCTTTTCCAACCTGAACAATTCTATGATTTTCAGTGTGCTACTGGGGGAAATGATAGTAAGTAGAAACATGAAAATCCTTATTATGTTTGTAGACACAACATAGCAGCAAATTACTAGAGTCTGAAATTATCACTTACCAAAATCTACTCTTGTTAGTATGCACTGCATTGGATGGTCAGTTGTATGCCGTGTCGTCGTTGCACCACTTTCATAACAAGTTGCACACAGATCGTAATCGTAGCAAATTAAACACTTGTATCGGCGACCTCGAAAATTTCCTTTTAAACATGCATCACAGCTGACGCCTGTAAACAAACAAAATTGCTTTAAAACAGCAATAAATGCACTTTTTTTTTTAAAGAGGCAGCTTTGTTGCTATTGCCCCTCAACAACCAAAAGGATCCAGCCATCTCTAACATGTGCAGCTGACACAAGACTCAATTTTTAAATGTATTTACATCTTTGGACGACATTGCTCCCCCAAAATCAGAATCTTGAATTCCTAAAGTAAAACAAGGGCATACTCAAGCACATGAAATAATAATAGGTTAAGTTAAAAGATCTCTTCGACACACCTTCCTCCAGGTACCTTTACCTGGTAGCATTGACTGGTATTTTGACTGTTCAGTTAAAAATGGTGGGCCAAACACTCTTAAAAGCTGAACAATGTAGTGGCTGATCAAGAGGAAAAAAACAATAGGCAAACCAACCACTGACAAGAATCCACTAGCTTTGCAGTCTTTACTTTCACACTTACCAATACTTTAATTCTGAAAAACATCATAACCATCCCTGGCATTATGTGGGGCAGAAATTAGGATCTTTTTCCATTTCAATAACACAAAAAATTTAAGGTGTTTTTCTCCACCCTATTTCTTTCTCAAGTTCTATCCTTGCACTACAAGGTAGTCACACTGCATGTGTTACAGAAAGGCTTTAAAGCTTCCAAAGGTTTTCATTTTGCTCTGCATGGTTTCAGTTCCCTCTTGGTTTAGTTTAGTGCAGAAGTATCATCATCTTGTTAAATCTGTCAAGCCTAACACAAACTTCCTTCAACTGCAGTAGCAAATTAAGGGCCTCCATGAAAGAAACCAGTATATACACTTAAGGCAGGATTTTGATGAACATCCTCTTTCAGTATCAACTAAAGACATTTCTTCATAGCTTGGTGTGAGCACAGACAACTTTAGAGAAATAGAACTGCTGGAACAAAACAGTCACATTAGCCACCTCCCTATTTCTTTTTTAAGCCTAACTGCCAGAGGACTAGTGTTAATTACAGAAATTTTTTATTGTGCTACTCTGCTCTGTAGCATCTGAACAGAAGCTTTACCACATGCAGTACAGAAATGCAACAATAAGTAATTTCTTTTAAATCTCTACTTGTTCAGACAACATCACCATATTTAGATGAACAGTGGACAAAGTTTTCTCATTTTTTTCCTTTACTTTCTTTAATTACAGGGATAGGTTAAGGCATTATCTAATAAATTCTAATGCCTAAGCACCATGAGTATATGAATACTGAGCCTATATCTTTAGTTGCCTCAATCAGTGTCTACTTTGAAAGCATCACTCTACATGGAGTACTGTATTAGAAGAAAATATTTTTAAAAAATCTTTGTTAATAGCTTTGAAGAAATACATTTTGAGAATGGCCCTGTTACCATCTTCACTTATTCACACTGGAATAAGCAGACAAGTTTAACCTAAGGTCTGTCAGACACAGCTTTACAGATGAAGTATTAAGCCATCATTCTCCAGTAATTCATATTTTCCCCACTTTTTTCCTTTAAGCTCAATACAGTTGATTTAACACAGATGTAAGCCTCTTTGTAACAATCAAACACCTCCTGTCACGTCTTCTCAAACATCTAGATTGTTCCTACTTGAAGACAAACATCTTTAAGAAGTTTTCATTTATAAGTTTTCATTATGCTAACACATCTCCATATTATTCCAAACTGCAACCCCCATACACTTTGTGATATCAACTTCAGAGAAATTCAGCCATGAACGTAGATCACAACATAACATTTGTATTTAATACTTCAGAACACCTCCAGTGGAAATGTACAAGGTCTTCAAACAAGAGATTAATTTTGCTTCTTACAATCATCAGAAAGTCTACGATCTGATTAGAACAGAAAACCTAGCATTAGCGTAACACATCACTATGGCTGGTGAAGCCTGACCAAGAAAACAGCAAAGTTAGAGGCAGCATGCTTTCTACATGTCTCAAGGTTAATATTTTGCCACAAGTACCACATCCTCTCCTTCAAGAAACAGGCTAACAGCAGGGTATGCACCAACTTACTTTTATATCCTTTTGTGTAGCACAGAATGAAAACCACAAAAGGGAAATGCTAATTAAATTAAAAGCCTCAGTTTGGGAGCTAAACCCATGCCTAAATCCCCCGAAGACCTCCCCCATGAATCCAGAGGACCTCTTTTCCAGAATTTACATCACTTATTCTTCCTTTTTACAACAGTCTCAAACTCGGGTCTGTTACAGTTTTTCCCATTCTTCTTCAGCCTACCACTTGGCTGCTAAAACCTCAGTCACCTATCCAAGCTGGGATCTGGGAACTGAAAGACCCAGGCAAATAATCTCCTCCCACCCTATTCCTTCTACTAAACACTATTTCCTTATGGAAGCTTTGATTTGGTTTTAATTTTTCACTGTTTTAATCTTTACATGAACTGATATTTCAGAATTTCATTTCTTTTCCCTGCACAAACCCCATACACTAAAAGATAACATTCCAGTCAGCACACCATCTCTTTCATCAGATGTCTATTCAACATTTCCCTGCATTTACCTTACACTTGCACATACAGTAGGTGTATTACAGATTCTTGAATGTCAGATTAAACAGGATGCATCCATAATAATTACAGGTTTTGAGAAGAAAACATGGTCTGGAGTGGTTCCTTTTGAAGCAGGGAACAAAAGCAAACAACCAACCAAAAGAAGAGCCTGAACAAAGCATGACAAGGATTTAGATACTCAGCATACATTTCTGACTTGCACAAAACACTACTGACTTTTAAAAGCATCCCTGAATGAAATTCTATCAGCGCCAAATGAATTGCTGTTCAATGAGAACTTCTGATTCACCTTTTGCAAAGCAATGATTTGGAATTATCAGAGTAAGAAAGACCCATTTTAGTTACAGATTACATTTATATATCACATCTAATTAAAACCTTGCTGCTGACAGGTTTGGTTTTTCTAATGCAACGCTGTTCCACTAGAGGGTAGTATTGTGCTAAATGCCTAAAGAGTTTGGGTTCACTTTAATTATCAAACTTTCAAGTTATGAACATTTCTTCAGCAGTATTCCCTCACTGTATCAATAGTCTCAGTCTCTCCAGCTTCACATTTTGGGTGACATGAATCAGGAGATACCCAACAGTCCCATTAATAAAGTATGTTTTACTCCTTCAGTACAAAATTCTTACTACTTTGATGTCAAGTCATCCCACATCTTCACCTGATGCAGGCCAATTACTTCGCAGAAGATATTATCACACAAGCATTTTATTCATAGCACGCTGAACAGCGATTTTTTTTTTTAAAAAAACAAAACAAAAGCCTCCTCCCCAACACCTTTCATACTTTGATCCTGACAGCCAAATATAATTTGGTCTTATGACACAGAATTGTTTTTGCTAGGAATTAACTAAAATGAAAGCAGCTTCTCCTGGGTTTAACAGAGACCAAAAGGAACACATAATCTGATTTCATAATGGACAGAATAACACTGGAGAAACATGTGGTTCAAATACTACATATATCAGGATTAACTTGTTTTTAAAATTACAAACAAAGCTAAGGTATAACGTCCTGAACAGCCCAAGCCATTAGACACCCATTTGTAAGAGAGCAAATTGTTTTATCCCCACTAGGCTTCCTCAGTTACTGTGGGCAATCAGAATAATATTAGAAGCCAAATAATCTGGCCCAGATAAAAGTGACCTGAGAAACTAGGGAACTAAGGGTTATTTTTTTTTTCCTTATGAAGAACATATGGTCAAAGATAAGCTATACAGACACTAGAATATGTTCCTGCATCAAACAATGAGAGCTGCTAAGCTTTATCAATACTTCACGTGTATCATTTAATTTTTAGAAGTTTCAGAGAAAATGCCATCCACTAATCACTAGAAAACTTTTAAAACATTCAAAACCTGCATTTGAAGTATTCAAACAGTGAAGACAGCAACATTTGGCTCCCAAGAGCAGTATTTAATCCTTGTGCTATTCCTGAGAATTAAACTCCTTTGTTTTAGCAACACATTGGAAGACATTACATTCATGGGTAGTTTCACCATTTAACATTCCTGTCAGCAGCTAAATGTCCAAAAACTAAACTTCCAGCCTGTAGTTTAGGTACTGTTTTTAATTCATCAGTGCTCAGAGTGAGGATCACTGAATTTCTTTAATGTCCAACATAAACATAAGATTAGCCTGTCAGAATGAAAACACCTGTTACTTAAGCACTTCTTACCTTATCTGAAGTACTAAAGGTGTTCACCCTTCTCAAAGGGTGACTGACAAAATTACATGCAAGAGTACCACACTGAATTTCAAGGGGACTGTACAAACTTTAAGGTTTCTTACCTTTCAAAACCCCACCTTAAGCATGCAAGTGAAAATTAAAAAGTTGTGCTGCTTCTTTTGTGGTACAATAGGTTGCAACCTGTGTACTGCATTTTGTTTTTATATTCTGAAGATCATAAGTAACACTTTAATACTTTTAATATGCATACATTTCAGTGTAAGATGCTCTTTTAGTGGGTTGGTTGGTTTGTTGTTTGTTTCTCTATAAGTTTGCTTGATATCAGCTATCTCATCTGTAGTGTACAGACCACATGGCAACCCAAGGCCTTAAAGCAAGACATTCTACTTAAGCAGTTCAGTTGTTTCCAGGACTGACAATAGGAGAATATATGCCATTTGGTAACATTTTAAAAAGAAATGCCAAATGTTTCTCACTTTAATAGCCTCATCTCATAATATAGACTACTGCTTAATTTCTAGAACACAAATTTCTTCATGTGAAAATTTCACCAGAAAATCAGCCAAACCATAGAACTCTTTCACGTTTACTAAAGCAGATTGTGAAAACAAACATCAAGGAGACCTGCAACACTGAGCACACTCCATCACCCTTGCAGCTTTAAGTGCTGAACAGAAAATTCACACACCATACCCTTGAAGTAACTAAAAATGCTCCATCCCCTCTCACATCCTGTGTGCAACAGGGCTGAACATGCAGGATCTTCCCATAACAGAGTGGAAGAAACAGCACCCAGACTAGCATGTCTGCAAAAAGAACTAGCAGGATTAAAGCTGCAGGCAGAGATGATGCTGACTTGGAATTGGAGAGTGGGGAGGAAAGGGAGGGAATCAGGCCTACATTAGACCAGAAGGGCAAAGACGCTTTTGCTTTCTGGACAGCACTCCTCCTTCCTCTCCATAGTCTGGAGCAGAAACAGACACCCAAATCTTGTCATCTCCCTGTTGTCAACAAGTTTCACAAAGCCCACGTGTGCAGTGTCTGGTACTTGTCTAGAGCTAGTCTAAAAAGAAAGAATCTAGTAGTACTGCTGGCCCAGGAAGTTCCAGCCTTGGTCCTAACACATGAGCATCAGTCAGCCCACAACCAAAACAACTTCTTCCATTTTCGCTTTCGTACCCCAAGTTGTAGAAGTTACACACAGAATGGTTTCAGTCATCTAGGGCGTCAGGACAAGTGATTAGTAAGCACTCCAAACATGCCCAACACTATGCAGGAATCATGCAGGAGGGATAGCTCCCCATAGCAACAGTCACCTGCCTTTCCCATGAAACTGTCCTTTTCTCTCCAGAACTCCCCAATTCATTCACTCGTCATGCCTTACTATTCTGACACTACAACAAGAATCTCATACAGCTGACTCGTATCTCTGTTCCAGATGTGCAATAGTATACATGTCTCTATTTTATCCTCAGAGCAGTCCTCCCTGTGCACCGAGGCAGTCAGGAAGGAGTGTCCCAGACACAAACTATTATCTGGCCAGGCAATTAAACTTATTATCTTAATGCCTATGTGTAAGGGATGAAAAAAAGTTGTGCTAGTTAGCTTCATTCTGCTGCTTCCTAACTTCTATTTGTAATCTTTAAAAGTCAGTCCATCAATTTCTATTTGAGTACACAAATTATTTTAATAATGTAGCACTAAAATCAGTCAAAGAGCAAGACGGCCATTACAACAATTTATATTTCCCTAAAACACTATAAAAAACTCACTGAATACTGAAAAAGTCACTCAACATCTCTTTTCCAGATCCAACTTTGAAAGGAAGGCCACAATATCTAAATGTAACAAGTAGGGCTGGGTTTACTCCTTTGAAAAACATACTGAAATGCTAACAAAGCATTTGTAGTTCTTCAACACCTTAATAAAAAAAATTCCAAAGTAGTCTCACTTCAGGATTTACTCCTTTCACAGGCAGGTTCTATGCATCTCATGTATACATCATACTGCCCAGTAGATGGCATCCCAAGACACCAAGACATTTATACAGCAGGTCTAAGAACAGCTTTGCCACCATCAATGCAAATATAAACACCAAATAAACATTTTTTTAAAAATAGGTAACAAACACTAGTGCTTTCACTACACCTTAGCTAAAACTGGCTGAAAAAGGGATGTCGTTTTCTTACAACCCCAGGTGGATGATATAACAGCCAACTAATAAAACCTGTGGATGCAACTTTGTTTTAAATATTATCTTTTCCAAAAAACTTTCAACCAAACACCCACCAATATTAATTTATTGATCACTGTCCAAATATCACTGCCCAAGTACCAAATCACTGAAAAAGGAGACAGCACACAAATACTTCTGTAAGACGAGGTTTAAATATTGCTCACATATTCTGACCTGAAACAGGCCAAACCAGGTTCTGTACAAGCACACGCATAGAATCTCAGTCAATTCTTGTCAATATTAAACATATATTCTCTCTACACAATAAAAAGAGCAATCACTTTCTTCGTAAACATTTTACATACAAATCTACAGATTCTTTCATCTCTATAGATACACTGCTGGGACACCATGCATATAAACCAGGAACTGCTCTAGCACCTGCTAGAAAAATCTGGACTTACTATCTAGACATTATTTTACCAAGAATCACTATAAGGCCTATGATGCAAAAAACCTTACTTTCCTGACAACCTAGGTAGAATACCTTCCAATCTTCCATAACAGAGAATGCATTTGTCTACAATGAAGAAAAAGGGCAGAAAATAATGCACACCCCTGTGCCAAAATAGAGAAAGCGAGCAAGTACAAGAAAATGATCTTAACAAGTTCAAGTTCACAGGAATCCTGGGAAACTCCTTCAGATAAGATGAGAAAGCAGCTACAGGAGACCAATTCTCAAAACACATTTTTTAACTAGCCTACCCTGTTTCTAAGAAATTTTGTTCAGCAAAATCTAAATCCACCTTTAATGGAGGACAGCTATTATGTTTGAAACCTCCCATAATAGTATTTGCTCTGCCTTCTATTTTCTATCACTTTCACAAATTAATGCAAACGCCACAAAACAAACAGATGTATCAGTCCCCCAAAAAGCATCTTAAATACTTACTGAGAATCTAAATATTGTTTTATAGGCTTCATAACCTGATCACACTCTTCACTAATTGTTCCTTAAATTCAGAGAATACTAGGTTACAGTTTTAAAGATGTTTTCATTCAGAGTACCACAGACATCTGTATTTTCAACAAAGAATGTCAACTATCTTCTCCGATTAGAGTATTATGTTTACATATCTAAACAGCAGAATTCTTAACCTGTCATGAGAACTGATTTAGCGAAAGGTCTTCCCAGATACATTTAAGACTTTTAAAGTAGCACTAGAAACAGTATACATTGAAGGATTTTCAATCAAGCAGATTTGGATTTCTAATTTAGTATTTGATACTGTCTTACATGTCTCTTGTAATTCAATTAACATAATTTAATTTGACCATCAAAACCATCATAACATGAAGGCCTGCTAGAGTACTGTAAACACATTGAAATTAAACAAATGGCAACAACTTTATCAAAGTGCAAAAAGTTTGTAATGTGGCAGCAAATGGAACTGGCACCAAGACATTATCTTGCTTAACAATTCTGTTAATCTGGAAAATGGCAAACAGCATGTGAATTCTATTAACAGAAAAATACTTAAACTGAGGAAGGTGTAAACATTGCCAGGGCAAGAAAGTAACATTAACAGCACTGGGCTAAATCCTGTATCTAGTAAAATCAATACCAAAGTTTTTCATTTAATAGGACAGGAACAGGTTCCTGAGTTTCTTTCATGATTAAAGAGACAACAGAAAGATGCAGCCCAGGCAAACACCAACTGAAAGAATTGGGCTGGTAGGAAGAACATCACACAAATTAGTTTTGCAGGTGTAAGAAACATGAAGAAACACTGAGAAAATAAATAAATTAAACAGAACTGGTACTTCTCTATTGAGCCCTGCAAGAATTAAGATGTAGTCTTCTCAGAAAATAAACCCTTGCTTACTTTGATTTAGACTGTTATTTAAGAAGAGTACCAAAAAAAAAAAAAAAGGAAAACCAAACAAGGTGAACACGACATGTCCAGTCAGGCATGGGAGAGAACAGAGTAGTGCAGCTCAACTGAGCACAAGTTAAAGTGCTTGAAGACTCGATAGTCTTGACTCCTTTTAATATGAGCCACTGTCAGGCAGGTAAGAGAAAAACATCATAACTCAATGCACCTGGTAGAGGCAAAATTCATCAGTTTTCCTTGGAAACTCTTACCTTTGCAAAAAGCTTAGCGGAAATTAAGTATTCTACTTAGGTACACCCTATGCATAGCTCTGATGTCTGAATATACACTCAGCTTTACTTCTTTTGTGCTGTCAGACTCAATCCTGACACTCTTTAACATTCCCCAAACAGGGAAATATGGCAAGCTTTTCTCCCTTGCAGCACAGAGAAGACGTTAAGATTTAACACAGGCAGCAATGCAGGAACCAGGCAGCACTGGCTGGGCAACCAGACAGCTAGAAGAGAAAGACAAAAGTTTTCACACAGCAAGTGCTCCAGCTCTTGCAGTAATGCTTTGTGATTGTCTCACAATATGAGACTCATGTCTCATGATAGCTGAGACTTACAGTAAAGACTTGCACAAGGTGGTCTGGAAATAGAGACTTTTCACATCAGGAAAACACATCCAGAAAGCAGCTGAGAGAGGGAGGGAAGGAAATAAGGACAAGTGGTTCTCCTCTTCATTAAAGAAAGCAGCAATGTCCAATACACAGCTGGCAGCCATACCTAGATTTCTCCCTGCCACCTAACTAAGTTTCCAGACAGGAACACAAGAACACTGTCAAACTTCCAGCCTACCTTCAAAATCACCATTTTGAATGGCACCACAATGGCATAAGAGAAATTTATCTTTCCTGAACACCACAAGAGGTCTAGGAACTTGTAAAAATACTTGAGTTTCTCTGAACAAGACAGAACGATAACATGAATTTATTTAAACAATGGCAACAGAAGGTTAAAAGCCTACAGTATATTAATTTAAGTGGTAGCAATGTTCTACCCTGGGCTTTCTCAGGCATTTTGCTTACTATGAACATACACAGACTGCCTTGGCAACCACTTTTACTCCCACTCTTTGTTAGAGAGAACAGCTTCAAGTTTATAACATGCTTACAGAAGCTACAATTGCTTATAATGTGAAAGCTACACTAGAAAAGTGCTGTGGGAAATGCAGTAACCTAAAGCAAAAAAGGTTTCATGCCTATTTCAGTCTGGCTTTGAGTTTGTTCCATTCCTCTCTCCCCTTCTTTCTGATTCTCCATGGTACATACTTCTTTACTAATTGCTCATATGTTCCCTGGACTGGCAACCCAGCCCTTTGCCAGCCATAACAAATGCCCACCTTTCTCTTTCTTCCGTTCATGAGGAAGAGTTTCATTTAGCTTTATTACTTGTACTTTCTTTTCTCTTCTTCCTCTTATACCACATATGCATAAAGAACCAAAGATTATCACAACATTACTTTCTGAACACTTCCCTGACAGTCCCATCCATCCTTTACACATATACTCAACTTTTTCACAATAATTTACTAACCACTATTTGAAAATGATATCATTTTCCTAAATAGCTTTCAATCTATCACTAAAAACTAAAAGCCATCACTGATTTACAGATCGCAGTTCATAGTCTTTTTACTGTAATTAGCTCAATCTCTTAAACCTCTTTTTGTTTAAGACAAACTGCTTTTAAAAAATACATTTCTGTTCAAACCTGTCCTCAAAGTAAACCTGATTCCCTGGAAAACCCCTACACAATTTGATTTTTAATCCGATACACTAAAAAGGAAAGCATCACTTGGGACAAGTACGAAAAAAATAACTGTCTGTCAAACCAGATAAGGGATCAATTTACTGTAGAAACATGAAATACAAGTTCATTAGCTTCACTATTATTCTGCCATAAAATCCCAATCATATTAAGAAATTTCAGGACAGGAAGGGAGAGTTCATTTTTATTCCTAGAACTGAAAGCAGCCACCTACAATTTCAAAGAGAAAAAACAATCTCTATTTTTATCTGTATAGAAACTGAAGATACATTAAGGTCAGTATTTAGAGCACCTATTTTCAATTGGGGGGGAACAATAACTCTGAACAAAAGTCACTGTGGTTTCAGTATAACTGTTTTGTTGCAGGTATAAACACTAAAAGGCAGAATAAAGACCAAAAAATGGGATTTTTGTTCTATCCTGCCAAAACTGAGATATCTCAAATCCTCACGTTAAATTTTAACGAAGCAAATTGCTAAGCACTCTGACTTACACCACAAGAGTCAGACAGGTACCAGAATTCCCATCACCTTGCTTCAGAAAAAAGCCTTTTTGCAGTCTCTCATCCTTACTCCGAATAGGAGACAGAGTCATTCAGCCCCACTCTAGAACAAGACATTCAGAATTAAGCAATGTCAAAAACATTTGCAAAACTGCATTTGCACAAAGGATCAACAGCCAGACAGAAACAGTCTGAAACATACATTTGCAGAGGAATACTTAGTACAGGAAACTATTTTAATGACTGAATTACAAAAAAAAACCCAACCAAAAACCTTATTTCCCACAGAGTTCTAAAAATTTGGAAATTGAGCTTTAACAAAACAAGATGCTTTTTAAAATGACAAACAGACAGCAATTTATAAACATGTTTTTCTTTATTTGCTGAACAAAGAATACAAGAATAAAGCAGGTGGCTAGTAATACAGCATTTAATCAAAACAGGTAAAACATATCTCACTTCATAATCGGAGAAACAAGGAGATGGAGCATCAATCCCCATTAGGTCTCACTACTACACAGGTGTCATGCTGCAGTTGCAAAATGCACGAAACAGGATTTTAAGGATAAGAGAAAAATCAACTGTACAAACAAATCTGACAGATCTTCATTGAAAGAAGTTTTTACAAGATCTGCCTATTAGGAAATAATTGAGTGCTATAATATAAAGGTACTACTGAAAAAAGCCCTAGATAATGAAGTGGGGGGAGACACCAGAGATTTTCACTGTTTTACCTCAATTTCTGCATCTTGGAAGGACAGACATAATACCTTCATAACACTGAAACCCACAACTTTTTCTTCATGTTTTCAGACTAATTTATAAGCTCTGTTCTCCATTTCTACTGGACTCTGCTTGAATTCCACACAGAAAAGTAGTTTTCGCCCACTAAACTGCTGAGCTATTTCAAGTTCTCAGACGTTTATGATCAAAACCACTCATTGTCATACTTGGATCTTCTGTGGTTAGTACCTTCTTCAAACACATAAATACTTAAGACTGCCTCACTGCACACCACGTTGGATTCTAAAGTTTGACTTAGGAATGTCAAACATGCAACCAGTTTTACAATCAAAATAGCACAGCGTTCTAGTCTACTGATACACATAACTGAAGCTGGATATAAGCATGAAACTCTATCCATTTACCTTGGCAGTCTTCAAGGTGGTGTCACTGGGGAGCAGGGACAAAGAGAGACCTTCATCCCATTCAGCAGAACAGCATGTCCACATTCCTGGTACAACTTTAAGCCAACTGTCATTTTAATAGGTTTTCTGAACTCTCTATCAACTGTTACAACACACCAGGCCCTACAGGAAACAGTAAGCATTAACTACTTTCCTTCCAGACTCCTAATTTGCTAGAACTGGCAGCTACCCTAATTTACCGATACACCTCTCAGCACAGCGATAAAATTCAGAAGCAATTCAGCACCTCTTACCTTCCCAAAGTTTACAATTCTGCATTAATTTTTCAGGAAGAAAGAGGTATGACACTGCATCTGAAATACTGTCCACATAAAATATATTTTACAGATAAAGAGTTATGAAATTTTTTTGGATTTGCAGACATCTTTCAGTACAGGCAACAGACCCACATACAGCAACTTAAGAGCCTATGGTACAGCCAATAGTGAGTCCATTTTTCTTGTGTATGATTAGAAGATGCCTTACAATTGCTGCAGGAAGAAAACAAAAGGATTCACAACCCTATTACTTAAACACAACTCCTTTAGTCTTCTTTACTCCTAAGGTCTGCTATGACTTGAATATAGGTCATCAGATCATTCATGGCATTTCCTCTATAGTTTCTCATTTCTGAGACATTCCTCAGAGTCCCAGCAGCTTCTCTAGAGTTCCTGGATTAAATGGAAGAAACTGCAGTATGGACCTTCACAATTGCTATACACTGCCAAGATCTCCAAATGCTTAGCACTATGGCAGAGCATGCAGGCAGTGCAACCTTACAGATTAGGGACATTTAATGCAGTGTCATATTACAAAAGTTAAGAAAGTGTCTCATTTCTTCAAAAGCATTAATTTGTGAGTAAGAACATTAGAAGAAACAAAAAATAGGTTTGGAGGAAGCTCAACACAGTTTAATGCAAGCACTACAAACAGAATTAATCAGCTGCCGAGATGAAATATTTGCTCTGAAAAAATACATCATGATATTCCTCAAAGCTACAGAGTCTGGAGCCCTGCACCTCAATTAATTATCACCCCAAAGTACTTTATTCTTGGCTGGATAGCTATATTCTGGAATGTAATTCTCAACAATCTGCTCCTTCAGCTTTCTGGTCACTTTCAGAAGATGGTTTAGTGGGCATGGTTGATGGCTGGACTCCATCTTGAAAGTCTTTTCCAACCTAAATCCTTGAATTCCTAATGCTTCCAAGGGAGCTTTGACATACAATGAGCAACTGGCTCCAATACTTAAGAGCTGAATAACATCATAGACTACAAAACAACCCCAAAACCTATTAAAATCCTCCATTTATATATTTTTAATGTGATATCATCAACTTGATTTAACTTGAGAAGAGCATCCTAAATTCTCTTTCCCAATCCTACCTCACTTTTTCCACAGCTAGGTTTAGGGAGAGAGTCTACTCTGGACTAAGAATAATTCAGGTTCTGAAGTTAGTGGCCTTATTCACTTTAAGAAAATAAAGAGAAAGTCAGAAGAAACTTTGGAAACTCCAGTGGTAGAACTATGTCTGTCCAGTTGCAACCTGTGTTCCACTGCTACTAGTCTTGGTGAAGCTGCTCTCTCACAGATCCAATTTCATCAGTGAATCACAAGGTGCTTGTCCTTGCAGAAATTTTCCACTTGCAGAGACAATCCACACCTCAGCTTGCATACTGATATATACATAGTATCTGTACATTACACACCATTTGTGTCAGGCACATCTCATTGTTACTGCCTATATTAAAAACCATATGCAAATATTTGCAATAATTAAAGCATTTACTTTGCTGACATGAAAGCAAGGTGATGATATCCTGAGCACAGACAAACCTTTCTGCCCAAACCACAGACTTCTTCAGTTAATTTCATTCTAACTATCTCAAAAGAAAGTCCAAACGAAAAAGGATTATAGTCAGACTCCCAGCAGTTTCAAATTCACTCCAGGTGAATACTGACTTCTAAGCATATACAGCTAATACAAATACAAACTGGTATGTTATGCAAAAAATGTATTACAAGCAAAGCTGAATGCTTTTTCTTACCAGAATTATTTATTTGGAAGTAAAGACGGAAGTTACGGACAATCACACTGGAAGTCCTTACACGACTGTATCCTAATGCATTTCTGACCTTGAAAATCTTGTATGATCTATTGCTGCTGGAGTTAGGATACTTGAGATAGCTATCCAGAGATACCACCTATTTAACAGCTCACAGCACTGCTCTCCAACCAGCCACCTCCAGGATGCCTCCATTCACCCTCCAAGTAATAATTCTAATGTTGTTCTAGGCACATGCCCAGGTGTTTACCTCCAAAAGCTGCCATGAAGTTCCAGTCATACTATCAAAGCATGTGGAGAGCAACTCTGTTGGTCTGCAGAGGAGCAGGATTTGTTTAGAAATTGGTTTAAAATTACAATCCTAATATGAATATTGATATTCTCAAACCACTTTATCCCATCTGTCACATTAATTCATGCTAATTTCTACACTAACTGTTTATACATAAAGACTTCATCTCATCCTTTCAATTTTTTTAGGGTAAATGCAGTCTAAGAGAGCTGGCCAATAGTAATTGCCTTCAGCCAAAAATACTGGCTGCTTTAATATCAGTACGCTAACAGAAGTCAGACCTTAAATATCCTTTAACACTAGGAATCAACTGTTACTGAAGAGTTCTGTAAACAGTGACTCTCCTCAACAAATAATTAAAGAATTCATCAGTCATAACCTAGACTAGTAAGTAAAATCTTTACTACTAAAGCCACCTTGTCTCATCTAACAAAACCAAAACACAAACCTATCTCTGTAACAGGTCAGAGAAACTGCTGCCTAAAAACATTTTCAGCAATAGCTATTTTCTAAAATAAGCAAGGGCTAGTTGTGCTACCAAGAAATTCCTTTTCAAAAAGGCTTAGAGGGGCAGGCATTAAACTTCTATTGCACTTGAACCAGATATGGGTCTACAGCTTCCCCAGGTGTCTTTGAAAATCCCACCCTAGAGCTCTTTAAGGAGGAAACTAGCACATGAAAGGCACAGTAAAGGGAAGGAAGAATAATGACAAGGAAGTAAGAGGGTAAAAGATAAGAGATCAAAGACAAAAAGAAGGAAAGCAAAGAAGATAATTTATCCTACCAGAGACAGCACCTCTTGTCAGTCAAGACAAGAAACATTGCCTCCCAAAAAGAATCCTGCACCAGGGAGTGGCAGAGGTGATGGGGGAAGACCAAATCTGACCTGAGGCAAGAAAAAAAGTGGAATTACAATTTTTTTTTTAAACTTTGTTGCTTCATCTTATTTTTGCAATGTATTTTTTAAAAAATTAGTATTTTTTTTAATTGATGTCTTTCTTCAGCTGGACTTCATCAGCAATGACAGTGGGATGACCCAAATCAAGTGTGGAACAGGATCAACAGTATTTTAATAAAAATGTGAAATTCTATGTAAATATTGAAATTAAAAACAAATTTAAAATACTTAGCGAAGTTATATGAAATAACTGCAAACAGTATATGGCACTGAAATGTCCCAATGAGTCAAAAATTTGGAAGAATGCACTTGCATCTGTAAAACTTACTGCAGTGGAGTACAAAACCACTAATTCCTATCTTTAGGAAACTTTCTCAAGTGCCCTCTGGCAAGACATAAAATCTTTACCTGATATCCCACATGCAAATGGGAGAGACACCATGGTCTCCAGGTTCCCTGCTTAATTATAATAAAAAAGCTTTACCCATGTCTCCAACTGAAAATGGGCTACCTTTTAGAGAAAGTCTCCTAGAAGATCCAGATAAAGCAATCACCATAGATAGAATTAACAGTCACAAAATTCACTGCAGGGCAACAAATGGGCAATAAAAAGAGGAATTCTTGTACAAAGGCAAATAACAGACTAAGCCTAAAAAAAATTAAATATTTTAACATTAAAAATGATAAAAATTCCATCAAACAAATCGATCCTCCCCCTAACACTCATTCAAACTACATTCTCAAAACAAACCTGGGGGTTGGATTTTCCAAGTATGTTGGAGGCTCCAGTAACTTCTACCCATACATGAAAATTAATTCCAAACTAGAACCAATGACTTCAAGTGGCAGAAATCAAGCCATCACCTGCACGCACCTTTGAAATACAATTCTGAGACCTATAGATGAAGATCAGTTAGGTGAGTGATAAAAATCATAATAAAGCTGAAGACACTTCTATGACGATGCCCCACAATTTTCACTTGGTATAAACCTGACTTACTAACTTTGTAAATGTCAATAAGCCAAATAAAATTTTTAAAATAGCTCTAAACTGAAACCTTGGGTTTACACATATATTCTGAAACAGTGGAACTAATGAGTTTGTCTCTATGCTCCACACTGAAATAAAAATGTTTTTACTTCATTGTGTCAAAATTAATTGTAATAATGCTATGCAGACATAAAAATGTGGATAACTGTAAGGACCATACGTACAAAAAAGTGATAGGATTAAGTTCAAACCAGATGTTCAGATGATGCTTCAGAAGAAGGTGTAGGAACCAAATGGGACATAAGATCTGAGGTACTTGACTGCTGCATTCAAATCTGAAATAGTTGAGAGACCGGGAATATAAAGTGTAAGATAAAATTCAAAGCTTTAATTGTTTAGTCTGGGTACAAGGTAGCCTCAAGAACCTTCAGTGAAAAAATCCTCCACAGTATCATTAGATACTGTATGAAAAAGCACTTCAGTTTTAATCACCCTCTTCAATTAATTACATATCTTCTTCTACTGAGAAAGGGAGATTACACTCTTGCATAGATTATGCCTTTCCTTCAGATTCCCTGTCCACATCAGCCTGAGGTAAACACCTTTTCAATTGCCATCCACACAGTAACTCCCCTGCACATGTGTCCCGAGTCACTCACAGCACTCTGAGTTCTTGGAACTCAATGTGAACAAGCTGCTCACAGTGCCTTGTAACACTGCTTCTGTATAGGTGAGCAACATTGCTGCCTATAAGTTAAGTTTGTATATACCTCTTCTCCATTAGGACTCCATTTTCAGTACCTACACGTACCAAATCCACTCATCTATTCTAAATCCTTTAGAGGGAAGAATCCACTACATGTGGGGGATTTAGCCCAAGTGATTCCAAGAAAAAAACAACATGAAAACTCCCAACCCTGCTCATATTAAAATATATGCATCCCAGCATCAATCCATTATCAGAATCCATAGGAAATGCAATCTAACACAATTGCATTCCTTTCTAGAAAAATACCACCTCACTCAGTGCACCAGGGCATTTAGTGTTCAGTAAACAAACCAAGAAGTCTCTATTTGTCTTATCATCACTGGTCAGTCTGAGCCTTTATGTATCACCCACTTCGAAAAATTTGCATTGACTATGGATTTCCTCACTGCCTCTTCCCTGCAAGCATCTCTCTATCATTTCAGTGCAGTACAAATATCAATGAATTAACTTTAACAGCACTTCCCAGCAGTATTTTCCTTCCCTTGAAACAGAGAGAAAACCAGGCATGTAAAGATTAAAACTGCAAGTCCACTGCCCAATCTGAGATGCCAAAGGATGGATTTTTTTCTTTGATTTTCTAGAGTAAAGTGTTTTTCAAAGCTTATTGCTCAGTTACTACAGTTGCAGTCATGAATGCTCAGATCCCCAAATCAGGCCTTTATAACATAAGGAGCACACAGCTAACAACCACCTGTGAATTCCTGCTGAAGTGATTTGCCTAGCAGTTCACATGAACTCTGCAGCAGAGGGTCCCCCGCAGGAGGGTCGATCCAGCTTTCCACAACAAAACTCCACTGTCAACACCTCAATCATCCTTTCTTCCTGTGATGCCTCCTACCTGCTCATTTGCTGTACACCCTCACAGAGCAGGGCTCTAACATACAAAACCTTCCTGTGCACCTTAAGAGAGGCAGGGATTGTATGGAATAGATAACATGCAGCTGTGTAATTAATTACACAATGCAGATACTCAAAGAAGGTTGAATTAGTGCTGTCTGTGTAACCAAATTCAGCACTCAGGAGTTGGGATGTGCCCATTCTTTCAATCTGCTGCTGTGTCCAGCAGTTTCTTGAATATAACATTTTTTATATGTCACTCTTCAGTTTTTTTATTTCTTAACAGAGACACTTAATAGAGTGTCTTAACCAAGACTTACAACTATGAACAGTGACACCCACAACTCTTCCTCAAATGTTATCAGCAATGTGAACACGAAAAGGTACTTGAAAAGCTTTCTTCTTTTTATTTCATGTGTATGAATTTTATTTGTGCAGTACTGCTCAAGCAACTTTCATGGCTCTCTTCCCCTGATCCCTTCTAGTCACCACTAGTTCAAACAAACATTCGGAAGAGTTATTTCACCCTTGTCTTCTCTTTTCACCGCCACCCAATAATGCTAAAAGTATCACAGTTCTGTTCTAGTTTTTCTGCTCAAGATACTGGCTATTGACGTTTCAACACTCATCATTTAAATCTAATCTTTTTCTCCTGTTTCCCAACAAATACTTGATCCATGGCATTACTTCTCATAAACCTGAGAGGAAAACATAGTCTCTCTTTACACATTTTTGGAGGACCTTGTTCACAGACTCTGCAGGGAGAACAGCATATTTGGTTCATACACAGTAGGTTTCCTAAACCATCAGAGCCAGAAACCTTTTTTTTAAATGAAAACCTAGCTTCCTCAAAACCAGCATGTATCTTGCCAGTTAAAATATCATTGATGTGTCCAGCTCTTACTATTAAATGATGATTCAGTTTCTTACTGAAAGCAAACAACAGTTTAATAAAAGCAAATTACTGTTTCAGTATTTTAATCACATTTGCAGCTGTTTACATTTAACAATAATATTTTTGTCCTAAACACAGCTCTCACTAGTTAAATTATCACACTAATTTTCAGATACTGTACTACACCTGTAATTACATGCATTAATATGCTATCACAGAGTAAAACTAACAACAGTATGAAATACTTTCACATATGTAGTCAGAAGACACTTTGTCAGAGTCCAGTATTAGTGCAATTCAAAAAACCTCACTGTTTCACATTACATGTACAACTTTATCTGGATTTATTTTCTACAAAACAGATCTAAATAGCAGCAACATATGAAATAAATTGTGATTATTCTGCATTGTGGAATAGCAAAATTCCACGTTGGGAGAAAATGTAAGCAAAGTATTAAAATGCATCAAAGGCAGAAAGTTGTAACTGGTCTCACAGGTGCATGTTTCATTATTAAATGCAATACTTCACCACCACAGTATTTTAAGTACTTTGTATGAAAAATATGTACTCCTGTTACCTCAAATAAGAGCTTTTAATGCAAAAATTTATTAATGCTACGTTTAGTGGCAATGCTATAACTGACACTACATGAAATATTAGAAGTTGCACATCAACTGCTTAGCGTTATTTGTCTTGAGAGAAGTTTGTAGTACCCTTCCACAGCTCAAGTATGACACGGCTCTTGCATAATTATGAGAGGCAGAAATTACTCTTGCTTTTAATGTTTTCAAAAAGTTTGTTATGGATAAAGTTTTATTTATGTTTTGTATCATAATACAGAAAATGCCAAGGGCCCAGGCACCCAAGCTGTTCATTCTACAGCTAGAAGACTGGAGCTAACACTACCCTACATTAGGTGTCTTCAAGTGGTTAGTTCAAGTGTAACTCTAGGGTTTCTTGAATTTCAAAGACTAAGTTCTGCACATTTCTTTTTAAGATATACTTATTTATCCTTCTACTACAAAAAAGCACTTGATTTAAAGATCTCTGTGCAAGACATTTATACATACACACACACAAAAAGAAGAGCACTGAGACTCCAGCTCGCTCAAATACAAGGAATTTTGAAGCCAGCAGAGAACATTTGGAAACTCATGGTCCTGACTGACAGCCACTGCTCTCCCTTCCTAGCTTTGTTACCACCATCCATTCGCAACTTGACTTCACGTGGGACTAGGATTAACTGCAGAACTTTGCTGATTCATAAGAAATGCTGACAAACGGACACCATCAAAACCAACCACCACTTGCACTGCTGCTAGCTCTTTGAAGCTTAAGGAACACATCCCTTAGTGAAAATTAGAAACAAATTATGGAACCGAGGCTGGGAGTGGGGAACAGAGCGTGAGAGACCAAGAGGCAAGTGGTGCAGGCAGTGTGGCACCAGGAGCACTCTGGAGCTGCTGAGTGTTGGGAACCTGAAGCCAGGCCCTTGTATGACCAGTAGCGCTGCAGCAGCCTAGTTTCACAAATGAAGTTACAAAAAATGGTCTTTTCATGATATTCTTGAAAGTTGTGATTCTCTATTTTTCTGCTGCCCTGGGTGGTATCTACCATGTGACAGAATCATTGCCAGATGCATGTCCACAGAAAGAAAATCTGTAATATTAAGAATACCTTCTGGTATACTTTCTAGAGGATAAAAAAAATTACCTACCTGCTTCCTTGTAGGCTTCCAAACATTACACCACCACATACTCCTCAACAGAGGGGCTAACCCAGAGAAACACAGCATGTCCCTCCTATAAAGGGAACAACATGAAATCCAAGACCAGGGGATGACCTCATGTTGCATTCTAGAAAGCCAAAGGCAGAGAATAGCTAGTCTCTTAACACCAAATCACAGAACAAAAATGGCTTTGAAAAGTTAGAAGTGACTAGCAATAAGCAAGAGGCAGATAAACACTAACAGCTACTCTTGACAGTACTACCAACAAAGTCTCTTGAACAGCAAATGAACATTTCAAGAAAGAGCAACAATAATTCAGGTTCTAGTTGTGCCCATTTTCCTGAATTCAGGAGAAACGTGAGCCCAAAGCTCATCTGTGAAATGAGAGCACAGTGAAAAAGCAGGCTGTGGTCAGACTTTTTCTGAAGGATAACAATCACTTTTTTTTTTTTAAACAGATTGTATTTTATGGATTATTACACCAAAAAAAAAACCAGTCAAGAAACCCCAATGGAAAAAATTAAGCTTAAATCTCCATAAGATGCTTCATGGCCTATTTAAAGTCCCATGACTG
This sequence comes from Elanus axillaris, assembly GCA_026212715.1. Taxonomy (NCBI): domain Eukaryota; kingdom Metazoa; phylum Chordata; class Aves; order Accipitriformes; family Accipitridae; genus Elanus; species Elanus axillaris. Next base: position 30,733,936 of record JANZLQ010000079.1, read on the forward strand.
AAGAAATCCAACGTCTCCAGGATTTACCTTTCCAGAGACATCCTTTCCCATCATAAAACTGGTACAGCATCCAGTTTGTCAGGAGCAATCAGTAAATCTTGTTTGTAACTTTGAGAATGGACCATTTTAAAGGAAACACACAGAAAAGATACCACTTACTAAACATGATTAAAGCTTGCTTTTTCACTATCCATATTCTTCCAAGACAGCCCTTCCCAAACTAGCCACATTGCATCAAAACACTGTCAGCTGCGGATGACACCATACAGATCTGAAACAAGAATTATTTTAGTATTTCATTTCTAAGGATTTCCAGATTTTTAATAAAATTAGGTCTCCAAACCTCTTTTCCATGAAGTTGGAAAAGCACACCTCCCATATGACTGAGTTATTCTAACCCTGTAACTAAAGTCGACTAAACCAAAACATGTAAAGTAAGGAGAATCACTGAGAAATTGAGACAGAGTGGATTTTCAATAAAAATATATCACAAGGATATGACAGTATTTTTCATTCTCACAGTGTTCTCATGGTTTCGCTCACACGTGTGTGTGCGCACACACACCTGAGGAGTAGTACACATCCACGATACAGAATTATCAAAACTCACACTTGCTTATGAAGACAGCCAAACAATTATTTCTGTTTTTTCTAACTAGGCATGTGTACAAGGAACAAACGCTGATGAATCTGCTTCGGAAAGAGAATACTAAGCCTCATTTTGTTAAGTCACTCCTAAAAATATCAACAAATAGGCAAGCAAGGGAATGTAACTTTCCCTACTACAAAAAGGACCTAACACAATAGCAAAATTTATGATACAACCTCCATCAGAAACATACTTACAAGGAAACCTACTTTCAGGTTTTCTCTGTCTTAACAAAAAGGTTGCTCCAGGTCTGAAATGTCTTTTTAGCAAATGTGACTGCCTTTTATAACAGTCCATGCACTTACCACTAAAAACACTAAAGAACAACACATGGTATCACTTCCGTAATTTTAACCTGTTCAAGCTAGAAAAATCTTGTATTCTACTACTGTACTTTAAAGAGAGTACCATGGATACATGCATCACAGCAGAGACTTACAGACTGCATAATCCCACATCACTTGCAACTTTGTGATCAATGCTCATTTCACTCACTATTGTTATAAACTGCATCTTCAATCATTAAGAAATCCAGCACCTCCACCCACTTGGGAAAATGCATATGGGGGAGAGTGGTAAAAAAACCCAAAGAGACAGAATTTGATATACCTACAAAATTTTAACTTAAAAAAAAGCTAGTGGTTTTAGGGAAGACAATTCTTTGATACAGGAGCACACATACTTGCACAAACAAGAAGTCTGCAAAATACCTTGATGGCACACTGAAAATCCATCACCTATACCATTGTCCAGCAAGCACCAAGCTACCAAGGAGAAGCCAGCAATATCAGCCACAAATACCGAAATCTCCTATAAAGTTTCTGTCAAAACATTTTGATATTAGATAAAACAGAGAAATGAGAAATTAGGTAAGACAAAGGAAATGGAGACAGGTGCTGAATTAAGTTCCTAACATGGCAGAAAGTTAACCTTCCAGGTGACAAACCCCGGGTTTACAGAGTATTTTAACACGAGTTCAAGCACCTTACCCGCTGGTAAGAAAAGGCAGAAAAATCAAGCGACTATTTCCTCCTAGTTTCACACACCCATCTTCCCCCTGTCGAAATTCCTTTCTTAGCTTTCAGCTTTCTCTCCCATCCCGCTCCTTTGGACTAATTCTGAACTACCCACTGCACTCACCCACGAGGGTAAACACGCAGCGGGAACAGGGCAAACAGACAAAAAGCGTTTATCTGATAGCCCCTCAATGCCTCAAAACATGCCACTACACCGGCACTGGTTTACTCTCCCACAAGACAAAACAGAGAGAAAATGGGCTGCTCCCACACAAGCCGCCACTCGACAAGGCCACGCCAGCCTCCCGCACGCCTCTCCCCCTACGCCCCGCGCCGGGGGCCGGCTCTTCTCCCCGCGCTCCCAGCCCGCACCCCCGGGGGTGCCAGGCCGCCCTCCCGGCGCGGCCCCCTGCCGCCCCGCGTCCCCTT
>JANZLQ010000079.1:30750055-30765726 GCA_026212715.1 Elanus axillaris
TGCCCGTGATGGTGATTAGTGAATGATCTCTCCTGTCCTTATCTTGACCCACAAGCCCTTTGTTATACTTTTTTTTCTCTCCCCTGTCCAGCGAAGGGGGGGGGTGTCATAGAACGGCTTTGGTGGGCACCTGGCGTTCAGCCATGGTCAACCCACCACACCTTCCCAGATCACTTCACTTTGGAGTCAGCATTCAGATGTTATCTGAGATCTATCCTTTACTTCTGAGAGCTGTCATCCTTCTCAGCAGTTTTTTATGTTTGTTAAGATGCCAGATGTTGATACAAAGCTAAAAGTGCCCCAGCTACCTCTTCCTCTCCTACTTCTCTGGCCAAATCTTTATTAAGAATGTGAGCCAAAACGAACACTGAAAAGTCATCATTCTGTCCTCTTGCAAAAATATTCCAAACTGACCACATACCCTTGTAATGGTATGGTTCCAGTAGGCACATTGTTCTTAGAGGACCTGAAGTCACAGTGTGCTAGGAAATAGAAACAGCTTTTAAAAATTCTCTGACTTCTAGCTCTGCTCTCTGTCAGAAGAGAACAAAGAAAAAACAATTTATCCTTTCTTGAAATTATTATTACTCCTTTGGACACTACCACTGAGCCAACTGATATGCCTGTACTTGATAACCACAAATATTGCTGGTTTTCCGCATGAATGAATCAGAAACACAGCATCCCAAGCACTGTTCCAGCAAGGAGGAGTTATCAGGGACCTACTTTGTTTACTTAAAAAGCACTGTTTCTGTAAGCAAGAAAAAGCAAATAAAATAGTGTCTGCACATCACCAAAAACATTCTTTTCTCTGCTGCTCGGGTGTATTTTACGCACATTTCTCAGGGTCGTGCTACAATCCTGGTTCAGGCTATGAGCTAGGCTTTTACTACCCTCTGGTTTTTTTCTGCCCATTTCTTCTCTGCTATCCCCACCCTCTTTCAAAACAATACTTGCACTTAAGCAGGTTCCCTATGAATTCAAAGCACTGAGTGACCCTATCTGACCTTTTTGAGTGCTGCTCTGTGCCTGTTCTTGCAGTGGATGCTGCCATCAGATACAGGAGACAAGCAGCTCTTTGCAAAGCATAGTGGTTAATCTTTGTATCTATACACCTCCAGCTCAGTAAAATTTAAGCTGACTGCTACCTTATGCCTAGACCTATCAACTCATCTGCTGGCATCATGTGATGGGTGGGATGCTATGATGAGGTGGTTCAATGGAGTCACATACCCCAGTCTCTGCAAGTGGCCCAAGATTTGGGGGCATTGCAGGAGGCCTTCATGACTAGGTCCTTTTCCATAAGGATCCTTGTGAGCAGAGGGGCCCTCTAGAAGTCACTGCAAAATCTCATCAGCTCCAGCACTACACAGGCTAAGTGCAGCATGGGAAAGCATGGCCCTACAGTACTTGTATCTGCTATGCAGGCAGGGAGCTGAGGAACAGAAAGTTGAAACTCTGATGGTGACCAAGAGACTGCTATCATTTGTTGGAGTGGGGGGTCATCTCTGTGTACACCAGGCATTTTCAAACATATGAAGGCATGTGGTTACTGCTGTAAAAAGCCCATGCTATAAAGTGACAGCTGAAACCTGGCAGCATGGGATATAAAGCCCAGGGATGAGGGTCATTTCCTGGCCATGGCTGCTGAGTAGCAACCCTGAAGTAAAATGGGTTATATCTCATCTTTCCCTTCCTCTGCTCTCCCTGTGAGTTTTAGCCTGCATAGCTCAGACAAGCACAGAACCGCCAATGTATTAGCAATTAAAAAAAGAAATGAGAAAGTCAATACAGACTAACCTGGAGGCAACTGCAAAAGCACAGAATTGCTGGGTGTGCTAGGTGGCTCTGCCTGGTTCAGCAGCAGGCGCCTTTGCTGAAATAATTTTCTGTAATATTTTTAGCTGTTAGTGATGCATGAGTAGTGATTTTAGATTGCCCTGGACCGAGTCATCCCTCATCTTCCTCTTCCTTCAGCAGTAACACGAGAATATTTCAGCCCTGAGAGGGACCTAGCTATGCCTGGGATACTGCCAATGACAAGCAGAACTCATGCAGCTTTTGTGGTTCTGTCCAGATGTCCTCTTCTAACAAAAAATCAGATATCACCTAAAACAAATCTCTCCCATACATTTTCTCTCTGAATGTCAGAAGCCAAGCAGTTTTCTATTCTCAATTTACAAGTTTTTAAGAATGGTCAACACTGACACTTGAAAATGCGTTTTTAAAAACAGATGTTTCTGGTTTTCATTTATCTATTTAAAACACTGAGCTCTCATTTTTGTGTAGCTTTCAGCTGAGCTCTGGGTCCTTGCAGGCTAGACCTCTAAAACAACTTAGCAACATGATTGGCACTGCCACTCAACTGGTAGTAGAGTGCTGGCACAGTGCTGCAAAGGGTTATATGTTTGGGACCCCTCCACAATGGCCATGCACCTGGGCTGTGCATACCTGCAAGTGGTCATTTTGGCTCATTTTGCAGCAGAGAAACTGTCAGTGCAAGCAGCCAGCAGAGCCAGTGACACCATATGCTGTAACATATGGGGAGAGTGTGTTCTTTCTCACTGTCCTGCAGTAAAACCAGGAATAAAACTCATCACATTCATGGTGTGGCTGGAAGCTAGAGCAGGGACAGATGTGCATAAGTACCTTGGCTCTGAAAAGGCAAGAAGGTTATCTACCTGCTACCTTGTTGTATTGGTGACATACTTTGGCAGAAGGGGAAGGACAGGGGATGTACATCAACAGTACAAACAGTTCCTTTTTCTTTTCCTGCTTCCAAAGCTTCTTGGTAGCAGCACAAGCATTTATTCAGCTGTTCTTGGGTCTGTTGGAAAGATGACTTGGACAACAGACAGGAAACTACTGAAGTAATTAACCAAATAGACCTACACAAAGCAACCCAAACCCCAAAGAATGAGAAGCCCAAGCACAGCAAGATATCTTCTGCAGTGGCAAGATCACTGCTCGTGAGCAGTACTGATACAGCAGCATTACACCTGTCACCTGACAATTTCATATAAGGGCAGAGGTACCAGAGCTAGCATTGTACCCATGGGAGGCAGTAATGGCAGCATGTTCTGGCAGCTCTGTGCATACACACATAGGAAGCAGCTGCACCTAAGTAGCCCTGGGTGCTCGAGCTGGCTTGGCTAAAGTCACACATGGCATCTCTTCATTCACTTAAAACCCCTGCACTGTGGTGACAACACGCAAGACTCAGTTTCAACAAACCAGTGGATGAGGAGGAGAGGTCTGTCTCTGCCCTTCTTCACCAAAGTCCTCAGCCCTGCTTCCCAGTGAGTGATGCAACCACTTTTGGACCTGCAGGAGCATGCTCGATTTCCTCAATTAGGCCCAAGTCCTCCCCTGACTTCCAAAAAGCAGGAACAGGTCCTCTTGTCCTTCAACTCGTTTTCACAAAAACAGCCAGTAATGGCCAGCACTGCATTACAGAGGGACCAGAGAAACTTAACATAAAAAGGATGACTTTAGGGGACCAAAACTTCCCAGCTTGTCAAGATCCATGAGGGTAGCACTCTGGCTGCATGCATGTCTCTGAAAGGTGTAAACTGCTACAAAACCCACACCCTGAGCAGAGGGGTTTAGTCACGCTGTCCTTTTAGAACAGCAGGATTCAAGAGAGTCCAGATATGGTACAAGGTGTCTTGTGTCAGAGAAGACATCATTTTGGTTAATGAAAAATTGCTCTCCAATTAACACCAACAATTTCTAGTGAAGATGACCATTCAGCCCCTCCCAGAATACTTGTGCTCGAGGCCTCTGTAGTGGTATGTATTGACTTACCAAGCAGCTGCTCTTCCGTGTTTAATTAGCAGGTGTGAAATTAGTGGTGTTGCATGGAGTAAGAGTTACGCTAGTTACGCCTCTGCTTGCCTGCACATAGCCAGTGTCAGTGAACTCAGGGTGAATTTCACACTGCCATCTAGCGATTAATGTCCACTTTCCCCGCTGTGCCGCAGCAGAAAAATGATACAGCAAAGATTTTAATTCCCCAAGGCTGAAATCTTAGGTAGGTTTATATTCCATGGCTTCTAGAAGAACAGTGAAGGGTGGCACATGTAATAGAGCACAGAGTCCTAGCTGCAAGGAGCTTGCATAGGACGGACAGCTGATGTAGACATCTAGACATCCTGAGGTGGGGTTCCTAGCTAAATTTGGTGAAGCTTCTATTAGCTCATCATTATAGAAAGCTAAATAAGTGCATGCACGCTCAATTTTGGCAGTCTTGTCCTGAATGTTCATATGCAGACACTTGTGTGCCTCCTTACATACTATAATGCTTTTTTTTTTTCCTTTATTTTTTCTTTTCTGCAAATTCAGGGCCCACTCTAGCAGCAGAAGTTAAGATATTCTTCTCAGAGCAGGCACAAGGAGGCCCAGAACTTGTAAACGTGTTCTCTTCCTAACAGTGTCAACAGCATCACTTCTGGTCCAGGAATAGTCCCTTAATTTTCAAAATGTCTTGTGTCTTAGAGGGTGTAAGTGATGCATTAAAATAAAAGGATGCTAAGGAGAGCAAGGCTGAACAGAGAAAATGACCATGTCAGTTTCACACTGTGACTTCTGCTAGGTACAGACCATCCCTATTTGAACACTTAAGCATTAGATAACATATAGTGGAGAAAAACGATTGTCTACTTTAGACATTTCTATTCTCTGCTTCAGATTTCATCCACTGTTCACTTACATTGAGTAGGCACCCATACAGAGTGTACTCATGTAAATGTACAGTGTACTTTAAAGTGACAATGTTATTCATGACCAGACTTACACAAATCAGTCCAGACTACCAGGGATTCTGGAAAGGACTTGTTATAGGACAAAAATTAAGTAGTTTTTACATTCAAATGTGATTTTTTTTATGTTTTGCTGTTAGAATGTATTGAACCAACAGCCTGACAGTTCAGACTTAAAGTAAAAGAAAATGTTTTCAACTTGAGGTATTTAGTAAGAGCTGGTTATTTACAAGGAAAAACTAAATACTGCAGGATATTTGACACTGGTGGACTAGAAGTAAAATGCCATACTGCTACATTAACAGGCTCACCAAAACTCAGTCAAATATCATTTTACCTGTTTTCCAAATCAGTCTGCCTTAAGCAGAAGGTACACTAAGGAAATGTGCTGCCAACCCAAAAGCCACAGGTGTAGTCACCACCTAAACCGAAACTAAAACTTAGAATAGAAAGTGCAAAGTACAAACCTTATCCCACAATGTCTATAATGTGCAGAAGGCACTGATGTTCAGAAAAGGGCATGAGCTAGGTTGAGGAGCATTTTTCATATTCGTGCATCCACTGTGCCATACCTGGGATGTCTGAGACGTGTAGCTCAAGGTGTTAGTATTCTCTCTCCATGCACATGCACATGGCAAGAAAACCACAGCTGCAGTGTCTCCCCTGCCCATTTTGAACTTGCACATAGGCAAATCCATCAGCATTTGCAAAGCCTTTGTGTGCTCCTATAAGGGATGACTCCACACCATCATGTAAAGTTGCTCCCTTACCCCTTTGTTCTAAAAGCCACAAGGAGACTTAAGGCATTTTGTGCTTGCATAGGGGCCCATCTCTCCATAAGTCCCTTGTCACCCCTGCACTGCGAGAATTGCCTGCTAGCACTTGAACAAAAGTGTTTCGCATGGTGGGAGTGATTAGAAACCTCACTGCTTCACTGCTGGAGGATTCTGGTCCCACAGAAGGTCCAGCTGAACAGCACACTCCTAATCTGCCTCAGCACAGCCAGACAGCAACTGATAGATGCATTTTGTGCTAGCTGAGGTTGTTTTGTACCAAATAGATTAGGGAGGACTTGCATGTTGTTTTGTCAGCCAAGTTGCAGAGACAACAATGTAGAAGTCAAACAGCTTACACAGACAGACAGACACAGCTAGACCAATGCAAGAACATCAGCCTCTGATGAAAGCAGGCATAAGGAATTACTTCACCTACTTTAATAATTCTCTATACTCCACTGAATGTTCCAATTACAGTGATTTACAATGGACAGTTCTACCAATACAGTTTTCCATTCCAGCACAGCTCTTCAGTAATAAAATTGTACACAAGAGTCACATCACTACACAGAACCAGTAACAAGTAGGTTTTCTTGTACAGATGAACATTTCTTAGGAAAAATGAGTTGGGTTATTTCCTGATCATAGGTAGTCAGTACCAATGCCTAAAGGTTAAAAGTCATCTAACACTTCCTACTGTAAGATCCTTCTCTCTATAGCTTATACATTTTGTCAAGCTTCCACTTCCATGAGAAAGATTCTGTCTCAGACACATCTTTAAAATTAAAGGCTTGGTAGCTGCAGTTGCAACCTCGCTGTGCAGGCTGCCATTTTCCAAGCTCTGACAGCTCAGTATTTCTGAGTATGGTTGACTACCAGAGAACTGAGGTGCCTTTTGAAGAGAATTTTAGAGCTTCCTTGCAATCTGAATTACAGTAAACATAAACATTTGAAATAAAAACTGAACATTTCTGTTAAAACATTACTTTTTATTGTTTTTTAAACTGGACTCTAGTCTCCAGCATGTTTTTTTTCTTAGGATTTGCATGATTTGTTTGGTAACATTTGTTTTACACGAGATGAGGTATTTTTGTGTTAAAGCATGTTTCTAGTTATTCCTTCACTGGTAAAATTAGCTCAGAAATGGCATTAACTTTGCAAGTATCACTATGCTTGTATAACCAGTATAAAACCCTAACCTTGTCAGTAGATTACTGATTACTTCTAGACATCATTTTCAAGGATGAGAAGACCCAAGTTGACCACACATAAGAAAATAGTCTAAGAGTCTTGTCAGGAGGTCCCACCATTCTTGACACAGAAGCACAAGGCAAAATCTAAAATATTCCCTCAGACACAAGTGACTAAGAGGTCACATCCCAAAATACACTGTCCCAGTGGACACTGTTCCTCATCTTACCTTGGACTGAGTTATTTTCTCTGAAATTCATTCCAGTGTCTATAAAGAATACCCTGCCTCATTCCAAGTGCCCTCTGAAGTTTATGAAAGATATGGAAACTTAGTAATGCCCTAAGAAGAGGCAAAATTCTGTTCCCTCTTCAATGATGATATTTAAGGTTTGCATTTGTCTGTTGTATCTCTTTCAGCTTTCTTGACTGGTAGCGGCAAATACATTACTTTGTCCCAAAGACCTTGAATATCCTGTCTGATCAGTACTCCACATTTAGTGTAGTTTCAATTAGGAACAATTCATGGGGGTAGAAACATACACTTTTTGTTCTATGCTGGACCTTCAACTGTGGTAAAAAAAAAAAGGGTAAAAAAAAAAGTAGGCAACAAATCTCTAGAAGTTTGAAGTTCATGTCCATTTTAAATGTTCATGTATCACTATAAAAATGCTTTCTCTACTATTGGGAAAGCAGCACAAACATTAAAAAAAATACATGACTCTCATATATTAATTCCACTCCTCGTCAGTTGTTTTAAATTTAAAGAATGCATTTCATTAACATATTTCAAGCATTTAAAATAATCTCCACTGCGGTTTAATTACAGCAGCAGCTTTTAATGCTCAGTATCAGAAAGACTGTTCATATTATGGAATAAATACTGGTATTTATTTGTTCTGTTTATGATCATCTCCAAGAAAGCATTTCATATCAGATAAGCACTCTATGCTAAGAACACAGTTTGCAATAGCCATTTACTGAAAACAGGGCAGATGCAGCAGTTTTCTTGTACAGGTACACACATCCTTTACAGTTCTGTACTGCAGGTGCCTTTTATCTTTCACAAAGGGGAGGAAAAAGACTTCTTGGCTGAATATATGCGTAGAGATTATATGAAAAGCCTATAGAAGCAACAAGGTTAAGACATTTAATGCGAATAGGTCAGTAAAACCATTCCTTCCCCTCCAGTTCAGTGAAGATACATAATCTAACCAGTTAGTTGTAATCTCTTCTGACGCGTAATTTCAGTTTGGTCTGGTTACAAAGGGTGAAGAAAAAAAAAGAATTTCAGATTTTCAGCTGTCTGAACAGAATTCCAAGAAAAAAACTAAGGAGATCTTCTAGGATCCTCAAATCATTTTTCCTGACTGTGCATATAAGAATTCAAGGCTCCAATGAATACATCAAGTGTATCGAATGTTTCTGGGATGAGAATACTCCAGTGCAAAAGACACCTCAATGCCATAGAATCCAATATCCCTAAAAGCGGGTATTTTATGGCTACTAGCATCTGAGAAGAACAGACTATGCACATCTAAAGACCAAAAGAAACATACTAAAAATTTTCAAATACTTTAAGTTATCAATTTTTATTAAAAAATGACACTTGGTATTAGCGGCACACAATAGCATGTGCTGTCAATGTTGCATAGCTGCTCCTACATCAGGCAGATGCAGCACCTGCTTGCACTAACCAGAAGTAGGTTACTTCATATCCACTGCAGCTAAGCTACCTGCAGTCGTTACCGCAGCATGTGATGTGGCTGTGTTAGGAACCATGATTGGATAAGCCAGGGCATGAGAAATTGCTTTAGTGCCTTATAAATAGTAGGCATAGTTTTATGCAGTTATTATTAGGAAAAAAAACCCTTCATTTGGTACATTTCAATAATTAAGCCTTAATACATTTCTTGACTGCACCTACAGCTATCACCAGTAGCAGCAGCAACCTAAGACTATGCAGCACTCTGCACTCCTTTTTCTTTGCAATACCTCTTCAACAGGAGAATACTACACTGGATTTTAAACTAGCTGATGACCATACTCAGTACTGCTTTACTAGCTGTTCTAGCTTGAGAGCTTAACACTGGTTTTCTTCCATGTTCAGTTACTGCTGCTTGTCTGTCAGTGTGCTCTGTTCAGTGCCTGAGCTGTGCTTGTTCTTAAGGGACCTTCCAATGTATCTCCAGTATTCCTTTCGGATGGTGTCTTTTTCTTTAGCCAGAATTTCACACAGCTATGAAAGAAAATGGAGTGTTATACCAGAAGCTTATGGAATCGTTAATTATCTTTATAAAATGCGTACAATATATGGTTCAGCCAGTATTGGAAACACCTTTCTCAGCAACAACATTTGTTTTATTCACTGGAATTGCCACTGTCCAATGACCTCAAACTGATGTCAGCTCCAATTGGTAGTCAACCAATCTTGACAATGCACAAAACCATCTCCAGTCCTGTTTCAGTTGCAACTGCTTCCCTGTGACTCCTTTCTGTGCCTACCACTTGTCATCTACCACAGTCTACTTAGTCTGTAGTATACTGCAGTATTATTGTGACTTCCTGACAAGCTTGACTGTCTTTTGGTGATCCAGTAGGCTGTAAACCAATTGTTTCAAAACAGTGGGGGAACTCCTGCTCTTGAATCTTCAGCACTCCCAACGGACTGACAGGAGATATTTTGTTTATGGTTTTTCTCTTAGCAGACTGTCCCAGGAGGATTCTCCATGGGAGTGAGTAAACCTTCTCTCACAACATGGTAGAGCTGGTGCTACACAGATAATTCTGCATGTTCTATTTTTATATTACTTTGATCTGGGTGAGCAGTGAGGCACAGCAGAAGTCAACCCTACTTGAAGGATATGCTGTGTAAAATTTATATAGTATGAACACTGTCTACAAATGTTGTAGTCAATTCCTTTTATTATGCAGATGGAATTGCCTTTCTCGGTGAACCAGAGTTGAGAACAGGAGCCTAGATGCCTAAATAGATGAAGAAATCAAACTCAATGAAATAATACAAAGGGACATAAATCTGGGAAGTAAAGCTGCACTTATTTACACTTTGGTCCTGGAACAGAACAAAGGTAAAATGTTGAGAAAGAATGACGTTGGAACACAGAGGCTTCAGGCAAGAACTGAAGCTCTAATTACACTGAGTTTCAGTCTGTCCCACAGTGAATGAAAAGTGTTCTTGTAAAAACTACACTGCAGACCACAGCAAGGAGTTCCCTGAATATGAAGCACAGGAAGATACTCAACACTGCCAGAAGTCATTTATTCTCTGTAGGAAATGGTGCCTGACATTCCTTACTGATGTCTCCAGTGCCTGCTGGCCTTTAAGCTAATTCTGCCAGCTTTCTTGGAAAGAGCTAAGAAGTGCAAAGGGAGCTTGAAATTCTGTTTAGATACAGATACTCTGAGAAGAAGATTCACTAACCTACAGAGAAGGAAGTGAGTTCATGCTACAAAGTCAGCACTGGCAACTCCTCAATTGTACAAAGATCAATCCCATTTTGTCAGGATATAAACCAAGAGAGCAACAGATGGCATCCCTGAGAAGCAAACCCAAGCTCTCGAAACATACCTCCAATGCCTTGTTTAGTGTTTCTTCCTTGTTATCACACTGGTTTTCAAGCATATCTTCATATATGTCCACAAGAAAGGCAATCAGATAGGGTGAGCTGTGGCTGGGCTGTAAATCCAACAGTTGCTCTAACAGATTTGGATACTCAGAAAGACCACGATCCTGTAGAATCCTAGAACAGAGGTTAATAGGCTTGATACATAACGCTGAGATACTTGATGTGAAGAAGTAAATTTTTGTTATGAGTTCTTTATTTGGAAATCAGTTTTGGAATAAGGGTGCAAATACAAGTAAGGCAGAAAGAAAGCAGAATGCAGCGATAATACAGCTTAATGTTGTAGTAAGCTGCTATAGTTATGCTCAACTGAACAGAAATTAGCCCAAAAGCATGCTCATTACTTCCTACTCTATGCTCTTGAACCCAGTAACATTACAGGTTAAGTTTTTAAAAGCCTGAAAAGTACTTGCAATCCTTCTGCAAGAACTACAGAGCCAGAAAATTAGTGGAAAGTTACAGAGAAATTAGGTTAATGTATTAACCCCTTGTGGAGGTTTTTGCCTGCCTGCTTAAGTACACAACACTAGAATGAATAGCAAAAAGCTCTTTCCAGTTAAAAGCTAGGCATAAGACACCTTCTACAGATATTCTCTTTGCTCCACAGAGAAGGCTGCCTCACCCTTTTAAATAGTTCCAAGCACTCTCATTATGTGGCACTGCTGTGATCATCTCGAGAGTATAGCTGTAAGAGAAAGATAACAGGTCATGAATGTAACCACTAACAGCGCAGTTAGAAATTACCGGAATGTGCTCAGACGCTCCCAAATACATATTTCAGATACAAATACAAATACTGTATTTCAGTCTTTTTGTGGATCTCCTCAGCTGGGTCACAGATCAAAAATGTCCTGCCATATAATCACCGCAAGTCTCGGAGAGGCAGACATTGCGAGAATTGTTTTAAATTCTGCAATGTTCCATTTGCTGCGTTTTATACAATAATGAAACAGTTCTCAAAATTATGAGCAGTAACACTAAGAAACAACATGGTATACTTTCCCGGTATGCTGAAGGAGTAACTTTTATCTTATGCTCAGAAATGGCAAGGGGCTGAAATGTGCTGGAATAATCAAAGACCAGGATGAGCTATGTTATATGAGTACATGCGGTATGTTCTGTACCTATTTGCAGAACTTTCTTCATTCGGCTGCACTTGAGCAAACCCACAGAAAGGCCTAAGCTTTTCAGCTCACACAGCCTTCTGCAGCAGTTCTTTTAAAGTAGCAGTTAGGCAACTCCTCTAAAAGCAAAGCAACAAGAAGTACCTGCCATGCAGTCACAAAGCCACATTTCATCTTCACAAAACAGACATTACCTTTTGCCCTTCCCCAATATAACCAGGCATTCAGCTGATTTGCAGAGACAGCAGATACTGATAAAAACTTCTATAAGCAGTATGGAAGAAAAACCCAACCTTACACCTTTCTTAATCTTCTGCAGTCACTATGACAAAGACCGAGTTTTATCAAGCAACAAGCAACTCAACTACAGTTCTATAATGCCATCTGGGAAGCCTTAACCTTAGACAGTCCAATTCTCAAGATGGTATCCAATTATCCTGAACACTGCACCATGTATAAACAGATCAAGGGAGTACGTCAGATCTAACCTCTGGAGAGAAAAAGCTGGAAATATCCAAGCCTAAGTCATGGAAATGGTTCAGATTTATTAATCTGCAGTAACTTTATAAACTGGAAGAGAAGTTTAACTTAGAGCGGTTTGCAAAGACAACCGTGAAAGGTGGTGGGGGCTGGGATCCTCTACAAACAAAGTACCAATGGACCTATTCAGAAACTCGGTCTTTCGTCTGAAGACTAACTGCAAAAAATTGCAGTACCTTCTATTCTCCACATCTTAACCACTAACCCTGATCAGCAGTCTGAGATGTGAAAATCATGCAGTGAAGCTTCCCTTTCCACCATCAGTAGTAAAATAAATGGCTAGAAGCCCAGTTTGTCTTCAGTTACAAACATACTACTTTGAAAGAGTTTCCAAAGCTCATTTTCCTTAAAAATAGCCAACTCACACAGGTAGTTTTATTTGCCACGTACCCTTGAAAGCTCCTTTCTTTTCCCAGCTGCATCAAATTCCTCACAAAAGGCAATTCCTCTCCCTACAATCCACATAATCTTTAAATCACTGTGGCTACTGTACTACTAAACAGCAGTTTAGTACAACACTGCAAGTGCCTCTCCTTCAAAGCTTTCTAGGGGTAGGATGCAAGATACTAATGAACAGCACAACTTATGTGGTTCCAGGGTCACAGATTGTCTGCAGATTATTCCACTACAGGTAACTGACTATAAAAAGCCAAAATTTTTGTTTGCACAATAAACAGCAGGATAGGAAGACAGATTCATGAGAACTGCTTGCCCAGGGTAAGCATAGCTTGCTCCAGTACTACTGAACAAGTCAGTGGTACCGAACACATCTATATATGCACTAACACTGGATCTGCTATCCATGAGAGTGAGCGCAAAAACTGCATTAAAAACATGGAAGACAAGCTGACAGGGACTGTCAAAGTAGTCCTTTGCTTTCATGTAAGGGAGAATGCTTAATGTGAGCGTGAACAGCATTACTAACTGGACTTCTCTGTCTAGGACTGCTGGATCATCATAGCCAGTGGTGTTGAAAATTACAAAGTGTCGCTGGTTCCAAACAGAGTTGTTTCTCACATCCTCCCTCAAAAGCTGGTCTACATATTCCAGTTCATTGTCCCATAACTTGAACTCCTATGGAAGGGAAGGAAGAGACAATATCACAATCAAAATTTTTTATTTTTTAAAGTATATTTTCCTTGCTCTTAAGTTCTCTGAACATTAGATACAGACACTTGTTAAAGAGAGCAATAGAAAGTTCAAAGTAAAGTAAGGAAGGGTGCACTAGGAACACACTACACTATTCAGTTGCACAAAAAGGTATTAGATCATCATTAAATTCACACACATAACAGTAAGCAGCCAACAATAGACCTTTTTAAACTCACTTCCTGAAAGGCAAGTTTATGCATAACCTCTACCACATATTAAAATGCAATTGGTTCTCCCCCTTCAGCTTTTATAACAGAGTGCCAAATGCAATTCAGATTGTATTTAAACTCTACAGCCTGAGCAGGTTATTTAGTGAATCAAGAGTTCTGTGGATACAATACCTGAATAACCCATTGTCTGTGTTGCCATGCATGGTAATTTTTGGCATCTTGGTTAAGAATGTCAGCTATGAACTCAAGCTCTTGGGACGGATCCTGCAGCCACTCCACCAACACCCGTCTGTGATGCCTAATGAGAAGAGGAGGAAACTATTTTTAGAATAGTCTAAAAATTGTTTGTGAATATGTTGTCTGTATTAAAACAGCATATAGCAACTGTACTACTTAGAAAAAAAACACTAGTTAAATACTTCAAATTAAATGTACCAAAACATTTCATTTGGCTCTGAGAAATAATATATGATAATATAACATACTCTAACTACACATACATATTGGCCAATTACCTCCATTTAGACAAGTTATGTTTACTTGAAGCGACATGTTTCCACTTTTAACACTCATGGCTGAAGTCTTCAGCAGAATCAAATTTTCTAGTACTACATAATTTCTCTAGCAATAACAACACTGCTGTTTTGCCTATTCCCATTCACTTGCAAAACCGCAACAATACGTAAATAAACTCTTAAAAGCCAATAAAAGAAAAAATATTCATTTCTATTTTTTCATTTTTTTGATCCGTCACACTTATTTTGACAGTTTAAAAATTGAAACAGAAAAAAAAAACCAAGACCATTTTAGCATGTCATAATCATATGTTTAGAACAAACTGCCAGAGAGGACTTTGGCAGTAATACTGCTGGAACTCTATTTAACTCCTTCACTACTTCCACTGCAGGAAGCAACTCTTAGTAATTTTTAGGATCAATGGTAACAGCTTATTCTAGACAGTTTACAAAACAAAATGTATCTGCAAAAATGTTAAGAACTGAAAAGAAAACAGAATTTTACCAGACTTGGTAGTTCTTTGGCTGGTCTTCAATGATAGCTGTAATATACTTAAGTTCCTCATGAAGATCCTTTCCCAAAGACTGCAGGAGGACTCTCCGGAAATGCCTGTATAAAAAAAGTCAAGCATTCCAACACTGCAACAGGGCTTCCCTAAAATTCACAGAGCAGAACATAAAAGAATCTTTGTTCATACTTCTACTAATAGATATTGAGTTAAAGAGTGCAAAAAACTAAACCATGTATCCAGTTCTGTTAAAGGCCATTCAATTATGGAACAGTGGAGGACTGGAACATAACTGGTTACAACAGTGTGTTATCCAAGATCACAGTAATCCTGTTTCAAATTAACCTGTCTACCCACAATAGTCTCACCATTACAGAAACTATGTCTTAGTGCTTAAAATAATCTAAATTTTCAGATTTTATGCAAGTTAGTGGAATAAAGATGCATAAAAGGTACTTGTTAGCACTTAGGAGTTAAAAGGCCCTACTCTGAAGATCAGAAATTCACTGTTTATTCATTACCTAACTGAACGTTATCCTGACAGATCTTCTAAAATGCACTACTTAGTAATCACTTAGGAGGAAATAGCAGCTATCATGCTTTTATGCCTCTTCTTGAGGACAGCTGAGGGCACCTTCAGTATTTTGCCAAGGCCATGTGCTATGGATTTGTGTGGCCCAGGTTTTTTTGGTAGCAGGGAAGGGGGTGGCTGCAGGGGTGGCTCCTGTGAGAAGCCGCTAGAAGCTTCCCCAGCTCCAAGTTGGACCCCCCTCTGGCCCAGGCTAAGCCCACCAGTGATGGTGGTAGTGCCTCTGGGAGAAGGGGAACCTGCAGTGAGTAGGGGGATTGGAATGTGAGAGGAATGCAGCCCGTGGTGCTGTCCCCCCCCAGCTTGTGGAGGGGAGCGGAGGAGCAGATGCCCACCTGCAGCCGGAGTAGGGGGATGCCCCCCGAAGACGGCTGTGACTCCTTGGGAAAGCCCACGCTGGAGCAGCGTGTGACTGAAGATCAGCCCACAGAAATGACCCATGCCAGGAAGTTTGTGAGGAACTGCAGTCCGCAGAAAGGACAAGTTCGTGAAGGACTGTCTCCCGTGGGAGGGACCCCACGGTGGAGCAGGGGAGTAGTAAGAAGTCCTCCTCCCCCTGAGGAGGAAGGAGCGAGCAGCAGAGACAAGGTGTGGGGAGCTGACCCCAACCCCCATTCCCTGTCCCCCTGCGCCGCTGGGGAGGCAGGGAGGAAGGGAGAACCGGGAGTGGGGTTGAGCTGGGAAGGAGGGAGGGGTGCGGGGAA
>JANZLQ010000079.1:30766511-30793786 GCA_026212715.1 Elanus axillaris
ACCATAAGTGGGAAGTGACCCCTCCCAGTCCTTATCTCGACCTATGAGCCTGCCTTTATATTTTCTCTCATCCCACCCTGGCCAGGGGGGAGTGAACAAGCAGCTGCGCGGTGCTTTGTTACCGGCTGGGCTGAAACCTCGACACCAAGTTATCAGATAAGGGATCTAATTTTAAACAGTAAAGTTCTTTTTGTGGCTTATCCTGACCTTGAATGATAATATCCTCAAAGCTAAACGAATGAAAACCACAGAATCAAAATGAGACATGGAAAATACTGAAAAAAGGCTTTCTTCAGAAGCTCACTGGAAGTCTGCACTACTCCTCTGTGTAAACTCAACTAGTTGTGCCCTAATTAGACTAACAAAATTATTAAAGACATAAGAGGTCAGCAATCAGATGATGACAGAAATAATCCCAAGATTATCACTTACCATACTGTGTAGTTTGCAGCATTTAACTCAATGGCATCTGCTGTTAGCTTGAAAGCTCTTTCACTTCTCTCATCCCGCTGCAGAACAGCCCGGAAATAATCATAGACATCTCGAACTAAATAGATAACAGCATCTTATCCAAAGCTATGAGACAATGGCCTGATTAGGGGGTAAGGTTAAAAATCCTTTGAAGTTACTTCCTGTTTCGAGTACTTTAAATATACCTCTTTAAAATGATAGCTACATATTGCTCTGACAGCACTGTTGATTGAAACCTTCAAATGACATTAGTATACCGAAGAGCTGCAAAAATACCTCAAAAATACACCAGCTGAATAATATCCAAAACAATGAGAAGAGCTCCTTGCTGGTTACTCACGCTATTTCCCCAGATGTGGTTACTTCATACATCTTTCTTCCACTTATGGGCTAGAAATGCCTTATTATGTGAACCAGACTGTCTGCGATATTACCTCTTAAGCCATATGATTTTAAAGTTAAACCTTGGCTATTAACATTTTGAGTGAAGATTCAGCTGCAGAGATGCTTGGTGAAAACATCACACACAACCACCATAACACAGTAAGTACAAATTTTTTCACAGTACTACTCTAGAAAACACGTTATCCAAAATGTAAAGTTTTGCTTTCACAGTGCTAAGGACAGATACAAATTTAACCACCTTAAGCTCCCAGTGTAGAACATGTTTAAAACTTACATTTTTCACTGTAGATGATCTGAACAACAGGATTTGGCCCATCGTTTTGAGGGACAGGTTCAATATCTGCCCATTCCTTCCTGTCCCTGTAAACACATGGTTTTGTCCTTTCAGTGCTTCTAAAAAGGACAAAGCGCTACTCAAACCACTAAACGCACAGATCTATGTCCAGCAACAGATCCTTGTTCCCGATGGTCAGTGCATTATTGTCTATAGCGTAGACCAGTGGAGGTACTGATGTACAGTAACCATACCACAGTCCAGCTGTAAAACAGCATGGGATAGGAAAGTAATCAATCACACTGTTCTCAGTCCGTCACAGCCCTTGCCACCGTGACTTGGGTTTGCGTGGCACGCGTCGGCAGTGGCTTCCAGTGGCTTGTCACCCCGAGGCCTCCCGCTGCCACCGCCGCCTTCAGACGGCACCGGCGCTCAGGCCCTGCCACCCAGGCCCGCGGCCGCCCGACTCCTCCTGCCCGCGCGGGCCCGTACCTGTACAGCACGTAGTCAATGCCTTCATCCTCCTCCTCCTCCTCCTCCTGGCCCAGCAGCAGGGGCAGCTGCCACAGCCCACTGCCGCCCTCCGGCCCCGGCTCCGCCATCCCGCGCTCCCCACGACCGACAGCCGCTTCCAGAGGCGTGCTGCTCGCGCGCCCCCGCATGGCATGGCATGGCATGGCATGACATGACATGATATGGCATGACGTGACATGGCGTAGCGTGACGTGCGGCAAGGCGAGGATCGGCTCCGTGCCCTCACCGCCCGGCCGCAGGGAGCGACATGACATGACATGACATGACATGACATGACATGACGTGACGTGACGTGCGGCAAGGCGAGGATCGGCTCCGCGCCCTCACCGCCCGGCCGCCCGTGCCGGAAGAAGCCCCGTCAAGGCCGCCCCGGCCTTACCTGTAGAGCACGTAGCCGGCGTCCTCCTCCTCCTCCTCCTCCAGCAGCTGCCCGAGCCCACCCTCCGGTTCGCCGCCGCCCTCCCCCTCCGTCTGCAGCTCCGCTGCCGCCGCCCTCCCCTCCACCGCCATCACCCCACCGCCGCTTCTGGCGCCTCCCGTAACCATAGAGGCGGGGTGTGGCGGCGGGGGCAGAGCGGCCATGGGGCGCGAGGCCTTGTGCCTCGCCCCCGCGTAGCTCGCTACCGCCTCCCCTGGCGTGGAGGGCGGGAGAGGGCTCATGCAGCCGGGGCTGAGAGCGGGGGCTTAAGGCCGTCGGGGCCTGACCGGGTCGCGGCAGCCGGTGGTGGGGCAGGACGGCTGCCCTCCGCCCCCGGAATCGCCCCCCGGTACAGGCAGCGCCCTGAGGACCTTTATTCCACGGGTCTGCTCATTACCCCTCAGAAACGTAGCGGGGGAGGCGGCAGGAGGTTGGGCCGGGCCCCGGGCTTCCCCTTCCAGCGTGCGCTGAGGAAGACCTGTGGGGCCAGCGGGGTCCGTCAGCGTTGTGGCCTGACAGGTTGTCACGTCCCTGCCCATGCGTTACACGCTAGCGCTGACCGGTTATGCGGGTGGCTCTCTGCTGTGCTTTGTGCTTGGGTTTTCACTACTGTAAACTAAAATCCGCGACAGGAGAAGCGAAGGGAGGCATTTCTCATACTAGCAGTAGTGTATTCCCTGTGAGAACCCACCCTAACACCAACATCGGTGTTTGCAGGTGCAAGGCTGTGAGACCAACAGCACCAGACTGACAGGAAAACAGAGGCTCTGGGAATTACAGCAGGTGAGGTCGAAAGTTAGAATGCTGCAAATAGCAGGTCACTGGCATTACTGAATCTCCAGAGCGACAGGCACAGTGAGCTGTGTTCCGCCCTTATGGAAACTCGCAGAGTGGTGCCTTTTTAGAGTCGAACTTTCTGACAGAGCAAAGCTGAGGAATCTGGTCTCTGTAAAAGGTGGAATTAGAGGAGGTTTTGGAACAGCCAGTTCTAACCAATTGGTGAAATTGGGGAGGCAGGAGATCCCCTAAAGTGATGTTGGTCAGAAGGACAAAGTAGCTGAGCTGAAGATAGTCGTTAGGAAAAGCGTCTGACCTAGTGTTACAAGTTCATAGTCTGGGGCATGCTGAGGTGCTCTAGAGAGGGGAGGGCTAAAGAAAGGCAGAACACATATGTAGTAGGGGCAGTGCATACCTCTGCATCTGTGCTGTATATTCAGGGAGGTGGGAAATCATTCCATGTGTGGTGGAAAGGGTTAATGTCTTTAATTCTGGCATGCTCAGGTTGAAAGGGCTGCAGGTGTGTAACATGTTTTACAGTGATTTTATGGAAAGAGGAATGGTGCCAGAGCAACAATGGGGGAGTATAAATTTCAGTTTGCACAGCTGCAAACTGAAAACATAAGATCCAGAACAAGGAAGAATCAGGCTTCCAGGTGGTTCTTCTGTCACTGAGCAACTTTGTCTCCTTTGGGAAGTCACTTGGCCTCTGTGCTTTTCTTGTCTCTTTGCCTTTTTTCTGTCCTGTCTGTTTTAATGCACTTGGGGACTTCATTTGTTTCTGCCAGGATGTTTGTACAGTGACTGTTTCGAGTGCCTAGTGTGGTTGGTGCCTCTGGGTATTACAGTAATGTAGACTATAGTAATATCATAGTGGAGGGAAAAAAACAGAACAATCTACTGAAAGGTTGCTTTGGACTATGGAAAATGAATAGAACAGAACGGAAATGGAGAAAGACGTACCTAAAGACAGAGAGGGTATCCACCAATACCTAAGTGAAAGAAAAAAACTTATAAAATGCAGAACATTCTAAAAAAAGAGAAAGAACCAAGACGAGCCTACAAAGAAACAAGTTATATTATAAACAGATCAGAGGAAATGTGCACATATGAATGAGAGAAACCTCAAAGGCTGTAAATCCTGTTTTGTAAAAGCGCAGTTAGGGAAGTCACTGTTCCTGACCTGCAGAGGGAAAGGTTGCATTGCGAGTTCATTAGATAACAGCAGCTCTCCATGGGCAAAAGGTACTTGAGGCACAGATCTTTTAGAAATCTGGTTTATTAGCTCTGCTCTTTGGGAACATTTTGGGTTGTTTTCGTTATGCTTCCTCCAGAACTAACACATAATGACCTGCCATTGCTGTTTCTTATGCTGCTTTCATCTTTACCAGCTATTTAACATGGATTACAGACAGGCCAGATCCTGCAATAGGAGCTTACTTCCTCAGAGTGGCATAGCAGGACAAGAAACAAAAGCGAGCTTATCCAATGCCAGCAACTGGATGGAGCTGGTCCAAGAGTATCTTGCTGATGGCATGGGGCAGACAGCAGATAGGGTAGCTATCCCACTGCCCTCAGGACTAGCTTCTGCATTTGCAGCCTGAACCTGTGGCTTGTTGGGGTCTGGGGATTGCTTCTAAAGGCTTGAGGAACGGTAACTGAGAAAACTAAGCCTGCTGCAGGAAACTTAAGCATGTTATAAACAAGTTGTGTCCTCATGAGAGCAACTGAGGAGTCTGCCAACGAAGGAAGCTTGAAAGTCATGACCAAAACCCAGTGAGATCACAGCAAATCCTTCTATAAACGGTACCAGCCTTCTGATCTGTCTACAAACGCTCAATTTAATTTACTGACCTACACACATGTTGTGGCATGCTACCTTCAGTCCTTTCAGCCTTGGGGCACTCTGAAAGCCTTAGTTGGGCCTGCAAAAGCAGGAGTCTGACTTAGCATGGACTACTTTACAAAATAATACTTGGAGGTTCTTGCTGCAACACTCCTGGCTCAGTCAGTGGAGCCCATTCATGTTACAGGTCTAGGATCTGTAACCACACTTCACAGAGAATATTAAAATGCCACCTGAAGCTTCTACTTAAAAGTATGGCTCTGGCAGCTAGGACCTTTGGGAAGAAGCAACAATAGAATGAGAGCTGCGATGAAGCTCTAAATAAATAAATAAAATAAACAATAAATAAATAATAAATAAATCTGTGGTGTCCCAGCACTGCAGTGTCCGTTACCACTTTTCATCTTAGGAGGAGCCTGGTAGCTCAGAGAGAAATCAAAAGTTCTGTGGTGCAGTATGTACAGCAAGAGGTGGGCGCTGCTCCAAATGGGCGGCAGGCAAGCATAGCTACGGAGGAAGTGGGGCAGAGCCAGTGTGGCAGAGGTCTCTTGAACTGCTGCTGAAGGCTGGGTTCAGGTCGTCTGCTGGGCACCCCTGTGAGCCTCTCAGGAAGGCTGGAGGTATGACCCATGCCTGTAGAGTAAGGAGGCAAGCCGTGTGCCTAACATTTGTGCAATTTGTACCACACATGCACTTCAACTGAGGCACATCAGGTGTTCCCTCCGCCTCCTCTCGGTTCTTCTTCCTCTCCCCCAGGTAATCGTCCCCTTGCACCTGCCCTGCCTGCCCTGTCTGGGGTAGAAGCCGCAGACAGTGCTCTCAAGCGTTTGTGTATAAATACAAGTACACATGAAGAAGGGTGCAGGCGTCGGGTACCTCTGTTGTCGACACAAATGCATACCTACAAGGCAGACATGGACGGTTCATGTGTCTGTATGGGGCGGGCGGACACAGGCTCTGCCCCGCGCCAGCAGAACCAGCCTTTCAGAGCATCTTTCATGACGAATGCCAGTGACCGCCTGAAGAGCGGCCCAGCCCCGGGGAACCCCGAGCTGCGGGACGGGGCTCCCTCCTGAAGGCTCGGCGCAGCCCTCCGGGGACGCCGGGGCAAAGCGGCGGCCGAGGGACGCTACCCCACCGGCGTGGCCGCCGCAGCCCTGCGTGGGAGGTGAGGGGGGGATGCCGGTGTGTGTCCGGCCCCGCCCCGCCCCGGGAGGGCCGCAGCCGCCTCTCCGCCACTTCGGGGCTTCCCAGCGGCCGTGACGCATTTCTTTTTCTGGCCGTCCGCCGGCTTGATGCAGTCACCCTCAGTCCTCGCCAAGACAGCACCGCCACCGTTGTTAAAGAATAAAGGGGCGAAAAGCGCGGTTACGCCAACAGCCATAGGAATCGGCGACGGATTGATTTTGGGGGGACTGTCAGGTCTGGCAGTGCGGGATTTGAGGGAAGGGCAGTCGGGTCGGGGGGAACCGATGCCGCTTTCCAGCCGCTTAGCCCTCTGCCTTTCCTCTTCAGAGCCTGGGGGACCCCGAAAAGAGCCAACTCCCCCCCCTTCCCCCCCGCGGCCGGCAGCGCGGTGGGCGGAGGGAGCGCGGATCCGCGCCGCCCCGCCGCGGGCCCCGGGGCAGCTCTTGCCCAGCAGCCGCCCCCCCGCCTCCCTCCCCGCTCCCAGTGAGTGCACAAACTGAAAGTAAACAAAAATCCAAACAACCGCCCTCCCCTGCCAACCCCCCTCAAACCCAACCGGAGGGGGACGGCGGCGATGAGGCGAGAGCGACTTTCTCGGGGTGAGTACGGCGGCGGGCGCCCGACCGGAGGACGGCCCGGCGGGGAAGCAGGGCCGGAGCTGCAGTCCCCCGCCGCGGCTGCGGGACAGGCTGGGCCGCGGGAAGAGAAGGGGCGGCCTTGGCGGCGGGGGGGGGGGGCGGCACAGCCCCGGCGGAGACGCTGGGCCCGGAGAAATGGAGCGAGGCAGAGCTGGAGGCAGAGGCGGCGGAGAGCGCGGGTAGGAAGTTTGGGAGGGCTTGCGGGGAGCTGCTGCTCCCGCGGGATTGGCGATCGATCCTGCTTCCCTCAACTCCTCCGCTCGGCCTGACGGAGGTAGGAGAGGGCTGCAGGGTCACCTTTGCCAGCAGAGTTGGGACGGGACGGAGCCTTGCGTGGCCCACCGCAAGCGCGGACCGCACCGCACCGCACCGCTGGGTGAAAGTACCGAGTGCTGGGCGCTGCAAGTGCAAGAACGAAGCTCTGACCCAGCGCAGTACCCTGGGGCAACCGGTGCAGCACATCCATGGAGTGGGCAGTTCCCCCTCTAAGAGAATGCCTAAACATGGGAGGATTACAACTCTTTTACCGGGCAGAGGGGTCATCCAGAGTCTTACTTTTTGCCGTGCACAGGGTAAGACGTGTGGTGCTAAAGATACTGTTCTGCTCCAGGGTGTGCCTTGAGTAGCTTTTCACCAACAACAGCTGTGGGCAGAATTCAACCTTTTCCCCTCCTGATGCCCCGTTTTGGCTATAATGCAGGAGGCGCAGGAGATGCAGAGGCTTTATAAAAGATCCTGCCTGATTTGAGATGGGCTCAGCTGGCAGGCATGCACTTCTGTGCCCACACAGAACCTTCAAAAGCAGCTGTCCCAGGCAAAGCAGAACTCACACAGCATGGTTTTGTGTAAGATTTTACTAAAGAGGCTTTTCTTCAGAGGTCAGTGGGAAGAGATGAACTCATATTGCAGTGGAAGCAGAAACAGGATCGTTTTTTTGTCTCTAGCTGCCAGCGCAATGGAGGTAGTACTACAGCAGGCAGTAGTTTTGGGACCCATCCCTCTTTATCAGGTTTTTGGAACTTTGTGAATGGGATTAGGATGGGGGGGAAAGCTGGCAGGTGCATGTGTATGGAGACAATACAATCATATACACCTTTTCATGGAAAACCAGGCTAAATGACATGAGGCACATCTCTGAAATAGATAGCAATTAAAATAGCAATTTATTAAACATTGGGGTGTGTGTGTTTCTGCTTTCTGATTACCCACATTTTCAAACTTTACTCCTCTGTGTTGAGAGGTAAAGTCTTAACCGTTCTCCCATCCTCTTTTTTTTTTTTTTCTTTCTTTGTAGGATGAAGCTGGAATTTGCACCTACTCCTGTTGTCAGGAGTTGGGATTTTCACACAGTAAGTAAAATTCAGCATGCAGCAAAACAGTAGGGCTCTGTGAAGGCTAAAAAAAGCATTGGGGAAGGGGAAGAGTTATTTGAGAAGAGGCAGACCAGCACAGATATAGATTACAGGGGAAGGGGAACTTGTTAAATGTAAATGTTTTTAGGTGTGGAGAGCATTTGTGTGTATGCTGTATGGTTACTTTCTCTATGCATTGAGCTAGATACGCTGGTGAACAGAAGTCCCAGAAGACTGCCATGTAGTAAGTCCCAAGGCCAGATAGCTGTGTGCCTCTTCCAGGAGCATTTTCAGGTCTTGGCCAGGCAAGGAAAGTCTCTCATTCCTCACCTGTTTGTGAGCCTGCTGAAAAGTAGCAGTTTGCCATCTGAAACTGAGGAAAACGGCTGCCCTTCCCACACAGGACCGAGCCAGGCCCATCAGCGTCTCTCTGTGCTGACTGCAAAGATGAGAGGATGCCGAAGTCCAGGTTGACCAGAAGGAGAGTAGATGCCTGGGGCTGTGCGTGAAAGTGCTGTTTTGTGCAGGCTGCTTTCTGGATACCTGGCTCAAAATGTGGCTCTGGCACCTACAGAAAGCTATGGGCAGACATCAAGCTAACCACTGAGTTTAAGGAGCATTTTTTTTATTGATGCTGTACCCTTTTCCAGCAGTGATCACCATGAAGATGAGTAAGGATGGAGTGGGAAAGCCCTGCAGCAAAGGCTGAAGACTTCAGACAAGCTGGCCTTCCTGATGCTTAGCTCTAACTGCTCTGGCAAGTGCAGCATGATTAGGTTGATGAGGAAGAAACTGTGGGCATCTTGCTTCTGCTTTGCAGCTGCCTTTTTCCTCGTGGTGACACTGCAGGTACAGGGGCAAGTGGGGGGGTATGCATGAGATTGCACTCAAAGTATGACACAGTTCTGTCAGATGAGAGAGAGCATTGTAGGTGACAAGTTTTCTGTACAAGTGTGTGCTTTAACAGGAGTGTTTAAAGAAACTCCGTCAGCAGCACTGGCCTGGTGGTAATAACTGACTCCAGAAGTACCATCACACAGAAAATACCTTTCTTGCATAGCTCCTTGGCTTCTGGAGAAGTTTCTCAGGAGTGATGTACCATACTGTGCCATGTTGTGTTGAATCCATCCAGCATTGCCTCCTCTGTTCATGTGTTTTATCTCATTAGGCAGGGAAGGCAAGGCTGGACCCATTTCATATTAATGTGGCAGACAGACCAGGGAAATCTGAGTACATGAGTAAGTGGTAATGGAAATCTGTCCATCAGTCCTGACTCAAAGGCCATTGTTAGTGTTGGAAAGTCCAGTAGGTGGTCAGTGAAAAAGTGCGTAAGAGAAAAATTGATATGAAGGCATATTAATTTGTGGCTGGTGCAAGTTACCCTAGATTTTTGTTAGAAGAGAACAACTTTTAGGCCAATTGAATCAGACTTGTCTGGCAGTCATGGGACCGTAGGAGACTTTGGTCATGAGAGGGCCAGGATCTGCCCCAGAGATGTTTTTCCACTTGGGCTGTGCTCTGAACTGAGGCTGTGGTCCAGACCAGTACCTCACGTAACTCCCAGTGGAGCCAGCAGAAGGGCCTCTGAAGCTCTCCCAGGCCAGCTGCCTACTCCAAATTGGAGCCATTTCTTGCAGGGCAGTCACTGACACTTAATGGTCACTTTCAGTTCTGTTCCCCTGAACAAGGCATCCAAAGGTGATATGGCTGCCCTAACACAGGAGTAACACTGGCAAGTCTTTAGGACTGTTATTGGGAGGGTTTGAGACCTCTGCTGCACCTCCACAGCTAAGCAGGTTTGGAGCTGGTTAGACCTTCCCTGTGCCTAGGTAGGTCTTGTAGGTCTTCCACTTCTCTGCATACAGATGGTACTTTTCTCCTCTACCTAGCCATGAAGTTGTAGTTACATTGTCTTTAAGACCTGTTTTTTTTATATCTGGGAGTGTTCACTGGCCAGTGACACTTGGTACCCTGGTGCTGGGACTGCTGTAGCACATGAGCTGTTGATACAGTTTTGGTGTGTCACTCCCCCGGAGTTCAGACAGAGCTACTAGAAATTCTGTGCAAATACAGAGGCTCCTTAAATTCTGCCAGGACAAAATTTGGAAGCAAAGGAGCATGTTCCTGGAGAAACCTGGACATGAAATAGTTAACAGACTTACTTCAATTATATTGCTGCAGTTGTATCTTTTCAAACTATTAGACATATGAATATTTTCCTTAGCTAGTGTCTTGTCCACTTGCCAGTGTGGGAGTGTTCCTGCATTTTTCTGTGCAGCTGCACTTTGCACAGCCTCCTGTGTATGCTGTCCTGGTATCCTGTGTTGCACAGAGCCTATTTAGTCTAGCTACAATCAGTGTCTTTTTCTACACAGTGAGAGCAAATGACACAGCAAACAGCAAAATGAATGCATGCAGCAAAGCTATCAGGGAAGCTAAAAGTTTCCAAACAACACAATGTAAACAACACTCCCTGCTTTCCAGTATCTTCCTTCAGAGCCATCTGACAAGCAAAAGTGCTGTGGCCAAAGCTGTCTGGTGGATTTGAGTTCCTGCATCATTCTTGCAGCTGTTCCTGGGGTGCCGTTAACACACTGCCTGTGGAGGTGAATGTACAAAAAGCCATTTGCACAGTAGCAGGAAGCTCTTTGCCCCTAAGCTAAGAGCAGAAGCTATGTGTCCTGTGGCAATACATGCTGGCACCATTTCTGTTACTTTGCTCAGCAGACTTCTCTGCTCCAGGATGCTTTATATGTCAGGTACTACCTGTAGAAAAGAGCAGTGGCTTCCTGGGCACCAGGAATCCCCCAGATTATCTGGGGACATCTGTCTCATGGCTGATGGCAAGCAGTCTTAGAGGCTTCTCCTGTGGGTGGAGAGTTTTTAAGGTTCCTGATAGGGCTTCAGATCTGTAAATGGTGGTTTATATGGGTAGGTCTTTCACTTCTCTGCATACAGATGAGATTTTTCTCCTCTACCTAGCCATGAAGTTGTAGTTACATTGTCTTTTAAGACCTGTCTGCATCTGGTTTATTCAGTCAGTGCTTTAAAAATTAATAGGAGTGAGTACAGATGGCCACACAGAGACATGAAAACTTCATGGTTTATTTACAGCTAATTTCCAGAAGAAACCTCACTACTGAATGTTTGTTCTCATGTTTTGTGCTTTTTCCCAGGAGAAGGTGTAAGTTGTGTTGTTAAGTCATAGGTGATGTGGCCATATCTCATTACAGAAATGTATTTTCTTCCTCCCCCTTACAAATCCAAATTAAAGCTTTTGCTGTTCTGACATAAGATCACCTGGATGGTGGCTGCAGTCAGTGAAATGCATCCACTTGATTGACAGAAACTTCACATGCGGACTTAGTTAGTGCTTGACGCTTAAACTCTGATTTGTTGAGCAGGTGTCCTGGCTAATGACAGTGATGCAGTGTGATTTGTATGTTTATTTCCCTGAAGGTTATCACTGAACTGGGCAATTCAGAGAATAAGGTGACAGTAATCTCCAGTTTACACAGTGGCCCATTAAAGCCTGTGGAGAGACATGCTTTTCAGTTCAAGAAGCAGGAAGTTCCCAGCAGCTTCAAGACAGAGTCTGATGTAAATCACTATCCCATCCTGCTCTGGTGGTCTCCTCTGACTGGAGAGACAGGGAGACTGGGTCAGTGCAGAGAGGATGTTTGCTTCTTTACTATCAACAAGACGTACCAGCACAATCAGATGACGAGAGCATTTCTGTTCTATGGTAAGGATCTGTTTCTTTTTAAAGGAGTAACTTTCCCTCCTGCCCAGTTATTTTCCTTTAGAGATTAAATATGCTAGGTGGCAATCACTGAGAGCAGGAAACTTACACAGCTCATTGTGCTAAACTTTGCCTGGTGGTGAATACCATCAGTAGGGATCCAGAGACGTATATTCCCTGTAAAACGACTCTGAAAAGTGATGGTGCATGTCTGTAGGATGACTATTGCCTTGTCTCATGCTGCTTTCCAATCATATCCGCTCCCTGTTTATGGGAGAAAAGATAAATTTCCTGTAGCTGCCAAGTCATGAAAAGACAGTCTGAGATCGAGCCAGCTTTTTCCAGTCTTCCGGCTTGTCACCCCATAGCAGAGGTTCTGCAAGGCCTTTGTTGCACTTGTAGAAGTCTTTTGTCTTAAAAATAATGCCCTTGCTGGTAACTGTGCAACTTCCCTGCCTCATGTGCTGAGAGATTGCTAGCAGACTGTAAATGGAAAGTAGTGAAAGAAATCTGTTGATTCTGTGCAGGGAACAGCAGCTAGTGCAACTTTCTGAGCTGCTCTGGCTCAGGCACCTCAGAAACTTCTGTACTCTAAAGTGAGTCTACAAAACACAAAGATGCATCTTTTAAAAGTAGGCCTTATTTTGTTAATTTTGTTCTTTTTCCCCATATGGTTGCTTTTCAGAGAAGAAGTGAGGTTTAGGTGGAAAAATAAAAGCCAAATGCTTTTCTGAGACTGGTAGGTTCAGCTCCTTTGTCTGGAAACAAAACAAAATAAGAGAGTCCTGAATCTCATTCACTGAGTCAGGATACAGGTGAACTGGAAAGGTAGGAAAGAAGCACCTTTAGCTTGGTTCTTACCAGTGAACCAAAAACTTCTATCACTAGTCTTTTCAGAGCTCCAAGTAGGTCAGCTTTATCAGTTGATAATACTGTGGTCAAGTATGAAAGTGAAGGAATGACAGCAAAGGAATGAGAAACTGACACAATTAAAGACAAGGAAAGCTGCGTTTGCATCACATGAAAGCTGTAAAGTCTGGTGGTTTTGGTCTCTGGTAGTAACTCTGTTTCAGCATTAGGACTATTGTTCATTTTCAGCAGGCTTGTGGACATGCTTTACTTCCTACTTATTTTTAAAGGACTATTTACACTCTCCCTGGGCAAAACACTCTCCCTGGAGCTTTTTTCTTTTTCTAGTGATTCTGGCTATGAACTGTGTAAAGACGAATGTCAAAATACGCAAAATATTAATTATTTTTAAACCACAATAAATGATCTTACAATGCTAAAACCTGCAGAGACAAAGGTCTTGGGTAGTATTGAAGGTGAAAAAAACGCAGATTTTGATGTTCCAGAATTTCCCTCTAAACGGCCTGCTGATTGAAGACTTGGACATCTGCATTTCCATGCTAAGGTTGGATTGGGGTACAGTTTCACTTTCCAAAGAAACTGCATTAATGTTCCCCTAATATTTGGTCAGTGAGTTAGTCAAGAGAAGAATGATCCAAACCTTAGGAAAAATATTATGCAAAAATATGCGGTATAGATGTTTTCGAGGAGAACTGCTTTGCTAGGAATACCTTCTTCTTCGCAGCTTGTCCTGGTTTACTGGCCTGGCCTGGGAACCCCTAGGTGTAGGTGATGACTTTATCAAGTGCCACCATCTCCTGTTTGGAAGTAAGATGTGGCATTCACTTGCTGGATTTTGTCTCTGCTTTTGGGAGGGATTCCCAACTCCACTTTTTCGCTGTCGGATGGATGTTCAGCCTTTCTGCACTGGAGCATTCAGTCCGTGGAGTATGAATCCTGAATGAAAGATGTCTCCTAAGATGCAGAACTTCTCCTAACAGCATCTGTCGTTCTGTTCTGCACTTTCCCACATACCTAAGATTTCTTTATTAATAGCTTGGAATTTGAAATTGCTTGTAATTGTTGTCTTGTGCTTTCTTTATCCCTTCATAAGCTCCTTTATTTCCTACATCTCATGCAGTAGGGAACTTGCCTTTTGTCTTCTTGTTGGACTGATACTGATTGAGCATTGTTTGAGAATCAGTCATTCTGATGTGCTCTGATCTATAGACCATTTTTCTTTAAGTTTCTCTTTGCCTAATTCTCGTCTTGTTTTAGTAAGTTTTGCATGTTGCATTTTTGTCTCTTTCTCATCCCTTTCCTTGTCTCATTCTTTCCTGCATATTTGTTCCCTCTTCCCTGCAATACTACCTTAAAGAGGGAGCACCCTTGTGAGAGGTGCAGCTGAAGTGCTATGATTTCAATTCACAGTATTTCATTATTGTCTGTATGTACTGCTGCTTCTCCTCTGGGGATCACTTAGAACAAAGTGTTTTCAAAACCAGATAGGCCTTATAATCTTCCCTGTGAGAATTTGATTCACTTCCAATTTTCCTCACCTTCTTGTATCACTATAACATGTCAAAAACAGAGGCAGCAAAGAGCATTTTTCAGAGTGGCACAGCCCTTCATCCTTTTAGTGTTGAGGGCTTGGGACCACCCTTCAGTGGAAAACAGTCAACCTCCCTCGCTTGACAATACCAGCTGGAAGTATCTTGGCAGAGATTCATCAGCTTTGCATTTAATCTGCAGTAAGGCTAGTTGTATGAGTGTAGTACAGCAGTACTGAAGGGGGAGCAAAGGTCAGATTCATGAGCTGGTATTTTGAATTCAGTTTTGCACAGACCAGCCTTTGAGAAAAGCCATCTAGGTTTGTCCTAAAGCTTCTACTGCAGCTTTCCTAAGTTGTTATGGAGGCTCTGTGTCCTTGCGGGGAGGGGCAAGCAGCTGCAGTGGTCTGTTTTTAGAGTTTAGACATGGTTCTTCTTCTACTATTGGCATTAGTTTGAGGAGCCATCTTCTGCCAGGAGCTGCTTCTTTATGTATCTGGGAGGCAGCTGTGATAACATTATCTCTTAATTCTCTCTTTGATAAACTAAATAGATTGGCTTCCAGAGTCTCTGTAGTACAATGTCTTTCCAAGACTTAAAGTCATTCTTGTAATTTTTCTCCTTAACCCTGTCCAATATTTTAGCATCCTTTTTGTTATTTTGGTACTAGAATGAAATTGAGCCCTGCAGTAACCATTTTGCTCACATCATAGATGGAGACAATACCATCTGTTCCCCTATTTACATAATGTTATTAGTCTGATTTCAGTGCCTTAAAATATAAAATTCCTAGTGAGCCTTTGAAATGAGAGGCCTTTAAACTAATATGACCTGAAAGGAAACCATTTCTATTATTAACTACTGGTCCCCATTCTTAGATTCTTCTGTTGCCAAATTCAGTTTTATCTGTCATAACACTTCTCTGTCTTTGCATGAATTGCTCTCTTTGCAATATTGCCTTATAATGTCAGAAATGTCATGGTTGTAGGGCTGATATTAAATTAAAACTAGACTTCTGTGTCATTGTTCTTAGTGTGGCATGACAGGTAGGGGCAGACTAAACACTGTTTGCTTTTGTCTAGGTACTGACTTCGGTATAGACAGCCTACCCCTCCCTCGTAGAGACTATCATGACTGGGCACTTTTCCATGAAGAGTCACCAAAAAACAACTACAAACTCTTCCATGAACCAGCCATCACCTTATTCAACCACACTGCAACCTTTAGCCGCCATTCTCACTTACCGCTGACCACTCAGTACCTTGAGGGTGTAGAGGTCCTGAAGTCGTTGAGATACATGATACCATTGCAGATGAAGAACAGCCTGAGGAAGAGGCTTGCACCACTTGTGTATGTGCAGTCTGACTGCAACCCTCCCTCTGATCGGGACAGCTATGTGCGTGAGCTGATGTGCCACATTGAAGTAGACTCTTACGGGGAATGTCTGCATAACAGAGACCTTCCTCAACATCTCAGAAATCCAACTGCCATGGATGATGGGAACTTCTATAAAATACTAGCACAGTACAAGTTCATTCTCGCTTTTGAAAATGCTATCTGTGAAGATTACATCACTGAAAAACTCTGGCGGCCCCTGAAGTTGGGAGTGGTGCCAGTGTACTTTGGGTCTCCCACTATTGTAGACTGGCTTCCTAGTAACAAGAGTGCAATCCTGGTATCCAGTTTTTCACACCCTCGGGAACTGGCCCGCTATATCAAAACACTGGATACAAACGATCAAGAATATGAGTCCTACCTACAATGGAAACTGAAAGGGGACATTTCCAACCCAAGGCTGCTTGCAGCGATGAAGGAACGCAAGTGGGGAGTGCAAGATATCACCCAGGACAATTACATTGACACCTTTGAGTGCATGGTGTGTAACAGAGTGTGGGAAAACATCAGAAGGAAAGAAAAGGTACATGTGACTTTGTCCTTATGTCTCAGAGAGGCTTTAAAATGGCACTAGGCTCAGATTTGTCCCAGGAAGTTTGGTTACCAGATTTCTGCCAGCCTACAACCACTAGTACTGCAACGCCATTGGGCTGTGCATCCTCATGTCAAAAGGTGTTGGCAGAAGGTGTGGGTGCACAGCCAGAGCATGTGTCCCTCATACTGCAGCAGTACTTGAGCTCATACATGTTGATGATTGAGCTGGTGGTCATTTCAGCAGAAGTTTTGAATTGTTTAGGGAGGAGGTTTTATCAGGTTACAGAGTAGCCTAACTTGCTGACTTGCTTTAGATAACCTGAACATTTGGAAACAGGTTGCCCAGAGAGGCTGTGGGGTCTCTGTCCTTGGAGGTGTTTTAAGACTAAACTCAGTGCTGCCCTAGGCAATTAGATATGATTAGACGTGTTTGGAAGAGGGAACTGGACTGGATGATCACTGGAGGTCCCTCCTGACTTAAATACTCTGTGACTGTCTGGGTCTGCATATGTGTGGGTACATTCAAACCTGTAGTGACAACATGCCATTGTCTGTGGCCACATTTGGTGACTAAACATTGGAACATCGATATTTAAGCCAGGTTGTGCATCTGTGAGAGGAATTCGACCTTTTCCTCCTGGACTAATCATCCTGAAATTATGCTGATAGAGACCAGCTAGAAATGACTGTCTTATCAGGAAGCCCAGCACTGAGGGCCCAGCAGTCTTGCAAGGGTGCCAGCCATGACACCAACAGGCCATTTCAAAGGCACCATGAGCTGTTCAGTCTCCTGAGACTGCTAGCTGTGGTGGATTTGGCTGGTATAAACAGCTTTACTTGGAATTAGACTGAAGCTAAAAACTCTCACCACGTATATTTCTGAGCTGGTAGATACTAATTTTAATTGCCACATTCCTTTAAGGTTTCCTGTTTTACGTACCAAGAGTCAGTAGCAATTTTTTAAACTCTCCACAAGCTCAGTGGAGAAAAAAACTCAAAAAAACTTTGTGTCCAGTAATGGAACTGGTCAATGACTCTAGTATCCTACAACTGTCCTATATCCATTAGGCCGTATTTTAGCTGGTCACAGTCTGAGCAGTACACTATGTGGTCAGCCAGTAAATGCGAGATGAAGAAAGCATGTGAAGTTACTAAGGTGAGTTGAAGTGATGGGGAATGCAGACTGGTAAGCATTACATTTAAGCAGGCTTTCCTGTTTGAGTCTGGTGCAAATGTGGACGGATGTCCTCTCTTTGAGTTAGAAATACAACCATGGAAAGGTATAGAATAGATTAGATACAGATATTCCTTACCCTTGCTTTTGTGGCTCTCTAGTCAAGAAAATTACGAAGACCAGTTTGCTCTCCCGCTCAGATTCATGGCTTGTTTTTTCTTCTTAAAAAAGCTCATTAACTGTGTGCATATTTAAAATGAAAGCAGAATATAATGATGAAAATATAAATTCTTGCCTTAGAATTTCAGTTCAGGTGGGCTGGTGCTGCTCATTTGCAGCCAGACCTGATCTGAGACTCAGGCTGTTGTCAGCATGACTGGCCTTATCCTGGATGCTATGGGGAGAGCTGGCCCTCTGACATCCACAAGGACATAGCTAGAGCCTGTAGTGGGAAGGAAAATGTCACTGACATGGTTTAATAGTTTACTAATGGCATAGCACCTTTCTTGTCTGTCTGCCAGGGTTCCTGAATAACCCCTTATTTCTCTCCATTGCCAGGGATGGCTGCCCCAGAGGTGGAAGGCTCAGGTTAACCATCTGAGCTGCCCCAAACCGGAGGCGTTCTGGTTCTCATCTTCAAACCCTGGCTGGACTTCTCTCCAAGACATGTGGATACCAAGCTTTGAGCAATCCAAGAAAGAAGCCTGGGCACTGAGACACCTGGTGGAAAGGAACAGGAATTTTACAGCACAGGAATTTTGGATGCTTGTATTCAAGGAATAAACACAATGACCTGTAAAAGAAAGTGAACTCTTCAGAGGAGTCTGTGGAATTTTCTTTTGTGGGTGACCTTATCATGTGGGATTGGTAGCCATAGGAAGTAGACCTGCAAGACTGAATTTAGTATGTTCAGTGCTCAAGGGGTGCTAAGGAGTGCTAGAATCACCCTGCCACGTGATATATATACATATATATTTCGATTTTGATTTATAATGATTTATATTTATATTAGTTGTTATTAGTTGAGATGTTTGAGCATTAAGGCACAAGTTGTCAAGGTTCTCAAAGCACAGTTTTAAGCACACAGCTAATTCCCATGAAGGAATTCAGTTTCCCTCCATCGTTAGATACATACTGGTATTCATGGCCTTAGGATCCCTTTTTTTCCAGTCCAGGACTCTCCTTTGCTGCATTGATAGCCACAAGCTGGAGAGGAGCTGACATCATTGCACTGGTACAGGTTCTGTGCTGCTTTGGAGGTAGAGGAAAAAAACTTGGGACCATGTCCCTGGCTAGCTGTTGATTATCAGTTTTCCTGGCATCAGCAGATTTAGCAGGGACTTGGCAAGCTTTGTGTCCTGACACTGAGTGCCAATGTAAAGTGCTTTAGTGCTTGGCACAAGGAAGCACCATCTGATAATGTCCAGGGACAGATTGAATGAAAAACGTGCTGGCTCAGATTCACCCACCATCTTCTGCTAAAAATAAGCAGAACACATGAATATCTCTACTCCCCAGAAATAGGGCTGGCCTCAATCTGATTTACCCTCTTGCCTTTCTGATGATGGACTAGTATTTGTATCATGTATAAACATGGAATTATGTGCTTGAAAGGGCAGGGGTAAAACTGAGAGCCCATTGGTGCTGAAAAGTCTTCGGTAGGCACAAGGAGAGGTACAAGCAGACAAGCAGCCTCCCTGTTTTAACACAGAAAACCCCAAATTACTTTATCTGATGAAGAAAAAAACGTGGTGACCTTGGTCATCACTTGCCAAAGGACACATCTTTGCCTGGTATGCAGGCTGTTGCAGTTTTCATCCCAAATTCTTCCAACCTCAGTCTAGGGAGGAGTCAACTTCCACAGGATCTGCAAAATGGCATTATCTGGGTGGAGCCATTCAGATGAGGTACAGTCATTTCTACACGTGCCCATGTATGATGGCAGAGGCAGATGTAACTACTGATACGGAGTTCTTCACATTGCTGGAAAAGCAGATTTTCACCTGTCTGGTAATTTCCATGCAACTGTTCCTTATAGCAGGCTATTTTAAGATTGCTCTCAAGTATCTGGATGTTTTATGAATGGGTAGTGATGGGGAAGGACGTGAATAGCATTTACACCAAGAAATTCAGCTGCAAAATTTACTTAACTTGGAAAAGTTTCCTCACCAGAAATTTCCTTATCAAACAGCGGGTGAATTTTTTATTACTTTTAAACTAGCAAGGGGAAGAGCAGTTTTGTGGCCACAAACCATATAGCATCGGTTTCTATGAGCATGTACTTAGTTTCAATTAAGCAAAACAGTCTCACTGAAATTTCTTACCACTAGTGTTTTGCCAGTGTGGCACACAGCATCTGTTGGACAAGTCTTAAACTCTTTCCCCAGTGGTCTCAGTGCAAATGATAACTAAGCTCCACAAATTAAGCTCTTTGGGAAAGTGGTGTTAACTTAGAGACTTTCCTAAATTGGGACTGAGAGGTGGACATAAACCCCACGTTTGCAGAGGGAACTACTGAATCCCCACCCATTACCATCAATCTCTGTTTCTTCTCCTAGGATGGCACAGAATATCTGCAGCTGCTCAACGGAAGATTTTTTTTTTTCCCTTTTGTTTCCTTGGTGGAATCTGTCAGATCCTGAGCTTCCTGAACAGTCTGGTAGATAGATATTATCCAAAGATAGGAGTCATATTGATCTCAGTTTATAGTACATTATTGTCCCTCATTTTACTTTAGTGGAGTGGGAGGGAAAGGAAGACTGAAATAACTGGTTCACAACCCACATTCTGAAAGTTCCAAGTGGTCAGCAGCAAATGTTGCATAAGAGGTAACATCCTCATCCACTGCTATACAAAGTACAAAGATGAGTCCCCAGAGCAGCTGGCTGAAGGTGTATTGTGGTATAATTGTCCCTCAGCCTCACAAGACCCTCACATAATGCATCCTTTCTAGAAGATAAGCATTAAGCTCTTGGCTCCCACGAGCTAGTTCAGAACAACCTAAATTTGGCCTCTTGGTCTTTAATCACCCTCTAGGGCCTTCTTTCCTGGCCTGGGTGGAGGGAAGTCTTACTGAACATCTACCCGGGAGACTCGTGGCAAGGATTTGTGCAGGCTAAGCAAGTGTAGGGAAGACTGACCATCGTGAATTTTGTGATCTCTTTTCTCCCCCTACTGTTCTGAGAAGGAATAAGCAGAAGCAGCCCCCCGCCCCCCGCCCCGATTTGCTATCCTTCCTGCCATGCAGAGGTTTTTCATTGTAGCCAACAGAGGAATCTAGTTTGTGCGGCTGGCTTATGTATATCCTGGATGCACAGCCCTCTCTTCTTCGTTTGTTTTTTTTTTTTCAACTTAGAAAGGCAATAGTAAAGCAGTTGTGAAAAGCTGTATTTCCAACAAGAGCTGATTCTGGATGAACGGGTACATGCGTCCCAACTTCTTGCAGAGTGTTAACAAGCTGTCCTGATATCGCCTGTTGCGAGATGTAAGACACAAAGACAGTTTCTACTGGGCTGGCATTTATTCCCCTGAACCCATATCCATCAGCTCCCACAGGAGTCATACATACGAGTGGCCTCTGAGCCTGCAGTGGCATTCGCATCTGAAATACAAAACCTCGAGACCAGACTGCCCCTTCAGAATATGCCCGCGTTCAGCTTGGAGGTGTCTCTGGGAATCTGCAGCAGGCCTGGTGGGGCCGGGAGAGCCTAGGAGAAGAGGCAACCCTGGAAATTAGCCCTGGACGTGGTCCTCCTTCTCCCTCTCCCTGAGGAAAATCAGGACTGAGGCATGGACAAATGGGAGAAGAGATTGCTTTTACCCTTCCTACCACAATCCCCTGGCCTCTCTGCTTCGAGCCTCTGCCTTCCCACCAGCTCCCCTTGATGTACCTGTGCCCTCGTGCCTCTCATCCTCCTTGGCATCTGGTCGTGTAGGGAAACAAAATACAAGGGGGGTGTTTTTTTCACTGCAAGCATTTGCTCACATTTCACTTTTGCTGCGTCAGAGGCCTGAACCTCCTCCCTGTCCTATTTGGGGTCTGGCTGCCTGTGCTTGAGGCCAGCTTTGACCTGGTGCAGTGATACCTGGGATCAGGCTGCAGGGAAGCAGCTAAGGTAAGCATGAGAAGGAGCTGGGGAAAACCTCACCTGGTGCCTCCCTTGTCACACCAGTGCTGCTTTTGAGGTCCCAAGTCCCTGCCCAGGCTGTGCCGTGCCATGCCCATGCTGGCCACCTTGCTGACCCTGACCAACATTCTGGATGTCTGTCTCAATCTTGACCTGCTTCATCCTTGCGGACCTGCTGGGTGATTGCTGGGCTGCGGCTGACCCTGCCCTCCATCGCTACCCCTTCCCTGCGCACCCTGCCTGTGGTGCAGCATCCCCTGCACCCCTGTGAGGAAGCTGCCCAACTGGGTCCACTCCCAGTGGAATTTTTAATGTTCCAGCCAGGGGCCCTTCCAGAAGCTCTTGCTGGTAGGAAAAGTCCCCTGGGAATACTGGTCCTGCCATCATGAGGCTTTCTCCAACTGTCTAAGAGATGCTTCACCTGTTGGTGAGCTGCTCCAAAGCAGATGCTCCCACACCACCCCTGGTGTTGGTCCATCCCCTGACCATTACCCACAAGCCCTTGACAGCATCATCCCCTGTCCCATGGCAGAGTGCTGTGCAGTTGGGCCCATCCTTTGCCTACCGTGCTCTGCCTTCTCCACTTCCTGCAGCACTCCAGTGATGGGGGCTCTCCTGCCACATCACTTTGATCCCAAGTGTGCACAGACTTCACGTTCAAAATTTGT
Organism: Elanus axillaris; assembly: GCA_026212715.1. NCBI lineage: Eukaryota > Metazoa > Chordata > Aves > Accipitriformes > Accipitridae > Elanus > Elanus axillaris. Next base: position 30,788,454 of record JANZLQ010000079.1, read on the forward strand.
TTCTTCCTCTGACCTCTGGCCACTGTTTTTCTGGCAAACTGTTTTTCCCAGATTGGTTCATTTTTGCATATTTGTTTGCTCTTCAAAAATTTCCTTAACATTGACATTAACCAACACACTTGCCTTGTTGCATTTCCTTTAGGAGGGCCTGGTGGGGTGGGCGTGTTAACACAGATGAGATCGGATCATATAAGATTGCTGTGCTAGGCATATATTAGAGGAACAATGGAGTATTTACCCCTGAAAATGAACAGCAAGCCAGTGACTGGGAAAGTGATTAGAGAAAAGAAATATAAGGAGGACTTTGACTGTGTTCATTTCAATGCAAGACAAGCCTTGATCCCATGCTGTGGGTGCACAACTGTGCATTGTGGGCTTCAGAGGTCAAATCCTAGCTTTCCTCCCTCATTCAGCATTTTGCAGAGTAACAAAGCCAAATGCTTGCTTGTGGCAGGCATTAAAGAAAGCCAAAGATCTCAACGCTGGTAAAGCACATTTGCAAAGCATGTGATGCTCTGTTTTGTCAGCAGCATGGCATTAGCCTAACATGAAATACAATGAGGGTAGCTGTGTGCTTCTGTAGAAAAGAGTGTCGCTACTGTGTATGCATGAGGTGAATGGTGGGGAGGTTTCATATAGCTGACATAGTAGAGCCCCATACTGCACAACTCTGTGGAGGCTGTTCAAAAAACAGACTGAGGTTAAAGCCAGGCTCTCTCTGTGTAATTAATGGAAAGAAAGAGCTCACCTGAATTACCCTTCACAGGAGCACTTTCTCCAGCAGCAGAGAGGATGGAAGACTGGGTAGTGTGAGGTGATGTGGACATATGCTGCCGTGTCCTGCTGGCTGACATTCGGCCCTAAGTGTTTTTAAACCACTGTTATTGAACCCTCATGTGCAGACCTTGTTTTTAGTGTGTCTCCTAAACTCAGGGTTAATGAATTAATTATTAAAAACCTATAGCCATTTGCTGATCTTTTAGCTCTCTGGCCTTGGAAAAAGATAGGGCATAGAGACAGCTATTTTACATCTGATCAATCAAATATCTTGAAAGCAATCTTGTTTAATACATGTACATATATTCTGCAGGGGAAAAAATTACCTGAAGATTGCTAAGGCTGCAAATTAAAGCAGAATGAAAAACACTTATGCAACTGGTCTTTTCAAACCCAGCAGTTTTGCCCTGAAATATTATGGGAATTTGGGGCATCACCAAGACCATGAAGCCCAACCCATTCTGCATTCCCAGTCCCATCCCAAAACCACACACACATGCAAATGAGTTATCTTCTCCTCCAGCGTCCATCCTGAACCTGAAGTGAGGTGAGAGTCTGGGAAAAGCACCATCAAAAGAGACTTAGCCAGTGGCTGTATCCTTCTGCCCAGTAGCAGGGGAAACACCTGGCATCTATAACCTGTGGAGCATTTGACTTGCCAGTCTGGTAGTCTTTGATACAGAAAATGCCACATTAAATGGCAAGAGGCTGCATGTTACTTTCTGATGGCTTCAGAGAACAACCTTCCTGGGCTCTGGGTGCGCTGGGTATGCAGGTCTGTGGTCCCATGGATCCCCAGGCTGGGAAGAGTAAGTTGGGGCAGTAGGCTCAGAGGACTGAAACATGTTACAAATAGCAGGTTTGGGGAAGCCTAAGCAAAGCTAAGTCTGTTTGATGGGCTTTGCTGCAGGCTCCAGGGCTGCTTGGCAGCTTTATCAATCTCTCTTTCAATGCTGTGTGTTGCTTGCAGAGAAGCCAGCTCCTTCTGGCCCACCAGCATGTGTCTTTGGTATGGTGGGCTGTCCTTGGGCCTCCAGTGGACACTGGCTGCTGCAGTCTGCAGGGGAGGGCAGTGTCCAAGGCAGCCTGAGGTGCAGCAACTGCAACCTGGAGATGGAAGTGACAGTGCACTGGTAATAATCCAGCAAGCCTTCCAGGGTCATGAGTCTTGGAAGAGAATTGTAATTTTTTCCCCTTTGTAGGCAACCTTTCTGAATGTTTTGGTGTGCACACTTTGCAGTTTTGGTTATTTCTTCAGCATGGGTAGCCTTCAGAATACCTTTTTTTCTTTATATGGGTGAGGAAATGCTCTCGTACTGCACCCCTGTCCCAGCTATTGGCACACTGAGAAATACACTGTACAAACACTACAGCAAGACCTGTGATGAAACCAAGAGAATTGGCAGTCATGGTATGGCTCCCCAGGAGGAGTCATAGGCTTGCTATAGATCCGTTAACCCCAGAATCATGTGTGCCTTTTGTAACTATGCCACAAAATCCTCACTTTACATAAATTAAACTTTCTGTAGAGTGTAAATTATTAATGCACTAAAATGTGCTGCTAACAGTGGTTTGCATTTAAAGCTATTACTCACTGTTCCTGACTGATGCATTTGGTTGTTTGCCATTCTTCCAGAGTCAGCAAAAACACATCCTTTCTCTCCATGCCATGTATTTTGTGCAAAGACCACAGAAACCCAAGAAGATCCATTCCAGGGGTAGGAGCAATACCTGTGTTGTTCCCCCCCCCAGTAATGGAAGTAGATTCAAACTCTGATCAAGAAAGGCCCCTTCCTTGCCTAAAAAGACTTAATCTTGGAATTAAATAAAAACCTTCTTCTTCTGTCTGAGAGATCAGAATTGGACTGTCTGGCCTGATGACTAGAGTCAAAGCCCCCAGCCAAAATGTGACCAACAATCTAGGCAGTAGGCAGTGGCTGCAGGCACATCTTGATTGTCACTGCACATTGTGGGTCACTTGGAGGGTGGTGTGACCAAAGGACTGCATTTTTTGTTTGGTTGAAAAGCCTTGCTCAGCTTCAAATGAGTGTCCAGAGAAGGCTGGTCCCAGACCCTTGGCCTGTTGAGGCATGGGGGACAGGCATGCAAGACAGCTTTCCAGGACCGTTGTCAGTGGGGGAGGGTTCCTCTCCATGCTCGGTAGTGCTTCTAGCTTGCTGGGCTCCACTCTTTAAAAACAGGAAGCAAAGGCTTGAAATATCACCTGAGGCAGCCAGGTCAGGTCCAAAGGAGAGGGAGGCTCTGTCCCCTTGCTGTTGACAGACACCCCTTCCTGCCCCTTCTCAGACTCCTGCCGAAGGCCAGCCTGTCCAACAGGACTCTTTTTCTGGTGCAATGGGATGGTCACTCACTGGAGAGAGTGGGAAAGAAGATGAAGATTTCAGGTGAGATTGAAGACAGATAGCCTGTATGGGCTAAGCCCCGGTGCCCTAAGAGACACTGGTTGTCACCACAGAGCTGTTTTTAAGATGCCCCATGGCATGCAGCATTAAGACTTGCTCTTGTTTTGGCAGGGTCATCCTGCCTCAGAAGTGTAAGAGTCCCCCAAGATAAGCAGAGCAGCTTTCTGTGTAGGCTGCTACTGGGCAAGGATGCTCCCCAGGGAGCCATGATTGTCAGCTGTGCTTTGGAAGGAAATTACTGTTGCTTTTCAGGGTTTGTTTGGTAGAGGCAGAGGAAACAGTGGCCAAGAGGTGTGAAGGCTGAGCTAAGCTTGCTGATAACGCACCTGAAAACCTCTGGAAGACAATTTTGAGCAGTTCTTAAAGTAGGGCAAGTTGGGTTAGACAGGCTGACATGAATCTGTCTTCTAGGGGGAGTTGCTGCTCGTTGGCATATGGCATTAGGAGGAGGTAATCCTGCTCAGGAGTCAGCCTTGGCCATGTCTGCCACCCCTGTGACATGGTCTGGAGCGCCAAGTCCTGTTATGAGGGATATCCCACTACTGTAGGGGCCTAAAACTGAGCTTTCTACAGAGCTGGGGACATGCAAGTGAAGGCAAGGAGTTACTGTGACTGGAGCGTAGTTTAACTGCAGTCAGATTTACCCCTGTTACATGCTTGCACAGCCCACCTGATGGCACTTCGCCGTATAGCTCGTGGAAAAACAGACCTCTTGCATCCTACACAGGGATAGTTATTAAGGTAGCAAATACTGTTAAATACCTCACCTAAACCTAGGTTTAGTGTGTGAAGGAAACAGATACAAGCACTCTTGAACAAGAACTCACCTTTTGGGGGCCTGCCCAGCTCAGAGATGATGGAAGGGTGCTGTCCACACAATTTTCTATTATTACTGGATTTTTAAGAATCCTTTTTTAAGAGAATGATCAGTCTTTCCCACTGCCACAGGAAGGACTGTCAGAAAACAGCAGGCATGGTGGAAATTGCTGCCACACTGTGCCCACACTGAATGGGAGGTTGCATATACACTATCCCCACCTCTGTATGTACCAATGCTACTTTGTTCACACAAACATCAAACTCACTTGTGCAGCAGGTTGTGCCATCTGTGGTAGGATTGCTTATCAAAGCTAATTAAAACTACATCCAACAGTGCAGGGAAATTTGCACAGTAACCTGGTAACAGAGAACCAAGCATGAAGGAACCATGAATGCCTGGATCCTAAATCCCTGTGCATACTGCTAGGGCATTGCAAAGGGGCTTGTAGTAAGTGTAATATAATGCAATACTACTCAGAAATTGCTGTATGTCATCAAGAGAGTATAAATGCAAATTCAGAGTAAGGGCTCTTTAACATTTTAAACGCTGGCCCACAGTGTGGGAGCTGGTGAGATCACCAGGACACAGACGACTGTAGATAATTCAAATACTGGGTGGCATACTGGGAGGAAGGTGGTGACTGCAGAGCCAACAACTTTTGTGGGGCAGGGTTACTGGAGTGTTTCTATGTCCCCATGCTGCAGCTGTTCCAGCATCCCTTCTCCCACCTGTCCAAAAGGCAGGCCTGCTACCTGACACCAGGTCTCTGCTCTAGAGTGAAAAATTAGTTTGCTGGGCAGGAAACTAGCTCTGGGGATGTTGGAGAGTACAGGGTGGGGATATCCAGAGTTCTTTGTATAGGAACAGCAATAGTGATTTGGGTGTTATGGAAAGTGGCAAGGCTATAGAAATTTTTACGCTTATGAAGAAGCAGATACAGTTGCTGTGAAGTCAACCTAAAGTGTGTGTATGACTCCATGTCTCTTCACTCTTGTATGCAGTATTTTGCCTTTGAAGTCCCCTCCAGTGGTGAGCAGCCAGAGGCTGTACTGCACCTGTTCTGTACCTCTTTACTAGCTGCTATGTTGTGGTGGGTTGACCCTGGCTGAATGCCAGGTGCCCACCAAAGCTGTTCTATCACTCTCCCCCTTCCTTCACTAGACAGGGGAGAGAAAAAATATAACAAAGGGCTTGTGGGTCAAGATAAGGACAGGAGAGATCATTCAGTAATCACTGTCACGGGCAAAACAGACTCAGCTTGAGGAAAATTAACTCAATTTATTACAAATCAAAACAGAGTAGGGTAATGAGAA
>JANZLQ010000079.1:30793886-30810257 GCA_026212715.1 Elanus axillaris
TTTCTCCCCCATCCCACTTGGGGGGGGGGAAGGGGTGAGTGGCTGCGTGGTGTTAGTTGCTCGCTGGCGTTAAACCATGACATATGGGAAAAGCCATCAGAAAGATGTTTCTCATTTGCATGGAAGGAGTCAGCTTCCTGAGGGCATTTCCTCTGCCTGTGGCCAAATCTACTGCTAAGGTGCCAGAGGAGATTTTCCTTGGCAGCACTTCCTTCCAGCCTCTTTGCGGATTCAAGCAGATATTCTGCTGGAGTATACCTTGCTAGGGACATCTTCTTTGGAAAAGGGGCTAAGTAATTCAACATCTGAAATGGAAACATCCGAGTACTCTGCCACTTTGAAAGTCTGGTTTTGAGACCTTGAATTTCTCTGTAAGGGGGCCAAACAGTAGATTTCTTGTATGTGATTTTTGTTGATGCTGGGTTTTTTTGGTTTGTGTTGCTGGTTTTTTTTTTGCTTGGCCCAGATAAGCCCATACTACACAGGGTCAAAGGTGTTACAGTATTTCCTCAGAGGGAGCTGTTGGTAGTGTGGGGTCAAATCTCAGACCTCTGACAATGATTTCTCCTTTATCTCTGTCACCTGTGGCTCCGCATAGAAACGACTCAGACTGTCACAGCGTAACATGGGATTTCGGGAGCATTTCCCCCTGGAATGCAAATGTCAAGTCTACCAAGGGGAAGAGCAGAGGAAGGAGAAGCAGAAGTGTGTCTTCCCAAAAAGGCACTGAAGACTGAACCTGGGATCATGGGCAATAATCCCTCTCCTCTGAAGCACCACTTGCTGCTGGGGAACTGGGACACCTGACCCACTTAACTCCCACCTCAAACCCTTTGAGTTAGGGACATGCCTCACAAGATTGCAGCCCACTTGGCCTTTTTCTTGCTCCAGCTGGGAATACTGCTTAGTGAAGGCTTTGATTTGCTCACTGGCACCCCAGCTCCTGAGTGTCGGAGAGGCCTAGGCACAGTGCTAGAGCCAATGGTGATGCGATGGAGCAGGACCACACACCCACAGCTGGCTTCCCTCCCTGGTATGCGACAGACCCACTGTCCTCAGAGGAGGCCCTGAGGTCTGCCCTGACATGGACTCAATGGCAGGTGTAGTGCATGAAGGGTGTCCAGGGTGGATGGGTGGAGGTAGCCTAATTTTTGGGAGATACGGGGTCTGTCCTTTGGGCTGCTACAGGTGTGTGTGGGGTGACTGTGGACACCCGAAATACTATTCTGTGCATCAGCATCTCGATGCCCCAAACAGCAGTGGGACCGGCTGTGAAGTTGTCCCAAATACTTGTTAACAGATGGGGCAACATAACCTTGAGAGACAATGGGACTGACTCAGCCCTGCGGATGCATTTCATGGTCAATACATCCTGTGTCGATTACCCTGAATTCACATCCACGATGCCTCAGCCAACCGCATCCTCAGAACCGATATCAATATTTAACAGCCCTCCACCCCTCCCCCAGCAGCAAAAAACATTCCGGCAAAAACCCTCCGGCGAGCCCGGCGGTGTGCGGGGGACGGGGAGCGGGACTGTCCACGCCGCGGGTGTAATGTCCCTCAGGGCCACCAGGTGCCACTGCAAGGCAGGGCACCGCCGCCCCACGGCCGCTCGCCCCCGCGGGGCTATTTTCTCTCGTGGTGTCGGTCGCTTAGGTGTCTCGCAGCCCCCTCGAGAAGGGTGAACCTCCTCTACAGGAGGGTATGAGCTCTGCATCTCGTTCACCTGGAAAGAGAGAGGAAGCAGCCGTCCCTGGGGCGGAATTTCAGCTGAGTACTGGGGCAGGAAGATTAAAATACGTGGTCTTTGATAGAAGAAACGGCTTAGGACACAATCACTTGCGGTTCCTGCCCTGTCAGCCCAGGGAATCCTTCACGCTTCCTTGCCTGAAGCACAAGTGTTCTCGAGTGTGCTTTGAAGGAGGTACTCCAAGCTCTGTTTATTTTCCTGTGACATGTAGTCATGGGAATGATGTGCTCAAACACTTAGGAGGATGAGAGGTGAATTAAGCATTCAGGCTTGTGGACTGAAGGGGCTGAACTTCAGGGGTACCCCCCTTGCAAGCAGCCCAGGCACATGTGGGTGTGAGTGAGTGGCTTTGGGTTTGCTGCTCTCTTCAAGATCCTTTTTGTACAGCAAAGGAGCAAAGTGCCGTTGTATTAGATTCAAGAAACTTTGATTTGTTAGCACATGAACCATTTCATGGTTTATTTACAAATTCATACCAAACTGTGTGTTATTTTAATATTATTATAGAAGAGTGATGTGAAGAATGTTAACATTCCCCACACTGCTCCTGGAGCTGACCATAGTCAAGACAGGACTTCTATGGCATGAACCTTACATTGCTGTGGATGGCCCTGGTGCATCCTGGCAACACAGCCAGACTTAACACCAATCTTTAGACTGGGTTCAGAGGACAGTTTTCTCTTCAGGACAGATTTGTGGAGAGATGTTGATGTTCTTTCAGCTCTGCTGTCTACAATGGAGTGTGATCTGCTTTTACAATCACCTGAAGCTGTTTCTCTTGGATCCAGGGCACTGGCTTGTGACTGTATAAGCAGTCAGCACGTCCTTTAGGCTGTACCAGAAAGCTTTTTGAGGCATGTGAAGCGTACATGGCACAGGCAGCCTTCTGTCCTGTCTGTGATATATATCTGCTCTGCATTGCCTGACACAACAGAGGACTGAGTTCAATAGTGCTGGTGACACCCAAGATCCTATGGATGTGGCCCTCCCCTGATCATCCTAAAAAGCATTATGCTCTGAGAAATAGCAACTAATGTTAATACTCACACAGTCCACTGCAGGTTCTTTGGCATGCCTGCACAGTAAGCTAACTGCAAAATGACGATGTCAGTGACAGCAGGAAAGCACAAAAAGAGGAAAAGGAAAATGTCAAATCCATACAACACTATTAACACACTCCATTGTGAGAGGCTGTATTTACAAACTCCCAAGCAGCAGTTTATTGATCAGTTTAGTAATACTACATTAGTAGTATGAAGAAAATTGCAAAGTGCTGTTTTGCAAGCATTTAATGCTATGTGGCTTTTCTTCCCTTTCTATAAGAATCCACAGGTCATTATTAATGTTATGATATTCATATTGGTATCCCACCCAGGATCAACCTGAAATATGATTAATTGTTGTTCTACATTTCTGAAGCTTTATTTGCAGTTAAAGTACTTCCTATGGCAGCAGATTGGATTGTGCAGTTAAACCAGCAAGGTCTGGCCCACCTTCCCTGATCTTTGCAGTGAGGGAAAGTCCAATTTCTGCATGGTGTCCTGGTTGTTGACAAAAAACCCTAAAATTGCCTTCCCACACTCAACTCAGTCATTGGGTGCTGGAGTTGCTTGTCTGTCACTGTCATTTGCGCCGTTCTCCCAGGCAATCACACTTCTGCCTCCCCAATGTGTCACCACTCCATGCACGCAACAAAGACGCCTGCTATGAACCAGGGTTTCCTCATCTGTTTTTTCTTCCTTGTTACTTAAAAGCAGTAAAACCCCAGTATACTGGACCCTCAGCAAAAAAAAGGGAAAACACCAGAAGTTGCATGACAAAATGCAAATGCAACTAACAAATGGACAATTAGAGGTTACTAAAGGAAAAGGTGTTTTAGTAAAAATTCAGTTTGCCTCCTCAGTTTTTTGCTGACAGACATAAATAAAACTATTCAAAAGAATTACCAAAGATGACTGAGGCACACTTAACAGTGTTTACGAGCACCTTCTCAGAAGAGCTCGATATTAGAATAAACCAGGGTCAGGGGTGGGGAAGAACTTTCTGCAATGGCCCCTCATGGACTGGGCCAATATTGCAGTAAGATAAAAATTCCTATAGGTTTGGCAACCCACCTAGAAATGTCAACAGTATGTGGTTATAGGAGTGCCTCTGCAGGCATGCCCCCTTCCATGGAAAGTCAGGTTTTGTTGCTGTTGTACAACTGGACCTGGTTCCCCAGGTGGGCTGTCTGTGCTGTGCTGTAAGCTGGCTCTCTGCCTGGGCGTTGTGGTGCCCCAAATCAGGCAGACAGGGTCAAGACAAGCTTGACTGCTGAAGTGGCTGCCGGAGAAGACAAATCTGCTTGCCCCCTGACACTGAAGGAACTGGTGGAGCATCTGCTCAAACAAAGGTATGGGTGTGCAAAGTAGTGATGACATGAGTCAAGAAGAAGTTGTCCTCTCCTGCTGTGCTGGGAACCTCCTGGGTAGCAGTGGGAGAAAACAGGCTGCAGGGGGACCTTCTGCCACAGGTCTCATGGTTGGCTTGGGCAGGTATATTGGATCTCGTTTGGTCTGAGCACCACAAAATAGCAACCAGAAAAGCAAGGCTGACTGGGATGGAGACTTCACACGGACACAGATCCTAAAAAGCCTAGGCACAGTATGACCTTCATCTGCTTTTTCTTAATGTACATCTTTACCATGTGCTCTGGGCAATCTCTGTTCTGCTTACCATGATTTTAACTGCAGGTGACATTCCTTATGACAAAGAAGCCAGGTATCTGTGATAAAAACAGAATCAATAGAAGAAAATTGAATTAGGTGAAAAAAAGGGGGATGGGGAAGCAGGATTAAGCTTTTTCTTTTTTTTCCCCTCTAGGAGGCCTGTGTTGACTAATAGCTGAGCATTTCTAACCGAGAATTTAGAAGTGTCAGCTTAATAAGGAGAGTTTTGACACGGGGGGGGAAATTAATTTATCATGAAGATTTAAAACATTATGTTTAATCACGATTTAAATCAAAAAGCAGGGAGCTTCAATTTAAATTATTGCTTATATTTTGCTATGTGTGGACTTTCAGTTTTTTTCTTCTCCTCCAAGAAAGTCTGATTCTCACTTGCTGACAAAATCCAATATAACTTCTGGCTGAGCTGGGGATACACTCAGGACCCACAGCTATTCTTCACTCAGTTACAAGGTTTAACATATTTACTCAGATTAATATTTTTTACTTTCTTTATGATGCTGGAGTCTGTTGAAGACCCATTTGCTTTTCCTAGTTAATGGTTCTTTCTTGTGATCTCATTAAACAGCTCCTGGAAGAGAACTGGGATTAGTTAACCCCCCAGAAGCATTTCAGTTAGAGTTTTGTATGTGTGGAGAGAAGTATCTCATTTCTTCTTTTTTCCTTTGTAATTACATAGAAGTACTATATGCATACTGCAAAACAGAAGGTTTATCAAAACATGTCCAACATTTAAAAGAAAGTGATTTGTTAAACAAAAGTAATATGATCCTCTGCCAGTGATTTGAATTTAGTTCCTGGTCATAATGACCTTCAAGATTTTAATGGTAATAAATCTTTACATCTTGTTTATATTCATAGATTAGAAGAGGAAAATTAAACTTCTCTGCCCTTCTTTTTACCTTCCAGTTCTCATCTCTGAACAGCCAAGTAAATGCTTCAGAATGAGGAAAGTATTCTCTCTGCACCTATGGAAGTGATTGCTCTCCCAAGCTTATGTCACCTTTCGAAACACCCTCTTCCCCAGTAAGGACTTCCCCTGGTTCAGAGTTTCCTTTTCCCTTCAAATGGCTGCTCTAGTTTTTTAAACCAGACTAATCTAATTTGATTTTAAACCATTTTGAATGCATTTAGTTTTATGAAGAAAAATGACTCGTGTTTTCATGTACATAAATGAAAAAAAAGGTAATCAGACAATTTATTTTCTACCTCTTGGTAAAAAGAAGGAAAGACTGGCATTGCCTCTAACTGACCTGTGCCAGAGAGGCACATATGTTTTTCCTTCCAATTGTTGAGAGACCTGAGCAATAAAGGCAGCTGATGCCTACAGGCAGCCCTGCTGCCCTCACAGCAGCAGGCAAAGCAGCCTGAGATAGTGATGGTGGCTTGAGGCATTGAGCCAGCTCAGCCAGGAGGAGCCCTCTGTGCCATCACCCCTGATGGCTCTGGAGATGCTTTGGGTGAAGGAAGCCCAAAAAATGGCAAAGCTAAAGATATGCTCCAAGTCATCAAAATCCTGTGGCCATGTGCACTACACTTGTGAGAAATGGTGCAGGGAGGGTGATTCCCAGGGAGGGTGTAGCAGCAGTGAGGCAAGGACAGTAGCAGTGTTCCTGTAAAGCCTGGGTATTTGATGTACTGGCCACAAGGAATATGCCTTTCTATGCTTTCCTGCCAGAGATCACACCTTCCTGGCCCAAACCTTAAGGAAAGGTGAGGTGGTAATAACTGCCTACCATGGCCTACTTCTGGGCTGATAAGTGGGGACTTCATAATCTAGCTCAGTACTGCCACAAGATGTGACCTGGTGTTCCAGCTCCTGGAGTCACAGGATGATGGGAGAATACCAGGTTTTCTTTTTTTTTTTTTTTTAAGCACAAGTTTTGAGGATATCAAGTTGGAGAGAAAACCTGACCTCCCCTGTGGTATGGTCATTCCTTCTTCCAGGCAGAGAGAGAACACATGCAATGCATTTTGAAAAATGCACTGAATTATTTTCAGCACCAGAGGATGAGAAAAATAATTTCTCCACTTCCTTTAACAGAAACATGTAACTTTAATTCAGCTGAGGGTCTTGTGTAGAGCATATAGGAGCTTTTCACCAGGACTTCACTGTAGCAGCAATGACTGGTTTTAGATTTTAGTGGTCATAATAAAAAGATGTGAAACTGAAACACAAAAAGGCTTAAAGTTAAACTATCTGGTGCTCAATGACCTAACTGTTCCCCTTGAAAAGCATGGATTAACAAACATGAGTTTATCAAAAGGAGAAAAGAGAAAGATAGCACAGAGAAAACCAAGTACTGTAGAGACCAATCACACCTTTTCCAGTGTAAGGATGTATATTTTTAGCATAACCAATAAACCACCAGATTGCTTCTTTCTCATCAGTAACACCTTAGAACTTGCTTACTGTCTACCCAGGCAAGTAAATGCTGCTGCTTGCTCTAGCTGATTTGCACTTGTCTAGCTGCTCCTGCTAGGTGCTCCAGCTCTCCTCTTCCTCTCTAATGGCTTCTAGTTCATAGCTCTGTAGCTCCACAGTCAGCATTTCTGCAAGACCATGCAGAACCACAGGCAGCCTTCCTGCATGCAAAAGACTCTGCAGCTGCTTAGCTGGAAAACCTGGTTTCAGTTTAGCAAAAGAAAAGGACCGAGTAAGCTTTCCATTAATGAACCAGAAAAAAAAAAAAAACCCAGACCAGAAATAATAATAAACCACCTCCCCAGCTTTAGATTATATTAAGCACAAAAGTCTGTACTCCTTTCCTGTGCCAGTACCATAATAAGGTGGGAGGGTAAAGCTCATCAGTTAATTCTTCTGCAGAGGTTGCCTTGCTGTCCTGGGGGCAGTCTTTTTCCTTGTTTCTCCAGGATTGCTCCTTCTGCTGTCCCTGCAAGCTCTCCTGTGTTCCTACCTCATTATCCGGCTGAAGCAGTTTGCACTCCGTAACCCTTGGGGTTCCTTAGCTGCACTGTGCAGCATGCACAGCTATGACCGCTTCCCAGAGATGCAATTTCCTCCTGTAGATTATTGTGAGAGTGTAAAGAAGAACTCATAGAAATAAATGCAAGTAGCAAGCTTAGCATTTTGGTGTGGTTTTTTTTAAATTACCTCCTCCCAATCCCTGTACTTTTCAAGAGCCTTGAGGGTCCTTCCAACACCCTGTGTTCCTTAAAAGAGACATTGAGCTAAGCCCTGCTCCATTGTCTGCGCCCGTTCAAATCACAGCTTTTCTCCTAAGGTTTGCTAGCAATTCCATTAAAGTGATCTGTGATGTTAAGAGATATGGAGCGGAAGGCCAGAAGCCATTTTTCTGGGAGACTTCACACCTTCACATGGCATAAAAAAGTTCAAGGTGCCCTTCCAGCTGCTATCACAAATATCTCAGACAGCATGGCTCAGGGGCATGCTTGAAGAAATCAAGGAAATCTGCCAGAACATGCAAAGCACTGAATGGAAAGAGTATCTGTGAGGCTAGACCTCCTTTGGCAGGATCAGATCAAGAATTATCAGGAGGTCCCTGGGTACCCAGGCCATCACTAACACCCATTCATCATGAGGCAGACCCCTCCACAGCACTACACCAGGCCTCACCTGTGACCTGTCATTTCTCTAAGCCACTCTCACCTTAGGAGGTGAACTTTACTGTCTCAGTGCCCAAACTGGAGACTGGAGGCTATGGTAACACTGTCTGAAATCCCTGTCTTGTGAGGCTGAGGAGCCAGGGTACAAATTCAGAGAGATAGCTGATGGTGTGAAGAGGTAGTTGGTAAGGGTCTGGGAAACCTTTCAGGAGAAAAGGAACCCATACAGAAAGGACTGGCTATCCCTTTTTATAACAGAGCTTGTCTGCTGGCATAGGAAAGGAGAAAGGTTGTAGTGGAGTATGTCAGCTCTGAGCTGGGAAAAAGCACATTGTTCTGACAGGCATGGCCTACAAGGTGAATTTGACTAACATTTGGTGTGTCTAAGAGGATCAGTAGAGAAATAGAGAGCACAATCACACAGAAAATTAGGTTACCTGCAATTCTGGCTGCTTGGCATGTGCCAGGAGACAGGCCAAAGGCAAAATTTGCAAGTGCTGGTCTGCACTAACACCAGGAGCCCGAAAGCCTGAGAAGTGTCTGGCTCCATGGTTAATAAGATGTTAATAAGCTCCTATGACCAGATGGCATTCACTGGTGGGCTGAGTGGGAACTCGGGCGTGAACATGCAGATCGGCTGCCTGAGGTACATAACCTGTCATTGCAAACAACAAGGGTGTCAGATGGCTGCTGGAACTTCCAACCAATGGGTGATGTACACTCCTAAAAAGATGGTAAAAGTCTACAGTCAAGGCTAAGCTCACAGAGCACATGGGTGAACACAGTGTGTTGAGAAATAACCGTTATGGTTTTGTAAAGCTGTGTACTACCCCATTTCCCTGATGGGGCTTAATGGAAGATCCTCCAGAGTGCTGGCACCAGTTTTATTCAGCATGTCCATCAAAGAGCTGGAAAATAGCGTGAATGGGAAAATCTTGATGCACCTGCATTTTGAGAAGAGAGTGCAGGTCTTGTCCTTCTTGTCTCCAAGAAAGACATGCTGGATGCAAAAAGCACAAAGAAAAAAGCAATTAAAATAACTGTGTAGATGGAGAAGCTCACTAAAAAAGGACACTGTAAAAGCTGAGAGATTTTAGTCTGGGATTGTGCTGAAGGATATGAGACAAGCATGTACAAAATCAGTAAAGTGGAGGACAAGCTTAAAGTGGAACTGTAGCTCATCAGATCCTGCAACACAGGAGCCAAGGGGACTGATTTAAAACAGAAAAGAGAGAAGCTGCTTCTATACCAAGGGGAAAGGAATTTTTGGAACTTGCTGGCATAGGAAGCTGTGACAGCAGACGGTCTCACAAAGGAACTGGAGAAACTTGTAAGTGGATGGGCTTGTGTCTTCTCCCTAAGCAGCATTTCCTACTGCCAGAGCTGGGCACAGGATACTGGCCAAGAGGACTGCTGTGCATCAGTAGTAGAGCATTTTTTAATGCTCTCTTTTCCCTACCTGTTCCCTCCAGATCCCACATATTTCCTCCAACATGCTCACTCCCGTTTTACATTGCTCCTTTTAGGAGCAATGTGATGGTCAGTGTGAGAAGGGATGGAGTAAGATTATGTGGGACATCTCTATTGGAGAAGATCCTGTCTGGTGCTTAGCTGGATGGCGTCTCTCCTGTCTGGCCCTGTAGCTCTTCCAGCCGCAGCTCAGCAGCAGACACGGCAGGCATGGATCCATGTGGCATGTACAATTCAGAGCAGGTGCATTATGAAGAGATGCAGTGACGGAGCAAGGCCTGCAGAGCAGGGTAAACAAGCAGGAGCTGGCTGGTCCCACTCAGCCCATGAGACAAGGCAGGCCCACTTCAGTCTATGACTTTTCTTAACTAAATTGTTTTGATTATAGGGCTAAGAGCTGACCCAAACAAAGGGTCAAGTTATTAAAAAAGAAAAAAGTAAGGGAGGATAAAATAGAACAGAGGAGGAAAGAAAGCACTGGTCTCAAATGTTTGAGATGTCTGCCTCATAAATTCAGCAGCAGCTTCCTTTCATCCGCAAACAAAGTCTACTCTAATGCTATTTGCAGATATAGATTGCTGTCTTTTTCATTACTGTTATCAAATGATGCATTTGTGGTGCAGCTCCAGAGCCCTCTCTACCCTGGTAAGTGGATTATGCATCCTGGTGCCAACACTACTTGAGTTATACTTTTAATACTAAAAATAAAAAAGAAATAATAAAATACCTCCCAGGCTTCTAGATTTTCTTTCTCGCTCCTTTTCAAAGATCTAATTAAGATATTTATATCCCAACAGGCAGAAGGGACCTGACCCCTGCTTTGTTAGCAAAATGTGACAAAAGCCACTTTGCTAAGCGTTTGCAATCATGGCTATTGCCGGCTAAACTTCTGGGAAATGGTGTCACTGTTTCTTCCTGCTGCTCAAGGCTGAGCCAAGCTCAACAAGATGAACATCCCCTCAGCAAGCCAGCTGGCTGCCTCACATCACCAGAGCATTTTGCATCCCCCCACCAGCACTGGCTATAAGGAATTGCTTCTCAGCCCCAAGGCAGCTGGAGTGGAAATAGAGAGGGCCCTTGGTCCCTCTCCCTGGTGCACATCCAATCACACTGCACCTGTGCTTCCAACCACAGGTGGCACGTTTTATGCCTGTGTTTGGCAGGCCCACCTTACTGGCAGTTGTGCTGCTCAGAGATGCCCCAGGAAGCAGTGCGTTGCTTTCAGAGCCCAAGAGCAATGTCATCTATTTTGCTTGGTATACGACCTGGCTTTAGTAAACCTGACCAAGGCCCTTTAAAGGAACCATTCTCTCACTGTAGGGTTAACCTCACCCATTGCCTGATATAGAGGAGACATAGGCAGAGGTCTGAGTGTTCTTGAGCCTGTTGAGGAACAGCTATTTTTCTCTACCAGAAAAGTACTAAAGGGACAGTAGGTATTTCTGAGGCCCTTTGTCACAGCTGGGTGCGTTACTTTATTTCACTTCTTACTATTTGCCTGATTAAACTCTAAGGATTTGGAAAGAAGCTGCTTCATTCTGAATTTATGCAGTATCATCTGGAACATGACAGTGCCTTGGCCATAACCTCAGGTACAATCACAAACACAGACTGTTACAGGACTCTCTGGGTCCACCCTGACAGTATCTGTTCAGCCAGCAGAGGTGGTCCTCAGCTAGTAAGTAGTATATGGCAGCATCAGGAAAGGAAGTTAATTTGCTTGCTGTCCATCTGAGGTTCTGAAAACCTGATGGCTTTATGCTTTAGTTTTACTTGTTTCTCCTCACCTGCCTATGATTCTGCCCAGTTTCCAGACTGTGCCATTACACATGACGTCCATCTCAAATCTTGATCTCTGCCACGAGCTGTGACCTCTTCACTCACTCGCTCCATTCTCCTCTTTTCTCATGGACAGCATGTGCTTAAGGCTACACTGGCGTCACATGTATCGAAGCCTTAGTTAAAACGTTACTAAAGAGCAGTGGAGCAAGGATGAAAAGATTTCCTGGGATGAGAAGGGGTTCTGCAATGCGCTCTTCCAGTAACAGTGCTATTAACCTCAAGGAGTGAAATAAAAGATGGAAACATGAGCTACAATCAATTGATTTTTTTTTACATTAAAAAGGGAAACAGAATAAGTCATATCTATACCACCCAGCATGTCAGATTCATAGTAAAGAGATAGTTAAGTGAGAAGCCAGGCTCTTCTGTGGATGCTGCATAAAGACCTGCAGAAGTCATTGGACTAGGAGGAGCTCATCACAATGGTTGTGAAACTTGCCGAATCAATGCAAAACTGTCTTGCATTAAGATGGCTTTGTATCAGTCCCTGTCACTGAACTGAAGGAACTAATTCATTTCACTTGCTAAACATTAAAGATGAAATCTGCAAAAAGGGTAAGACATTTTGCTGTCTTGCTCCTATTAATGTTGGTGTGGGCTCACCACCCAGTGACCTTCAGCAGGTTTGAAAATCTTGGCCTCCTTGATCCCTACAGAGATTCTGAGGAGAAGGCAGAAGAGAGAGAGAAAAATATGCAAGACCAGATTTTCAGTAGGCAGAAGCCTGTGTTGCTTAACTGAAGTCAATAGAGCCACACTGAACTACACCAGTCAAGCTTTGGTCCATAAAGGCTGCAGAGACCTCAAAAGCAATAAATGGCGTGATTGACCACCAAACTTTACAGCCACTGCAAAGAGTTTTGGGGTCAGAAAACATAGAGTGCAAAAATGTTTGCGTCATATTAACAGGCTTGACTTGCTCTTGGGGTGCATCACCTCATTTTCTATTATTTAACACATTGATCAGGTGGCCAGGTTGAATCTGGAAACATAAAATCAAATGCAACACATTAAAAATCAATCAGAAATAACAACAGGAACAAATATGCAGTCTGAGAAGGCACTGGGATCTAGCCCAGGGGGAATATGAGAAGGGATTGCATTTGATTTTAAGAGCTGGGAACTCTGTTTATTTGAGAGGAAGAATGACATCACTGTCTAGCTATGTCAATGAGAAAAGTTTTATGTGAAGGGAGATCATTACAGCAAAAGCATGGAGTCAGCCACCCACCCCACAAGACAGAAAGACACAGTGTCACCTTGTCTTTGCTTAGACCAGGAGTTAAGCACACATGGAGAGAAGACAAGTTGGATCTTCCAGGCTTGTGCAGCACAGGTGTAGGTTGACTGTTAGAGCTTAGGGTCTGCCAGCCACCTGACATCCTAAAAGCAAATGCTTCATGTAGCAAGGAGCTGAAGGACACAGCTCAGCTCACCCCTTAGCTCATGTCTCTTCAGGCACAGTGTGAATATTATGTGCTCCTTCTACAAGCAGACAATGAATGGTTAAGATGAAAAAACAATTGGTTTGGGAAGAACCCGGCCACAGTTTCAACCTTTTCCAAAGGTTTCTGCTTCTCCTTTGTAGAGTATATAGTAAAGTAGATACCTTCTACTGAAGAGACTGAATTTTCATGAATTCACATGTCAGACAACAGTCATCTCTGAGGTAGCCCGAGACATTTGCACAGCAGGACATGCTAGCCTGCCTCTTCAGGTTTCTTCTGTGCCTCAAGCCACTGAGGATTCTTAATAGTGGTCACTGATGGGGCTTGTTAGCATCACTGCCTCAGCATGCCCCTTTCCTTCATTGATTGCAGATTCTGTCTTGGGTAACTGCTTGTTGGCTTTACTTTAGTTCTTGTTTGTGAAGACCCAAGGAAGGGCCTTAGCTCCCTGTAGTGACAGAAGATGGGATTAGTCAGTACTGGTGGCTACAGTTTGCTTAACGGATTACATGAAAACCTAAAAATAAGGGAGTGTGCAAGCATGAAGGTGCATGAAAGTGGGGGCTTATAATGTTGGAGTCTTGGGCTAGGCAGCTAGTTCACAGTGTCTTAGTAAGAAGGCTTCTTTCTCCTTTTTTCTTTTCCTCCCCTGAGTAATTAAAAATCCACTGATAACTGCTGTGACAGTAGCTGATATGTCAGTGTTGTTAATTCTTATTACAGGGTATTCACTGGCTGCCAAGGCAAATGAGCACAGCTCCACCAAAGTCATTCAAATGTCTCTGACTTAAAACAGCTGAGAATCATTTTTACTAGTTGCAATAAATAACAACCCCGACAACCTGGCTTGGATCCAAAGTGCAGTGCAAAATTTTATGCAAGTTGTTGGAAGGAAATTATTCTGCAGGCTCCAGGCGCTCCTCTGGGACACAAAAATTAATGAGCAGCACTTAAGTTTATCAGAATTTAAAAGAAAAATGTCCTCTAGCAGCCCTCAGTAGTGCCTTTTTGTTGTATTAATCTTCAGAGATTGGTGCAGATTTCAAATATGAAGACAAAATTTAGATGAGAAAAAATATAATCAGAGGTTTGCCTAACCATAGGCTTTCAGTGCAAAGGCAAGAGGATACTGAAAAATATATATTTATCTATATAATTCTATATAATACAAATATACATATCCATCTATCCATCTATAGATAAAGCCATTATGTATGATATATATTGCACATATTGTCTGTGATGTATCTTTCCACTGCAAATATATGGGGTGAATGTTCAAAATGAACACAAGGCAGCCCTTTTTGTAGCACAAGTGGTGAGCCTGGGAAATCCTCTAGCCACAAGAATTCCTTGGGGCTGATGACTTCACAAGTCTGAAAATTTGCCATTTATACAGAGCAAAAGAATGGCCATTATAGCAGCTACTGCACAGTGGTAGGAGAGAGAAGAAAATGGGGGGGAACTCAGCTCACCTTCAGGTGTCCTGCAGTCAAGCTGGCTCCTATGCATAAGGAAAGGTAGGTAATTATGATTAATACTTATGAAATCCAACATACTTGAGTACAGAGTGCTGAAACCAGTTGGTAAGAGATGCCATGAAGTCTGCAGGAAGGCACAGTGCTCCTGAGGAGTCATAAATGTTGTCCTTATGCTACATCCTGCAACCAGGTGAGCCCTTTCCTTTAGAAGGAAAGGGATGGCTGGGGAAAACAGGACATGGCATAGTAAGAAGGAGAGAGTTGGCACATGGTATGCTGTTTTCCATCCACTTTCTCACTGGTTAGGACACTCCCTTCTACCTCTTACATCACTTACTCTTTAAGTCTACTGTGTGAAGCTAAGCAGCCAGCAGAGGTAAGGTTGTGAGATGGCACTGAAACATGCTGGGAAAATAAGCTCCTTGGGCAAGGCAATTTGCAGATTCAGGTGTCTCCAGGCAAACAGGGGATTTGAACACAGCTCCTCAGCTCCTTGTTTGATGTGTTAATAACTAAGGAACACCCTTACTAGTATGGGCTTGTATACATCCAGAGTCACAAGATCTGCTGCAAGATAAGACAGCCTTCAGCATGTCCTGAGGCATGTAGACATGTGTAAACTGTACTCCTTCAAGCCCAAATGTTGCAAGGACTGGACTCAGAAATTTGAGCACATCCAGGGCTTTAGTTGCTACTGTCCTGTCCTGACTACCTGGTGCCAGAAGCTGGAGTAGTAAGAGAGGAGGAAGGTCATTGCTGAAAATATTTTCTGAATCTTCAGGGTTAGCACCAGCAGTTTGACTCCTCACTAGAGGCAGCTAAGGGAGCACATATTGGTAGGATAAGCCTGATACAGGGCTAGGTTTTCAAAGTGTGCTTGTGGCTTTCCATGAGGTCTGCTCTTGGGAAAGTCATCACTGATTGAGAAGAAGCAATTTTGCTGCAGTAGCAAAATGCTGGAAAAAAAGGCAAACCAGGGAAACTAAGCTTAATACAACTTGAATGTCAGTGGACTTGATGCAGTAGAGTACTGGGCTCGTATGTTCTGTGAGAGGGATAATTCCTTCTTTGGGATTGTTGTTCTTTGGAGATATATATCTAAAATAATTACTGTTCTTGGGCTGAATGCCCCTGCCTGTAAACCTGGCAGAAACTCACTTTAGCTCAAATTTCT
Organism: Elanus axillaris; assembly: GCA_026212715.1. Taxonomy (NCBI): domain Eukaryota; kingdom Metazoa; phylum Chordata; class Aves; order Accipitriformes; family Accipitridae; genus Elanus; species Elanus axillaris. The sequence goes on from JANZLQ010000079.1 coordinate 30,809,369, forward strand.
GAGCTGTCAGCTCAAGCAAAGGGCTCCTTTGCACTCTGCTATTTATTTTCTCCTTCCCCTCCTCAGACATTCCCAGTGCATAAAGGCAGCGCCTTTTATGGTGGGACGAAAAACCTTGCATGAGAACCACAAATTGTAAGAGGCGAAGCAAGTAACAGCCAAGATCCTGGAGAAGCAGTGAAGGTGAGGAAGTGAGGAAGTTATAGTCTTGAAAATGCAGGTCAGTCTAGCAGGACAACTACATGTGACAAGTGATCTCTATAACAAATGACCAGCTTCCCCCAGGCTGCTGCCTCAGATATGACCAGCTCACTTCACACAATGCAGTATCACAAGCAGGCAGAGGTAAGCTTTCCAAAGACACAAACAGGTCACAGCTAACCTTAGTTGGGATATTTCACCTATCTCAAGGGTCTGTAGATCTCCATGTTACATCAAGTACCTAAGAGGAACCTGAGATTTTAGTCCATTAAAATCCTTAAAATCTGCGGCTGTCAAGCTGATTCACACCCAGACTCCTCCTGGTGTTGTCCTCCATTGATTTCCATCAGCTGCCTCCCCACAGCCCTGCAAATCTACAAGACAGACACATTCACTGTGTATGTGCTAATCAGGTTGAAAAGCCATGTACGGCCAAGCTGCTGAAGAAAGGTGATGTTGGATAGCCGCAAATATGAGGGGCAGGGGCTTGCCTACAGGAAAGCCTGATGTGGGTGCTGGTTATGGAAAACTCTTATCTGGGTAGAAAGTGCCTTGCACCGTCTGGATACTCTTAAAACTGTGGTATATTCATTAGAATATACTTCTGCCCCACTGCTTGCATGTCATTTGCATTGTTTAAAGTCAAAACAAGATCACCTCAACTTGCAGCTACAGTACTTCTCATTTC
>JANZLQ010000079.1:30811466-30834978 GCA_026212715.1 Elanus axillaris
GGGGGACGGGGTATGGGGGTTGGGGTCAGCTCATTACACATTGTGTCTGCCGCTCCTTCCTCCTCAGGGGGAGCAGGACTCCTCACTCCTCCCCTGCTCTACTTTGGGGTCCCTCCCACAAGAGACAGTCCTTCATGAGCTGCTCCAGCATGGTTCCTTTCCATGGGCTGCAGTCCTTCAGGCACAGACTGCTCCAGCATGGGCTTTCCAATGGATTCTTCAGGGGCATCCCCCTGCTCCAGTATGGGCTCCTCCACAGGCTGCAGCATCTGCTCCTCCACCTGGAGCACCTCCTCCCCCTCCTTCTTCACTGACCTCTGTGTTGGGGGGTAGACAGCCTGCTGTCTCACCGCAGGCTGCAGGGGCATCCCCTCCTCCAGCGCACCTCCTCCCTCTCCTTCCTCACTGACCTCGCCGTCTGCACTGGTGTTTCTCTTACATCCCACTCCTTGCTCTGCTGCAGGTTTTCCTTCTTAAACATGCTATCCCAGAGGTGCTGCCACACCTGCTGATGGGCTCAGCCTTGGCCAGAGGTGGGTTCGACTTGGAGCTGGGGAAGCTTCTGGCAGTTTCTCACAGGAGCCATTCCTGTAGCCCCTCCCCCGCTACCAAAGCCCTCAGTCAGTGAAGGAGTGGGAGTAGGACATGCTCCAGGCGCTGGAGCAGAGATTCCCCTGCAGCCCATGGGGAAGACCATGTTGAGGCAGTCTGTTCCCTTGCAGCCCGTGGAGGACCCCACACTGGAGCAGGTGGGTCCCCGAAGGAGGCTGTGACCCCGTGGGAAGGCCAAGCTGGAGCAGGCTCCTGGCAGGACCTGTGGACCTGTGTAGAGAGTAGCCCAGGCTGGAGCAGGTTTTCTGGCAGGACTTGTGACCCTGCAGGGGACCCATGCTAGAGCAGTGTGCTCCTGAAGGTCTGCATGCTGTGGAAGGGACCCACATGGAGAAGTTCATGGGGAACTGTGTCCCATGGGAGGGACCCCGCAGGGGGGCAGGGGAAGAGTGAGGAGTCCTCCCCCTGAGGAGGAGGGAGTGGCAGAGACAACCTGTGATGAATTGACTGCAACCCCCATTCCCCATTCCCCTGTGCTGCTGTTGGGAGGTAGAGAAAACTGGGAGTGGAGTTGAGCTGGGAAGGAGGGGTAGGAGGAAGGTATTTTAAGAATTGATTTTACTTCTCATTATCCTGTTTTGATTTGATTGGTAACAAATGAAATTGATTTTGGTTTTTTTTCCCCCAAGTTGAGTCTTTTTTGCCTGTGACCATAACTGGTGAATGATCCCTCCCTGTCCTTGTGTCGACCCCTGAGCCTCTCGTTATATTTTCTCCTCCCCGTCCCACTGAGGGGGAGGAGTGAATGAGCAGCCTTACGATGCTTTGTTGCTGGCTGGGCTTAAGCCACAACACCTTGGTGTCTGCATTCTCTCATGTATTCTCACTCCTCTCTTCAGCTGCAGTTGCACAGGTTTTTTCCTCCCTTCTTAAATATGTTATGCCAGAGGCACTACCACTGGCACTGATGGGCTCAGCCTTAGCCAGCAGTGGGTCTATCTTGGAGCCAGATGGCATTGGCTCTATTGGACATAGGAAAATCTTCTAGCAGCTTCTTACAGAATCCACCCCTGTAGCGCCCCTGCTACCAAAACCTTGCAATGCAAACCCAATACAGGGATTCTGCTGTGTCTGGTGAGCATGTGCCTCTCTGGACACCAAAAAAGACTCAAAGGCAAAGTATAGCAAAGCTGTAACACTTCTCTCTGTTGAGTCCTTTCTTCCCAGGCATTTTGAGGGATAGAAACATACCTTGCAGAAAAGGTAACTTCCCTTGAGCATTCTTAAGAGAGAGAGAGACTTTACCATATTGCACAGCAATAGCTAGTTAGCCTCCCTTTTGTGATGATACTTAGCCCATTTTCATACTTTCACAACTGTTCCTGACTCTTAGGTCCCCACAGTGCTCTTATCTGCTGCATTAGTATGACCTGGTCTCATACATATTCTTTTGTATTGCATGGGCTGAAACTGCCTCTTAACTTCTCTCTGACAGGTTAAATGTGTTGAGCTTCTTGGGCATCTTACACATTCTGTAGATCTCAGTGTAGTTTTGTGGATCCTTTCTTCTCTGTTGAAGCTGTTTTTCAGCCATCTCCTCAACCCCATTTCCAATGAGATGCCTACAGGCAATGGAGAGCTGATAATTCATCATGTTTACCAATAAAATGATCATAGATTGAGACCTTTTAACTATCAGGATCCAGCAATTGCACATGCAGCTAGTGCACATCACTCAGGTCTTTTAGTTTGCTACACTCACACATTCACATGTCTTTTCTTGACCTAAGTCATGAGCCCATGGGCTTGTTTCTTCCTTACTTTTGGGACAAAGCAATTCCAGACTTGCAAAAGAAAGAGCAGACAAGGTGAAAGAGAGTCCTCTTGGCCAGAAAACAGGAAGAAACTCCTGCTAGCTCTCCAAAGACCACCTTCGCTTTGTTTGAGCTAAGGACACCATGCTGAAGGAAAAAACTTGTTTATCAAAAGCACACCATGAAGTGGGAGCATCCCCTGCCAGATCACAAAGAGGCTCACTAAGTCAAGATTGTGCTTCTGCAACCTGCCACATGTGGAATGCGTCTCCAATTTTCATATGGCAGAAACACTGTGGCTTTCAGTGCAGTGTTTCTTAGGATAGGTTTGCTGTTATAAGTAATGTCCAGTCTGCAGTTATCATGGAGAAGGATGCATCAAGAAGTTACTAAGACCTTCCCTGTGCAAAGTACCCAACTAGCTGATCAACAGTGGAGGAAACTACTTGAGAAAAAAGGGTCTGCTGATAACATGAGTTATGCCATGTATCTAGGACAAAAATAACCCTACTGAGTTATTCTGAATAGTCCTATGTGAGCTCAGAGTTGTTTCATGTTTGTACAAATAAAAGGGATCCATCCCTGAGTGGTCTCCATGGTATTAGGCACAGTACTGGGAGGAAGGCTGGAGCACTGAATAGCATGTAGCAAGGGTGGCAGCTCTAGGTCTGGTGTCAAATCCTTATGACCTTTGCAAGTCAGTGGGACTTTGGTCTTGTTGGGCCACCACAGAGGACTTGTCAGCACAGGACACTGAAGAAAAATGATCCAAATTAAACAAAAGTTGTACATTTCCCTTGCAGTAATTGAACTGCTAAGAGCACTGTGTGGGCATTCTCTTTCGGAGTTGAAAGGGTCATAATTCTGCTGAGTTTAATTGACTTAGGACAAGAATTGAGTTAAACGAATTAATGCCGAATTAAACTAAACTGAGGTCATAGGGCTTTACTGCAATTTAACAAATCCCTTTTCAAAATTATTCTGAATTAATTTCCTCAAATGTTTCTGTGCTAACAAAGAACAAATGTTTGTCTGCAAAGGGATATTAATTTGGTTAATGTTATGGAATTAACATAAAGCAAAAGAGTGATTTGTGGTTCACTCCCTGTGCATGAGCCATTCTCATGCTGGCCTAAGTATACTAATGTAATCCAATCTGCTCTGGAGCAAGTGTTGTCATGGAGTGGACCATCAGGAGTTCCAGAACAAATCCTGATGTAGAAAAGTGCTGAGTGCTGCAGAAAAATCAGTTCCAAATTGTCAGTTGAAATTTAATTTCTTAATGTATTGAATGGCAGTCTTTTGTCACCTTTGCAACTCAATAGCACAGAAAACTGATATCTACTTCTTCTGGACACTTCAACACCATTACCTCTTCTCTGTGTTGTTTTTTTTTTAAGTGCTCAGACTTGAAATAGATAAGAAAAAAAAGTAATGTGGTGATTTAAATTCTAAAGCGGTATTAGGAATGCATTTCAAGCTAACTGTGATATATATAATTGAAAATCTATAAATACATCAGGCTGATGCTGGCTAAATCAAAGCCAGGTTTACTTCTATTACTAGTAATCTTTAGAGTAGTCTTGCTCTTTAGAGTAGTCTTGCTCTTTCTCTTCACTCCCACCCCCCATCCCTGGTGACAGAAAATTGCACATTCCTTTTAATGCAATTACAGCTGCAAATACCACTACGTGTATAACTTCAATAACACTGATGTTTTAAATTAAATCCAGAGTAGTAAACTAAACAAACTGAATGAGAAATTGCACAGCCAGACATGACAATGGAATTGGAGAGAGAAAATGGACCCATTCTGCTTGCTTAGTAGCCGAAAGCCATTTTCAGGCCAATTTCCTCAGAAAATTAAGGTTATGCAGTAACGGGCGGTGTGTCCCAGCAGTCCCAACATGTTTTGAATCTGTTGGTCAGTTCCAACCAGTTTGTCAGAGGAAGAGATATCTCTGCAATAATTGCATTCCTCCATCCTAGGAGGAGGGACAGAGAAGTCTCTGCTCACTCTCCTGCTGAGGAGAGGGCTTGTGCTAGGTGTAACTAAACCCACACAGAAGACGCATTGGAAAATGCTTTGTTATTTCCATTGCTCAAGAAATGGCTCGGTTTTCTAGGAGCAAACAACCAGACATCCCCAGATTTGTCCAGGTTGAGGGAGAACACAGAGGTATTGTCTGCCAGTGATGGTTTCCAGTCAGCCTCCACTTCTCCACCACGGAGGGCATCAGCTCTTTTCCTGGCACAGCTCACTGCTTCTTCCACCCTGGCAGAGAAGGGGCTGTCCAGGGACAAGGAACCAAGGCAACGGGCAGAGGCAGAAAACCTACATTTTGCTGTCCCCAGGGGAGAAAATTATTTCCTGCCCTCAGAGCTTCAAAATGCAGTGCTGTGGTGGCAAAAGGTTGGGGTGGGACAGTGGGGTGGGAACTCTGCGGCAATGTGCTCAGGGGAAGGGATGCTGTAGAGATCTGGCAGGGATACGGAAGGCACGTCAACATTTAGCAGCCAATATCCCATGGCAAGGAGGTCTGCAGCTTGCCCATTCCCAGCTAGGTCTCACTTAGCTGCAGACACCAGCCTGCCCCTCTGGCCCCCTGTGTATCCCCGGAGCAAGCTGCTGAGCATACTGCATGCTCTGCAAACTCAGTGCAAAGCACCAGTTGCCTCAAGAAACTGAAGGGTATGAGCAACACCGATTTGCATAGAAGTGCTGTTTCATTCTGGAGCTTTTCTGCCCCTTTTTGGCTGTTGTGCAGCTGATGAATTATTTAGTAAACAACTGACTGTCTTAAGAAAACTGCTTTGACTGCATGTGTCCACTAAGATGCTCTGGTGACATTCAAGAACAAAAGCAATTTAGAGAGTGAGAAATGCCAGAATAGGCTCTTAGTAAGTCTAGGAATATTCACAGTGCGGGCCTTGCATTGAGATCAGAACGTTGCACAATGAATAAATTGTGGCTGACATTTGATCAGTGACTCATTGCCAAAGTATTTGGAGAGGAAGTATTTATCCCAGTGTGCTGGAAAACCCCAAAAGCTTTGATAAAAAAATGCCTATTTTAATGTAGCCTTTGGGAGAAAAAAAATAAAGAAAAAGAAAACACTTAGGATCTTTTTGTTAAGACTGCTGGGAGTTTCTTGACATTCATTCTGGGCTGTCATTCCAAGCTTGCAAATATTTCCCTCTTTTTCTTGTTTTCTCATTCTTTTTCCTATAGAAAAGCAAAACTATCAGACTATAGGTATATACCATCCTTTTGGCTGACAGTGACACTTGCTTAAAATTTACTTACGTGCAAACAGATTTGGAGTAGATGACTGAGACTGCCCTGGAAGTTAAATATCATTTTAGTACATGAGAATAATAATGGGTTGTGAAACCATAGAGATTATAATAAACCAGCTTATTATAAAAAACATATTACATTATTGTCTTTTTGAGAAACTGATACCTGCTAGAAAGGCAAAGTGTCTTTGAAATTAAAATGCAGCTTTGGACCCTGCCAGATGCCCTTAATTACACTGTCCTCATCCAGATGGGTGTTCTTCTGAATGCACTGAAGTGCTGATAAATCAAGCATGGGATTGATACTGTAAGTGATAAGCCATAGTTCCTACTATGCCTAAGTTCTTACTCATGGGTAAGGTCAGGTTTCCTTCTCTGCCTCCCCCACTATGAGAGTCAAAAGGAATCGGGTCCCTCAGGGACATGTGGAAAGTAATAATCCCTACTTTAGATTTTTGGGGAGTCTGTTTTTTCTCCTCTGAGCACCCTGTCACTTTGGGCTGGATGTTGCTGGTGTCAATGTCCAGGTACCTATCCCACATGGTGTGTTCCTTGGAGCCATAGTCTGGCTGATCAGGTGTTCAGTTCCCACTGGGACATAGTCCTGGTATGTGGGCTTCTTCCACTGTCCAATCTCTCATCTTCACCTTTCAGTGGAAAGTCCTCATGTTCTGTATAAGGGGTGAGTGAGAGGTCCCAGCTGGCTTTGTACAGCAACTCTTTCTTTTTTGTCTGTATCAGTCATATCCCTTTGTGTTCATCTCATGGCACAGAGGAGGCTTTTGAACAGATAGCCCTTTGTATCTGGCTTCTGATGCTATCCTGCTGTATCTCTGCAATTACAGAGGAAAATCTTGACATCAGGAAGGTCATCAGAAAGCCTTGTAGATTTGGGAAGCAATGAAGCTTAATAATATGTAGACAAAGCTAATACTGAGTTCATGGAGGTGGGGGTAAGACAAGTGACTTGCTTTCTCTTCCTTCAGCCAGGGACTTAAGAACTTTGCATGCCACAGGAAACCTCTGTCACTCCTTGACTTTGACATGACTGCTGTCTGTACTATGCCACTTGTTAGCTCCCTTGAGGGATGCTGCACTAATGTGGAGCCTTACAGGATGGTTCTTCAGCATGTACCATGCAGAACACCATCCTCTATCTCTTGTAGCGTTACAAAAAGCTCTATGTACGTGCAGCTCTTAGAGCTGAAACAGCATGGTGATTTCATTGTTTTACAGATTAACAGTAGAAGTCACCAGGTGAGTCACTCAAAACAGACCCTAAACCAACAAGGGCTCTTCTGGGGAATATGGTTCTGCACTGGTCACAGGTGTTCTTTCTGACCAACAACTTTTTTTCTACTTGCCATTTTGGTACTTGCAATTATTTTAAAACCACTCTCAGCTGGCAGATCCTTTTCATCATTTGGCAAGGAAGGAAATCTTGGCATTTCAGAAGGAGAGCTGAGAAATGTGAATAGGTTGGAATTACACAACAGTGCTGTCTGCCAAAGAGTGGCACAGCACTTAATCAGCCAAGAAGTGCTGTGTGCTTTATTGGAGAAATTAATAAAAAAAATTAAATGTCTCTCTCCTCTTCTACAAGAGAGAAAGAAGAATGTTTAATTTAAAAAGTGAGGCTTCAGTGCCCACATCTTGGCCAGAAATAGCTTTGAGGTGAATAAAATATGTCTTGAGATCAAAGGTCTGTGATGAGGCAGCAGGTTGCTCCTGTTCAGACTATTACCTTGCACTTCCTTCGGTGTGCACTGTAGCAAGTCAGGCTGCCAGGGCCAGGCAAGGAATAGCCAGGTTCACTGGCTCTGAGTCCCCAGCAGCCAGACAACTGCACGCAGAGGCAGCTTTTCACTGCTATGGCAAATGTCTGCACCATGCCCTCCAAATCCAGACAGGCGCTTGTGGCTGTGAAGAATTCAGCAGGAAGGTGGTGGAGAGGTTTGAATGCTTGGTACCAGCTCTGCCTAGGAGGCTGGCAGATTTTCAGTCTTCTTGGCTCAGGCATTGCCTGCTTTATACCTTTCCCTTTTAGTGTAATACTTCAGCTAGACTGCTTTATTCTCCTTCGGTTTCTGCTCCCAAAGTGAGTCGAGGTATGCCAGGGGCTAATGGCCCCAGCTAGTTGTCACTATATGCACAACTGACTGTGTCACTGGGACACCAGAGCCATGGGGGGCAGTAGAGCAGTAACTCAGAATATAAGATCCAGCCTTGCTCTTTCTCCTCTCTCCCAAGCTGGGCAGTGGAAGAGAGGTGGGATAACAGCCACTGGGCCAACTATGTTGCCAGCTGCAGGGTGCTTTCTGTAGGCTAGGCTGTGCCAAGGGGAGGGCAGAGCACAAACACGCCTCAGTGTGCAGGAGGCATGGGCTGCGTGGGTGCAGGACCCCAAGTCCCCATCTCCAGGATGTGTAGGAAGACCACACATGGATATCTTGCCATGTAGGGAAGTCTGGCTCTTTGCCTAGCAATGGTCTCTTCTTTCAGGGAGATGGTCTTACACCAGGCCACAAATGCTCAGGCTTGAACTCATATAGCCCCACAGAAAGGAAGCACTTTTACATGGGGGCAGTGAATTTTCACAGCTGACATCATTAGGATAAAGACTTTGTATGACAGTGCATTACCCAGCCCCCTTCCAGCAGGACAAAGGCTGGCATTTGAATGCACAACCATTTTTCCTTGGCTCCTCTTCTATGCTTTTCAGACTGGGGAATATCATTCAGTGAGTTTAGAGTATTGCTGGGACAGTAAAAAAGAATCTCCATGTCTCTGAAGGTGAGAAAGAGGGAGGAACAAAGGAGTTAACCTAAACTAAGTCCAGCCCAAAGCTAAGTCCAGCCCAAGCCATCCAGCTCGAGAACAAACAAAAAGTTTGACCTGCCCAAAGAAGTCCTCTCTCTAGTCTGTAACTCTGAAGAAGAAATCATTCACTTGGCCAGGACACCAACAGAATAATTTCATGGACAATAGACTTTTCCCATTTTCTTGCACACTTTCCTGATATTTTTTCTCTGTTCTTTCATAACTCAGTCAAAGTTTGTGATGTCCTGAAAAACATATTCTATGCTAACTGACCAGTTTTCAGATCTCTGAATTAGCCACAGCTTTAGCAAGAATGTAGTCCATACATAATTTTTCTCCCAAGAAGCCAGAATTATCTTTTTCATCCTATTTTATTCTGCCAAACCTGACTATTTTTCTTCATTGACATTCCCACCGGTGAAAGCCATAGTGACCTTTCTGACCTTAAAGATGGATGAACACAAGTAGTTTAATATGAAGCAGTGTGTGATTTGATGGGCGTGGTATTCACTTGAGAGTAAAGAAGCCTTGCTTTTCTCCTCCCTTTGCCACTTACCTGCCTGGGAGCTCAGGAAACCACTTTGCCACTTTGTGCACTTCTGTCTTGCCCAGTTAGGCCATGTCTCTCTAGGAAAGGTCCAGAACTGTCCATCTACAAGGTGTGTGCCACACTGGGACTCCATTTCCAGCAAGGACCCCACGGCATTACTGTAGTGCAATGCGTAGACAGGTGCTGCAGGATGAGCCTTGCCAAGGCAGGGAGTTCTCTCTCTTTACACTAACAAACAAAATATAAATCAGTCTGAGTGCTGCCTCCAAACAGCCTGCACAGTTATGGAGAGAGAACCACCTCCAGTACAGTCGACTTTTCTTAGTCACCTGTCTTTTGGATGAATTGCAGGCTGGAGGTGCCCTACCAAGTAGACAGGAATCAGATGTCTTGGCTGGACTAGACATAAGCTATAGATGGTTCAGGTGAGACACAGGGACCCCTGCCGCATGAAACAACCTAGTTCTGGGGCTTCAGAGAAGGAGAGGGAACTAGCAGACATGTAGAGATGAAACTGACAAAATGCAGCTCTATCTAGAAAGAAACATTAATTCAGTAAATTAAATTCTTGTTGCCAGTGTTATTACCTGCTGATGGTGCATATTTATGGAGTAACAGAACGTTGTCCTTGTTTTTAATGAAATGTAAGCAAATTCTTTAAACCCTTTTAAAGTCTTAGCCCTGCTTAGGTGAGGATATAGTGCACATCAGAATGTACTCCTCTGTGCTTGGGCTGCTTCCCTGGGAAGCCTTATGTGATAAATGAGCTTGCTGAATAAAGGTTAATTACTACCTGCAGTGTACTAAGATATTATATTGATGAAATTGTAGATGAGCAAATCTAGAGTGAGCTCAGTACACCAGAGCTGAACATTTTACAATATTATTCTGTTCTGGCTCTCTTGTTTGCTTTCAATTTAAAGAGGAGACATTTTAGATGTATGAAAGATACAAGAAAATTCTCCACTAGCTCACCAATCCGTGACACTGGGTTTGCCTACTGTTATGGATGCAACACATAACAACTCTAACAGGAGTTAAAACTCAGATTTATTTTTAGTAAAAGTTAGTTAGAAGTCTAGTAACATTTTATAAAACCACAGGCACGATGGTGTAACAGGAATTAGTACTACACAGGCGACTTAAGAATCCTTTAGATTTAAAGTGATGACTCAAAATGGCCCTACAAGCTGAGGGCTCTCTCCCTCAGGAGTTACCTCTGTCAGTGCCCGACCCGAGGAGGAGTCCCCAACCGCAGACCCGCTGGTCCCAGGAGGACTGATTCCAGTGTGTCCTCCAGTGGGACGCCGCTTATACCCCTGTCGAATCTGACCTGTGGTCATTTAATCCCTATTAACCAAGAAGATCACCTCAGTATACCTGGCACATCTTGACTGGCCAGTTCAAATTTTAACATGCGGCCTCCAGGTTTTAGGTTGGTTTTTTTTTTTTTTTTTCTCTTTCCCCTTCTCTGTGCCTGGAGGAGTTTTGTTTCCTGTCGGCAGGAGGGGAGGGGGGACATACGAGGGAACGTACTGCCACACCTACATAAAACCAAGTTTATCGCTATGGAAAAACTGCAATAATATATTGATGTACCTGTATCACTGCAAACAGGCCACACTAGCCCAGTAGCTTCATGGTTTCACCATGAGTTAATGCTTCCACATGTGGTTCAGTGTTAGTATCTTCCTAGTCTTCCATGTCTTCCATATCTTAGTCCTCCCGCATAATGGGCATTGCAGAGATGTTTCTGTGAATGAAGTTTGCTCCTGAAATTCCATGTAATTTCCACCGTGGGTGTGCCATGTTCATCAGGCCTCATCCTCATTTGCCACTGCAAGTGTTTTAAAAGCAGTAACGGCCATTGCAGCTGATCATTCTGTATTTGCTGTTTGCTCAGATTGTGGAGCATGGTGAAAGATAGCTTGTTGCAAATGCAGAAATCACATCCTATGCCACCGAGAGAGCACTATGAGACACATGGCTCTGCCAGTCTAGGTTATCTGATAAACTTTGATACAGAAATAATTTGATAGCATTCCAAAAGAGATGTTTCTGGGAAACTTTTCCAGTTTCTCACTGTCCTGGTTTCAGCTGAGATAGAGTTGTGTCTTCCTAGTAGCTGGTACACTGCTATGTTTAAGTCCACTATGAGAAGAATGTTGATAACACACTGATGTTTTCAGTTGCTGCTAAGTCATGTTGAGACTGAAGTCAAGGATTTTTCAGCTTCTCATGCGCAGCCAGCAAGAAGGCTGGAGGGGCACAAGAAGTTTGGAGGGAACACAGGCAGGGCAGCTGACCCAAACTGGCCAAAGGGTATTCCACATCATGGGACATCACATTCAAGAAATAACTGGGTGGTGTGGGGGTTGGGATCACTGCTCGGGGGACTAACTTGGTATCGATCGGCAGGTGGTGAGCAATTACTCTGTGCACCATTTGTATATTCCAATCCTTTCACTATTACTGTTGTCATTTTATTAGTGTTCTTATCATCATTATTACTTTCTTCTTTTCTGTTCTATTAAACTGTTCTTATCTCAACCCATGAGTTTTACTTCTTTTCCCAATTTTCTCCCCCATCCCGCTGGGTGGGGGGGAGTGAGTGAGCGGCTGCGTGGTGTTTAGTTGCTCGCTGGCGTTAAACCATGACACTCACAATCAAAAATAACATACCTTTTTTTTTTTATTTTGAAGACTACCAACACAGTGCTGTTCAGTAAGCATGTAGGTATCACGAGGCTGTGAAATCTCCTTCTGAATATGGCTCATGCAAGATGTAGATGATGGTGGAAAAACCCAAACATAGAAAATAACCAGGAAAGAAGTGCAGCTGGTGCATTATGGTCCCAGCATTTGCTCTGAGTAACAGCAGTACACAGGACTGCTCTGAGATGTGCTCAGAGAGCATAAAGAGGATCAGGACTGTTGAAAGCACATGCCTCTGAGTGTTTCCTATCCTCAGTGCCATCTGGTCAACCTTCAGTGTCCTCCCCAAAATGTGATTCAGTGTTAGAAAGACATATAAAAATCCTGCTAGCACAGATGATGAAATTTCTGCAGTTCCCTGTCTTGCCATCCATCAGAGGATGTATTCTTTCCCTTCACGGGAGTGCTGCCCAACACTGTGCCAGGGTTTCTGTGCCTCCATCCTCCTTTGGGATGCTGCTGCACAGCTCCTAGTTGTGAATCGAGTCTGCAGGCTCTGTGCCTTGGACCAGAGTGGGAGCTGGCTGGGGACTGATGCGGGCCCAGCTGTATGGCAAGCAGATGAGCACACACTGGGAGAAAGCTCTCCTGAGCAGCATTCAAGCACAGGCATACCAAGACAACAGTACATCATCCTTGCATCAGCAAAAGAACCAGCACGTGCAGGACCTGATTCATCTGGACTTCTCTGTGGTCCAGTTCTGTGCAACAAGGCAAGAGAAGCATGGTAATACCGCTGCCTGGTACTTTTCTCTCTGTGTTAGGCATATCACAGAGCCAACACAGAAATAATTCACTTTGCTGCATATGAAAAAAGCACCCATGTGAATTACCAGCTATCCAATGTGCACTTTGTTGGTTTCATTTCAGATTCTCTGCAGCTTTCCCGTTTTTTTCCCAGTGCTGCTGTCAGATGCGTACAAAGCAGCATTTAACTGTTGCTGTGTTGTCCTCATGATTACATTAGAAAGAAAAACTGTTTTCCATCTTATTGGATGCATGGCCTTGGCTTAAGATGTATGAATGTAGTTCAGATGAATTAGAGTCCCCTACAACTCTAGGTAAGAATCATTTGGATCTCCCAAGGTGCTCTGCTGAAGCTGAATTTAGCACAAGCTCAGGTCCAAGCAGTTTGCTTTATCTAGCACTTTGAAATATGTTAATTAGCTTGAACAAGGTAATACCACATGTCTAAATCCTAGACTAGATGTGGTCTTAGCCTTATTCTGCTCAGAAAGGGTGTGATTCTGAGAATATATAGCTCCTTTGTTCTGGACACACTGCCAAGAAGCAGGCCTGGCCCACAGGCAGTTTAACTGCAGCAATGCTGATATCATGATACTGAAAGACAGAGCTAATAATATCTAAAAACGTATTAAGGGAAGTCTTGCAACATGTTCAGAAAAATATCCACTTATGCCACATGCCTTGGCCATTTTTCTGCACAAACAGTCCTACTCTGACTCTGAAAACTGATTGAAAATGGAGCTAAGAATAATTGGATTGTTACATACTTGCAGGATCAGGGTCCTTTGATCCTGCTTGTCCCAGAACAAAAGAAGTAAGAAGTTAATAGAGAGGTAGGATGGCTAAGTCCACGGTTGTTCCTAATCTTCTGTTGTCACTTTCATGTTGGTTTTTAGGTCTGTGTATAAGGAGGTTGCCCAAGTCCTCCTGCCAGTGATGTTCAAAACCCTGGTCCCACTGGCTAAAGACTTGATACCGATATAAACTTGTATTCCAAGAGCATGATTTAAAATAAAAGAAGAAAGACTAAACTGGTATCAAATCTGGTAATATATTGTTTGGGATCCTCTGGAAGTTTCTGTCTCCTTCCTGCACATGTTGAATTTTACTACTTTTCACAATTTTGTCTCTCTTGCCTGCCTGTTGGAGATCAGAATGTGTTAACTTAGTCCTGCTGAAAATCTGAATCTTGGCTTTGAAGGCTGCTGATTGCAAGACAGAGGAAATGGTTTTTTCCCATTTCTTCCTGAAATCACAGATTTCTAATTTGAAGTATGATCATTGCAGACCCAAAAGCAGGAGGTAGTGCTAAGAAAATCCTGTAGTTTTTTTATGTCTTGGTTCCTGTCTCTCACACATAAAGAGATTCCTCTCCCCTGACTTTATGCATTGGATCTTACTGCAGAGGGCTGCTCCCCTCAGGTCTAGTTTTGATAGCTAGATGGGGTTTTTTTGCTCACAGAGGCTAAAGAGAACTAAGAAGGGAAGTGTCTTGTGACTGACTGACTGCTGTGTGCAGGGGGAGAGGAACTTTGCTGGGAGGCAGGCAGAAAGGTTTATGGCACCCTCCAAAAGCATTAATCGGCCTGGACCTGGTCTTCTGGAGCAAAGTTTGCATGTGCTTGAGCAATGGGCAGGCTGTAGCATGTGAAAACCAGCTATAGAGATGGCAGTAATACATCTCACCTGTCTGACTGTGTTGGCAGTTATTTCCTTGTCTGCTCCATATCTGTCCAGCCTAGACAGGTCCTTAATTATTTTGTCACTTAATGCTTGAGTCAAAGACATGCAAGATTAAGTGGTTTGTACCCAACAAGTTCTGTCAAAGTTGTTCTTGGTTATTACCTTACAGACCCAGTCCTGCAACACAATCCACTCAATAACATCAACAAGTAGATATCCCATGTAACTCCACCTGGGATTTATACATCTGGTCATGCCCTGGAATAGCAACATGAGTTGAAAATGATATACACGCATATATGTGTGTATCATGTATACATGAATGACGACTGCAGTACCAGACAAACTCCAGGCAGGAGATCGCTCTAAGTAAAGGCTTTTGCACACTAACCTTCCTTTTTTTCCCATCCTTTGCAGTGTACTCAAGCTGTTAGAAAATGCTTCATTTGGCACGTTTGGCAATCTCCAGCTTGTAGCAATAGCTATGCTCAGTTATCACCAACAGGAATGCATTGGAGAATTATAAAGTGCAATACAGAGTAGAACTGAAAGACCAGCTCCTCAGAAAGTTTCTTGTCAAGCTAAGTGTTGCCTCTGAAAAGGATAAGAGCTCAGGCATTTTGAAAATCTCTTTACCTCATTAGAAGATCCTATGGGGACCAAATCTCTCTCCTCCTTCCTCACTCAACTTCCTCAAGCCAGTCCCATCCTTTTGCTAAGTCCCGAAGTAAAGTGCAAGACAATGGAATTTATTAATATGAGAGAGAGAGGCATCCTGGTTTACATGAATGAATGTGCAGCAGACTTTCCAAGAGGCAGAAGTACAAAACCATTATTGACCAGTTTTGAAAATCTGACAGTACAGCTTATGATCCCAGTCCATAAGGCACCTTTGCTCAAAAGGTCATCCTGGGGAAAAAAACCAAAGAGTTTGACTGACAGATGAGAGCTTACCAGCCACACGGTTGCAGACTGTTTTTTGGGGAGGTAGAGTGGTCACTCTAGCCTCCATCATGTGGTCATGATTAAGATACCAGACCACCTTTTCTACAGGAGGGACTTGTCATTAGGGCAGTCTGAGGTGTTTTTAAAAGGGTAATTATTTTCTGATTTTTACAGGTGAGGAAGCTGAGACAAAGTGAATCAAATTGCCCAAGGTCAATCAGAAGTTTAGTGACAGAGACATTGGGCTGACTGGTGGGTCATCTCCAGGTTAATCAGGATTTATAAAGCCATATTGATTCCTAATCTAAATGTGTCCACACTAGAGGGTGCTGCACTGCTTTGCTAAAGTAATTTTCTGTATTTTATTTATTTAAGCAAGTGCTGAACTCAAGTGAGTGTCTAAAGAGCAGGAGCTGTTCTTAGGTAACTGCATGTGGCATGAACTTTTGTTTTGGAGAATTAGGCTCATAAGGAGGAAACAAAACTTTTTTAGATCAAGGCATTTGCAGGTGCATTTTCCTAGGAAACACATTGCACATACATAACTATACATGTAGATAAGCCCTTTTTATTCATAAAGCCAACAAAAAAATTACAAAGAAAAATACAGAATTTTAACAGAGCTGGTGGAACAGAGTTCTTAGGTGTTTTTTAAAAGAGTTTCAATCAAAATGTTGACAGTCAAAATTTTATGGTCAAATATATAGGTATGATAGATTATTTTATCAAACTCCAATTTACCAGAAACAGCCTAACTGACTTTTAAATATCTTTTAAAAGTATACATACAATTTTTTTAAACCCCCTAATTTTCCAGGAAATTTCAGAAAATTAATTAAATTAACAGAAACCTCTTAATATAAAATTACGTGGGATGAATTTGTGTAGCTCAGGGACTGTGAGCACTAGCTAGCTATGACATCAGGAGGAATGACATTTCTAATCAGTCAAGGGATTGGGTGAGATTGTGCTCCCTCTTACAAGGGAATAAATCCAGAGAAACATTGGTGAGATTTATGGTGGCATTAGTTTAAGATTATAGCATCAGCGTCATGCTACTAAAGGTGTTGGCTTCTGTCCCTAACAAGAAACATACACACACACGTATGCACAGATGTGCATGTGTACACATATAGAAAGCATGAACATCAGCATGTCTCAGCTGCATTCTTTGGAATGATTTTTTTGGCCTGAGAGTGGGAAATCAATTTTGCTGTTGGGAATGTAAGAGCCCAGAATAGCTATTATAGAAGGAGTTAAAGGATAGTTTTCTCAATGGGCAACTCAACAGGTCTTAAATCAAACACCAGTGAGAGAATCCATACCAAGTAGAATTGAAATGGACATAAATTATGTTGCTTTTTTTCCCTAAGCTCTCTTCTGTATAATTACCTTATGCTAGCTTTAGCCAAATTAATGCATCTATTATATTTTGAGCTATCACACTGCAGGTAATTGTGAGAATTATGACATTACCTGCATGCAGGTCTGAGAAATGCACAATTTTGAGCTTCTCTCATCAAACTGTGTCTTTTCTCTGATCTTAGGTCCATAACATGAGCAGGCACATTCTCTGAAAATCTATGTTCAGCAATGTGATTTGCATAACATCTTTCATGAAGATTGTGGGAATACTGGATTACTCTGGGGATAAATTTATGACTGAGATGAAAAGGAAGGTTGTCAATAATTCAGTTAAGCTGCTACTGGTCACTTTTCAATATATTCCATGGCAGTGGAACTTGTTATGTGTGAACCTGAAAAGGCAATATGGCTGGGAAAGAATGGTATGCATCAATTAACGCTGAAAGAAATATCTCCTAGCTTCCCTCAGAAAGGCAACTGTTAGAACTGGAGGGAAGAGACGTGCAAATTTAAGAGCCATCCCCACATCAGCCAGCCAATGCTGCACTTGACTGCACCCATTTTGGAGATTTCCACCAACTGTCACCAGTTTCTGTGTTGAACTCCCACCTCTCTACAACTTCAAACCTGTGTGGCACCTCTGGTGTCCTTATTCCCTGACTTTAGGAGGAGTCCCACTCCATCTGCTCCATGGCACATTTTGCTATGGCAAAAGCTCTACCCTCATGTATCTGCTGCCTGTGGTGTTTTATAGCTGCCATAAAATCCATCAGTTTCATGTTTGGATGGAAGCGATAAGCAAACTTATTAAAGTCAGAGTTGATAGCTTTATCAGAAAACCTGGTAAGTTCTTCTGAAATTCCGAGCAGGCTGTTTGGACAGGGGAGATAATTCCGTGTCATCCATCTGCCTTTGTTCTCCAGCTTTGCATGCCTGATGTGTTACTCCAGGTGGCTGCTCAATGGACAACAACAACCCTCTACCTTGCTGAATTCCTGTTCAGCAGACATCGGTTCAGAAAACATATTCTGAATTCTGCTTCCACTGGTGTACTCTGCAGATGCTGTGGCTCAGGGTGCAAGGCTGATAAGGGCTCCAGCAGGGCAGAGCTATCCAGCCCAGGGAAGGTGAAGAAGGTGCTCTGCCTGCAAGAAGGAGCTGGGCAAGGCAGATCACAGCCACCTGTTCCTGACCCCTGCTCTGTGGGCATCATTGGGTTTGGGAGGCAGAGCATGCCTGGTCAGGGCCCTGAGGTGCCCCTGCCATTTCAGCATCTTTGCACAGTGGAGATACTTCTTCCTACAGAGTACAGGTAAAGCCAGCCAGGGACAAAACATGGTGTGTCTTTCCATTCCAGTAGCATAAAATGCATTGCATACACATTTATCACCATTGCCCTCTGCACCTTCCCCTCCAGCTCCTTCAATGCACATTTCATTGCTGTCAGAGGATATTGCAGAGCCACTGTCTGAAATCCAGGCACGCCAACTGTCAGTCATGATTTACATTTAAAAGATCATCACTGACCAAAGAAGATAATACTGGCATTTGCTGACAGCTGGGCACCTCTGTGTATCATGGGCCTTGTGAAAATGAGATGCTTAGGTCCTGGAAGAATTGCTCCACACCAAGGGAGTCAGAGGGGCAACCCTCTTGTTGCTGCTGCCCTCTCCACTGGCACTTGCAAAGTGATGCCTGAGGACTAGACTAGCATGAGATCCAGCCTGCTAGCAGTCCAATAGACTGATATCTGGCACTGAAGCAGTGACATGATGATTGTATATTTCCACTCTTCTGAAGTGGGGTGCAGAACTCAGAGCCACAGCCTTGTTGCCTCCTCTACTCTTATTGAAAAAGTATCTTTGGACATGGGAAGGCAAAGGCACAAAGTGCAAAGCCCCAAGGAAACACGTTCTGTTTCATTCTGAGGAACCTTTAATCATTAAACACCTGCAATTTCTTTGAAGATCTCCAGTAGGTTTTGTCTGAGCGTCAGCAGGAAATTAATCCTGAAGCCAAGGAAACATTCATTTTCCTCTCTGGCTCTTCAGCTTACCTAGTTTTCATGGTAGTCTGAGTTTGTTCTATGTTTTTCTGTGGGACACAGAAAGAGAAGGGTTTTTTCTTTTTTTTGACCTTAAATGACTTCTGTGTTCAGACAAGGTGCTTTAACTGGTAGCCAGGCCATCTCACATCTACTCTCCCTGTGAAAGGTGCTCGTCCCGTATTCCTTACCACATTATTTGTTGGGAGTGAAGAATCGGCATCTTAACTAGAAGACAAGGGTCCGCTCACATCTTTTACCACAGAGGAGGAATAGACTCACTTGTGGTCCAGGGGGAGCATGACACAGGGTGAGATCTCATTCGTGCTTTCTCAGGCTCACTTTCAAGCCAGATCTCCTAAAGCTGTATATTTAAGCAGTCATAAAATGCACATTTCCTCTCCCACATTGTTTGAATTATGATTCAGTGTGGTGCCTCTCTTCTCTAAGGCTTGTCCACAGAGCATAGCCACCAAACAGAGCAGCTAGCTGGTGACACTAGACCTTTAACCCAGGGAACCGCAATGTCTGGTAATTTCTGTATTTCAAAACCTGGTGGACCACGTGGGTGGGCTGTTTTGTTTGCACGTGGCACTATTTATATTTTCTTGTGTTAAAAACCTAGGAAACTGCATAGAAATATATATATATAAATTGCACCACATGTTGCCAAGAGAAAATTAGAACTAAAAGTTGAGTACTTGGGAGTTAGGTAATGCTAAAAACACTTGAACTCCCTCATGTCTGCACATTATGAGATGTCTCAAGTTACAGGATCACATTACTCCTGTTTCCACAGGACAGACAATACTAGGTGCTGTAAAATGGAGGAAAGCTTGATTTCATGTCTCTCCTGCTACTGTGACAGAGATTAAGGGCTAAAATGCAGAACAGCAAACTGTGAGGAAAAGAGTTGAGTTCGGAAACAAGTGTAAGCAGAAAAATCAGTTGGTTTAGATGCAACACCTTCAAAGCATGCAGCAGTGTTTGGCGTAACTGTCCTGATAGCAGGTTGTGTCTACCTTCATACTATTCCCATGTGCTCTAGCCTGCCCTAGGGAGTTTATGCTGAAAATTGTTATTATGACAGGCAATAAGATTCACCAGCACAGGAGAAATAGAAGGGAAGGGGAAAGAGTTGTAAAGACAAAACATGTTTTGCTTTCTGCTTCACACTGGTGTTCCCGAGGTGTGGGAAAGGGATTTCATAATACTAAATTGCAGAGTTATGTGACAGGTCAGCAGTTCTACTAGGTTTCTCCTCTACGTTGGCGTGGAGTATCAAACTCTATGCATTGAGGCACTTTGCAAGTTTTTTATTGTTTATTCCAGGGAGCACAGTAAACCTACTGTCCCCAGGCACATGTAAGGGTCTGCTACATAGTAATGCTTTGTTGCTATAGTAAAGAAAAAATCTTTACCAGAAAAAGAAGAAAAAAATGAAGAAAATGAAAGGGGAAAAAGAGTGTAAACATAGCCTGAAAGTATCTTCACTTTGCCAAAACTTCATTCATAACAGTAAGAACGTGTTTATTAATATTGAACTAACTTCAAACAAACACTGAGGACTGAAGTAAAATGGGTGTTAACTAGAAAAATGGCATAGGAACAGAATAGATGAAAGTGTCCTCAAGGTCAGCTTTAGGACATCTGTTGTTCATAATGTGTCTATATATAAATATAAAATTACTTGGATGAGGGTGTTGAAAAGCTAGGCAGTATCCAGCCCTGGTTTCCGTTTGTTCACTCTGGAGTAATTCCACAGACTTTAGTGGAGATCATCCAGGTTTACCCTGGTTAAAAATGGAAAGCAGAATCTGACTGGAGAGATCCAAGTTTACAGATGATGCAGAAACTGGAGGATGAACAAATAACAAGAAACAGTGTAACCAGATTCCAAGCGATTTGGATTATATTGAGATTTGGAGCCAGCAGATGGCAAATGCAGTTCATTGTCAAAATGATAAAATAATGAAGCTGAATTCTAGGAGACAATCTAGGGAATAACTGCTATGTACAGCAAACATCATAACTAGAAAAGAGCTTATGGAAAAATGATTGAAGGACTGGTCTAGGCAATGCAAGTTAGGAGAAAGGACACCTTGGTGTGGCCTTGTCTCTATCCTTTCTTCCAGTACAACTGCTGGATCCCAGTTGACCAGGTGGAGGTGGAGAACATCTCAGTGACACACAAGAATTGTACACCCCACAGGAGAGACTGCAAACCCCAATGTCCTCCCAGAGAAGAGTGCTTTAGTCTGGTAGGTATGTCAGCATTTCAGGAAATCTACATATTTTGTCTAGGATCTGTATGTTGGTCCAGCCTTGTGATGAATTTGGAATAATCAGCATGAGCACAAAATGTTCAGGAGGAGACAGTCTATCTCTAGCCACACATTCATGCTCTGTGCTAGCACCATTCTCAGTCCCAGCCTGAGCAGGACCAAGAGAAAACTTGTTTGAAAACCCAGGGGTGCTATTATGAAGAAAAATATTTTTGAGGATTCAGGTTACTTATAAAGGACAAGTATCACACCTTCCCTGTTTATAAAAAATACGCTTACATTAATTAACTTACTTGACAGAATCCTATAAAAATTAAAGATGAAAGTAACCTGTTATTAGATGGCTAGTTGTCTCTTCCTCAGGGGAGTGATAGGATGCTCTTTCCTATACTATAAATTTCTAGTCTTGATGAAGTCTTAGTTCAACTGTTTGCCTTTCTTAATTTCATGATTTTACTCTTTATAGTTACCAGATCTGCCAGGATCACTTTGGAGCCAAAATGCTGATGTGTTGGGATAACACCTGTTGTGGTGACACTATTGATTTTTACTAAACGAGGAAGAGAGTGAGGCTGTATGTTTGATTTTAATTTCACCTTTGTTCTTCCAAAATCAACCTCCCTGGTAAAACAACTCCTGCATGTTTCAGTGTACTTGACTTTTCTAACTTGATTGTGATTCGTTCTGTCTCTTTTGAAGTTTCTGTGTGAGGGCAGTTCTGGGTTATACAGGACACTGCTGGTTACAGCTTCTCCAGTCCTTTCCCAGCCAGCAGTTGTCTCATTCTCACTTTGGCAAGCAGGCAAGCAGGGCTGAACACTGCACCACCTGCACAACCTTCTGGCAAGAGCAGGGGGTGGCTTTGATCCCAGCCAAAGAATAGGTGGGGAAAAATGTGTGAGATAGCAGTGCACAGTGATGCTTGCTGTGGATTAGTTGGTGTGTGCCAGCCACATGCCTAAGACTTGCATTTTATAGAGAGGTCTCTTTGCTCTCACAGCAGTGACACACTCTGTGGCAAAAAAAATCTTGCCAAACCTTTGCAAAACCCACAGCAGACATCCAACATTCAGAAACTGCAAAAGGATCTGAAAGTTACTTCTGAAGAAGAAAAAAAAAAAACCCAAAGGACTTTTTAACCCTAAAAAGAAGTAGGGAGGTGGAGGACAAGTCAGAGGACATACTATGAACTTACTTAAGGATGTCCCCTATTGAAATTACTTCTGTGTGAAAATGTATGGATCCTGTGTTGTGGACCAGTCTAAAACCAAACAGGACAGATTTCTATCAGAAAACTCCATGATCAAGCAGTTTACCATCAGTATTTCACAGATTTAAAAATCAGCAGGGACCATTAGCTGATTTAGGCCATCATCGGGTAAAGCACACAGGCTGTAGGACTTCATCTAATTACCTCTGCATCAAGCCTATGGCTTTTACATGCCTGTAGCACTTCTTACTCTGAAGAAGTGGTTTTTCTTGATGAGCCACTTTCACCATTGAAAGCATGTGCTTTCCTAGCCATTTGGATGCATAAATGCTGGAAATGCAGCAGTTCACAGCCAGTCACACCACATCTGAGACTGCAGCATAAAGAGGGGATGTGTAAATCGCACAACTCCAGGATCCACAGAGTATTGAGGTCTGAGGGAACATGGAACAGTGGCAAGTGGGAGGTGACTGTTTTTCATGGGTGACACTGGGATGAGGCTCACCTGGGCACAGAGCTGTGTCTCCAGGAAGACAACAACATCTGAGTAATGAATTACAAGTGGTAATTTTGCCTTTTTAGTGGTATTTTCACCTCTTTGATGAGTATCATGTCTTTGTGTCAGACAAAAAAAATGCCTATCAGACAGCAAACAGGTTTCTAAATGAAGGATGCACTAGTCTTTCAATTTATGCTTTTGTCTAGCAAGTTTTCTTCCAATATTTCCATGTTTAAGAAAAGGTATGGTTGTGCTTTCCAATTTAAAGGGTTGCTGTCAATCTGGAAACTTAACTAAGAAATAGATATATGTTTTAAAAATCTTTTGAAACAGAGATGGGCACAATTTGTTGCAAATTTTGTGTTTTCTCTGTTTGCAAGGTAGTCAACAACAAAATTTTATTTCACAAGAAAATTACTTTTTGATGATAAGTTGTTAGTGGTTAATTCTTTCTAAGTGGGGTGGTGCTTTAATTTCTGGTACATGTTGTTGGATTTTTTTTTAAAGAAGAATTAATAGAAGAATTTATGAATACTTTTATATATGCAAAAAAGTCTGTCTCACCTCCATTGAAATACAAGTCCTTGTACATAGAGGTGGTGATTCCTCAGGTAATGTTAAGAATAAAAAATCCTCTGCATAAAACAAGCAATTAGCAGAAACCTAACAGTTCTAATTAGCAGAAATGAATGTCCCATCTGGGTTGCAGGAGTAGGACTGAGTGTATTACACAGGCATTCATGCCCAGCTCTAGAAAACATGTGCTTGGTCCAGGGAACACACTAAGGAAGAATCATGCAATGTACATACGCAGATTACAGGTTTGAGTGCATGTCTCCATTGCTGCCTACAAACTCCCTATGAACATATGTGAGCATAGCTACTCATCTCTAGCTGTACTGATGTAAAACCTGCCTAAGACCTACCTTGTCTTCAAGGTGCCACTCTGCTGCCAAGGACATTGTGTTGCAGGAATTTGCCCC
>JANZLQ010000079.1:30844575-30873317 GCA_026212715.1 Elanus axillaris
TACTTTCTTCTTTTCTGTTCTATTAAACTGTTCTTATCTCAACCCACAAGTTTTACTTCTTTTCCCGATTTTCTCCCTGATCCCGCTGGGGGGAGGAAGGGGTGAGTGGCTGTGTGGTGTTTAGCTGCTCACTGGCGTTAAACCACGACAACTAGATGTAGACTTGCTTGGCAGATGATGTAAAGGTAGTAAACCCTCCATGTGTCTAGATAGGCTCTTAGGGAGTGCTGGAAAAGAGGTGATAGTGATGATTCATCAGTTATGGTTGAAAAAGGGATGGGTAAGAAGGAAGATTCTGTATAAAAAAATGTATGGCTTTAGACCATATAATCTCTGGAATTCCTTCCAGGAGCATGTTCAGGGCCAGTCAAAGATGTGGAAAAGCAAAGCCTTAATGTATAGCTGAGTAAAAGACATAAGGAAAGTCTGAGGGGGAAATGTTCAGTTTCATCAAGAACTCATAAGGGACTGATTTCTGGAGTGGAAGGGCTTCAGCTAATCTAGAATAGAAGCAGGCTGCAGCTGAAACAGTTAAATACCAAATCAGAAAATAAAAAGGAAAAGCAATGAAGTACAGCCAAACACACTATTAGGAAAGATGCATCTGTAAGAGTGAAGTGAGAGAAACTGCATCCTCAAAAAATGGCTAGAGGAGAAGCTCATGGAAAAGAAAAGAGCAGTTTGAAGAGATAAGAATTCTCATTTAAGCAGAACACAGACAATAGGAAATGAAACCATAATATATACATACATACATATGTATATATATAAGTATATATACATACTTCTTGACAAATATTGGTCATCTTAGAAATAATGTGTGGGAACTGACCACATAGTTTTAAATGAAACTAGTAATAAGCTGGTTGTAGCAGAAGCTTGGTGGAAGAGTGATAATTAACAGAGCACTCTGAAATGTCACACCAGGTGACTACTTGGCCCTCAGCAATGTGCAAGGCCCAGTTCAAAAGAGAAAGGCTGACATGATTAAACAGCAGGGTAGGAGATGCTACCAGAAGAAGGAAAACAAATTCCAAGTGAGACCAGATGAGGACAATAGGAGTCCTTCTGGTTAGCCAGAGTTATGAGCAGTCAGGTCAAAAACCTTGGAGGAGCAACTTGCCCAGAGCATGTCTTTCTTCCCCACTCACCAGGAGAAGGATGCCCTTCACAGGCTGTGTAAAAGGTGCGGGTGGTCGTAGAGGTCAAGGTGAAAAGATAAGGCCATAGCAGAAAATTAAATACTTTCTTCACATCTGTGTTCACTTGAAAGTTGCTCTCTAAGGTTCACAGTTCACTTTCTCTTGGGATATGCTGGAGGATCTGTGTCTGAATAAACCTACTGGAAAACTTTATAAAACAAAGAGTAAAAAAGTCACCATGAATGATGACATGCATCCAAAACTTCAAAAGGAACCCAAGTATAAAATTCCCACATCAGTTACTGTGGTGTGAGAGCTATCACTTAGAACAACCCCAGTGCAGTAACAGTGGGTGGCCAATAACATACCAGTTTTAAAAGAGCTGTGGAGAAGGGTGTTGTGGGCTGTGCAGGTTAGTAGTTCTGATATCCACACTGAGCAATATGATATAGAATTTATGGATACAACAAATACGATCAGGAAGACTCCTCAGGTTTTGCAGAAGGAAGTCATGTTTCACCAGTCTATGAGGGTCATTTTAAGGAGCCACTGAACACGTTTGTGAGGAAGAAGCAGTTGTTAGGTACTATGTGGGTTTCTAAAAAAGCTTTTGATGAGGTGATACAGGTTTTTGGAGAAGCTAAGCTTTAATGAGCTGAAAGAGAAAGGTACTACATAGGTAAAGAACAGGTTAAAATAGGGGAAGTAGTGAGTGACTAAAAAGTCAGATTTTACAATGAAGACAGGTTTCTAATGAAGTGGATCTATACAGAAGTGCGTCATACAGCCTGTTTACAAATGATTGGTAGAAAGGGTAGCTGCCTAATGAGGCAGCCAACTTTGGCAAGCACACACAGATGGGGTAGTAAAACAACAGGTGCTGAGAAGGGTTGCAGAAAACCCTCAAGATGCAAGACAACATAAAAAAAGGTTGTAGATGAAACTGTGCTACATAATACAAAGCAGTCCTCACATGGAAACAGCAGTGTCAACACTGCGTACAAAGTGGTGAATAGTGAATTCCAGAGTTTCACTAAAACCAGATTTTTGTATTACTGTAGGTTGGTCTGCAAAAATATTAGTTCAATGAACAGTAAAAATACAAAAAGCAACCGTTTTAAAAAATGACTAGACGGGAGAACAACAGAACAGACTATATTGCTGTGTTAATACATACATGCCTAGGATATCCACATCTTGAATACCAGCTCCAATTCATTCATCACAGAATTTTGTGCAGCCAGAGGAGCAGCACAGGAATGACTAGTGTGTGGAAAGGCTGTAGCATGAAGAGTAAGTGATTAAACATAAGCAGGATGCTTCTTCCTGAGAAGAGGTGGCTGAGGAGAAATATGCTAGAGTTCATGCTAACAATGAAGTGTGATGTGCAAACCCCAGGGAACCTGTGTTTGTAGTGCTGCAGCAGTGGGAATGGATCCCATGAGAGGGAAATGCACTTGGGATTTCTGAGTTGCCAGAATTCACTTTGAATTTGAACTTTGTGTATTCTTGTTGCTGCAGAAGTTTAAGTTATTTGGCTCTATATGGAGAACAGGGATGAGGGCAAAGAAAGATGAATGAAAGAGGCTTCTAAGGGAGTTGTCTTCAGCTGCTGAGGACACACCGTTCCCTGAAGACCAACAGGCACTGTTGTAGGCACACGCTTGCTTCTCAGGAGACACACTTCTGAGACTGACATGTTCTTCAGCAGTTTTCTTATAAATTTTTCCTTACTTCTAAACAAGGACCAAGACTGGCATATAAAGGCCTTGAACAAGGTGTGTTGAACTGGCACATCTCACGCTCATTATCATCTGTGCAGCAGCATCTGCAAATGGCCCCTCACTGTGCCAGATGCTGTACAAACATGGAAGAGAAAGGCAGTCTCCCATTGCTCTACAGCAACCTTTCCTTCTTGTGGGTATTAAGCAGGCCAACAGGAGGCCAAGGTGCTAAGCATGAGGCTTACATTATGGAAGGGAATAGTAGACAGTGAAGGAAGACATTTACTATATGAAAAACAAAGGGCCTCAGTTTTTTACGTTTAGGAAATGTTTAACAATAGAAGATGCTAATTCAGCCCACAAAACTATTTTTTTTTAACTTTTTTTTTCTTCCCCCTCCCTCTCCCTGCCCCAATTCTATTCTTTTTGAGTGGTCCAGGACAACAGAATGACCTTTTCTCTTTGCAGCAGGGTGGTCTGCATCCACATCACCCTAACTTTTCCATGCCACCTGCCTTCCACATTATCCATCTCTGTCCCGTGATGCTATGTCAATGCTACCAAGTGCCCTGGATTGCCATGTACCCTAGCTGAAGGCCACTCTATTCAGTGGTGCCTGCAATTGGTGACTTCACTGTAGTACCTCTGGATCTTCCATATTAGCACTCTTCAGTTTCACATTTCTTTAACCAGATCTCTTCACCTCTGCACTCCTTTCCCATCACAAAAGCACCACACTGATTATATAAATCAATTCAGCTTTTGAAAGTAGAAGTAGCATTTCCGTCTGTGATTTACTGTGTGTATAAAAAAAAAACCCGTAACATGAAACAGGGAGGCCCTTCTTTCTCATGGTGTGAGCAAAAAGCAAAAGTGCAAAGGCCAGGACAGAAAGAAGTTGTAGGAGAGTAGGGACTTATTAAAAATTTTGAAATTCTAGAATAAAGCCCCTAAAAAGGAAACCTACAAACTTGCTCAAAACAGCTTTGTGCTGGCACAGGTTGGGGCTAGTGATGTTTGTGGGGCTGGTTTCATTGCTGGACATGGAAAAGGCTGTTAGGAGGGCCTTACTGAGCCTCATATAAACCTGCAAAGCTGTCATTGCTAGGCTGGAGCTGGTCTGGATTTATAACTGATGATAATTTTCAGCAGATGGATGATCATCACTTCAATAGCACCTTGGTTTGCCTTTAAATAGCCAAGTCTTGTACTTTGTTCACTCTGCAAAATGGAGAGAGGCAGTACACAAACTGTGACTGGGAAGGTTTTACCTTCAAGACAATCTCGGCAAACTGGAGATGCTGTTCAGCAGGGACAAGCCCAAGGTACTATATTAGGAATCAATATTCAGCTGCACAAAGAGAGGGGAGGCAAATTGTGCCTCCAGACCAGCTCTGCAAAAGGGATCTGTAGCTGAATGCAGGTTGTGTTGCAAAGACTGACTCCCTAATAAACACTAATTCACTTTAAAAAGGAGTCTCCAAGACTGGAGATCTTAAAAATCTGCTTAGATTGACACCTGGCAGGGTACACAGGGCTACAGCTGCCCTTGCTTTGGGATATCTGGTGACCTTGCTGGGTGGGCCTACTGCATGACCATGGTCTCTGAGGGGCCAGAGTTACTGATAACAGAAATTCTTAGACCATGATCATAATGCTAAGGGCCAGGATAAAAATGGCCGGAAAAATCCTCATTCAGAGCCTTGGCCTTGTGTTTTCTGAGTGTTTACATACAGAAAGTGGGATAGTGACTAAGGACTAAGCTGGAATTAATGCTGTTTCCCAAACGCCTTCTCTCCATCCATAAACAGACTGAAAAAAAGAAGGTATCAGAGGAAACCCGGAGAGATAAGAGCTATTTTCCCTGGACTCTAGTTGTTTTCATCAGACTATGTAAAACTAGCTGTGCAGTATGGGTGTTTTTCTCTTAGCTTTAGTCCTTTTCTGGGCCATGACCCCTGCAAATACAGGACCTCACCTTCCCTCCCTTGGAAGCCAAAATTGTAACTCCTGTCTTGGGACCACGACTCCCAACATGTTCAGTTTCCCCACAGCTCAATTTTTATGGGCAGTACCTCATCCAGCCTGTGATCTCCCTTGTCATAGGGTGGGGAAGAGTCTAGGAGACAAAGGTCTCCAAGGAAGAAGAGGTAAAGCAAAAATATGGGTCAAGTATGTGAAGCTCTGGAGTGAAGAAGGGGAAAGCATGGGACAGAGGCAGATTTCTTGCTGCGCCTTTCTCAGCCATTGGGTGTGTGGGACTTGCCAGGTCCCTTGTAAACAAGATAGACAAAGTCAGAGTTCAGGCTGGTGTGAAACCTTTGTTCTCATAAATGACTTTCAGGTATTTTATTTAGTAGGTACCACTAAATTCAGGAAGTCTGAATCTCCATCTTTCCAGACAGACTGATGGGATGGGAAAGTCATAGGGAATAGATACTGAATAGCTGAAAAAAACATAGCAAAACAAATTGATGAAGCAAGAAAAGGAAGACTGACGTGTATAACCAGTAATGCTCCAGTGATCTGTCATGTTAGCCATATCACCAGAATGAAGAGGTTTGATTCCTCCACAGGTAATCTGGGAGTGCAAGTATAGCACAAAAATCCATGGATTGAAGCCTCTGTAGTTTCTCTGTGCAAAACTTATTTCCTTTAGAGTTATGACCACACACTGTCTGTCAATTAGTTGAATGAGAGGCAGTTTACATACCAGTCCCAGAATGGAGTTTGGAAAGGAAAAATAAGATGAGAAATCCACTGTGTTTGAATTAAGTGGAGTAAACTATCATCTAGCAACAAATACATGAGATAAAAATGAATGTTACCACCTCCTGTGATAGCCTGGATTTTGCATACACCTCTAGCTTCAGGAGTGATAGTCATGGTAGAATATAATCTCATTGAAAATGCAACAACAACAAAAAAAGCCATCTGCTGGCCATCATGTTTACAAGTTAAAAACTTGAGTATAACAAATGTAATTGAGAGGTCCAACCAGAAGACATAGGAAAACTCTAGTATTCAGTCACAGCAGTGGTTGCTTTGGAGGGCACCCAATGTGTAGGCCAAAGTAATCTGTCTCAACTGCCGAAGACAGTTAGTGCTGCAGACACTCTTTCTCCAGTCTGATCTGAAGTGGACTGTGTTACGGCCGAACACACCGTAGGAAAAGAGTAGGGCAGCCTTTGTCATGGTTTAAGCCCAGCCAGCAACAAAGCACGATGAGGCCCCTCGCTCACTCCCCCCCAGCCCCCTTGGTGGGATGGAGAGGAGAAAATATAATTAAAAGCTCATGGGCTGACACAAGGACAGGGAGGGATCACTCACCACTTATGCTCATGGGCTAAAACCAGACTCAACTTGGGGAAAAAAAAATAAATTTAATTTACTACTAATCAAATCAAAACAGTATACCAAGAAGTAAAACCAATCTTAAGACACCTTCCCCCTACCCCTCCTTCCTTCTTGACTCAGCTCCACTCCTGATTTTTTCTACCTCCTCCCCCAGCAGCAGTGTAGGGGGATGGGGAATGGGGGTTGTGGTCAGTTCATCACACATTGTCTCTGCTGCTCCTTCCTCCTCAGAAGGAGGACTCCTCACTCTTCCCCTGCTCCACCGTGGGGGTCCCTCCCACGAGAGACAGTCCTTCATGAACATTTCAGGTATGGGTCCTTTCCACAGGCTGCAGTCCTTCAGGCACAGGCTGCTCCAGCATGTGCTTTCCCACAGAGTCACAGCCATCTTTGGGGACATCTGCTCCCCTGCTCCCCTGCATGGGCTGGGGTGGGGACAGCCTGCTGTCTCACCGCGGGCTGCAGGGGCATCCCCTCCTCCAGCGCACCTCCTCCCTCTCCTTCCTCACTGACCTCGCTGTCTGTACTGGTGTTTCTCTTACATCCCACTCCTCACTCTGCTGCAGGTTTTCCTTCTTAAATATGCTATCCCAGAGGTGCTGCCACCCCTGCTGATGGGCTCAGTCTTGGCCAGAGGTGGGTTCAACTTGGAGCTGGGGAAGCTTCTGGCAGTTTCTCACAGAAGCCACTCCTGTAGCCCCTCCCCTGATACCAAAACCCCACCACATGAACCCAATACAGCCTTTGACTCTTCCTATCAGCTAGGAGAGCCTTTAAGGCTACCTACATTTTCCCTTACCCTTCCGTCCAACAGGTCCTTAAGATGTTGGCCCAAGCAGTCTTACATAGAAGAGAGCTAGCCCAGATACGCCTTGTCCCCTTTTGGCCCATGAAACACTGCCTGCAGAAACTGATACTTGCTGCAGGGTGTTACGTATGGGCTAAGGTCATGCCAACTCTCATGGACTGTAAGGCAGGCTGTCTGATAAAACAAATAGCCAGCAGGCACTTTTGAATCAAATCTCAATAGCAGATTGTTGTTCTAGGACTTTAGCATTTTCAGCAAACCCATTGACACACTTAGAAGCAAATCTGAAAATAAATTCATGCTACCTGTCCACATGGTACAGAGCCTGCTGACAGTTTGAGGCTGATTCATGTCACTAGGCTGTTAAGTCAACCATAGCAAACCCATATGATTTTATATAAGGCCAAATCTGTGGGCCAGTGGGTGTTCTTCTAGTTCAGTGGCATCTCTTTGACTGCTGCACCTGGGCAAATTTTTGTTTTAGTGCCTGTATAAGATTTCGTATAACTGAAGGCAGGATGCAGAACATGGCTAATCCCACGGAAATCCAGAGGCATTCTTGCCCAGCCCAGACCTTCCAAAAGAAGGCTTGGTTAGTTGCACACAAAGAATTAATACACACAGGACATCTCCTGTGCCCCACTGGACCATATCCTCCTGACACTGCTGGCAAACTTTTTCTCTTGCTGCTGCTGCCATTAAGAGGAATCCTTAAGTAGCAGACAGGGCACTGGAGATTTTGATTTTAAATAGCATTTGCCCCCAGCTCTTGGCATTCAGGGCCAAGAATAAACTGTTTTTTTCCACATGGCCCAGCGCAGTGGATTGCACCTCTGCAGAAAGACCAGTGCCACCAGCCAGATACACATACGCAAATGCAGGTGGCCACCTGGAGTGAAAGTCTAAGTGACTCTTTGAAGGCCCAGTTGTGCCAAGCCATAAAGACACTTCAGATAGTAAACCTGAAAGCAAAACTTTAGGCAGGACCTGTTCCTGGGCTTGTGTCATTGTGCAGGGTCCTGAACAGCATGGTAACTCCCAGCCTATTAGCAGCAGGGGCTGCTGAGGGAAGGGGCTGTCTGCAGTTCAGCTGATGCTGCTTACAACCCACCTCACCTGCACGTTGAGGGAGCCAGGGTGGTTACTCCTTCTGTGACAGTAGCAAGGACTAGGATCAATGAGGATCTTACAAATGCTTAAATTGCTGTAGCTGACTCACTGTAATTCACCTGCCAGAGCCCTAAAAGTATGTTTAAAAGCTCCCTCAGAGAAGATGGCTTATCCTGGGTTAACTTTCATCAATACATTCATGTGCAAACCACAGCATTTAGTTAAATCACTGAAAGTGTTTTTATAGCAGGGCTTGCACAAAGGGCACATTTTAGTTAAATTAGCCCAATGGCTGCATGTACAAAAGGTCAAAGAACCAAAGAAGTAAAAATGTCAGAACTTACACAGAAACAAAGGTATTTCTTTCATTCTGTTAAAGTAATTGCCCTTGCTAGCTACGGTGTTTGTGGAGTCAAGGAAGAATTTAATTCCATCCATGCAAGGACAGCTGGATTCCATGTAAGCTGGAACCAGCAATTAAAATATCTTCCTATTATTTTTAGTTAGGAATCCAGTATCAATGAAAGATCTTTTAAAATGAGTCTCTAAGCATTCTGATGGAAGTTACAGCATGGCATGATCCATCTTTTTTTTCCTAATAACCCAGAGCTCTGCTATGGCAGATCATAGCCTGGCTTTGGGAAACTCTTGAGAAGTGGTGGATCTTGGGATCACCACTGGCTATGGACAAAGTCCATCAGAGAGTGATGAGAAGGCATCTCAGCTTGATAGTCAAGGCAGGAAGGTGTCATACACAACTAGATCAACGGGGGTCCAATTTCGGCTTTAATGGAGAGCAAGACTCAAATTTCATATAATTTGATCCTTCTAGAGTTCTAGATGATTTAGCTGCTCTTCCATCACACTAATGATAAGAGCAAAAAAGTTTGTGTGCCTTAAAGATTTGTGTCTTTAGCATGTTATCCTTCAACTACTCAAGAGGAAAATTAAGCACAGGCTGTGATATTGGTAGGATTTCATAATTCTTTCTGGGCTGAAGTATGTTTTTTGACTCTTGTCCCAAATGCTTACTTCAAGGTAACACCTCCATGGCCTGCCAAGAGAGCTGCAGATGCCTCCTTGGTCTTGGGACCACAAAGGCAATGGAAACAGTTGGATTTCTGCATTTGTTCACTCAGAGCAGTAACAAGTTAGAAGAAAAGGCAATTTGTCCACTTGCTTTTCTCATTTTGGAGCAGTGAATAAAGAGAGGTGGGCATTTCATTCCTCTCAGAAAGTTTATCGAATGAGCAGAGCAGTAACAAAGACAGTTTTCTCACAACTCCAGCTCACTCTCCAAAGAAGATTTTACAGGATTTCACTCTAAGCAGCACTGCTATTTTTCCCCTCTCTGACCCACCCACTGTTTTACCCCTCCAACTGGTCCTTAACCACTGGCTGGACAAGAGACATAAGATAATGAGGCAGCCCACAGGCCAAAGAAAACACCTGGTCAACTCAAGTCGCAGTCCCTTTTACAGTGGATCTCCTACCCAAGTTTCAGCTTCTGCAAAACTTGTGGAAATATAATCCTCTGAGATATTGGTGAATACCTTTAATGACTATTATAGACAGAGTGACTGATGGCATGCAGACAGCATATTTATATATCCTAATTCCTCATGAAAATCAGACCAAGGTTTTTCATTGAGAAGAAAGTTCTTTCTTGGAAGATCTATTTTCTGATATTTAGGTGTTTTAACAGACAAAAATACTTAAGGAAAGGAAGGAAACAAGCAAAAGTAAATTTCAATGCCCTCAAAGGGCTCACGTTCACATTCTAATAAATGCCTTAGGTATGGATAGTGAATGCAGAAATTTCTGAATAAGGGTTTCTATTTTTATTCTCACCCACACTACTTTATGGTTGGAACAAACCAATTTTCTGACCCACTCTATAAATAACATCTCCTGGCTGCTGTCATCTTCTTTTGCCCTCCAAACTGCAGAACTAGCTAGAAGTCTGCAGAGTTCTCAGCAGCAAGAATGCATTACTTCTTATTACTTGGTTATTGCGAAGGTGAGCTGAACAGAAAGAGCTCTGCTCCAGGTGACTTTTGTCATTGTCAGCTTATTACAGGTGCAGGGCATTGGAAAGAGGACAGTCACCTGGCTCCTGATGAGAACAGGCTTCTGGATACTGTTGCAGGCCAGTCAAGATGTCATTCTTCATGGGTGATGGCTCCCTTACCACATCTTCATTTGTACTTTAGGAAAGCTGATACTGGATGGGCAGATCAATATACTAAAAAACCACTGGCAACTATAGACAACAGAGCTCCTTTGCAGAGGAAATGGTTTTCTCCACCACCACCTGAGCTCCTTAGATGACTCCAAGGCATTAACAACCTACGAGCCCCACAGCACACCTTCTTTAACTTTGCAAATGGATCTATACCACATACTCTTGTGATACCCAAGCTCTTAGAGCAGAGTAGGGAGGTCTGCTTGTGCAAGGCACTGAGTTACTGCTCTCGTCTTTTCTCCCTGAGAAGGGCCTATGTCTGTGCCCATTCAGGTATACCGCTATTAATAATATCTCACCTGGGGACTGAAATCTACTCCTGAAAAGAGCACGTACACTGCCATTGCTGACAGCAAATGTCAAACCACTCAGTGTTTCTCTTGTAATATCCTCTAGGGTGAAAGTGGTTTTTTTTTAACAGAGATGGCAAATGCATTGCACACCTTAATTTCAGGACTGTCATGCAGAAAAACAGGCAATAGACAGGAACCGAGAAGAAAGCTCCCCTTTAATATCCCCAGTGGGCACATGGTTCTGCACAGCATGCTTCTCTGCCTGCTAAAGGAGTGCTGCCAGCTAGTTTATGTTGCAGGCTTGACCTGGTACTGTGGAATAGCTCAGGCCTTTGCTTTGCATAAGGAAATCAATCATCCCATGGTGTGATGCAGGTGAACTTCACAAGTTCAGAATGGAGTGCCATGAGAGGAGGATGGGGCATGAGGAAGACAATGGCAGGGCTTGTACCCTTTAATAGAGAGGCAGATGGACAGTATATGTCTCCCATTACATGATCCCCACCTGATGCTTTAATAATTTTTTCTGGGACCTTGACAAGTCAGAGGAGTCCAAGTACCAGACATCTGACTGGTATGCCTGAGTCCTAATGAATGGAGACAATTGCCTGCCACAGAAATTCTTCATGTGCCAAGGTCTTAAAACATATTACAACCCATCTCAGTTCCCTCCTGTCCCCATTGCAACCTGCTGAATCAACAAAGGAGGGATCAGTGGCCCCTGGCATAGGATGCAGAGAAGACATGATAGTAAAACTTATAAAGACAGCAGCATCTGTAGAAGGTAGCAGTGCTCTGGAAAGGTGGAAGCCTCTTCTGGTTTTCCCTGAATTTCTACCAGCATGTTCAGTCTCCAGTTTGGAAGAGCACTGTGGTGTACCAGAGAAAGGTTCCCCATGACTGCCCTGGCAAAGTGTCAGACACAGGAGGCCATCAGGACCAACAGGTCTGTGGATGCTGGGTTTGTTCCAAAGACATCTGAAGTACGGGTAACACTTATTGCCACCTTCCTGGCCAGGGCCAGATCTCTGTCACACTTGGCTGTCCAGAGGGCTCTTAGGGTACCAGATATGAGCCATGGTTTCCTCTGGCTGCTGAAATGGCAACACAACTCCTCTGCAGCTCCTGATGCCAATCCACTAAAGCATGTCTGGCAACAAGTGAGGTCATATGACTTGAAAATCAGGATGAAATACCTCACCAATTTGAAATCCATTCTTCTGAGGTGCTTGTCTAGATTTTTTTTAACGAACTTTGTTTTTTTAAATCATTGACCTCAGACAAACCAGTGGATAAATTATATTTTTTCCTATGTCAACTGTTTGTTATCAGAGGAAATGTCCTCAGAGTCAGGACTTGGTGTTTTTTGTGTTTTATCTGTGCAGCAAATTCCATTAAGTGAAATTTAATGCCAAAGCTCTAAGATCTGCATTCCTGGGGAATGACTGTTTGGGGGGCATTGTCTTTGAATCAGGAGCAAACACAAGCTGATAAAACACTTGTTGGATTATTTAGTCATGCCATCTTTTGCTGGATAGCTAACACACACATACAAATCACTAGAGGCAAAAATATTTCCTAAGTGGAACATTGATGATTCCTGAAAGATACAGCAATGGTTTTAGGCAAGTAAGCAACCCTACTGGTGATTAAGCTGTTCCTGACATACATAACAGCCTGAACAAGATCTCCCTCTGCCCCCTCAGAGTGAGAAATCTTGTTTGTATCTGGTGATGTTGTGCAGCAAGACACACAGGGAAAGAAAACATCACCCTATTTCATCTTCTAAAAAACTTAACTGTGGCAGATTCTTTGTCACTTTGCACCATGTAATTCAATAGCAGCTAGAGGAAGCCTAGGAGTCATCTTCTCATCCCCATCTGTAGAAAGAGGGATTAGAGCAAGCTGGGGCAGAACAGCTGCTTGCTCTGCTCGGGGCCAAGGGTCTGACAGCATTGTCAAGCCTTGTAATAGACTGCCATTTCATGAGGGAGGCACTGCACTGCTTGTGCCCCTCAGCCACCACAGCATGCCATACTTCTCCAACTGCAAACTCACCTATGGCACATCAGTGACCAGAGATGAAGGATTTGTCTCTTTCTCCCCACTTCTCCCTCAGGTATCATGTTATTTTCAGGACATAAGAGAATACATGGACTTAAGTATCAAAACTACTACTACTAACCTGGTAGCAAGACTCTGTTGAGATCCTTCTACAGCACTGCTGCTCATAACAGACATGAAGGTTTTGCTTAGGAATATCAGTATCTAACCTGCTAGGTTGCAGAATATGGCTTATGCATATGACTTGCATATGGATCAAAAGCTGAGGGATGAATAATGCCCAAATAGGAAGAACTGTTGGATTTGTTCAGACCATGTGTTTGGCCACTATGGCTTTTGGAGAAAGCTGACAAGTAGATGTAAGGTGCAGTGCTGTCTAATAATTATTGAAACACTAAAGCAGCACAACTGTCATGATGATGCCAGACCGAATGGTGTTTATGTTACCTGATTGATACCTACATGGTCTAGACCCAATTTTGAGACCATGAGCAGGCTGTTAGTTAAACAACTGAGCTATCCACTAATCAGTTAACAAAACCTCGTGCACAGAGGCAGCAAAAAAACTTCTAGAATGTGGATAACCAACTTTATGCTTCTCAATTCGACATCAGGCCAAGCCCAGTCTTCTTCAGCAGTCTCCCTTACTCAGGTACATGAAGACACAGTCTGCAAGAGCAAAATGCCCTTTAGTTTCTTTTACAAAGAAACCATACTTTCACAGACCACCTTCTCAGAACTGCCAGTGCTGAACCTGATTTATATAAGGGGAGACAGAAAACCACAGGTTGCAACAACATTTTAGTCTGCAATATCCATTAATTGACTACTCCTTCCTGAAGGTCCCAGTTTTCACTGAACAATGGCTCAAGCATTACCATCTGTCTAAGGACACCTCTGTGCAGCAGAGCTATTGCTCAGCTCTGCAGAAACAGCTGAGGAATATGCCTCTGACTCTCCTCTGTATTCAGATTAGATTAAGACACTTTTTGAAGCAATGCATAAAGAGATTTAAGTGCCTGAGGAAAAAGGATGAGCCTACACCTCTCTAACCCTGACACAAGTGATCTGTAGAGGGCTAGAGCAAAGCAGGAAGAGGTAACCTCTCTCAGAATCCCCATCATAAACACTTCTCCAGCTCCTAATCAGAGAGCTCCTGTCTCTGTACACGGGAGCACAGCCCTGCACAGAGCAGCCACAGCCACATGGTAGTGGTGGCCTGACTGGGAAGAGGGGGAGAGCAGCTTAGATCCTTGCACTGATGGGTCCATAGTAGGTATGGGTCAGGAACTTCAGCCTTCCTTTCTCAAAGTGAAAAAAGGCACTTCATGCACTAGCTTACTGACTACCCCAATGCAGGGCTCCTGCACTCCTCCCCGCTCAAGCTGCTTGTTGCAAGGTTCTGTAGGTGTCTTAGCTTTTGTAACGCCAAAGGCTATTTATTGTAAATAGCCTTGCTTCAAGTAGAAACTTGTAACCTTGCAGCCTGTCTTCTACTCACAACTTGCTACTTTTCACCAGAGGTGCTGTGTCTCTGTTTTCCAAACTGTCTGCTGGAGCGTTCTGCCTTTGTTGTTTTGCTGCTGTTCTCATGGTCTTGCACCTGTGACTCTGCCAGTATTGCTGTGATGGGCTTCCACAGGAAGCAACTGCCATCTACATAAGAACTCTGCCTGCTTTCCCCCTTTTTCCATGCCATTGGTTGCTTTGGTTTATCTTTGGGAGCCTATTACATGTATGCACAAAGCTTAACAATCAGTCAGTGTGCAGCACTTACAGTTGAGCAAAGGATGCATTAGTGTGTACAGAATCCCATAAGCAGGGAGGAAAAGGAATGAGTCTGTGTGCCTAATGAAAAACTTTATGGTTGCTATGGGGAAGTATTATGGGGAGATCTGCTGCTGCTTTGGAGATGAAATGAAGACACTTGTCTGGGAATCTGCATTGCTTCTCTCCCCACTGGCTGTCAGAGATTTTTGCTTTCCCTTTTCTCTTTCTCTCATTTAATTTTTATTTTCCCCCAAAAGTAACTTCCGGTATTACAGTCAATGCATGCCATCAGCTACAGACTCTGCTAACAAATCATTGTGCATCTGTCTCAGCACGCCTTGTGCAGCATGTTCCATGCTCTATAAATGACAAAGCCAAAGAATCTGTAGTCCTCGGTAAGGCCTTACCCAGGAGCTCCTGCACCCATTGATAAGGTTGGGTATGGGTTCAGTTTCAGCTCCTGGAGTCCTCTGTGCTGCCTGCAGGGGAGCAGGCATAGTTGGGGGGGAGTTGGGACCCCACTGAGGGCTTCTGGGCCTCCCACTTTGTGCACAGTCACTGCTGGAAACCTGAGGGCCTAGATCAGCGAGATTTGGGTGCCTGAATGTCTTCAGAAAATTTTATGTGTGTAGCAACCCTAGCTGAGTGTGCTGGGTCCCTGGCCCAGCTGATGGAGTTCCATGTAAGCAGGCTGATGGCCAGAAGTACTGAGCAGCGTCCTCATGCCCATGATGTAGTCGTAGCTAGTGTGGGTTGCTACTGTAGCTGCAGTAACACAAATCAGTTGTGATTGCTTTTCAACTATGATCAGCTAAATTTGCTAGAAAATCATTGATCAACTTGACAAAATTAATTAACTACAATGGGTCCACAAAACGCTGCTGTTCTTTTTGCTGTGTAGGGGCATCAGTTACCCCCTCTAAGGAAGGCCTTCAACAAGACATGTTTGGGAATGTGACTGTCCAGCTGGAAAAAGTGAGAGCTGCTGGGCAACAGCTACTTCTCCTGATTGAAAGAATACAACTGTTTTGCTGAGCTCTGTTCCCAGTGTTACTATGATTATGAATTCAGTTGTTCATATTTTGTCATAGCCATTTTTCATGGATTAGGCATTTGGTTTCCACACTGTCATTAAACCCATGCTCTGGCTCCAGGGTGCTCAATCCCTCTGCTGACCTGTTGGCTTGCTGAGCCTACAGGGTTAAGGTACTCAAAGGGGCATGATTTTGGAAAAAATAGGCAGCTCATTCCACAGTGGGTAGGAACCATCTGATGCTTCATAGATGGCAGATAAACATAGCAAACAGATGATGTCACCTCCATGGTAATAAGACAAAAAGGATTTACATCTGCTAAGAAATGCTCAGGGCCAGCTTCTGACACCCTCTGACTCTTCTGACTGCCTCACCTCTGCATGTGTGGCCCTAGAGAAGACTCTGGCAGTATTTGCATCAGGAGGTACTCCTGTGAGGAGGGAGTGGAGTGGTCTGGGCCCAACTGCTACTAAAGTGCTAATGCTCTGGAAATCCCAGGAGCCAGCATTGTCTAAAGGATTAGTAATTAACAGGCTCTCTAAACACCTCTGAGTTTCCAGAAGTTCAGCGTTAATGACCTCACCTCGGAGGTCGAGGTTTCCTGGCTAGACTACAGCCAGTAAGGGTTATTTGAACTTTTTGCAGTTCAGCTAGGGGTTTTCCTCATCACAGCATTACAGCACAGGATATGTCTCTGTGTGTTCAGTGTGTATCTGCACTTTGTTACCGAGGCCAGGCTGGATTTCCAAGGATCCAGAAAAGCATTGGGTTAGCTTCAGGGACTGCCACTGGGACATGCAGCTGGGCTTCAAGAAGTCTCAGAGTGCAGTACAATGTGTGCAACAGTGGCTTTTCCTGACTGTGAAAATCTTGCCCCTTTCCTCTACACTACACCTCTCCCTGGCATCACGGCTGGTCTGTGACCCATTGTGGGGGGGCTTTTTATCCCTCTCCCTGCAAACTGCCCAAGCAGCAGTGTGGCGATGAGGCCATCCCAGGGTTACAGCCCTCCTTGATAGCGTGGTGAATGCCAGCTGAAGCATGGCTCAGGATAAGGGCATCCTGAAATCTGCTGCTGAGCATCCCTTGCCAGCTCCCTGTGGCAGGCAGCAGGTGGCCTGTCATTACCCTGTGCTCGTGTGGGGATGTTGGACCCACTGCAGCACTGCCAGACACCCTCTCTCAGGCAGAAAACCATGTAATTGTAGGTCAGGCACCACCTGGTTTTGGTTCTTAGAGTAGAGACATTGCCCCTGTGCTGAGCAGGACAGGTGTGGGGTTGGCCCCTGCTTGCTGCCTGAGGCAGTCCTGCAGCCCTCCCCAGGAGCAGTCCCCACCTCCCTCCTACCCTCTTACCCTTTAACTGGTGGCTGTTTGTCCAAGATCGTAATGGCCAGGTGTGTCCTACTCTCTGTTGC
Source organism: Elanus axillaris (assembly GCA_026212715.1). NCBI lineage: Eukaryota > Metazoa > Chordata > Aves > Accipitriformes > Accipitridae > Elanus > Elanus axillaris. The sequence continues at coordinate 30,861,541 of JANZLQ010000079.1, forward strand.
ACCCTTCCTGGCCTTTTTTTCTGCCCCCTCCCAAACTGGCTGAGCTGCAGCAAGTGACATGCAGAGTGGCAGTCAGGGCTGGGGCAGCAGGCAGAGCTCAGCCCAGCCCAGCTTTCTGGTTGTTGACAGAGAGGGGAGAAGGGCTGCCCCATGCTGCTGGGTGGTTTCCACACCGCTCTGTCCTGTCCAGCTCCAGGAGCCATCTCTGCTCCTATCCATCCACAGGCAACAGCTTGCAGGAAGAATGCGACTGATCTGGGTGTAAAGCAGCCTTTTATTCCTCCTCACCTTGACTCCATAGCCTTCTCCTCTCTGCCTTTTTCTTTCTCTGCTCTCCTGCTTCCCCCCAGCTTGTCTCTCCTGGGGCAGGCTGGAGGAGCCCACAGGGAGAGGCAACTCCTTGTTGCCAGCTCCTCCAGGTGCTTCCCTTCTGTCCTGCTGTTGAGGCTGCTGGGAGGACAGCTGGTACCCTCCGTCATACAAAGCAGCCTGAGATATTTAGCACAGAGCCTGTCATCTCGTGCCTGAGGGTGAATGCAAGGAGAGTGAAGGGGAGGGAATCTCCCTCCCCACTGTGCACTGCTTAGAGAGAAACATGGTTTGTTATGATGCCAGAGCATCAAGCATATTATTGCTTAATTTGCCTTGTGGGCCTCTTGCGTGGCTTACATTGCAGTATTTCAGCTCAGACCCATACGTTATCAGCTGCTAAAAGGACTAATCTGAAAAATATCTGACACTGTATGTAGCTATCCTAGCTGCTGAAATAGTTTAAACAGATATACTGTGCTTCTGTTAAAACTCCTTAGACATCTGTAAAAATGCTAATTACAAGTAGGTAGATGCTTTTGTACCCTGAAACCAAAGATCATGCCCATTTCTGGGAGAAATCTCATCCTGAAAGCAGGAATTAAAAGGAGGTTTGCTGAAGTATAACAACAGCCAAAAATTTCTTTTGTAACTACTTCAAATTTGTCTCCCTTGCTTGCCTGATCACATAATCCATCTGATATTCTAGGCTGCACAAAAAGGCCCATGTTTGACTGATGCCTTGCACGCAAGCAGAACTCCAGCCCTTCAGTGTGCAAGGTTTTCACACCTAACCCAAAAGGCTGGTAAAACTGGCTGGAGTTTGTGACCTGGTCTGACTTGACTCCCACTGAGCCTGATGTTGGGGTGGACAAGATGTCTGCATCTTTCCCGTTTCTTTGCCCTTCTGGTTTGTCAACATCACAGGAGATTTTTTAGTCTTTATTTATGTGTTTCTGTCTTCTATCTGGCTAGTACACTTATCTTTTCACTTCTTTACCATACAGTCTCCATCCCAGAGCCCCATTTGGATGGTGTCACAAGGCTTGCCTGTTGCATTTGCCTCCCAGACCAGCTCAGGACATTAGTGTGATTGATCCAAAGAGTGAGCTTGAATTTAGCCCTCTGATGTTAAAAGGAACCCCTCTATTGTCAGTCTTGCATAAAATATGGCAGCCTGGGAGCCAGATGACATAACGTAGCATTGTCATCTATAAACTGGTGGCCTAGTCCTGGAAGGGAAGAGAAGTGTAGCTGGCCATAGTCAGTCTGTCTTGAATAGGGCTGGGACTGTTCAAGGCTGGAAGGGAATATTCCCATCCACTCACTTCAAGTGTCTCATCCTCAAGTCCCTCAGAGAGAGAGAGCAAGTATAGGCAGATGCAAACCAGCACAGTGCATGCAGCTGGATAAAGCATATCCACCCCTCGTTATACCAGGGACAGGAGGGATGTCTAACAAGTAATTGCATATCTGAAGAAAGTAATTGAATTTAACCCTTCCAGCCATCTCATAGAGGAGATGCCTTGGCCGAAGCTGAGTCAGTGTCCTTAAACCTATTTTTCTTGCCTGCTATAGAACAGCCTGAGAATGCTGACATGACTAAATGGGCTAGCAGCTGCTTTCGCAGTCTCTCTGCCTCCTTTTAGTACATCCTTTTTTTATGAGACCTTGCAGCAAGCAGACCTTTGGTAATGGCCTAAACATAATTGGGTTGAGTACTGAATCATTTGTGCAGCCCATGTCTCAATATGTGTGCTGCCTGCATTTCTGCAGTTGGGACCATGCCACTTGAAGAATACACACAAGAAAACATTTATTATAGCTGGTAACTAGGTAAAACACTGGAGATGTCACCAATTTTTTCCCCAGATCCCTTTAATTTAAAAATTAATCATCTGACACTGTTCAAAGACTGGGTACCTCCCTGCATAAGGCAGAATCAAGGGACTATAGGGACTTAGTTGCCCTAAAGGGCAACTGAGGATATATCCTTTTTTCCCTTTTATTTTGTCCATAACTTCTGGAAACCCTTTCCTATTGCATTCTTTTAGCCTTCAGTGCTCTTAATCTGAAATTGACTTTGCCTGCTCCCTACCAAGGCTTTTTTAATGCACGAATAGCACTGGATAGGATAGATCAGCATTAAAGCGAGACCAGAAATCTGATCAAATTTCTGGCTTATTCTTATTGCCTGCAGCAACACAGTCTACACATCCAGAAAATGATTTTCTGAGGGGCTGCACTTCAATGCACAAGTTAACTAAAAAAAAAAAAATTAATTAACCTTCTTGACTTTTACCTTGCTTAGGCTATTTCCCACTTCCACAAGTGTTTTTTACTTCTCTTCCAATCACATAGAAAGCAGAATGTTATTCAGCACCATCAGCTAAAAAAGAAGTCAGACGGTGCATTTCAACATGATTAAGCCTTTTATGTTTTCTTTTTCTATGTGCAGTTTCAAGGGACAAACTCTTGGAATTGCAGATATATCTTTAAGAGATGTTTTTAATCAAAAAGTTACAACAGTTAGGGAACAAGGGACTTTTGGCTCCTTTTGGTGCAGAGTAGGGTAGGGAGGCAATAGAATGCCAATGCTGTAGGGTAGCCTCCCCCAGCTGGTGACCTTATCTGAGTCAGATTGTTAATGGAGATACAGTTTTAGTAATTAAGGGACTGATTCAGTACCTGGAGGAACACAGGAAATGTAGACTGTTAACTGTGAAAACAATAGAGACGGTCAAGGGGGAAGGTGGGCCACTGAAGAACTGGTCTACCTTGGTCCATCTTCATCTTTCACAGTGCTTGTCCCTAACCACACAGGTCCTTTTCAGGTGGAGCACTCTTTTCCTTGTGGCTAGCATAAGAGGTCTTCTCCAGCAGTATACATCAGTTTGTTTTCCATCTATGAATAGCTGTAGTGAGATGACAGTCCATGAGAGCCTAGCTGAGCGTCTGGGCTGAGGCATGGCAGATCCTACAGACTGGCAACCAAAAAACAGACAAAACTGGTAATGCCAAAGTGCAACCTAGTAATTAGTGGTGATCCTTGCAAGAAGTCCACAGGACACCTCAGAGAAACCCAGTTTACCAACCCCCACAGTCCTGTGGGGCAGTGAGAAAACTTAACGCAATCTGTCACTAACCCCTCTGCAGAAACAAAATTCTCAGTCCTCTGCAAGCAAAAAACTGCATCAGCTGGATGAAGCATGGCAAGACCAGAACAATGACATTAAGGGAGGGTGCCCTGGCTACAGTCACCCAGGAGTTAAGCTATGAACTCAGAGAAGAAGAATTAGATGGGCGAATACCCAAAAGGTAAAACTTTGTCCCCATTTGGGTGTAAGAAACAGAGTTCTGTTTTCTAGCAGTTTGTGGTTTTGTTCTCTGAGGCCAGGGTAGAATTAGACACATGGTAACCAGGACAAACATCAGACTGAGGATTATGCTCAGCACTTACATGCTGTTTTGGAAGACGAGTGTGTTTCTACTCAGAAGTGTGGAAAAGTCAGAGCAGCAAGGATGCAAGAATGCTCTAATGAGCATAATTCAGACATCACACAGGCCTGCCTGCTAATTGGCACAGTGCCTGGGATTTGTTAGTGGATGACCATATAAACATGCCCCAGCCAATCAGTTAAGGCACTCTTCCTCCATCTTTAGAGTAAACAAGGAAAGGCTTCAGTTTCTGGAAGTGTACTGCTGGTAATTGCAGAAATCCATTGTAATTTTGTTTCTGCTAGGGAGGGTTTCAGCTGGCCAGGAGGCAAGCAGACCTCTCCCTGCTGTGCGGGAGACTCCCTTGCTGACTGAACAGCACTATTCGTTTCACATTGATTTTCCTCCAGTCCTGCTTGTGCAGGGGTAACTTCTAGTGGGATGTTTTTAGCCACTGTGCACAGTTGTTTGCAATGGAGGAGCAAGTACTGTCTCCTTCTTCAACACCAGCCTGAGACCTGAGCTGGATAATTCAGCAGTCCCATTGGTTTTCTTCTTCCTCTTAGTACTTGCTCTTGATGACCAAGCACGTGTTCCTGTTGGCTTAGGAGACACAAGAAATATGACTGCTGTGCACAGCCTCCCTAGAATAAGCTTTCTGTGAACTAATCAAAGCATTTGTCCTGTCCTCTCCCTGGCCATTGCACTCTGGCTGCAGCATGTAGGTATTAGGGTAATGGGGACCATGCATGGGCTCAAAGGAGAGCTGCAACTCCCAGCTATTCAGCCCAGAGGTCTGTTGTGCTGTCTCTAACAGGGGTGGGGTGTTCCTAAGTGTTATACCTATGCTGAATTCTTACTCCATCTCACTAGCAAGAAATTTATGCTGCTCCTTTCCTGTTACACTTTCTGAACTGTTCCTGCCTTCCTTCCCCAAAGCTCCTAAATACTCACTGCTGCTCAACTTCTCGCCGTATTCCACATGGAGATGCCCATGTAGCCTTATTAGGCAGTCCACAGGAAATGGGAGCAGCAGAGTGATGCTCTTTGCCTCCTGTCTTTGAAGCTGGCCATGCCCTATTTCACATGCACCCTAAAAGTCATCTTCTGAGCACCAGCGATGAGGGAACAAGACCAAACCATATTACTGAGCACTTCAAACAGCTTTGCTGTGTTTCAGCTGCCAGCAGGGGCCTTGAGACATTTTCCTCTCCTTTTCTATTAACAGCAGCAGGTTCAGATGCATTTTTGTTCCAGGGTCCTTCCAAGACCTAGGGCACTGCATGGGATTGGTATTTCATACTCCAAACATATGCCATTTACAGCTGAAAGTTCCTGCAAATCAGCTTAGAGAGAACCCAAAAGTATGTTAGTGGTAACAAACTTCAGCTATAACAAGGTTACTACTATACAGCATTGTGACATTATCACTGTCACTTGCATCAATAGCATTAGCAGGCCTGTTTTTAATCCCAGTCATTGCATTACTGATTGCTATTAGTGATGCAGTTATTCATGCTGTTGCCAAACCTTTGCAGCCAAAGAAGCTGCAGAGTGCTCATCTGCACAACCAAACTATGGTGATACTGAGGCAAATCAGCACATACAAATGAGGGCTACAATTGTTTCAGAAGGTTTGCTCCTCCAGGGCAAGTCATTACTCATCAAAGACCAAGAAAAGCAGCAAAGTTTCTCCTGGGAAGGGGAGAGGTGAAGACTGTGCATTTAACCCAGTTATCTTAATTTCTATTTTAAAAGCAAGCAACTTTGTGGGGAAGCACAAAAGCATTAATGATTCATAAGCAGAATTCTCTTTGCCCAACTACTTTAGAGCTTTTGCACTTCCCCAAGCCCCTCCTACAGAACCTGACCTCAGGCATTTCTCCTGTTTAATGCAATAGTGGGAAAGGCTGTTCTGGGAGGCGGGATTAAGCATAGAGGAGATGGGTCATTTTGTAGTTGGTCTGCCTGAGTCAAGTATCTTGGGGAGAGTAATAGTGGGTAATTCACTAGTCTGAGTACAAGAGTGGGAGTTAGGACAACCATGTTTAGCCATAGAGATAGCTCAGCAATTCCTGGAAATGTCAACTGTTGAAGACGTTTCCACTGTTCACATAGGCATAGCCAACCTGGTAGATCAATGTTTACCACAGCAGAGAGCTTGATCTGCTCTTCAAAATCTTTACAGAAGCCTAGCTAAGTAGCCATGTGGCTAGTGCATGCCAGGCTCTCTGCTGTCACTGCTACTTTGCTATCAGCAGCAAAGGGGATATCCTCTCCCCTTAGAGGGGTTCCAGTCTGCAAAATCTTAGGGACTCTCACAGAGAGATCATACCTTTTAGAGTGACTAAGTGAGTCCTTTGGGGGAGTTTACATTTGGATGAGTGCATTATGTGCTTTAGGCAAAATAAACATCTTGCACAGGTGGTGGATAACATCCAGCAAGTTCTTGCCGCATAGGTACGATGTTTATCTACAGGTGGATGGGACAGCTGGTTACAGAACTACAGTCACTGGACACTCATGTCACTGCTTGGATGTAAAAGGATGGTTGTGACTTTGTCTCAACTTCAGCCACCAAGCAGTAGCACTGCTTAAACCAGCCACCCTCCTCTTCTGAGGAGCCTGTGGTGCATTTGCCACCAGGAGCAAGCTGAAGCTCCATGTTGGTAGTGGGTGAGACCATCTGCTGTTGAAGTGTTGCCTGTGCCCCCAGGCTTTGGAGGACTCTAACCCAGCTTCCAGCCTGAAAGTTTCTGTTGCACTTCATCATGTCAGCTCCCACCCACCACTCCTCCAAGAAATCAGGGAAAACATTTGCTTTTTGGTGCAAGAAATTGTTCAGCTTCTTAGTCACCGAATGCCTCTGTTCTGAAGTAATTCTCACTACCATAGCTGTCATAGCAGAGTATTGACACAGTGTCTGGTTTCAGGCCAACATACAGAAAATCAAGCTGGGCATTTGTTTCCTCCTCCTCTGGGCTGGAAGGAGCACTCCTGAGATCCTGGGTCTCCTCACTGGCTTCAGGAATAAAGACCTGCATAGGTATCTTCAAGCCAAAGGGCTTACCTGCCAGTCTGTGAGCACTTAACACCCCTGAAAGCAAGTTGCAGCCAAGACTGGCTGACCTTTGAAACCTCCACACATGCCTAGGGCATGATGCACTGCAATGCACTCAGATGGCTGCCTTATTAGAGCAATGCTCTGAATACTTTTAGAACTCCCAGGTCAGCCAGGTCTCTGGGTGCCACACCTTAACTGCAAGGGGTTTTGAGCCTCCGCTCTGAAGTTCACCATCACTGTATTTCTCACACAGTATGGCACACTTCCCATCACCTCAGTTTGCCATGAATAATACCTTGCTCAGTGAGAGTAACAAAGCTAAATATGGGCTCAATGGCAAAGTCCTTTATCTTTTACTCCTGACATAGAACCTCACAGCATCCCCTCTGTTCTGCTCTCCCTTGAAAACTCTTTCCATTTCCTTAAATCTGAAAGATGTGGTGCATGCCTGTGGGAAGGTGGTGGGAAAGAGACCAACTCAGCCCTTTTAGATCTTCAACCAAAAATATTTCCAAAGAACATCCAGGAACTGTATGCTGACATTGATCATGTGATCCTGGTGAAATTCCAAAGAAGGAGCAGCAAGCGTGCTGTTCTTCTGCAGCTGAGAACCTATTGTACTCACCTAGGGACCAAGCTGAGAGCTGTTCTGCTGCTGAGCCAGTAGAGCACTTGTCAGTCAAATAAAGTTGTAAGGCAGATAGTGAAGTTTACTAAAAATACTATGATTGCCACACCTGAAGTCCTAGGATGGCAATTTTTAACTAATTGTGGAGAGGCACATAAATATTCAGATAGGCTCTGGACTATATTGGGTAGCCAAATAAAGGAAAGGTCTGACGGTAGAATTACTGGGAAGACAATCCTGTTACCTCGATTTCAGGTTACCTGGACTTCTAATCTGTTACCTGGACTTCAGTAATCATAATTTCCTCTTTGTATTTGGTAAAGCTGTTTGTTACAGGCCATGTAAGTCCTATCTGAAGGAAGCTGGCACTTGGAAATGAAAGTAATAGGGACTAAAGTGTAAGACTTCCTTTCTGTTATTTCATTGATATGACCCGGAATGTGTGATTTAGTACCATGAAAACTGAGCTGCTGATTATTGAACAGACAAAGATAGCTGTGGTCTGCCAGTTCTTAATTGGAGTTTCATTACTTTGAGCTTTATTTCTAATCATTAGTCATCAGATAAATATTGCATGTTTTAGTTGAATATGGTAAGATGGTGTGTGCAGATGCTAAGATGTCAGAATTGCAGGGTTTTTTTTAATGATTAAATGGTTCATGTATCACTAGGACAGTATTATTTTGTTTTCTAGAGCTTTTACTAGGGGGTGATTTTAAAACTGGATGCTGAATTGCAGGTTCCTGAATTTATACTGTGACATTCATGTAAGTGGCCTTTATTTCCTATAGTTTTGGATTATTGCTTTCACAGCCCCAGTAGTTCCCATTGCTTTTTCCAGGAATGACACTGTAGGTGCAAGTATCTGGGTCTCCTCATATACATTCAGCAGATTACTGTCTGGTTTTGTGGAAGGTCTAACTCACTTCACCCTCAGCTTTGGGGCCTTTAGGGTGCGAAGGTGGAGCCCAAGATGGGAACCTCCTGAGAGCGAGAACTCGGAACAAGCATTGGTCTTTAGAGATTCTCTCTCTTTACCACATATGGAGGACCCAGGACCCATCATTTGGGCTTCTTCAGTAACTCTTTTTCTGTTTGGGATGAATTTTTTGTGTCTAGTTATTTCAATAAAATGAGAGACATGCTGCTACCCTTGACCCTAGTCTGAGTCCCCTCAGTCCTCCACCTTGCCAGTCCCTTCTCAGCTGTGGCCCTGTGAAGGCTCCTCTGCAAGCTGTGATCCAGCCTGTCCAATTGGGGAAGCAAGAGACATTCCCTTTCCATCTCTTCATGGCTGTACAGGTCAAATATCACCCCTATTTTTCCCTCTCTGCTGTGCAAAAGGTGTTTCCTTTTGGATGCAGGCAATTTTGCAGTTGCTGAATGGCCTTGAGGCATTTTTCCTTTCCTGTCACTGAGCATGCACTGAACATCAGGAAATCATTACAGTAATTTGGGAGACTGTATATGTGTGTACACATAGCAAACACATCACCCAATTTTCTGCAGTAATGTGCAGGGTAAGTTAAAATACCTCCCACACTATATTTGGCTTCTGAAGCTTGGTTCCAAATTGGCCATTACCAGAGTAATGATTTAATCAGTTGTTAACAATCACTGTACTCCCTACCAACTGACAAACATGTAACCTTACAATGACTCCCTCGCCACCTCCTCTGTTGCTGTCATCAGAAGACCTGGCCTTACTTTGGGTAGTTTCTATGCACTGCTGCCAGGGTTCCTGTCTCCTGAGTTCCCAGGGCATCACATCCAGTGCACAGAAATCTCTTGCTGTACCCAAGGGGAAGAAAAAAAAAAAAAGGAAATACCAGCAGCTACCATTTATGTTAAAAGTCCAGCTTCCAAGTAAAGTTGGTGGTAGGTTACCTCCTGGACCTAAAGTCTTAGAGAGTAAGGTCTAGTTTTCAAGGGGAATTCATTCTGTTCATACTGACAGCTTTGTCTCAGGCTCAGACAATCCATGCAATGCTTAGGAAGTACAAAGCTGTAAATAGCTGCTGGTAAAGAGAGTCATACTGTCCTCCAACTTCCTAGATGTGCTTGGGCCTGATCCTGCTCCACCTCTTCCTTGCTGGGAGATGTGAAATTTTCCTTAAGTGCTTGTCTTGATGGGTGGAAATGGGGGCATCAGGAACATGCCAGTGATTTGTTACATTTGTCCTGCCACACTTAGCCTAGAGACACGGGGAATAATTTTGCAGTCAGTAGAACTTTTCTAATAAGGGCTACTTTGTCATGACTCCAGCAAAAGCTTATAGCATCAGGTAGAAGGAACACTCTGGGATCAGAAATCCCCAAGGCTCTGTGCCTTTTTTCTGAATGATAAAATGAGATCTAGCCCTGAAGTGTTCCCAGTGCTGTTGTTATGGGTCTGTTTTCACTAAAGAAGAGTTCTCAGGCTCATAACCTGAGCACAGTCCTTGTTGCTTTGCTTGGGCTACACAGGTTAATTATCAGCCACTAGCTGCAACATCTGGAGGCATTTGATATAGTTTTCTTCCTATCAGTGGTAGCTGAGACAAAGTGAACTAACTTGCGGAATGCATCATCCAAATCATGTGCTCATAACTGAGTGGAGTTGGCATGCTAAGAGCATACCCAGCTGCGGGCTGCAGAAATGAGGAGAAGGGCTTGCTTGCTTTTCCTGTAGTGTTTTCTGAGGCCCACTGCTTCCAGACTTTGTGGAGAAGTACAGAGGCAGGCGCTTGGCAGAGAAAGACAATAGGGTAAAGACAGCATGGAGCGACAAACAATGTTTTTGCAAGGACAGCCATTTGGGACACACAAGGATGTGCTCCCTAAAGCACTCTGGTCTGTGTCAAATGTGATGTGAGGTCCTTAGTCCTGTTGAACTCTGAGTGGTTCTTACAGTACTTAACTGCTTCAGAAACGCTCTACCTTCACTTCCCACCCATGAAAGGCCAGTGGAGATGCCTCAGGAGGAGACTGGCTTCTCAGAGCAACCCATTCCCAGTTCAACAGCCTGCAGTGGAAGATAAGAGGAGCAACTTCCTTTCCTCAATAGTAGTACTGTGCAATGGAATGCTGGCTTGGGCTTGCTCTGAGGTAACAAGGCCCTACCAGACTAAGATGTTCATGTGAGGCAAATAGCCTGAGCAGCCAGACTCGAGGCTACAGGATCCCTCTACATACAATAGCAAGACAGGGATGTTGTCAGAGGGGAACTGAATCTATTCTGAGGTCTGACTGGCCCACTAGGTCTTCAATCTCTGTGTTGAGAATGGGGGAGTGATGGTGACAGAAAACCTACACTCATCCTTCCCTCCCTTACTACCTCCCTTCTTCCCTCCCTCTTTCCATCCCTCCATTCTTCTGTCCTTCCATTCCTCTATGCCTCCATTCCTCCATCCCTCCTCAGTTTGGCATCTGATTCAGTACCTACAGGTAGGTGGAAGGAATCTGACCTACATGTTTCCAGTAGGCCTTGGAACAAAAGGATGTGAAACACATCCAAGACATCTTTGCTGCATTCCTCCCTCCTTTGCTCACTCCTAGCTTTCATCCTTTTATTTAATGCTTGTCAATAGCAAATGACTTTTCATACTAATACCATGTAAGGACAGCCATATCAGATATCTGCCCTGCCCTCTCTCCAAGAGTGGCAGATAGGTGGAGAAAGGTAAGAGCAGGGCAAGTGTACACAATATTTCCACCTTCAACCTCCACGTGTTTTCAGTTCAGATATTTCCCACATCTGAAGTGGTTTCCATGGATTTAGTAATTATGATTGGATTACTGTCTAAGATCTGGACTCCCCTTGAACCTATGGAAACATTTATGATCACAACCTCTTGCAGCAAGGAGTTCTCCAAGTTCCCTACATCTCACATGAAAAGCCACGTCTTTCTGACTGTGGTGCCCAGTAGTTTGATTGATAACTCAATTTCTTGTGTTGGAAGAAGTATTGAACAGCCAGTTCTTTCCTACCCTGTACAAAATAATTATGTTTCCACAGACTTTTGTGATATCTCCCTCAGCTGTCCTTTCTTCCAGACTAATGAGACCCAGCCTACTCAGTGCCCCCTGAGGCCTCACTGGCTCCAGATATTCAGTCACTCATGGTGCCCTCCAAACCTTTCCCCATTATACTATTTCTCTTGTGAGACAAGATGGCCAGGACCACTCATTGTATTTAAGATCAGCACAAATCATGAATTTATACAGTGGCATAGTGATGTCATCTAATAATTCCTGGTATCTGATATGCTTTATTGACTGTTACTGAGTAGGGAAGTGACAATTTTGTAGAGCAGGCTCTCACAGCCCCAAGACTGTATCCTTTCTCCCCGCCCCACC
>JANZLQ010000079.1:30873417-30884525 GCA_026212715.1 Elanus axillaris
TCCCCCCCCCCCGCATTAAGTAGTAATTGTCAGCATAAAGCTAATAATTCTAATTTAAGAAACTAAAAATGTTGTACCCAGGAACAAGAGTGAGTGTCTGCCAGACACCTCTATAGGGATGAGTCAGAAAACTCAGGAACAGTGGTCCATAAAGACAGAACAAGACCATTACAACAATGTTTGGATCCGGAAAGATGGTGGCTAGTGATCTGACACAGTCTGCTGAGCAGCTGGGCCAGTACAACACATAAACAATTTAATCCAGCACCTCTTTTACTGAAAATGAATAACAAAACCTTAATAAATCAACAATTACTTATTGCTGTATTTGGGATAATAAATTCTTTAGTTTATCAGTAGCTTGTGGCTTCCATAGCATGTTCTTTGAACAGTTTGCCTTTCAGTTACATCCCCTTTCTCTCCTGAACAATAAATTAGCATTCATTTTTCTTTTAAAGGAAAAGAGGGGAAAAAGAGGATATATTACAATTTTTTTCAAAGCAAAAAGAAAAATGCAACATATTTTTGACATATATCTTAAAATAATATGAGGATAACTTTCTCCGCGTGTTAGATGCCTATGCATAAATAATAAAGGATGTTATGTTATTTACAGTGTTACACAATAAACTGAGAGTCTCATTTAACACATAATCTATAAAGACAGTAAATGATGAAAACATCCAAATATGTACAAGATGTATTTACAGTAGAATAGAGAATTACAAATGATGATAATTGGCCATGTTCTTTGTCTGCCCTTCTCTGCAGCATTTCATAGGTGCTTTTTGTGTTTCTTACTAGAAGTAAGTCCCAGCTGATGGTAAGTAGCCACACTGCAGGGCCAAGAAGTGGTCAACAGGCTGAGAAGTGTGTCCTTTGAGGAGACACAAGTTTGCTATCCTGGATGCTCAGGAAACTGTTTGCAATGTGTGTGAGAGAAGCAGGGAGAAGCAGTGTTGTTGTTTTGGAGGACTGGAAAGAGAAGGAGCTTTCCTGTTTCCCTGATAAAGGCAGTGATTGATCTCTTAAACCTGGGGGTGTTGGGATGACTCAAGTGAGGAAGGGAATAGCTGGGCCAAGAGAAGGGAGTAGGTTTTTCTCTGTTACGTGAAAACATCTGTGCAGCTGTAGTGATTTACACCAGCTGAACAGGTGGGCTGTACCAGGTTGTGCACAACATATTCCAGCTATACACCTATGAAGGAAGCCTTCTATCCTGGAATAATTCCTGCATATAAACACATACACAGGGAAAACTCATGGCTCAAGTTAAATGACATGGAAAGGAACCAGGACAATCTGAACAACTCTGCCACCACTGGAATATTTCCCCTCTCTTCAAAGTATATTTCTCCTTGCCATGACTTTCAGCCAAAAGTTGGCAAGGGTTACACAGTGATGGCTCAAGGATGTTGGGACTGCCTAGCTCAGAGGTCCAGGTAATGAAGCGAATATCCCCAAGAGGGGAGCTGGCCTTTCCCGTAGGCACTTGCTGGCTCTGCTCCGTGCTGCTGCAGACTCCAGCCCCTTGGCCAGCAGAAGCTGGCTGCAGCCTGCCAGAAGAACCTGTGGCCATGTAGACTTGCTAACTTCGGGATGTGGACTTGACTGACACGGAGCACCCTCACAGTGTGCTAAAAGCAAGTCCAGAGGTGAGGGGCCACGTCCTGCTCCCACTTCTGAGTGCCAAGCCAGGGCAACTCCCATAACTCACTGTTGCATGAATTGTGCTGTAAGGCTGGGTCCTCCCCAAAGACCTAAGGGCTTAGGCAGCCATATCCCCAATTTTATTTTCTTGTTCTTAGGTCCATGTGAAGTCCCCAGCCTAATTTCATGCTTACCCTATAACACACTACTATATGTACCAGGGGAGGAGGAGCAGGGACTGCACACCACTTTGAATTTGAGGCACTGCAACAGTAGAGGTGTGTCATTTTCCCCTAGACCTACAGTGAATAAATCTCACATGTACAGCTCCCAAGCATGCAATTGCTCTTTTGTTTTATACTGGCCCTCTATATTAACAACAGTGTTAGTATTCAAATAATTTACTCCACTTCAAGGCAAGTTCCCTTTCCATCCTGATTAATCTGTCTGGGCTATCACAGACACTTCAATGAGAGTTGGCCTCGTGGGTGATCTATACTGGAGGAAATTACAGAAGACCTGTGTTATAATCTCTATTCTGCCACTAAAATGAGTGATTTTGGGGCAAATCTCTTGTTCCTCTGCCATCTTTTTTCTGTTGTCTGTCCTGTAAGATCTTAGCAGTATCAACAGACCTTACTGAAAGGACAGAATTTCAAGTGCCTCTGGAAACTCCACAGTGCAAATCCTTTGGAAAATAGTGGTCTGCATCAGGAAAGCCCACCTGGCCCTCTGTACTACCGAGTTGCAGAGTTACTGGGGAAGTGAATGTTCTGCTGCATGGGACTGCAGATAAACAGACATGACTAAAGGGATGAAAATGAGTATATGGTATCTAGAATTTGTAGAGAGCTTTTGTTTTGGTCTGCAAAGGCAAAGTGTGTTCAAGTACATGCCAGCTAGGGAAAAAATGGCAAAGAGGACTTAAGTCCAGAGACTATGTATTTGACAAAGTTTGCCATCTCCATAGACTTCTCAAATAAGCAGTGCTATTTCAGCCACCATGTAGCCCAAAGCTGTGCTAGTTTCCTAGGCTTTTGCTTCTACCACCAACATCCTAGTATACAACTTTGTCATAATCTTCTTCCTATACTAAGGGGTTTTGTTTGTTTGTTTGTTTGTTTTCCTGCTGAATCTGCAGGTAGACTCACCCATTTTCTTACTAGTATGATGTGGTTGATTTGTACAGTGAGCAACTCGCTGATTTTCGTCATCCTGATAAACAGCTTCATTTACTAGACTTTGCTTTCAGGTCTCAAATAAATAGGACACCTTGTTCAGCAAAAATCTTAAGAGCATGCTTAACTTTGTGCATGTGCTGGATGCGTCAATGGGGTCTAGCACATGCTGAAGATAACTTTTGCTGGGATTAGCATAAGCATATGCTTGAACAATTTACTGAGTCGGGACTTTAGTTCCTCAGGTTTACATCTCACAAAATTTCCTTGACTTATTTCTCTTCATTTAACTGGGACCAGGATGTGGCCCAAAGGATGAGTGTAGTTTGGCTGAAATCCTTTTTCTCTTGACATGGCTCTTATTTAGAGTCCAGTAATACCTGTAGAACATATGTTCTCATTTTCAGAATCCCCAGAGTCTAGGAAAAACATTTGTTTTCCACATCAATCCTGAGTCTATGCTGTGCCAACTGAACACACAACAAAAATCAAAAGAAGAGAAAGAGGCAGAGTGACCCTGACTAAACTGATAGGAATTCAGTGCTAAAGAGGCCATTTGCTTCTGTCTGAACGGATGCAACTAGACTGCTCCAGCACTGACAGCATCCTTGTTCATTGGTAGTCAAAGACTTCAAGGCCATCACTGGCTATATAAACACTGACATCAAATAGCCATGCACACTATGGCTGTAACCCACATAGCATGCTTGCCTTCAGAAATGGGCTTTGCATCAGCCTTGCCTCTTTCACCCCAGATAATGGAGTTAATAAAGGCAAGTAGAAATGAACTCCAGACTTCTGCTATGTCCTCCCTACTTGCCTATACTTTTTAACCATTCAGCAAATCAGTTCTTCCCTGAAAGTCATTTCTGTGTCCAAGAGTAACCCTTACTCCAAGAGCAGCTCTAACAAGGTATTGCTAGAAGCTTGTCAGGGTTCTTTCTGAGGAGGAGAAGAAATGGGAGAAAACTGAGGGGAAACAAAAGGATAAATCATCTATTAGAAATCAACATTAAAAAATAGAGGTGAAAACTGATTGCACTTTTATTAGTGGCATTTGTTTTCCAGCTAGATCTTTTCCTTGCTTGATTACAGATATCTGCTATTATATTTGCCCCATTAACTTAAACTAATATAAATATTTTTTATTTTTTTATTTTTTATTTTTTTTTCCTTTTTTTTTTAATAGAGTATTGGGTTCAAAGCCACAGCTAACCTAAACCCATTTTCTAAGGGATTACTAGAACAATTAACACCTGGAAAATAATGAAATGGCAGCTCCTAGTGATTACAAGCTGACCTCTGATTAATAATATATTTGGTTTAAAATCACAGTATTACTTTCTTTCTATAAGTAACATTATTTAATGCAGGTTGGCTTTTTTTTGTTGGGTTTTTTTTTGGTTTTTTTTGTTGTTGTTTTTTTTTGTTATCCTGCTGTAATTAATAGTAGCATGCTGTTGGATCTACTATTATCCCAGTGCTCAAATAAGCAAACCTTTTGGCTGGCAGAGAGCAGACAAAACTCATTTCATATACGGAAAGCAAATAAAACTTCTTATAGAAGAAAATATTTTTTTGTTTTTTTTTTTTCCACTTTTTTTTGGCTTTTTTTTTTTTTTTTCTGTATGTGTGTGCGTGTGTGTGTTTGTGTGGTTTTTTTTCTGGTGGGGTGGGTAGGGTGGGAGTGCCATTACAGGGATTTTTGATCTGGGGATTCTACAACAAGCGACCAGAGGGACTTCTGCAATTCTTGCAAATCATACATCCAGTCATTATAATGCAGTGCACAAAAAAGCCAGGATAACTGAGGGCTAGAAGGATTTGCAAAATACTATGGGACAGCAATCATTGTAACTGTACAAAACTTGCTCTCAACGTAACATAACATAAAGGCACCATTGATATCTTTCCCCATTTTTGAAATACTGTAAAAAATTGCTACATATGGCACATAACACATTTGTACATACGTATATTTAATTTATAAAAGTTTTTTTTCCTCTCCTGTTTTCTATCAGCGGAATTGCTAAAATAAAATAAATTGTTTAATTTAAAGGTGGAATACTTCATTATATAAAATAAAGTTTTACATGTGAATCTATGTGTTTTATGTTTTATACAGCAATAGGGTCTTGGTTAGCTATCACACTGGACAACCTTGCTTGCAACTCTTCCGGTGTGGAGAAGCGATTTGCTGGGTTAGTCCTGCTTTCAGCCAGCCGGTAGGCAGTGGCTGGCTCCAGATTGGTCGCCACGGGGTTCGGTATGCTCAGGAACGGTGTATCCTCGCCTATTCTTTCATCTTCGGTTTCGGTCTCAGAGCTGCTGCTCTCAGAGCTCATGTTGGAGTCCACTTCCACCCTGCTGGAAATGTGGCCGTTGGGCTTTGTTCTTTTGACCCTCCGGCTGTTGGCGAGTTTCTTTGGAGGCTCCGGTGCTGGTTCATACTCCTGCGTGGTCTCATACTCCTCATCCTCCACTATCCGCAGAGGACTTGGCGGCAGGCTGTTGCTCTCGTGGGCGACATTGTGGTGGAAGGAATTGAACTGCTGAAGGTGGTGATCATACTTCTCACGTAGTCGTGGCGGGGTGACCAGGAGCAGCGGTCGCTCCTCTTCTACAAAGGGACTCACTGCCACTGACGGGACAGAGACGGTCAAGCTGGAAGCCGGTGGTGACATTTTGGAGGGGAGGGACTTGGGAGAAGTCGGAGTGTGGAAATCAACAGGTGACATGCGAGCTGGTGTGGTCATAGCTGAGACATACCTGAAGAAAAGAGATGGGGAAAGGTTGCGAGCAGAGGTGCGGTGGTGACGTGAACGCAGCTGCTCACATGGGCTGGGAGGGAAAAGGCAGGGATCCCTTAAGATCCCCAGCATCCTTACATGGGTTATCAGGGAACCTTTCCTGTTGCTATAAATCCTGTAAAACCGCTGACTTCTGGGAATCTGGGCAAAAATGTTTGAGAGCAGGAGGACCACAGCAAAGCCCCCAGGTCTGTTTGCCTCAGAAGAGCCATGGAGATGCTGTAAATTATTAGCCAGAGTAACTTCCTGGAATGAATCCAGGAATGGGATTCAGAGAGTGGGGGCCTGCCAGAAACAAAATGCATTTGCAAGTATTTTCTCAAAAGGAAAACGGCTGCTACACTTCTGGCAGGATATGACCAGAACTTGGAGTGCACGCAAACAGACAGGAGGAGAGAAAGGATGGAACCGAGGGACAGTCTGCTTGGGGCTTCACCCTCTTCTGACAACCAGACTGTCTCAGGCTAAAGGGAGAAAGCAAAGTTTGTACAAAATCTAGAGCCAGATTCTGCTAATTTTAATCACTGCGGGCAGTCAGAGGAGGATTTGCAGCACTGTCCCAGCAGCTTTGTGCTGCTCCACTCTTGGGGTGCTAGTTACCCTGACTGGTAGGTCTATCTGCAAAGAAACATGGTTCGTTATTTGTCATCAAGTGGGAACAAATGCTGACAGAGGGGACTGTCTGGAGTGTTCATGACTGCTCTGCAAAATGTGCCCCTATTTCTTCATAGGTTTTGGTGGGAAGGGTAATGGTCAAAGATGATTTCTGAAAATGAAGCTCAGGTGCCAGTACTGAGCTTGTCCCAAAGGAATAGGACAAAAAAATGTGAGACTCTCCTCTGGTTTGAATCAGCAGAGCTCTGTGAGATGCTATGAGGTCATGAGGATTCATGCCAGGTGAGGATCTGCCTGCAACCTCTTGATCAAAGGCACAGTGCCCAGCACGACATTTTGCATGGTTTGGCTTTGCTTTTGTTCTTATCCTAAGTTCACCTGCCTGAATTTCATCTGTGTCCAAATTTAAAATCTTTCTAAGCTCCATTTCTTACACAGGACCATTGAGATAAGTTATATGGTTATGATTGATGAAGTTATTTACTTTTCCATTAGTGATTTGTCTATCTGAGTCTGAAATTACCAAAATAAATCTGAATCCAACTTTCTTATACAATCTATGACTCAGTTGCACATATTACACTTAATACAGAGTTATTGGATAAAAGAGAAACCGGGACAGGTCCTGAACTGGGGTATAGTAGAGTAAATTGATTTCAGTAGAGGCACGATTTACATCAACTAAGGAACAGGAGAAGGAAGAACAAAACTGTAGTTATGCATGGGAATTAATCAAGTTGGTTGCTAGTGAGAGCAGAGGGCAATTAATAGGTCTGTGCATTAGATGAATGAAGTAATTCTTTATTTTTCCTTCCATGACTGAACTTTTCATCCCTTTCACATTTTTAAATAGGCATTGTCTGAAAAACTGAAGCCTTTCAACTTCCCCAGCTGGTACAGCGTTGGATGTACATCTTCCTGACACACTGTATTTTAGCTAAACTGGTTCAGTTAATGCAGTGTTAATTAAATGTGTTCAGCATACTGTGCACGCTTCCATCAGTGTCAAGTTGCTCATACTGGGCTGTTGTGCATTCACATATTTCTGGTGTATTCCCCCACACCATAATGGGCCAGTGCTAACAAGCTGCTGTCCACACGCTGGGGCACAGGAGCCGAATACATGGAGCTCTAGCCCATCCTGAAATGAAGGTTAAAAGGCAGTAGATTTATCCAGCTTCATGGCCAACAAGAGGTAAACCATACTGGCTCAGTGAAAGGGGATCAGAGTGTATCCATGGCCAGCCAACAAGCATTAACTAGTTACATGCTGCAAACTTCATCATATAGTCCAGCCTTTTGTGCAGAGATGGTGTTTTTAGATCTTCTCTCCTGTAAGATGGCTAAGGACTTTCTAAAATACATGTGCTTGGGTCCTCTGCTAGTGTAAACAGGTGTCAGGGCATGGGATCCAACAAATGGATAGGGTAATGAAAAAGACCCTATCTCAACATCTGTTCTATTTAATTTCAAAATTGTGAAGTAGCTGGGGGACTGGAGAGTGGAGGGAGCACAGCCTTGATCTACCATTTCACAGCACAGGAACATTTGATGGCTTCAGGAAGTAATTTGTCAGCTCATAGATTCCTTTATGTTTCAGAGTTGTTGTTAGTTGCAAATAACTCTAATTTTCCCCTTTATATACACACATACACGCAATCCATCTCAGAAGTAATCTGCCATGTATTTCCTGCTTGCTAAAAATAGATGAGGCCTAATTTAATGCCCAGGGAACTATCTTCTGCATTACAAATTCACGGTCATTTCAGGCACAGGCTAGGCCATCAATGTCTGGTGAATTATCACAGAAATGTTGCTGCTTTTCACCTGTAGCATAATCTTCAAGAAACACAATAAGTGATGAAATGCCTTCTTTCTTCTCTTCGAAATGGAAAGGCACACAGTCCTTTTCCCCCTGCTGAAATCTGAACATTTCATATCAGACTGATGTTCCACAGTGTCTCAGGCAATGTGGGAAGGCAGCATGAATGATCTTTGCTTCACACACAGAGATGCCCAAATATACTAAGCTGTAATACTCACCAGCAGTGGGCATGTGGCCATGCATCCTGGACAGTTCCCAGGCAGGAGACAATGTGGTATTTACTTCTATAAGTCCTGATCCAGCAAAGCACTTAAACACATGCTGAGCTCTACCCACATGAGTAATCTCGCTGATTTCAACTGGGCTACTTGCATGATTAAAAGTTAATCTTGTTGAAGTGCTCTACTGGACTGGGGCCATGGCTGTTTATGTCATGTGAGCCACCTATCTTGAAATTAAATTCCATGGTAAATAACAGATAACTTTGTTATAAGGAGAGAGCCAGTTCACTATCCTTAGTGGTCCTACAGGCCTTATTCAGAGAACCCTCAGCCATGGTGCCTTATCCCACTGCTAAGCAGTTGTTCTTTGTGTAGCAGAGGCAGTACCACAGAAATGGCTTTTGCTGTACTTGCACATTCATTTTACTGGAAACCACAGTTTGTCTCCTGCACAACTTGGTCTCCTTGGGGATTGCCTGTCGGCATTTTTGACATCATGGACATCCCACAAGATCAAATCCCTTGTGATTTCACAATGCTCAGAGAACTGGTCCAGTATCCCTTTGCTTTCCTTTTCTTCTGCCTCTGACTGATGGGAGAAAAGGTCTCTTTAAATGTCTTGTTTCTTCTCAGTCTTTCTTTTGCTACTCTGGGGCCATCCCATACTCTTGAGATAAAATCCTAGCCTAAAGCTGAGAAGACTTTTTCAGTAAAGTTTTCTTACAACTGATGCACTTCAAGGCAGATCGTAGGTACTGATGGACCAGTCTTTTCAGAGAAAAAATTGCTTAATTGGAAAACTCCTGGCCAGGTTTATTTCTAACTACTCCTGATTTAATAATGAGCTGTGTTCTTCTGGCTTGCACTTCGTGTTCCTTGCTAGTAAAGTGTCAGGGGGAAACTTTGTAGGAGATAATGAGTTTAGGAGCTGGAATTCCCCAGAAAGTAGCTAGTGGCAGAAT
The DNA here is from genome assembly GCA_026212715.1 of Elanus axillaris. Classification (NCBI taxonomy): domain Eukaryota; kingdom Metazoa; phylum Chordata; class Aves; order Accipitriformes; family Accipitridae; genus Elanus; species Elanus axillaris. Next base: position 30,882,679 of record JANZLQ010000079.1, read on the forward strand.
TCCTATACTGCTTAGGTGTCCTTAGTGCCCTCCTATGGTTCAATAAATGGCTTTCTCCCCACCTTTTGTGCCAGTTTTCTCAATTGCTTCTTCTAAGAAACTGATAATTAGACAAAGATCCGTTCTTACTTTACAATGGAAATTTCTGACAAATTACTTCAGTGGAGCTTATCCAGATGTGAACTGTTGGCTATTAGGAATAAATCCAGCAGAGGCAAGAAGGGAAGAAATGCTTTTGGTAGACTTTACCACCAAGCCCTCCACCTTTATGAATGAGGAGATGTACTCTGCACCTGAACAGCTGCACTGTTGGGTTTCTTCCTGTGCTGCCAAGCTTTGAAATCATCTGGGAATACCAGGCCTTGCCAGCCGAAAACAATGAGGTGGTGTGTCCTACCTTTCACTGTGAGGAGAGTCTCGGTAGGAGTCAGGGGTCTCTCTTGCATGCCGGAGGAAGCTGTTGCCTTCTCGTGGCCCACTGATGCCGTTGAGGCGGCCCCGGGGCCCTCCTGGGCTGGTGTGCCTGCTGTTCTCCATGGAGGAGCTGATGAGCACTGAGTGGCTTTCAGAGAGGATGCTTTCGGTGTGGCCATTACTCCAGCTGGAAAGCAGCAACCAGGAAAGGAGAAGAAGGGAGGGGAGCATGAGAGGGTTGTTTGGTGGCAAATGCAGATGAGCAGAAGTTTAGCCAGGGGAAAGGAAGGGCTCTGTTGCCACTCAGGGTGTGCAGAGTAACCTTTGGGTTGGTAACTGGAGCTGCAGAGTTTTGTGAATTGTATGAATCCACATGAATCAAGATGATTTTGAATGTGTGTATAAAAGGAGAGGGAAGGAGGGCTTTCCAGTCCCCAGGACTGTCACTGATTTAGCAATTGCATGTACTAAAATTCACTGTAACAGTATTGGAATGCCATCCAGTCAATAAAGCTCTTTGTAAATTCCTGGAAAGACAATTAGTTAGGTGACATGACATCAAATATTATTAGTCTTAAAATGAAAACACTATGAAGGGAGCATAGATTTTTCTGGGTTTGTTTTTTTACACATCTTTTTGGTTTTGCAACAGCAACAGATCAGATATTACAGGTGCTGTTTTCCTTCCCACTCCAGTACCTGTGGCTGGGTGTCTGGGTGACTGTCACGGAGTGATGTGTTGTTGAGGTGTAGTGGCTCGTAGAAAATGAGGTCTCTGTTTCTCGCTCGATGACATGCTCACTGGAGATTATGTTTTTTGAAACGTACTGCTGAAAAAACCCAGACAAACCACAGGTTTACAAACTGTAATTCACAGTACATTTGCAGACATAATTTCGAGTGCCCGCCCCCTTCCCCCCAAGTCACAGTTTTTTACATGTGCCAAAGCACAAACTTTGTCACTTAAATACAGGCAGAAAGCACAATGACACTGTTGTTGAGCACATTCATGTACACCTCTGCATATATACTCCATCTAAACTCAAAATAGGAGGAAACAAATAAGGAAATTAGCAAAGGTGTGCCTCCCAGTCAGGCTATAAACAACACATGTATTTAACAAGGGATGAGAAGTCTGCATGGATAGAGACCTGGAAAGGCAACCCCCCCTTTACTACCAGATGCATCAAAAAAACCTATTCTCTGACAGAGAAGACAGCAGTAGTTAACAGTAGCAATGGTTCATTGCAGGATAAGAATCTGGGCAGGAAATGGCTATTTACAGTGCCAATGGATGCAGCATCAGGGCAGACCTATTCATCAGGGAATGATCTGCAGAAAGGGCCAAAGCCTCCTGAGATGGGGCTGGAGGTGTGCAGTACCCAACCTCCCTCACAGCTTTCATCTGGAGCACCCCCCCCACCCCCCAGACC
>JANZLQ010000079.1:30890758-30935554 GCA_026212715.1 Elanus axillaris
GAGGGGCGGGGGGGGTCAGGGAGGAAGTGAGTTCAGTAAAACTAGGATGCTGCAAAAATGTATTAAAGAAAACAAAAATATAACTCCAAGAACAGAAAGTCAAAAAAAGGTAAGGAAGAAAGGGTTGAAGTTCCAAACCAAACTAAACCAAATGAAACCAGGACAAAGAGAAAAAGAAGAAGGTGAAATATAGGGAAAGACAGGATTAAAGGGTTGAGAAGTCAACTGCAGGCCTGGCACAGCATGCTTGATACTGGAAAAACCAGAGTGAAGAAATGCTTGGGGACAAAAAAAAAGGCTGAAGCAAAGTGTGAAGGGATTTCTCATACAGCATAACTCCTTGCCTAGGCTAGTTAGTGGCACTTAATCCCTTTCCCATTTTTGCCCCTTCTGAAAGCGCTTATTAGTTAGCCATGAAAATGGTGTATTATGGGGATGTCACAGGAAACAGGAGAATTGCACTAAGCAATTTAGGGGCAAATTTGAAATGCTTTGAATTATTCTTTTTTCTTTTGTTCATGCTGTCAGCTGTTAGCTTGTGAAAGCAAAATGAATAAGGACATATCAACCTGTTTTTCTTGGAGGGGAAGGGAGAGAAGGAAGAAGATTAATTAACAGTGGAAACTCTGCTTGGTTGTTTATACACAGGAAAAAATTGCTCTGACTCGAGGAGGCCCACTCCAGGCTAAGGCTGTTTTAAATGAGCTGGGCAGCCAGCCAGTGATGGCCCTGCTAAGGCTGCCAGTGGGTTGAGGCTTGTTGCTTGTGTGTTGGACACCCCTGGACTCTCACCTACTGCAAGGAAGGGGGGTGCAGCCCTGAGGAATGCTCCTTGCACTGGCATGTCCGCTGGGACTTTAGGTCTTGAAAGGCATGGAGAGGCAAACCCCTGAGTCTGCTTTCATTGCCTTAATTCCCTCCTGCGCCCTTTGAAATGAGGCCCGTAGGACGATCCAGCTTGACATGGTGTGCCTGAATGGTGGTGCCACCGTGCCCTCCCTCAAGCCACAGGGGGAAATGGCTGCCTGGGAAGGCAGAGGCCTCTGGGCATGTCTTGTCCAGTAAACCCGCAAGCTCCCATGTAAACCTGGCTGTGCTCCTGGCTGGCAGGGTCTCCCTGCCCAGAACAGCAGCGACTGACTGGGGGACATCCAGGTGTCCTGCAGGGATGAAATGGGGATCCTGGCCATGGCTCTGGAGGTGGCATGGTGCCTCATGATGAGCCTTGGCCTCTATGTTTGAAGCCAGAACAGTTTTGCAAAGCAGGGATTGAACTGCCGTGGGGCACTTGCTGTTTTTCTGGGTCTCACTCCAAAACTGCCCCCTCTTTCTGACCAGTGTTAACATTTACAAAGCCAGTTAATGACGCCCAGCTGAATAACATATGCTGTGTTTGCAGTGGTCATCAAACTAGCTTGAACAAAATAATACCAGCCTTGGGGAAAAGTCCGTAGAGAAAAGTATGTGCAGTGAGCATTTAGAAAATGATTCAGCCTGTTAAGTATTAAAAACTGTTTGAATATATTTTTTCCCCCTGCAGAATGCTAGGAAAATCAAATCAACATAAGACTTAAGTCAAGATATTAAATCCCTCTATGTGCAGCCTTTTGAAGATGCACATTATGCAATTAATTTCACATCATCCTAATTTATACATAATTGACGACATATATGGTCTTAAATTTGCTCTGTTTTAAAGTTTTTCTTCTTGTAGGTCTCTGGGGATTTTGAAAAGAATTTCATTCCAAGAGGTGGTTCTGCTGATGTAATTTCATATGTAAAGCAAAATTTGCAAGTCAGTTTTTGAAAGGATTCTAATTTAATTCCTCATATGTTAATGTAGCCATATATCTTCTACTATGATCTAGAACTTATGAGTGAGAATTAATATTACCTTGTGATAATAATAATGATGATAAGCTGGGTTGTGAGACTTTTAAATTTGGACTTGTAATGGGTTTTCCACAGTTCACAGCTTAAGCTAATGACATTTTGTGGGGGCATTTTTAATAAGAACATGAACTAAAACCGTGTGAAAAGCACCACTGGCTGGGTTTTCTCATTTGCTGACAATTTTAGGAGGTTACAGACTAAAACTGACCTGAATTCCAAGCTAGTCTGTTCAGGAGATGTGTTATTTGTGTCCTTGATTACTAAATGTTATTCAGAGAAGTACAGTTTATTCATGAAGAGGACTTACAAGATCTACTTCTATTATATTTAAGCTGAAGTATAAAAATAGTACCCACTGCCAATGTTCTTGGTTGGGTGCAATATGAGTATAGTATTAGAAATATTGAATATATTTGCTGACTTGAGGATCTGGAGTCCAGATGTAAACCTTTACTTCAGTTCTAATTTACAGACCTAGAAATGAATGTATATATACATATCATTTACACATATGTATATGCATCTGATTTACATACCTAGCTGTGGGTTTAGACATAAAACTTTACTTGGAAACCAGAGCTCAAAACTGTAAATTTGCAGAATTTTAAGTGCTTATAACAGCTTATCTTTTTTTATAGACTGGTTAGTCATTTTGCTTAAAGCTTACAGTGTTTCCAAAATCCATCAACTCTAGAAGAACTTAGCAAAAGCAAATGTCAAAACAGTCAAAATTACACAGCAGAAAAATGAATGCACACTATGTTATGATTACTTCAGTAATTCCTAGAACTCCTTAGATCTGGAATGTCCTATCACTATTACCATTTTAGTCACCTGATCTCTGCTAACATTTTGACAAGGGTTGTGTTATAGCTGTATGATCCCTTCTAAAGCATAAAGAAATTGGTTAGGAATTGAAAAGGGGAGGTGGATAAAAAAAATAAAAACAGGTTTATCTCTCAGGCTCTAAAATCTGTAGGCTAAAAGGAATGATTGGTCCATACCCATAAATTCAATCCCAAGATGCTCTGCCAATGCAGAAAGTTGACAAAAAAAAGAAAGAAAAAGGAGAAAGTTTCAGAAAAGAGCAATACACTGTACTCAAAAATAAATCACATATGAGAATTGCAGCTATTCTGTGTCTGCACATGAAATAGGGCAAAGGGGCATGTGGTTACATGGGCAGTGCTCAGGTGTGTCTCTGTAAGCTACATAACCAGACCTTCTACAAGGGTTACACACCAAAATACATATGGGGGATCTGAACAGCCACAGTGCAGGGAACACTGTAGGAACCATTAACCTTTAAAAACCTGACCGAGATGAAGAGGGCTATGGCTTGATGACACCATGTGAAACAGCTGGTTGTTTTTAGATGGGACCATGAGAGCACAGGGATGCATTACAAGGGGAAGCCTCCCCCTGCAAATGGGGCATGCATTGGCCTTCTTTCTGGCCCTGCTGCTGTCCCCAGTATGCGGCTCCTTGCTCTTGTGGTTTGCGACCTGGAGGTGGCTGGGACTGCTCAGCAGTGGGAGCCCTTCTCAGCTTTGCAGACTGACTGCAGCAGGGCTCTCGTTTCTGGAGAATGAGGTATCAACCCCTTTCACCCTGCCTTTGGGCTGTGCTGCCTCAGCACAACACCTGCTGGCTGGCTGGATGCACCCTGGGGTGCAGGGGCTGATGCCATTTACATGGACCACCTGCCTAAATTAGCACCCGCAGGCCCCAGCAGCCAGGGGTGAAGAGGAACACAGGTTTCCCCCCAGCAGGTACCCTAGGAGACACTTCCCACAGGGCCAATACCATAACCGTGGTAGCTCTCACTTTCTTTATCTTTGTATGCTGTGAAATTTAAATCCAGTCCTAATTTTCTGACCAAACGGATATTTTATGTAGTTTGTACACATGGGGAATGCCAATTCTTTCCTGCCAATCAGTAACATTTTAAGGGTTAAGTTGAAATCCATTCAGGTCTCTTCCTGAAGAGCCAATATTACGTGACATGAACACTGCTAATGATATACATTAGTTGCATAGAAAGCTTGGTTAAGTCTTCAATAAAATGAATGACATGCCCATGCACATATATTGCTGTATTTATGCCTGCTTATAGGTAAGACGCCTAGCCTGGATGAAATTTAATTTTACGGGAAGTCATTCATATCATGCAGTTTCTATTTCAAATACTTCAATGGTAAGTTGGTACTTAAAATGGGAATATATTTGGCTGAAAACCCTAACACGGAAACATGCTGAAGAAACATGCATTGCTTATTCAAAGCTAGATGTCATATAGCTCTTATTTACCTTTGCTATTTCTAGCTACATTCCCTAGACCTGATTAAATACAAGCAGAATATCCCAACACTTCTAATTTTATAAACAGGTCATTATTTTTTATATTTTCCTATTTAACCCAATATTGTTGCATACTTTTTACATGCAATGTGGTTTCTATTGAATATTTCTCTGGGTACTCTAAGAAGAAGTACAATTATTTTTAACAAGTCAGTTTTCTTTCTGCATGTGATTTTTGTGGGGGCAGTATTGGAAGAAAAATTGCTTGGGAAGAAGTCTTTTTTCCAAAAAGTGACTTACAACTACAAGTCATTGAATGTATTGTGTCATGCTGGGGTCCAGGGTCTACAGAACAAGAGTGTGATGCCTGGAAATGGTGGAACAGGTCCTCCGGGACTGCATGCTGTTTTCATGGATGGTGTGACACAGCTGCTGGGCACCCAAGATTTTGGGGTGGCTACTCCATAGAGATAGGGGGTGGGTAGCCTGGGGATAAGGTACTACCCAGTGCAGGGTGAGCACAGTTGCAGGTTTTGTGTGGAGACCTTGCACCTGACAAGGGAAGGACCCATTTGGATCAACCACATGCAGCAGCAGAGAAATCGTGGGAGACCAGTCTCGCCTCTGAAGCATTAAGGTGCCAAGTTTCTTAAGTCATTGCTTAGTTTTCTTATTAAATGTGTTCTGTGGGTAATAAGAAATTCTAAAAAAGTTTCTTTTTCATGTAATGTGAATTGAAAACAAAGTAAAATCCCCTAAAATATCACAGAACATAAACCATACATATTGGCCAATTTTACTTGAGGAGTTGGGATGATTTGTCTCTTTGTGAGGCTTAGGATCCACTTTGGATCCTAAATCTTGATTCATTTCAGTGGTACTCAGGCTGAGAAATCAATTTTGAACTTGGGATGTTGAGTCCTATGGCTCCTGTAAAAGTGTTAACCTACAACTGATTAGAGTCTCAGAAGTACAGAAAATGTCCTTTCTTAATTACAGTATTCTATCATAGCAATTTTAGCATTTAATGAGCATTAAATGACTAGTTTATAGTGAAAACCTGTTTTCTTTAACCTTGAGCAGAAGACAGAAAATGGCATTTTTTCAAATCTGTTTGCATCATTTAGGAGTCCTGGTCTCAGCAAATAAAGAGTACAATTTAGGGTGCTGAAAGTCTTTAGAAAATCAAAATTTCAGGTAATATTGTCTAGTATCCTCATAGAGATGTGACCACTTAAGAAATATAAAGGTATTGAGAAATACTGAATTAGTAAAATTGCTGAAAAATGGACTTTTGAAGATCTGTAGTTTATGCTGAAAGACTGAAAAATCGAGGCCATTACAGAGTAACAGCAGTTTTGGTCATCCATCTAGAATATCATAGCTTTACACAACTTTTGCCCCTTTAATTTTTCAGCCAGCCTCATCCTGACAGTATGTGGTAGAGGTTGTCATCTAAAAAGAAATTTCCCTCTGCCCCCCTTGATATGGTCCCTCTTGCTCACCAAGGATGGCAGAGCTGAAATGGACACAGTTTAAGCTGGTGTCCCACTCTGAAACACTCGCCTTCAGGAAGGCAGAGACCATATTCAATTCATGCCTGAGACAGCTCACAGCATACCCCACAAGTTATTCTATATTCACAATACATATATAACTGTTAACTAGTGAAGTAAGCAAGTCAATTGGCCTTTTGGGTGGTGTCCTTGGCCCATCTGGGGCATTTGGAAGGACAAAGAGTTTACCTGTGATTATGCTCTAGAGAGGTTTCCTCAAACTTCTATTAATCCAAGGCTCCACCAGTGTTTCTTATCCCAAGGTTCACTCTGCACAGTGTTGCTATAATAGTTCTCATGCATAGCTACATAAAAATTAGCCAAAACTTTTAATGTTAATTCATTACTTTTATTTTCCTCCATTTGCCTTGCTTCCTTGTCTTCAAGGGAGCGAATGTGTGAACATTCAAAACCAGCAAATATATCTGCATGGAACAGATGTATTTTTGCCACACTTCTGCAGACCACCTTCTGGTGCCTTATGGATCAATGGTGGACCATGAGCCTTAAAGTCAAAACCACTGCAGCAAAAAGCCAGGGTATTGGGGAAAACACCTGGTAGCAGCTGTGACTGCTGTGCTCAAAGAGAGGACATTACAGGGTCTGCCAGCCAGACTCCAGAGACCAGCAAAGCTAGCACAGCTTGTTCTTTAGTTTCCCTTGGTATGCAGTGGCAGTAAGGACCAGTTGAATGAGAAAAACTGTGTAGCTGCAGTGCTGGAAGTCACTGTGGCATTGGGGAACCTAACAGCCATCACCTCTCGGCCACAACAGGTTGTCCCATTGTTTGGTGTGTTTGCAAACCTGGAAGCCAAGGCACAGCGAGCCTAAACATGTGCTTTCTAGTAGTCTCCCTCATATCCATTCTCAGTTATGCTCACATTTCCACTGACAGCAAGGAAAGACCTTTCTATGGAAGAACTTTTCTTAAAATGGAGATCCACCTCATTTCCTGTGTTCCTTTTCAACCTATTTCTAGTGCACCATGTTAACTGAATCCTCCAGGACTAACCAAACCACTGCCAAGATAAGCCAGTTAGCCTTGCACTCTGTTGGGACAGTGGATCTCCAGAATCCTTAGCATCAGCCTTGTTTTGATCTTGGAACAGGCCCTCAGCAAAGCTCGTAACTTCAGAACTCTTACAAATACCAACTCTAAGGCACATTTCTGAAGCTAACTTTTTCTCAACAGCCAAATACAGAGCCTTAAGATAGTAACAGCTCATCAGTAGACACACTTGGCATGGAAGTCCATTGACCCTTTCTTTCCAGATGAAGAAAGACCTTCCTGAAAGCAAATAAAATTAGATAGCACTATATAGTTCACATGTACACTTTCATTTTCTACTGGCACTTATGCTGTTTAACATCCTGATTTGCTCTATACTTTGCAAAAGCTGCATCTACAGAGCTAAGTTAATCACCCACAAAACTTGGTGCAAGATATGAAGTTGGCTTTAAGCCCCAAATGCAACATTTGCCTGAAGATAACTCTCATTCTAAGTCCCATTTGCTCTGGTCTGTGTTGGGTGTAATAATAAAAAGTCATATAAATGCTTCTTCATTGATTTCTTTGGTTAGATATATATGTACACACACTGGACTCTTTCCAAAAGTGTCTTTTTAAGATTCACAGCAGTTCAAGAAACCTGACGTTATACTGCAGATGCAGGGTAGGCGGAAGTGCCAGAGTCTCAGAGCCATTGCCCAAGAGTAGCCTGAGGTAGGTAGCGGTGTGCTCTTCTGCCAGTGCTTTTCAAGGACAAGAGGGCTGGACCAGCATAAGTACTTAGAGCTGAGCATAACTCCTGCAGCAAGACAAGGGCATCTATACTTTTGCATTGGATGCAACTTTAGAAAACCTCAGCCTGGTGTCTACTGCTCAAAGATTCCTTTAAAAATCCGAACTAGAGTTAAGAAACTGAAAAACTAATGAAGAAAACCCCACCTAACCCCCTCCCCTTTGTCCCCCCCCTTTTTTTTTCTGGTTAGGAAAATGAATTTATGATCAACATACAATTCTTCCATGGTTTTCAGGGTAAATTCAGCAGAAAAAAATGGATCTTATATTTTTACACCACCTCCTTTTAAATGACTCTTCTAAGATCAGAAAATCTTAATTGCACTTTTCACCACAATACACAGAAAAGGCCATTTAAATCTAACATTTGGTAAACTTAAACACTGTAATAGCATAAAAATTTTAAAATCCATAGTTACCAGAGGCATTTTAAAAATAACTCACACTAATAGAGCTTTTAAAATGGGACATAAAATACACACTTGAATGCTGGAAGGTCTGGTCTCCAGTCAGCACCCTTGGGATTTAGATGGGTAGCTTCCATGATGGGCGGTATGAATTATGTATGGACATTTTTCATCCATCAGTATACGAGAAAACCTGTGCATCTCTTCAGGCTCCAAAATGTCCAGCACATGCTAACAGCTCTTTGTCCTATATACTAATGGAAATTAAATTAAGCTAGCCTAAACTCTCTGAAATCTTTCTGTGCTGACAAGTAATCAATCAAAAAAATAGTTCCTATAATACTGCTCTTAGATCATAATACATTCTGATGCCAGCGACAATTATGAATAGTACACATGCATTAAAATGTAAGATCTAAGCAATTTTCTTATATGTTACCTTTGACTTTGCTATAGCTGATGAGACAAAATAAATATTCAGTGTATTTTCTGTTTCCTCCCTGACAAGTAATATTAATTAACCTGTCCCATCATGGGAAAGCTTATGAGATAATGTGACTGCAGTGCTGATTCTACCAGCAGTCTGACACAGACAGAGTCCTCTGTATGTGTGTGTGTGTGTGTATGTATGTGACTGTCTATGTGTGTGTGTGTCTGGTACATTTCTTTGGCCAATTAATCTGGCTCTGAAATACTTGATCTCTTGCACCTGTTACCCACAAATAAATGTGTCAGACCCCATTGTTTATGCTGTCTCTCCCCCTTTTCTTTGTTTTTGTGATCTTTCCTCTGAAAGTTGGACAACGAGGAGGAGGAACACTTTGATCCTATTTTGCATGTGCTCATTAGAAATGATGTAAGCGTGTCAGTTACCTTTAACTTGTAGGTCCAATTACAAATCTCATATGCAAGTAGAGGATTAGCTACCTGTCCCTTTGTTGGGGGAGTACTGGTCTGTATAGAGACTCATAAGCTTTTTGTGGCAAATAAAATGTGAGACTTTCAAAACATCACTTTTGCAATTTTACTGCTTGATGTCAGTGGAGAGTCTGTATCACACCATTCAGTGTTAATTTCACAGTGTTCCTAAGAAGTCCTTCATTTCCCCAAAACTCAATGCCAAACAATCCAGGAGAGTATTGCAATTGCTTTTTGTTATCATTTTCATGCAGCAGGCAGAGACAATCAATATTAGGCCTTAGGCAACAAATCTAGTTACAGATTAAAAAAAAAAAAATTGGAGGAAAGATGCAGCGACAAGAAAGCAGCACCAACTGAGCATGCTTCTATTGCGGCACAGACAGAAAGGTAGTGGACGTACTGTAGAAGCTGGCCATTACGTAGTTTTGGCAGCGATCACCAGTAAATTCATTTGGGCACCTGAGAGGAAAAACAAACAAAAAAAATGGTAGAGAAAAAACAGAGAAAAGAGAAGAGGTGAACATATGCTAAGAAAGAAGCTCCTTCAGTGTGAACTTATATGACTTGGTGAGTTCACTTTCAGAAACTGAATCTCGGTTTAGTGTGTTAAAATGGCTCAAGATGTTGAGAGCAACTCATTTGCTCTGTAGAAATGGAAAGAAATACCCCCTGAAAAACCAGCCCAAACCAAACCAATCCAATCTGGATCAAAGTGTGTTTCGAGATGTGAGACAGAAATTCACCATTCCAAATTCCCAAATTGCTTTTAGGATGCACTTTCCACAAGGCAGCGAGGACACAAGATTTGTACATCACTCATCTCCATAAGTTTGCTTTTTTAGGGTTGCACTTAACAGCAGTCTCCCAAACAAGAAAGCTGCCAGTGTGTGCAATACAAATGCATCTGTGAACGGATGGAACGATCAAAAATCACACAAATGAGAAACATTTTGGAGGTCAATAATGCCATGGTGTACAGATTTTACTTTAGAGAATCAGGTCATAAATTATTGCATAAAGAGGCCGGTTCCAGCTGAACTGTGAAAACACCAAGTACTATTGATTTTGTTGCTGTAGTTGGGGAAGAAAGCAAAGTTCAGATTATTTTAACATACTTTCTTGGTTTTGGATTTTCATGGGCAGAGTTTCAGTACATCTTGCTCCAGTGAATCCAGGTTGGCACCTAAAGGGCAAAAACGTGATAAGCAATAGTACACCAAAACCACTGCACTAACAGACTGACATCTGCTGGCCTATGGAGATGGGAGTGCATTAAGTGACCTCCTGGTTAGGTGTTAGGGAAAAATGATGAGAAAAGGGGCAAGAAAGTGTAACCTTTCCGGAAGATAATACTTTGCAAAATTTACAGAAAAAATCCACCAGGGAAAAAAATCTAGGAAGTCTTTTTGCTTGTCCATTTTGAAAAAGAAAGAAGAAGAGCTAGCAAAAATGTGTATCAGCTCATTGCTTATTCCACCTCATGAAGGGACCAGATTGAGTGTTTTTAAATTTGCAATGCAGTGTGTAACAGCAATTTACACTGATGCTTTCATCAGTCACATAAATCCTGTGAAAATACCATGATTTCCCTATTTCTGTAATGGCATGCTGTATCTTCCAGTAATTTCCTTTGAAGGGGAATAGCTAAAACAGCAATCACAGAAAAGCCAAAAAAAGTTTCAAAAAGTGAGAGGACAAGCTCAAACCCAAAGGCAGGAAGTATATTCAACATGGCTGACAAATGGAAAAATAGTCAGTTCATTCAATAAGTAAGATGAGAGGGCAGAGGTGCTCTCAAAATTTGAAGCCCCACAGCTGTCCTCCCTTTCATAATGTCTTCTGTGGAAAACTTCAGTGCAGCTTTCTCCTTTGTCATAGTGAAGGAATTTCTCTTCTGTGTTTTGCCTGTCTTTTCTTCTGCTGCTGGCTGTCAGTTCTTCCTTCACCTTTATTCTGAATTTTGGGGTAGAGCTCAGGCTCCCAGAATGTCACCATAGCAATGCAGGCTCCTGTGCTTCAGACATAAGTGTGAATGACTGTCCACCACACTAAACATCTATAGATTTCAATCTTCTTTCCTCCTCCTTCTTCTACCCACTCTTACTCAGTGTGTAACCTGACATTATCTGATATCTGCATCCTTGAATCATTCTCACTTACGTTGCCTGTATTTCTGATGCTCTCCATGATTTTGCCATAGTGCAAGAATCTCCCCCTTTTTCTCCTGCTGCCAATCTGGTGCTAGCGTCCTTTTCAAACTGCTTCATCATTTACTTGCCAAGGGCTGAAAAACCTTCTTATTTGCAAACGCATGTCATTCAGAATAATCTTCCACCTCTCTGTCCACCCAAGTTTCACGTGCATTGAAAGCTGTCCTGATATTTTAAATTCCACTGTTTAGGCACAATTGCCTCTAGCCCTAAGGGTCAGGGATACTGCCCTTGTACAAATGGGACTTTCAGAAAATCACTTTGGCAGAGGACCAGTGTCAGGCATAAACACTAGTATCTTGTTCAAATAAACAACCCAGGAATGATTTTTGTATAATAAAGGTATGTATTGAGGATCTGCAGATGATTCTTTGGAGCTGATTTGCTGTAATGATGTATTTTTTATTAAGGAATGGAGTTTATGTTCTTCAGAGCTAAGGTTGCACCTTTTGATAAGTACCCAGGATGGAGACATCCCAGTCTCCACAGATATATTCAGTTGAGAAAAATGCAACAGGGATAACTCTGTAATGAAAAGGTGATATTACTGGGCACGATAGAAGACTTTTTGCATCTTTGATAGAAAGCAAAATGCCTTTGATAGAAGCCATTTTGATCTGTGTTACTGAATGAGCGTAAAAATGTTTTACCCCTGTGATTTCAGTTTTATTTTGCACTATGGTGATCTTGTTAAATACTCATCCTTGGAAAGCTGGTATTCACAGCTGCATTTGATTTCATTTCATAGGCACCTCTAAATCTCGTTTGTCAGGCTCAACCCTACACAATCCTAATGAGCATGCTGCTGATTAAAAGCCTCAGGCTTTGCTCCCGCCACTGGCTCCTGGTGGTTGCTTGCTCCATTTGTGCTTGTTTTCAGATGTTGGTGCAGCTGTGGACGTGATGAAAACAACTCAGGCACTAGTGTAGACAATGCTGAAATCACTTCCAGACCAAGCAGGGTCAGCCCTGTTGAGATGGCGCTGAAAACAGTTCAGGTGTGTTTATACTTGCTCTGAAACCATTGTCAGCAAATGGACTGCAGGTCCTGCCACTAAGAACAGGTCCAGGGTGGGCCAACAGAGATGAGAGCTGACATGAGCCTGTCCGCCTATGATTATGTGTGAATACTGAAGGCATTTTATTTCTCAGATATGCAGTGCAGCACCGTTTCCAGTGTTGGTTGGCAGGTTGTTTACTGCAGACTGTGCTTTTACAAACAGCTTGCAACTGTGTCATTTTCAAAACACCTTGTCCAGCTCAAAGTTTCCAGATGTTATTTCCTGTTGTGTCTTTCTTTTCCAGTTCATTACCCATGTACCATTTTCTTTTATGACACTAGCAAAAGTTGGAGTCAAGCAACTCGGGGCAACAAGTAGACATTTGTGCTGCAAGAGCCTTATAGTTTCCTTTCTGCCTAAAAAAATAGCTACTTGAACTATTTATTTATTGTATTAACTGGGTGAAACCACAATACTAAACCACATATACTAAAATATTTGCTTTTTTCCTCTGCACACAGTAGTTGTAAAGAGTGGTATTTGCATGTGTTCAGAAGGCATTTCTCAGAACATCAAATGCATATCATCAAACTGTTTTTCAGCAGGAGAGGAATGGCTGAATGCATCAGAACCTCACATTTCCATTTCATCTGCTGCCTATAAGCAAATGCATTGTGGGAGAATGTTTTTTTTCATGGGAAGTACAGTACACTTCCATATTTAGTCATCTATTTCATAGCTTAAGTCAGAACTGGTATTCCTGTCCTGCTTGTTGAATGAGTATCTCTGGAACTTTTGCTAGTATCATGGAAACAAATTTTCTCTTTTTGCTGTTTTCAAGAATCTTTTGTCAATTTCTATTCCATCAAGGCCTTCACATGAAGACGGATATAGAAAATAGCTATATCATTTAAAAGTATGTAATTCACTCTTTTGCTGTTAAGAAAAGAAGCAGCATCCTTCTGTTAGAAAGAAGTATTATTTTCATCCACTGAAATTCAGATGTAAATTCATTTCTTCAGTAACACAAAAGCACTAGAAAAGGTGATCTCTGGGAGCAAGAAATCAATTAGTCAGACCAGGAAGGCCTTCATGGTAGGATACTTCAAAAGAACGCTCTAAAAATGTAACAGATATTACATCCATATGTATTTTTCTTGAAGCAAGAAGCAGACGCTAGGAATTCTGGTCTTAATTTTATATTTATTGAAGAAGCTATCTTATTTTTTGTCTTCAGTGAACTTGGGGATACATTTCCAACTGAACAGAAATTACTTAGGAACCTCTATCTCATAAGAAGCCAGTAACTTCTCGGCTTCCAAAGTCTATCATGTTTTCAAAATATGACTCATGTTCCTATGAAACTTCCGAAAAATTTATACACTAGTTTATTTAAGTAGTGTCAAAGTTTCCTTCTTCATCTTTCATATTTTGAGATTGTTTTGTTCTGCTGGGGCTAGAATTAAATACATGTAAGGAACATACATGCTACCATAGGTGTAGCTGTACAATGCATTACTAAGTCTTGACACATTTCTTAAGTATGTCACATGGTTACTTCTTGAAAGCAGGGAATTTTTTCGAAGTTCACACCTGTATCTGTGAGAGCAAGATCGGATGCAGTTTGGATCATTATACAATATCTACTTTACAAAACACTTTTTTTTTTTTTTTTTGTAATACATACTTAGACTTTATTAGAAGATGGATTTAGGAGCTTCTTTTTTTTAAATTGTATTGGGGGTTTACAAAACCAGAGATATCACTTGGAAAATTCCATGGTTGTGAATCTGAGTAATGTTTTTTTGGTTAGGGATAAAACCAATTTAGAATGATATGGCTCATGCTTTAGAAATTTTGTTTTTGCTCTCAACAGATGGACCATATGGAAAAATGTGAACTTGCTACTGAGGCAGAAATATGAAGAGCAAGTACCATATTTCAAGCATTCTGTTTCCACAGGCATGTTCTGGGGGAAGGTTTATTTTCTCAGAACAATGAAGGCAATGTGTACTGGTTAGATACTTATTTTAATTAACACTGGAATACTAGAATTAAAAGTAGACATCTGTATTTTTAATGAAATAAGAAGAGAACCATATTTTGTCTCTTCAGTTTCCCAGTACACCCACTTTCAAGTACTCACACTTTTATTTCTTACATGGCTGTATTGCGTCCTATTTTGCTACACAACATGAAGTTTTATTTCTGGCAAGTATTAGAAGGCATAGCAAAAGGCCCTGCAAAATAGCAGTGGCCCTTACTGTTCTCAGGATAAGAATCCTTTTCCACTGCCTTACTGTAAATGAGATTCACCCTCTCTGATTTTACAGCTCTGATGCTTTTTCCAAATAGGTCTTGGGCCACCCAGAGAGAGGCACATCTGCCAAATTTGGGAATTGCCTTTTCTTTGAACTCCAGCCCCAGAATTAAAGGTTATTTCTTGTCTACAAGAGGGGAAAAAAAAAATCTCCACTTTATCCAAGTGTCTCTGAGACATTTAATTAAAAAATTAGCCAATGTATAACATCAAAGAACAAACACAGTCAGATCTCTGAATAAAAAAAGAAAAAGTCCCTGTACCAGTGAAAATGGGATACCTGAACCTGTCAAGACAATGCTCATTATTAGCAAGTCTGCTAGATGCTCAGCTCTGCTGCCCTGGAGTTTTCTGAGCAGTGTTTGAATAGGAAGATGAAACAGGCAGGTAGGCTCTTGTACATGCCCTGGAGAGTCATAGCAAACTGCTCATCTTGTACAGCTGGCTAATAACAATCATGTAAATTTAACACAAATCTTTCTCTCTCTCTCCCTCAAAAAAGAATCCAACCCACCAGAGCCAGTAACTTTTCCATATTCACTTTAGCTAAAAATGATTCTAAGATCAATGAAATATTCATCACTTTCAGCAACAGAGCAATCTGTCAAAAACCAAAGCAAAACAAAGCTCATAAAGTGCAGGTAACATCCTGCTACAAAAAAAGAAGACTCACAAGTAAAATAGAACATTGTGGGGTTTGGCATTTGTGGGTTTTTTTTTTTGGCTGGGGTGCTTTTTAATTAACAGAAGAGACAAGCGGTCAATGCCTTCCCAACCTATGAAAGCATCATAGACCTTCACCTAACTCACCTACCAGAGTCATCTTTACAATGAGTGTTGTTTGATTTTTCATCCTAGTAGACTGAAAATCTGTGCAGTTACAGCAGATGACAGGACAGTCTTTACTGACCACTCTCTCTTGTCTGTCTGAAAACCAGCAATATCCTTACAAAAGTGCCCCCTTTCTGGTCAGTTCTGCTAGGTTCCAGGGATGTTTGCCAAGGTTTAAATTCTGAGCTCCCTCTCAAGCCAGAGGGAAGCAGTAACTCACTATGACTATTTCAGCTCCAGACGTAAATGCTACTTGGTGCACTACCAGGCAGGAGGTGAACTCCAGTGCTGTAGATCTTCATGGATGTTCTCCAACTTAATGGACTATGGCAACAGCCTCATACAGCACAGGCCAGGGCTTGAGAAAGGTGTGCAAGCATACCCTTAAAAATAAACTCATACTTATATGAATTCCTGAATCAAGATCCTCACATGAAATAGTAGACTCCACCAATTACCATGATATTTATTGTTTTTTTTGCAATTAAACACAACAGCAAAACTCCCAGTTGTGAATCTGATCTCATCAGAAAGTGTTCAGTACTACAGTAGACAATAAGAATAATCAGTTTGTCCTGTATAAAGGGTACTTATCCAATGCAGTTACTCACACACCTTTTTTTCCTATTTGCAGTATATTTAGTTTACAGTATCTGTTTCATTATTTCTAATATAAGGCTCAAGTTGTGTTACTTCATGCCATACAAACATCAGTGGGGGTTGCTATGCCATTATCACATGGGAAGATTTCCTGGTTAGCCTCTATTATGCCTCATATATAGAACACAGAGGTCATTCTTGGTAGGTTTTCACATCCACATACTTAAAATTAAGAATTGTTCAGGTGCTCCTTTAAAGAAAAAACATTTCTGGAACCTGGTGGCTCCACCAAAGCAAGCAAATAGTATTTCTTACCTGCACAGGTATCTCGGTGGGTTTGGAAGATCTTTAACCATGTAACACTCTCCTCCATTTACACAGAAGGCCTTCTGCTTTATGTCACATTTTGTGAGATGACTTGTCCCAGTTGTAGATGTGGAAGTGGCTGGAAAAGACAAGAGTGAAAATATACATCAGAATGGCCTAAGTCTTTCTTCCTGACTGGCAAGTGTACTTGTATGTCAGGGAAGAAGTAAGGCTAGGGAGGATTTGGCAAGTTCTCTGAGCTCTTTATTTGCTGCTACCACAAGCACTAATTACCTTACCCTGTGTTTTGTTGATTGACACAGGGAGTGGAGTTTAAAGCACAACCACCCAGCCTGGGAGACCTGTCCATCAAGTGACCTTAAACTTCTGCAACATTCATGTGTATTTCATTAAAAATGTGTAATTAATGTGCCATTACTTATATTGCATTAATTGCTTTCAGTGATTTTGGGGTATAAGAGTCATTACAGACTGCTGACATAGTGCCTAATAAAATAAAGCACTGGATGAGGTTTCTTCCTGGCATTGCCTTGAAGTAGGGTTTTTTCAGTGGAGCTTAACCTGAGGCCCTGTGTTGACTGAATCCCTTGGTCCAGCCCCTACTTTCTTCACAGGGGAGAGGGTGACTGGCTGCACGCTGAATGCCTCTTCCCCTGTTCATCAATGTGAGCTGTGGCTGATCCGGTTTGACTCTGTAGGGAGGGAGAGGAAGGGGGGGTGGAGGCATCGTCCCTTCCTGTGCTTACACAATTGCCACCCTTGTGTCCACAGGAGTCTTTGGCCTGGAGGCCAACTTTGCATCTCCTGCAGATGGGCTTATCTGAATGAAGTATTAATAGTTTGGGGCCACCAATGCTGCTAGACACCAGTAGGTGCCCAAATTGTTATTAAATGGAAGTACCACTATGCCTGCAGTGTTTCTTAGCTTACACTGTGCTGCATTTAAGGAATACCTGGAGAAGGCAGGAGCAGGGTTTAGTTAGCAACTGTTAAAGAGGCTGCCAGGGTAGGATGAGAAATCCCAGCCTTAGGATTTGCCCATGCAGTGTCTGTCAAGGAAATGATAGTGCCCTGACCAAAGGGAGCAGTACTGTAGGAGAGACAGTGCTCAGAAAGTGCCCACTGCAGTCATTGCTGGTAACTACTAGTGTAAGGTGAATCTACCTGAGGTTGCCCTAAACTAGCTAACAGCAACAGAGATGATGGGGAGGCCATATTATGTCCTCAGCTCCTCATGCTGCTCTATGCCTGCAAAACCACCTCCATGAGATGAGTTAAACCTAAGAAGTCAGGCATGTACCTGCTAGGCTGCAGCTGCAGCCCCAAACTACAGTCTCTGGTTGCACCCTAGTTTAGGTAAGTTTTGCTCTAAGTTCTGTCAAAACAGGGTAGGTGTGCTTGAAGCCTGGACACCAGCCAGTACCCAGCTCAGGAACCATGCTGCTGATGGGCTATGTGACCTCTAACGAGTTATTCAGGTTTTTCATTTCACTTGATTTTTTCTGCCTAAAACTGAATCATTTAGTTGTAAGGTGCTCTCCACCGCTCACAGAAAGCAGCTGAACTTATCCCCACAATGGGTGGGATAAGCAGCCCCTCTGATGGTGTCTGTCTCCCTACATTGACTGCACAGCACGATTAAACTTTTGAGAATATGGCCCTAATTTTTAAATGACTACAACTGACTGAAGTGACTATCCATTATCTGTAAAAGTTGGGGAAGATTCCTGCATGGTTTTTGTTTAGCCACCTCCAGACATACAGAAGTAAGAAGTTTTGTTACAGTACTGAATAAATCCCACTATTTTTGTTTCTGAAAGATAGCTTCTACCCTACAATGCTTTTATCTACTGACTGATTCCACTGGAGTTGGCTAGAAAGCTGCAAGCACCTACACAAAGGTTGTCTGATATTCAAAGCCATTTCTAACACGAAGGCACCCAAGAGGCATGTTTATAGTAGGTGATGCTTGATGTTCTACCATTTGCTGCACATATTGAATCCAAAGAAAACATGCTTTTTGCATATTGGCTATCAACAAATACCGCTTACACATTTCAAATTCTTCTTTCTGAGAATAAGGATGAAGTAGTCCCTGTCACATTTGATTTTCATGTTTCCCATCATCTTCCAAGTAAAACTGCATTTTTAGCACTCAGCACTTAGGAGAATGGGCCACCTTGACTGCGACAATTTTCAGGGTGGCTTTAGCTATCTTGTTTCAATGATACATCAGATAGTGACTGCGATATTTAAGTCCCCCTTTTTACTCCATCAAAATCCCATCTGCCTGTACACCTAACGTGTCTCATACCCCTTCCTTTCTTTGCCATTAATCACCAGTGTGTCAGCTTCTTTCTCTTTCTTCCATGATGCCTTGCTTGCATGGGCTGCCCTCCTCCGACAGGCCAGGAAAAAGCCTTCCCATGACCTCTTCGAAAACTCAAGCTGCCTCCTGCTTCTCACTGTTGCACCCACCCATTGTGTCACATCTCCCCATATGCTGATGTTGACTGGGGCCTCTAAGGCTCCATTGACTGGGGCTAATGAAATGCAAACATGGAGTACTAATTCCTCATAATAACACATTCCTTTCTCCTGGCCCCTCAAAGCATGATTTATAACCTCTCAGATCAGGATAAATTTATGCCTTGTCTAGAGGCAGGAAAAGGGGTCATGTTTTAAGAGTAGTCTGACACTCTTTCAGCTAGCATCGGTTCAAGCAGGATTTTGTACCCAATGTTGACAAAAGGCTGGCCAACAGATTGCCATCAGCTCGGCAGTGAAGGCTTGTCTACACTTGATGTTAGTGTGTTGACCACCATCCTTGACATGAATCTTAGGACGGAGAAATTTGCCTTGTGGAAGAGCCTTTCATTTTTCACTGGCTTGAAAGGAGCCTGGATTATTAGCCCAAAGGAGATGCCTGACATGACATGCTACGGCATACCAAGACCTAAGATGTAACAAATGTGGGTGAGTGAATCCCATCTATATAGTAATGCACATTTTGAAGCCTTTCTGAGTCTTAACAGGTAAACTCACTATTAAGCTTATCTCTGCTGATAGCCTATCCACCTTTTCCTTATTAAAGGACTTCAACCTGCAAGTGAGACAAGCACTCTGAGAATGTCCTCAAGCTCAGAAAGCTAATGCATTAATTTGGAAGGGAAAAAAAAAGACACTATTATCTGCAGCATTTCTGACAAAAAAACCATTTTGCTACCCTGCTGGCTAATGGAATGTTTTAAATGGAATTACAAAGGTAGATATAGTAGCAAGTGGGCTTGTAGCTATCTGTAAATGTTTTCATCATCTTGCTTACTGCTTCTTCTTTAAGCAGCAGCTCAATCAAAAGCAGATCACCATGGACTTTCAAAGGAACAGTTATTTCCCAGCTGATGTAAGTGAGCTTTGAATAGCAGAAATTGCTCTGAACTGATTACTAGAGACAGGAATAATCTGCAGTTCTCAGACAAATCTCATCATACAAGGGCTTTACACATATCTGTGAGGAGTGCCTCTACCCACATTTTTGGCATTGCAGGTTCAAAACTGTTGTATAAATCTTGCGTGAGAATTTTCTCTGCATTACTGATCCATTGGCACCATAGTCCCAATCTGCCTGAGCTTTGTAACTCCATGGAGTCGGGGGAAAAAAAGGAGTCCAGTGAGTTAATTCTGCTGTTAATTTTTCTTTGCAAAGGATGCACAGTTTTTATGGCATATGGCCAGTACTCAGTCTATGCACTGTAAGTCTATTTTGCAAATTAAATACAGGAAAAGCTAACTATGGTTTTGGGTTTCACTTAAAGCCACGTAACGGAAGAAATGTGGTGTTTGGGAGCAGGTGGTCATCAGAGCCCATTTCATACAGTCCATAACTAGCCCCCAAACACTGCCTTTCCATACATATACATCTCTAGCAGACATGGGCTTGGAGGATGTATAGTGGGAACGATGGGTGGCAGTGAGGTAAGGCACAGCTGTAGACCACAAATCTGTATGTTGTTCTTTATTCACCTAGTCAAAATTCATACCCCCTTTTCTATAATGTTTTCTTCAGCTATACAAGCACAAGATAGAAAAGCTGGTTTGTTCTAGAGTCCTATACCAAACCCTAGCTTACTGAAAGGACTAAATTACATGCTGTAATGAAATTTGAAAATAACGTGCATGAGATAACATCTGAAAACACTGCATATTCTACCTTTTTTTTTCCTTCCCTGAATGCAGAAACACCACACTTAAAAAAAGCAACTGCAGGCAGTATGAACAAAGTCCCCACTAATACAAATACTCATATGGCACTGAAAAACAATGAGATCTGCACCCATCTATGGGAACTACCTAAAGCCATTAACAAGAAGAAAAATAGGAGCTATTGCATGTTTCAAAACTACTCTCTAAAACATGAATTACTGCTGTAAAACTAGTTTAGGATCATTTCATGTCAAGCAGACAAAACTTCATGTAATTCTGAGCTTACCTGGGGAATCTCTGCCCCTTTTTTGTTTTGAAACAGAGAAATGCATTCTCTTTCTCTCTCTTGCTTTCCAAAAATCCCTCTGAAGTTCAGTGGCTACAGCATCTGGACTCCCAGGCCCTGCACAAGCGAGGCAGTCTGCTGAGAGGAGTCCTAAGGGATGTCTGAGTACAGACGGAGAGGGAAAGGCTTTGCAACCTAAACAGAATAGAATCCATGCCTCTTCGAATTGAGTTTCTGCAAAGCTGGTGTAAAATCAGAGGTCATGCTCAAAGTCGTACAAGGTGACTAGTGAGATGCTTATGGCTCAATGGAGACAAAGTCAAGTGGCAACTGCAGCACAAAGGAAGGTTTGCCATTCTCACTGGAAGGCCACTTACAGGTTGTAAATATGTCAACTTATTGGACTGCAGGTGGAGACCTTTCCAGTCCCTTTTTATGAACAAAAAGAGTAAATTACTGGGAAGGAACAGAACAAACACTTCCGCTTATCACTTTCTAAGACTAAGGCTTGAGCAAAGCCTACTTGAAGCTCATGCCAATGGAAGAGGAAGGGACCTGCATGGAATGAAGGAGGGACAGAAGGAGAGAAGGAGAGAGGGAGTGCACACAAGCAAGCTTTGGGGTGATGAAGTGTGTGCCCCCAGAAGAAAGTCAGCTTTACTAATTCACATTCCCTTGCTTGAAGCTCATTCATTTCTTTAAAAGTACAATTCAATTCTCTCTTGACTTGATGATGGGCAGTTTAAAGATGTCCAGCCCTGATCTGCAGGGTAGATTGATTTCCCATGTAACCTTGACTGCAGCACTTAATCTCTCTGTGTCTCAGTTAAACATTTTCTTCCCACTGAATACTGAGCTTCTTCAACTCACTCTGACTTCCCTGATGAACCCGACTTAGAAAGTGCTTGTGACTCCAGAAAAGCTTGGCATTTCTATACTGCACTGAATGAGGAAAACTGCTGGTTCCAGCGTAACTGTGGGCAGCAAAAGCTATATGGGTACCTTCAAGGAGAGCAGAAGCCAAAAACTGAGAGCAATCAAAAACTAGCCCCCTTCTGAACAGACAAGAATTTCCATTTTACCAGGTGTGTAGAAGGATGTGTTTCGTGTCCTTCATACTTAATGGTTCAAGCTGAAGCGGCATCCATGTAGCTCTGAATATACCGGAGGTTTAAAAAACACTAACAAAGAAACCTCAGAGAAAAAAAATCCCAAATCTCTATAGGGGGCACTTACGGTCTATTTCATGGGGCTGCTCAGAACTGTTCATATTACTTTGGTGATGTAATATGGTAAACTGGCTGTCCAATCTAGTTATAAAATTTTTTTCAGCCTCTATCTTTACAAATAACATGCAGTGTAACAGATTCCTGGGACCTTCACAGGAGATCATTTAAGGAGCCTGCTGTTTTGCCAGCAGCTTGAATTAAGTGCTTACAAGTTAGTGAAATTACTCTCTGGCCCTAAGACAGTGCTTTCTCACTTTGGCATTATCTCTATGAAGATCAGGGCCAGCATGAAGGAAACAGGAAATTGCTGGGTCTGCAAGATAGAAACTTCAGGAAAGATTGAGAGCACATAAACTCTTGCTGAACCAAGGCAGCATGTCCCTCTTCCCCCTACGACATGAACTCGGCAGCGGTTTCCCCTCATGAATCCAACCTTAGTAAAGCAAATGAAAGCAAAAAAAAAAAAGAAAAAGAGAAAGAAAAACAAAGGACAGACGCTTCAGCTCACTGCACCACCCAATCGCTTCCTCCCCGATAGGCCAACAGACTGACCCAGTTGGCAGGCATGTGACTGTGAGACCTGCACAGCATCTGGCTCACCACGGAGGGTCAAGAGGTGACACATGCTAAAGACAGCCCAACCAGGGACAACTTTTGTTTGCTTCCTTTAACTTTGAGATGGGAGGAAAGATGGGCAGAGACACACATAGCCCATGGGTTGTTTGTGAAGAAATGCAAATACTGCTTGCAAACAGTAGTTTTTAGAAAAAGGGGGTAACGTGGGTTGCTGAAGAGTGCAAGGGTACCTGGAGAGACCTGGTTGAAACTGGGCTTTGAGACAAGGCATACTTTCCCATTGCCATGAAAGATGTTAGCTTTCACTTCAGGGTGATAAGTGCCAGCAAAAGGTCTGCAAAGGCCTTTAGAAAACATTCCCCACCTGGTGAGGGGAAATGTGAATGGCAAAACACAAGGCAGTGACAGGCCAGAGGGTCCCAAGTGGAAAAAACGTGTGTGTAGTGGGAAGGGGCAGCAAAAAAAGAAAAGAAAGGAGGTGCTGAGGAAATATGCATAGATGGAACTGGTGCAGGAAAAAGAGGTCCAAGCCCAGGAATGCTAAACTGACAGACAGATAGTAAAGTGCCTTTAGTGCTGAGGGACTCTCAAACAGCCTTGAAAATGCCAGCAATGGGTGGGAGGGCCTGAAAACTTACAGGGCTTAGATTAAAGCAGACAGCAGATAAGGAGCTGAATGCAACTGCCATGACGCAGTGAACTTTATCCAATGTGGAGTCCGTTGCTCTGATGGAGAACATCCCACCATGTGGAAAAGCATGGGTGGCCAAATAAACTGTAGGAAAGGATTCCTGGCTCACCTTGTTTCAGAGGCTGCACTCTGCTCTTTTCCATGCTCACTGTGCATGAGGTAAGGTAAATAACTCATTGGGCTGAAAATTCGTAACGGGGCAGAGCCCAAGCAAAACAACCCGTAATACATTTGGTAAGGTGCGCTGTATCATGGGGGACCTTACTCCTGTGTAACATCTCACAGGTCCTCCACAGAGCTCTGAAAGGTGTCTTCAGGCTGCTGGCAAAGGTTCATCAGCACAGATGCAGAGCGGGCCCTTGAAACTCTAAGGAGACTTAAAAGACAAGGTGAAGCTTCATGAAGCAAGAGCTGCCCAGACAGTCCAGCTCCTCCACCAGTGCACAGCTAGAGGAGCATAAAGAAGAGAAATAAACTGTTGGACAGGTGAGAATCTATCTTCTTTTGCATGCCAGGGTGTAGATACCAACCCCAGGAGAACTGATTGCACCAAACCAATGGGCAGGTCAGGTTTTACTGTTGGTGTCATGACTCTGCCTAATCAATGAGAAAGGGGCTATTGCACCATCTGCAGCTGCATTATAGCCTGGAGAGGTGACTGATGGGACCTAGCTGGAAACCTCCATCCTGGCAGGAGAACTGGACTTGAGCTAGTAGAGTGGAGAACTTGGGCTCTTTTCTGAAGTCTCAAATGCCCTGATTCTGCAAGGCCGTGTGTGGAGCACCCTAATGCAAATAGCATCATTTCTGCATAGAGCAAAAAATCATACTCAACAGTTCTAACTCAAAAAAGACTTTTAATTTTTTAAAAAAGGAGGAAAAAAAGGCCCTTGACAGAACTGAAAGGACAAACACACAAAGACTACAAAGATTATGAAGACAGATTGCTGTCCTTCAAGGAACCGTCCAGAGACAAATCCTTACACTATCCTAGGGCCCTGCCAGCTTCCCAAATCCAAATGCAGGTTTGGCATGGCAGTAAGCTCCCTGAGGCAGCAACTACAGCTGTGATTACAGTGCTTTCCCTGCCTTGGGGTGCAAAATCTGTGTTTTTCCCTTCTTCAGTCCATGTCTGATGCTTTCTGTGAGGACTGAGTTGATCATGTGGTTCACCAGTGCCATAATCCACATTCAATTACTAAAATAAATAATAATAAAAAAAATCTAACTCTGATTAGCTGTAGTTAGTTTCAGCTCTGGTAGCAGGGCTGTCTTACTGCTCCTGAATATTACTGTGGCAGAGGATTGTATTATAGGTTCCACCCGGTACCATTAAGTTTGCCTTGATGGGTATGTAGTGGTACTGACATGACTATTTCCTTATCACATCAGGTATTGAAATACTTCCACCCATTATAACATAGTCAGTCAAAATCAGTTCTTGTTCCTCATTCCTGTGAAGGATTTTTCTTATTAATTCCAAGTATCCAATTATATTTCTGCAGATAAGTGCAAAATCTCTTCACTTCTTTAGTGTTATCTGCTCACAAAGATGCAGGGATAATAAAGACTATTCAGCAGCTTATGAAAGGAAGTATGCAACCTTTCTATTACAAATGATGTTTCATATAAACTCAACATAATAATCCTTGTCAGGAACCTTACTTCAGGAAAGCATTTCAGCAAGAACACACTTAAAGCTGAGCCCACACAAATTCAAGATAGCATTCAAGTACTTGCTTAATTTGTAGTCACAGTAACTTCCATGTTTTTACTTGGTGTCTTTAAAAACTTTTTCTCAAGTAGAATGGATTTCAGCACGGTGCCTTAAGAGTTTAGCCTTGTTGAAGGCAAAGCTTGCCCACTGAAATACCCCACATTAAATAAGTTTGCAAGAGGAAGCCCTTTGTGCAACCTTTCCTCGAATAATTCTAAATGTCCAGCCCAGGGTTCCTAGGCATGCATTAATCTGTCGCCTATTGCATATTCTGCAGTGAAAAGCATTTACTAGTTTACTAATTCCACAGTGAAACAAGCTTTCATTGATCTTGAAGCACATCTTCAAAGTCATTAAGGGCATGTCCCCACCCCCTCTCCCCATCCCCAAAGCACAGAAGACTATCTGTTGCTTTCCCAGTGGCCTTCTGCTTCATGGGGGTGGCAATGAGAAGAAGCCACTGGAAACTTTAGGCATGAAAGCAATGTGCTGGCCCTGAGGCAATTACAGCTCAATCTTTTAACCAGTCTGAAGTCCCTGGGTGGTGAGGAAGAGCAGAGTAGCAGAGATTGGCTTTTCCCACTTAATGGTAGCTCTTGTGACACCCTTTGAAACACAGACTCATACAGAAATATACCTCCATTTCTAAGTCAAAGATATGGCAAAAGCTACTTCTTTCACAAAACACAAAGGATTGCTCACAGGTTGCCAAGTATCTCCTTGATATTTATGATAAGAAAGCATTACAAGAAAGGGCTCCCAAGAAGACTGGCAGGTATGGGAGATAAGTAAAGAACAAGAATGCTTATCAAAGACAGCTTCTTTCCTAAGGCACAGAAGCTTGAATTTATTTGACAGTTTACTTTGATATTTGTATTCCAGCAGAGATTTCCAAGGCCTCAGCTCTCTTATTTTTTTAAAGGTGCTTTACAATTGAAAAGTTGTGAGATACAACCAGTAGAAAAGAAGAAAGACTTACTTTCTTGCCATTAGAACTTATTCCTTACATTTGAAATAGACAGCTCCCCTTGGAAAAAGATATGAGGAACTGTTAGACAGAGCTGCTGGGTCTCTCATGTAGGCTTTGTTGGAGGATCCAGCCTCCTGGCCTGTTTTGGAGTCGCTGACTGAGACCAAGGAGAAAAATCTCCGGGCGGCTGCAAATTTCCACTCTGCTATACACCAACACAGCCATGGGACCCATCTTTTCTGAAAAACAGAGTTACCACTTCTCTGCTTGCAATTTCTCTCTCCAGAGGACAGTGGTGGAGAGAGACTTTATTTGGTGCTTTTCTTGTAGCAAGATCCTTTGGACTCTGTAAGGAGGGTGCTTTCATAGCAAACTGTCAAAGCACTTGAAATTCTTATCAAAGAAAGTGCTTTCTGCAGTAAGGGAGCCTTTCCTCATTCTCTTCCCTAATTTGCAGCCTGGAGGTATGAAACTGTCACTGTTTATAGTGCTGTTTGAAAATAAGTGTGTATGAAATGGTACCCAGGGAAAACATACTCATGTCAGTAAAAAGGCAATCAAGAATGGCCTAGAAAACACGACTAATGGGGCAAAATGTAAAGATTTCAGGTTGCATAGCCTGAAAGAAGTTTTTTTCAAGCTGTGGGCTGCAGTTCTGCTGGGACTGACTCCAACAGGCTTCAAAGGATGGTGTGACTTGTCAAGAGCAGCTGCATTAGCAGGCACCAGCTCAGTGTGTCCCCAGTGAAAGCTACCTGTGATTACTACCTCCCCTGCCCAGGACCTCTGTGAACTGCTGCAGATGGCAGTTGCAAGTGCAGAGGACCCAGTGCCTACACCCAAAGCCAGTCCTCTGAGACTGATCTCCCTCCTCTGCCCTCATTCCTGTGACTTCTGCCACCACCTGCACGGAAAGGTGTGAAGTACTTCAGCTTGGGCCCACTGGCAAAGCTCTGTGGCAAAACTTCATTTTACTGCAAAGGGAATGGGATGCTGTCCTTAATTAATATCTACCAATTCAGTTTTGTAAACATGAACAGTACTATATTTGTTGCAATAAGAAGGACTATCCTCCATCTATCAATGGCACTTTTTGTTCTGGAACTTTATTTTATTTACCTGCTAATCTTATTTTATTCAGCTGTTATTTCTTCAGTGAAGTTATATTTTAATATGCTGATACAGTAAGTGTCATTTAATAGTACCTGTTCTCAAGAAACATCAGAGAGGACTATGCAATAAACATGCCACTGTGCCAGACAGTTCTGAAATGTTTATGAAAAGGTTGGAGGTTTTTTCACTTTAAAAGAAGTACATTAAAACAAGCATAAGGTTATTTTACTAGCCTCTAAAAAAAGTCTGGTAAGGAAAAATACAACCATGTAGAAAAATAAAATGTGTTCATGTTGAGACTAAATGGCACATTTCCTCCAGCAGTTAATTTATACAGTCTGGTTATAAATCTGTCAAAAATCAGATTTATAATGAAATGTTAACAGATTCCAAGCAATTGCTGTGTTAATGGAGTCACTGTCATACTCATGTATTTGTGCAGACACAGACCTGCAAAAAGGATGGATCCATAGGAATGAGAAAATGGTTCAACAGCCTGAGCAGAGTTTGTCTCTTTGCAAGAGGCAGTCTCAGAGTGAAGGAGAACATGCAGTCCAGATGAACATCCTACTCGCAAGAACTCCCGAAACCCAAGATTTTTGTCCAGCTAAGGGTGGAGGCGTGGCAAAAGTGCAAGCACAGTCACATGAGAGAAAACTTGTGATGAAAAAAACCCCTATTTACACATGACAGCTGCTTTTTGAACATAAACCATGTTCGCAAAGGCACTGCTATCCTTGATCCTTGCTCTTCAGCTTAGAAGGAGCTCTTTGCTGGTATTTATTATTTCTGTCACTGTAAACAGAGCTGGGATGCTGTTGTATACCAAGATCAAGGAGAACACTAGCCAGAAATGCAAAGAGTTCACAGGGCATGTAAAGGGCAAGAAACAGAGGTATGCAGAAATGGGGACACAGGGAGCCAAGCTGAGCATCCACTGAGCCTATACCTTTTCAACCTCTTCATTTCAAAGCACTACATGGGGTGAAAGGATGACCTTTACTCCTGTAGACTGCGCCTAATATTTTGGGTTCATTGTGGAAAACTGTTGGTGCATGCAGTACCCTACCAATGGCCTTTCAAACACTCCATTTACTCCAAATACTTCTGAGTACCTTTGTATCAAAATGAAAGCACATTTTCATTACTAAACCTTTTAGAGAGTTTGTTTTTCCATCCTCTTTCAGTCTACAAACTGAATTGTTACGGTTTCTCAACTGCTGCATCAATTTTATGGTGCCATGGAGTGTACCTTCAAGCAAAAATCTGTGCTAATGAGAACCTTGAGTGTCAAATGTGTCATTGCCTCCTGCAGGTGACTGAGGAAACTGCCATGCACCACCCTGCAGGAGAGACCCTGGGGACTGACTGCGCTTGTCATACTGCTCACCTGATAGCATTATTTCCTGGATTTCAGCTAATAATTTAACAAAGTTCAAAAGACAGCCCAAAAGCTGGAACAGAATTGTACACCCAAGCCTGGAGAAGCTAGGTCTGGTTTCCACCAAAAACCAGAACATGCTTCACATGCCACAATTATTGGGCAGATGTGTCAATCTTTTCCATGCTTGTTCTAGGGTTAGGAACAAGGAGATATTCTTGAAGGTCTCCAGAACAGGACAGCAATTTGGCACAAACCAGTGGAAGGGGAAGCTACCAAGTGCTCAGAGCCAACATTTTAGGCAAACACTTGACAGTGGCAGCAATGGAGCTTTCCTGAAGTTATGGAAGATGTAGGCTTAGCGTTTACTTATTTAAAAATACTGTCTTTCAGTGTGAGCTAAACCAAGAAGATCAATAGTCTGAGACATTTAAAAACCCTGAGTTCAAAATCCTGAGATTAGTTTAGGAGAAAACCAGCAAGATATAATAAAATCATACACTCAGTGTTTTTATTGTTTTGTTGCTTTTCATCCTTTTAGCCTATTTTGTATTGCAACCCAAAAAGTTAGGCTTTCCCTTTTTCCTTTCAAATGAAAGCTAAAATGCATCTTGAAGAAAGAAACCAAATGCTCCAGGGATTCTGCCTACTTTGTGTGCTGGTAGCACTGCAACAGCATTTTATCATAGCTTGAGAAACAATGCAATTCACTGCAAAACTGCCTCTAAATACTCCTTTGAAAGGATCCTTGGCTGCTGTACCCAGAGTGTACTGCAAGGAGCAAATTACCAGCATGGGGATGATGAGCGTTTTAGTAATGAGCAATTTTTTTGACTCTTAGGAATATTGAGACAAGGCTGAGCCTTTCCACAGGACAAAAGTAGCCACTGGCTGCTTTTCTCCAGGGCTGCCAATTTGCACCTCCAGAAACTCAGTAAGGTTCCTGGCACAGAGACCCTGGTGAATATAAAGTAAGAACAGTAATTCTAGCCTAAACCAATGCTGCCTTTCACAGGATGCATTTCCTCACTGGAAGATACTTCAAGGTCAATGATGACAAGACAAAGTTTGAGTATCTCAGGGCAAAACAAAGATCTTTTATTTCTTCAGGGTATTCTCTTACAGTGGAGCAAAGCTGACTTCATGTCTTTTTCAACTTTCCTGTTGAATCAGAGACCTATGTCAGCTCTCTGCCTCATTTAACCTTGGTCAGCAGGACACAAAACCTAAATGACAGATATTGCTCTGGCAGACACTGTTGTCTTCCTCCATTTACGCAACATGGCTTTCTTCATTCCACCAAAGCCATGTATTTTGTTGCCAGCAGCGGCAATATCATAGCAGCAATGAAAAGTCTTGTGTTGGTAGTACACCAGTGGTGAGCTTAGTTACAGTGGTTGTACAATCTTTTACTCTCCCAGTACTGTAGAGATGACCCCTGGGTGCCATTAATTTCCATGGCCTTTATGAAACTCACTGAGTGGGATGAAATTGCATTTTACTGTGTAAGGAGTCTGCTTTGAGACAAAAAGGCAAACAGGCCAGAAGGATTTATCTGCCACAGTCACTTGACCTGACTGAAATGAGAAACTGATTCCACTGAGAGAGAGAGAGTGGATCCTTCTCCTCTCTGACATTACTGCATGATTTATCTGCTTTTATTTACATGCACCAATGAAGAGTGGTCCTTTGAGCACAGCTTTCTTCGATGCTTCTAAGCCTAAGAGCAGCTATTTGAATTAAATGGTTTGAGACAGTGCCTGCATGAAAATGAGTGAATTTAAGTATCTAGATAAAATTTTTCCTTTTTAGCTAGGGATGAAAACAAAGTCTAGCTTAAAACGTTCACATGTAGGGAAAGATAAAAGTCTAAATCAGTGGATGATACCTCTGATTAAAGAGTTGACTAATGGAAAAACGATTTTATGGATGAGAAAATCAAACTAAGTATAGTATGAAATAAATTTGCTTTACTTCTAGCAGTAAGCCTTTTTTTCTTGCTTTAGTCTGTTAGTTTTGTGTTGTCTTTTAGAAATTTTCTGTGCAGTACAATCTTTCCTTCAATACTCATGCTGATCAGAAGAAATTTGGGTATCAAAGAGATATCCATTAAGAGATGATGCTAGAAAAAATAAAATGAAAAATATTTTTCATGCATTTTGCTAAGCTAGAAACAAGTTCAAGATGCCTGATGAACCTATTAAAACAATTTTGTGCTTCCAAAAGCATGATGAACATTTTTTGCTTCCTAAGTTTTATTTCCTAACTAGTAATCAAAACTAGAGAAAAACTTCAAGAAGTCAGTAGATAGCAGTTAAGAAGAGTAGAGAGCAGTTAAGAAGAATGTTTAATATTTTTAGAAGGACTTGAAAGTAAACAAATTGGAAAAAGAGGTGGATCAACATTTAGAATATATTTCTTGGCTTCCTTGGAAAAGAATGAAAACCCTGATAGTCATAGCCTTCCCTGCAAGTAAACAATCACTGTCTTAATTTCATTTATCATTTTGCTCTAAATTGTGATGAAATACACTACATGAAGATTGGTAAAAAAGAAAAAATAAAGCTTTGACCTGAAAAATTATCAAGAATTTTTAGGTATATTGTCAACACATACAGGTCTTCTCTGGTGCGTATGCCATGCATGTCTGTCAGACTGGTGCAGTATATGCTGTTTGTGTCACGGACACCCAGTAGGGGAGCAGAAAATTACAGATGCCTGAAAAGTAATGATACCGATTTTTCAAGAAATTCTACCCAAAATCCTTTCTTTTCTTTACTCATTTAGTACTTAGTAGTTGGGATAGCCTCAAAGTGGTTCCTGTAAAATAAAAGATACAAGCATTTTGCTATAGCATACTGCTGGTTTTGATTGGACCAGCTTGAGAACTCTTGAGATGGCCTGCTTTTCAGACAGGATGAGCTCATCCTGCATTGAACCTGCCTTGAATTAGAGAGTCCAAAAAAGGAAGTACCCCAAAACTCCAGCCTTTTTCTAAAATCTGTGTTTAAATGCAACAGTATGAACTCCTAGTGGAATTAGCCCAGGTCTGTCTTGTATCTGAGATCACTGTTTGGCCCAAAGTCAACAGCAGACACATTTTACAAATGAGCGAGAACAGGATACCATTCATTACCTCCCATCTTTCACACATATTCTGTGTGATCTGGTGGAGTGTGTCCCATTGGAAAAATAAATGGACGAGGTTATCGCTTCGAGATAAAATGGAAAAAGCAAGTTTCAGGGACTTCATCTTTGACCTTATTATAGCCTGAAATTTGCCAACTAGACTCTGTTTCAAAAGGCTGAAAAAGAATTACGGCTGCCTAAAATGATACTGCTCCTGACTCTGTGCAGACTTGAAGTCCAAGCCTGGCTCTCACTGTTTGTAGCAGTGGACCTACAGAGCACAACATTTACCCCTTTCTGTTTTCAGATCCTTTCACCCTCCCTCCCAACAGTTTATTCCAGGCTGTGCCAGACCAGCAGTCCAGTCTGTCTGTCTGTCTCTGTGTTTCTCATCACATTTCTTCCCTCTAGTCCTCCCCACAACCCTCCTGCTTCACCAGTCGAAGCTGTTTCAGTTTCTTCTCCCTACTTGATTTATGTGCCCTTACAGCACTGTGCCTGCAAGATATAAGGACAGCAGGGATATTTTGGGGCTCCAGCAGCACCAGACCTTAACAAATGCTGTCCTACAGGCTAGTGAGGCATGCGACAGCAGGTGATGTGCTGGGCAAGCAAAGATGCAGCTTCCCTGCGACCAGCTTGAACAGGGTTGTCCTCTTTCCTTACTTCCAAGCATGGATTTGTCTGGAGGGCAGGAGAAGTGTGTAATCAGGTGGAGCAAGAGAGGCTAGGGGTGGTCATGCTCGGTAACAGACTCAACACAGTAACCAGACACACCAGTAATTGCATCCCCTGCATGTTCTGGTGTGCCTGGCTCCTCACCCAGACTGACTGCTCTCTGGAGTCAGGTCTGGTTATATCTTGATACAGAACATGCCCTTGGTGTTAAATAAACGGTCACAAAGAAAAGCCTCAACTCAGCTACTTAGCCTGACAAAAAAAGGCCTTTTAAAGCATTTTTTAAGTGGTCCATTTTGCTAGGACTTCAGCAGGCTATTTATTATATAGAGCTTACTGCTTTGGATTTGAAATTGGAGCTTCTGAATTTTTAGGAGAGAATGAATTAGGAACAAGTGACAGGCACATTATAAGAGGAAATTACCAAGCAATACAGGGCAAGAAAAGTGAGGCAATTATCTGAGCTAACTGTAGCCAATAAGGTAAGGAAGCTGAATAAAGAACCGTCCTTTCTTCATCTGTTAAATAATAAAGTTAATTAACCTTTGAGCTTCAACTTTATGCAAAACCTAGCCTAGATAGCCTGCTTAAAGCACTGCCTTGATGCAATCTGCATATATACCATTCTCAGGGTGTGCAAGGCATGTCCACTGGGAGACTGTGGGCCTGGGTCTCAATCTCACAGGCTCTCAAATGCCTTGAAAAGTGCCGCCTGGAGTCACACTTTGGTGAGCAGCTCTGGAGGAGCTCAGGTTGCCTGGTCCTGCTGTATTCAGTGCCAAGCTACGGTGAGCAGAGCTGCGGGAGCATCCTCTGACCATGCAGTAATGCCAGGCCTGCTCACCAAGGACATAAACGTTCCAGACATGCCAATGCTTCCTGTCTGTCCTGCAAAAATCCACCCAGCTCAGTGCCACATTTTGTGCTGTACTCCAGCAATGCTCCAGCTACCCATGGAGCTGATTTAACTGCCTGATCAAATGATGTGTTGGTTCAGCCTCTGCTTTCACACATTGCAGCCTACACATTGCAGCCTAGTAATACTGCTTCAGTCCCCCCCTTGAGAGACATATAATTATTTGAGGAGATCATATTTTCTTTTGCAAAGTTCTTTCCAACATACAGTAAAAGTAATACTTAAAGCAAACAAGCATGGATGCAGGTCATGATTGTCAGCCATGATCATTTTATGGTGACCTTGGAGACAGTGGGATTTCAAAGACTCAAGTCAAAAGAATCAGTTGAGGTTTTGGAGTTGGTGGCATGCTTTCTGGCAATGGTCTGTTCCAGGAGGAAGAGAGTCCAAGGTAAACTAAATACTTCAAGAGATTATTTGGTCATAGAATCATATAAAAGATACTTGTTCATCTAACAAAGAAGGAATAAATAGAAGATATATATCTCTAGCCATTTACACTGTGTCTATAATCCTGGTTTTTTACTTCCTAGGGAGCGTGTTCAGCCATCAATCCTACAACCAATACGTATAACAGACTGCAGTGCTCTAAGTGCTGCAGGGTCAGAAAACCCTGAAAAGGAAAAGACATGTATGGGAAAGACAAAATTGTGTATGGATCCCAGGACTCACAGATCTTTAGATCCTTTGTGTATGACTGTTATTTTTGTCCGTTGGAGCACTTAAACTAAAATCCTCAGTCTCTTGCCTACTGAATATAATGCCTGTAAAACTTTTGTTAAAATGAAAGATCGCACTTCCAGGTGGACCTTTAACCACATGGAATCACATATCACATACAATTCTCAATTCCCTGCTCATGAGTCTGGATCAATCCCATCATTCCTTAGAATCAGCACCCTACCACAAAAAAAAAAAAAAAAAAGTTTGGCAAGATTTCATAGCTCATGCTGGAATTCAGCATTGTCCTTGACTCTGGCTATACTTAAATATTTCTTCAATTAAACCATGATCTCATACAGTACAGTTTTCATAGGTGCTAAGTATGAGCAGCTTTCACTGAATCCAAAAGGGACTGGCAGGTGCTTATTACTTCTGTTTAATTATTCTGCTACATTTTTTTCAGACATGTATGCACAACAGAGATCTCTCATGGGAGTAGGAGTAGGTGGCAGTTTTCAGTGAAAGACCAATGATTTATAGATGGATGGCACATTGCCAAAGGCTTGCAGGCCCTTGATGTCAAGCACTGGTTTTGGATATCTGAGCTGATCAATGAATTTGGACAACTGAGCATTTGAATACCCAGCTGGACTAGCTGAGACTGCCCTGATCAGCTCTTTATCAAAATCAGGCTGCATTAAATGTTGCAGTGAGAAGTATCTTAACAGCTCTTCTGTTTTCTTTCTCTTATTCTTCTGATTTCCATGCAGCTTCAGCTCACTGCGATGACACTAAAAGTGCATGGAGGGACACTTAATAGCTACAGTACCTCCAGGCTCTCCAAAACATTGGAAAATGGAGTCTTTGCTAAGGTTCCTATGAGGATCCACAGGCTTATGCTGTGACTGCTATCTGTGTTTCTTCTTCCAACATGTTAATAGGCCCACAAAAAGCCCTCCTTGTAATTGCATGCACCTATTTCAGATTAGGTCAAATCTGGGCTTGATGTCCTCTACTGCAGAAAAATGCTGGGCTGCATGCTGTCTGAAGGGAAGAGAAAATCTTCCTGCCATATGCAACAGGTGTGATACCGCTAAAGCCAGTTGAAAAAGTGACTGGGAAGAGACAACCTCATTCCTCTTGGGAAACAGCAGAAGCAGATGAAACTCTATCTTTCTTCCACCTGCCTTCTTATTTTTATGTGCCTCTGTGGAGGTGCTCTCAAAGTGCTGAACAAATGTGGACAAGGCTGTGGTGGAAGGGAAATTCAAATAGAGCAAAATCCTATTCCTTCACTCACAGAGATCATCCACTACTGGTCCCAGCCTCTGTTGGGACGGAATCAGACTTATGATATAGCTCCAGAGCCTTCCTCCTCCTCCCTCTCCTCTTACTGATCTGTTTCTCCAGCCCTGCCAGACCTCTCAACCTGACTGACAAAGACCTCAGAAGAAGACTCACATGGGAGATACCTTCCCTAGCCATGCACACCTTTGCATGAATTGCTAAGGCCCCTCATCAGGAGCAAGAGGGAAAGGTCAGGCAGTTCCTGCATGCATCATGGTAGACCTTTGTGCAAGGATGCTGCCACAGGTACACCTATGTGCCTGCACCTGATACTGCTTCTTGGAAGATGGGTCAACAGGCAGAGCAGCAACAGGTAGCTCAGGCAGACAGGACCATGTACAGGGAAGGACTAGTGGCACTCTGGTGTGCTATCCACATCCTCCCTAAATCACCTTCCAGGTATGTCTCCATCAGTGACAAGGACAGCTGAAATCAACTGGCTTCTTCATTAGCGTGCTGGTAATTAAGGTTGAATAAACACATGCTCTTCTGCCCTTTCTCCTCCAAACCAGGAAAATAACTTCTTGGGCTGCCTATAAAGGGTTTCTAAGAGAACAAACCATCTTATTTCAGGGGCTTCAGTCTGCCCCAAATGGGATGTGCAAAACATCTGAAAGAGAGTGAGCTGGTTAACATCAGCTGGGCAGGAGCCCTGTGCCCAGTACTCTAGGCTTCCCTGAGCACCCCAGCCCTACCATGCAGAAATACAGGCCAAAATGACCATAATCCTAAACCTTGTTGGCTCAAATGCCTTTTGTTCCTAAGATCACAACAAACCTGGTTCGGCTGAAGGTAACCATCAGCTCATGGACAGCTGGACATCACTCTCATGTTGCCAGGCAAGAGGAAGACCTCAGCATGGGCAGCATCACATCAACTAACAGGGAACCCAGTCACAGCCAGAGCATGCATAGGGGAAACAGCTGGGCTCTGGTATCAATCTGGAAACACTGAAGAAAAGTAGTGTCTGTGGGACATCTTATTCACTAATGGTGTCATTTTTCCAAGCCTCTAAACAGCAAAAACCTGGGGAAGTTGAAAATCTGAGGTGAGGGTCAGGGTGGATGAAGAAAGAAGAGGCTTTGCTTGCCTTCAGGTGTGAACTCTGCTGCTGATATGGTGCATCACGCACTGGCACCATGTTGGTTTGAATGTCCTAGTTCCTCTGGCTGCTGGAGGCAGAAACTATCTCCTTCAGCATATGGAAGTGTCTGTGCAATCATGGTCTTTTTTTTTTACAGAATTACAGATATATTATTAAAGGAAAAAATCCCTGAAAGGGCCAGTGAATTTCAAAGCTATGGGGAAGGCAGACCATGAATCACAAATGTACATTGGCATTGCTCTGGGGGTGTGTGTCTTATCCCAACAAGAACTAAAACATTACTGATTTCATTGTGAGATTTATTCTATTTTTATTAGTACTGGGAAAAGTAAAAAACTGAGATTGATTTTGCTTTGCAGCTATGGTTTAAGTGAAAAGATGTGTCAGCTCCTGTATCACACACTGCCTATGCTTCTCCCTCACTGTATTTCACTCTCCCTAGCCTGTTTACTTCAGAAAACTGGACCTGATTGGTTAGAAGACTTTCTGTGTCATGTTTAATTTGTTCTTCATAGTATCTCTGCTTTGCTTTTTGAGATGATACTTTCTCTGTGTTAACAAAGCGTAGGGGAAGTTTTCTGCTCTGATCTGACAGATGATTTAAAAACCACAAACAAGAAAAGCATGATATTAAAAGAAAAGAAATCTCTTGTTATAACATCCAAAATGGGCTGTTTGATATGGGCTACAGATAGTCTCAGTCCAGTAGCATAAAAAGGGAATGATGTAAAAAACTAAAACTTAGATGCCTCAAGTTAGACTGAAACAACTGGGCAAGAATGCCTCATTTTTCTGTCATCAACACTTACTAGTATGCAGAGAAACACTGAGCATTTTTAATTCAAATCCACCTGTAAAGAGTTAGGTTTCAAGCTTGAACAAGTTGCCTGATTTTTTTGCTTGTTTGTTTGTTTTTTGAGAGTGTAAGTCTAGCTACATCTGTTCGTAGCCTGGATCCACACAGAATTTGTTGATGGGAGCAAGTGAATTCATTTTTATCAGTACAGGGCTAGGATGTAATCTTCTAAAGACCATTGTGTTTCCTACAGAGAAGATCTGCATGGTAAGAGGAGAGCGGAGTAATTGAAAGCAAACTCCACTCTGCTCTCTGGAAGCTGAGAGATGTTCATTGGAAGTGATAGAGCTCCCACAACCTGGAGTGAGTTACCAGCTCAGCTCGAGCACTAGCCGGAGTCCCACTGCTCACCCCTAGCTGTGTTGTTCCTGCCCCCTTACTTCATTTATGCCATCAGTTGCAAGGGAGGGGGCTGGAAATGGGGGAAGGCAAGTCTGTGAGGCTCAAGCATCACCTGGCAGCAAAAGATGGACCCAGGAGAAAGGCCTGTATGGAGGACTGGTGCTATATCTGCTGTTGTTGCTCACCTCTGCAGTATCCCTCTCATGTTCAGTGGGTTGTCCTACAAGTTTCAGAATACCTGCTCTGTGGGAGGCTGACAAACCCAGTACCAACTGGAGCTAGAAGGTCTTCCTGCCCATGTGTTAATGGACTGAAGGTGAAAGAGGTCTGTGCTGTTGTGGTATATTCCTGTCTGTCTGGAAGCTGCTGGCTGCCATTGGAAAGCTGCCATTTTTGCCTCGTGATGCTGTCAAGTGGCCTGAAGGACCCCAGTAAGCTTGGTTTCTGATAATCAGATGGATTAGCCAGAGACTTCATCTGCTCCTTAGCTAAAGCATTTCCTTCTGCTGACCACTCTTCATCTGCATTATTTCCCGCACTGAGCCAGGGCAATATCCTTCTTCACCTACCCATTGCCTTGGCCCATATTCCTGTTTTGGTGCAGGATTTGAAGTTGGCTGGATACTGCCATTTGTACTGTTACCACACAAATAGTTCCAAGAAGAAAAACCAGGATCCCTCACAGTTTCCACCTAGCAGTTCCAGTGCTTTCCTGACAATCCAATCACAGAAAACTAATCCAATGAAACATCATTCTGGTTTCAGCCTAATGATTTCTTATGGCAACATGCTTCACAGTTTAACTACATGTAATACAAAGTAGGGTTGCCTTTGATCAGCTTCTTAGTCCATCAAGGAGTGGGACTGAGTACATGCTTGCTTTTGTACCAGTGGATAAAGAGACCAGAACCTCCCATCTACCCTCTCAAGGACTTTTTTAAAATCACCCAGCCTCCCCATTATGTCCCCCAAATCTTTCTGCTCCAATCTCCTCACATAGGAAAAACCCTTAGAGTTTTTCCAAGCTCTCTGCTCTTCCTTTAATTCTTTGCTGGATCCCTTTCTACTCTGCTATTCCATCTGTGAAATGAAGCAGCAGGCAGCACTCCAGACAAAAGTACATCACCATTTTGTATGAAGGCATCGCAAAATTTTCCCTGTAGTTTTCCCATTCCAATTTGTATGTTTCCTAAAAACTACTTGGGTCTTTGAGCACAGTGGTGTTTGCAGAAGAGGTCTTCATTTGGATTTAAAAACCAAAAAATTACTGAACTATGGCTGTGCTGAGGTAGCAGTGTAAATAAGCTGTTTCTATTTCAGAAATACTTATAATACAAGTGAAGACCCGCTCCTATGGCACTTACAACCTGAAGTGACCAGACAGATAAAAGATAAGAGGTGATGTGCCCAAGGATAGACAGAGGGTCAGTAGCAAAGGTAGGGAAAATGCTTGGTTGTCCTGGGCAAAGGCCAGGACTGTGGGTGAGCAGCTTTGTTCTGGCTTTCCCTCTGGGAAATGGACTGTTGGGCTAATTACACCTGTGTTCTGTGTCAGCTCAAACAATCTAACAAATTTCTTTCATTACAAAGAAATGTTAGGAAAGGTCTGTTTCCTATAGTCTGTTTTCCTGCATTCTGGGGCCTACCTCTCCCACTGTCCCCTAAGAGACTGTCTTCTTTCTCCCCCCGCCTCCCTCTGGCCCGTGCCCCGTATCATGTATTATTTGCCAGTTCTGTTTAATATGAATCATGCAAAATAACTCGGTTCCATGAGCTCTGCTTTAACAGATCTGCACAGATATAGTCACCCAAGAGACAATGAAACTTTGACTGACCTACTTGTAGACAAAGTTTAACTTTCAACAAGGAAATAAGCAATGCCTTTGATCCAAAGGTTTCAAGGAGGAAAACAGGAGAAAACCAAAGATAAAAGTCAGCCAGTTATCCCTGTAAGACATCATATACTCCACAGTATATTTTTCAGGGTAGAGGGGAAGGAGGAAACAGGGAGCTCTTAATTCATGTTCCTCATTCCACCGCTCTCAGGCGTCCTTTGAGCCTTACAGCTGGTCTGAGTTATAAATAGGTATATCTCTTGCTTTTTATTTCTTGTCTCTCTGTCATTTTCTCATTGCCACATCTGGTCCAAGAACAGCCACTAGACAGGAAACTATTGCAGACACTTTAGTGAACTTTCTTACTGAAGTGACAATTTTCCAGTAACGAGACTCATGCTGTTGAGCCCATATGATGCTAAGTGGAGACCCTCAGTTTCCTCCCTCCCACATTTCCAGCATTGATTTTCCAATCTATTTCCAGCCATATGCCTCATTTCAGAATATTAAAATTTCCAGTATTGATATCATCCTCTCTCTAGGTTTAACAAGAGATTGCTTTGCAGTTTGGAAGCAGAGAAGTTGAACAAAACAGAAGAAAATTAGCTCAGCTTTGACATTCAGAGGAAACCAAATCTTGCAGTAATAAAGAATAACCTAATAAAATGGGGGCAGACTTTTTCAATGACTTAAAAGCAGCCTGCTTCCACTACCAGGACCAGATTTTCAGATGCAGTCCATGTCCCACTGTGGCTTTCTATGGGGACTGTTGTCTGTTGGTGACACTGCACGCTGCCCACAGTGAAGTTTTCAAAACTGATCAGTGCCTCTCTTGCCGACTCCTTTGAGCAAGCTCTCTGCCAACAGGTTTAACCAGGAGACGAGGTTGCATCATGGGTGCTGAGTGCATCCCAGAAGGTGACCCCTGATGCATGGAGGGAAGGTTTGAGATTGCTAAGGTCTGCTGCCACATTGCTGCTTGTAATGGTGGGGAAAAGGCAGTCCCACAGGAGAGAAACATGCTGGTTTTGGTTGGACAAGAGCAGTATCAGTAGGAAAGAGGGGAAAGTGGGCAGGTGAGACGGATGGTCAGACAGAAGGTAGTGATGCTGCTCCCTGAGGGTTTTTTTCTGCCCCAGAAATACAGATTTCAACCCAAGTCTTGGGTGATTGGCGGTTGTTCTGTTAGAGCAGACATGGTTTTTTTTGTACGTGCTTATTCATTAGAAAAAGATGCATCTAAACGATTGGTTGAATTCAACCTTCTTTTTTTGGGCCAGCCTCCTCTCTGCCTATCTCTGTATTTTCTCCCAATTCTTCTTTTCCCCTCTCCCTGTCTTCCCCATCCTATTGCTGCAGTCTTACCCTCCCTATATATACGAAACATGGAAACCCTTCCCTTCCTCTCCACTGGGAGCAAATTCTGACAAGTGTACAAACATGCTGTTCTTTCACAGTGGTTGCAGCTCTGTGAAATTTTTCTGGAAGGTACTGGGAGAAACCTAGTCTTGGCAAAACCCCTGCTGTGTTAGCAGAATTGACACACCTCTTGTCCTGCACAGAAGGTCCCACTGAGGTTACTTTAAAAATTAAAAAGTAGCATTAAAAATCAAAAAGGTTTTTGACTGTCCCTAGTGTTACAATGGAAGAGGATGATGCGGTCTCTCAGATTCATATTGATGTTCAGACTTAAAGATGTGTGTGGTTAGGTCTTGCTGAACTCAATAGTTTCCATCAACACATGAAGCTAGGTATTAGGTCTCCTGCTTTTGACTGGGGATAGGCTAACTTCTGTTGTTTTTTTTTCTCACAGAACCTGAAATGAGAAAGCTTGTTCTGCTTTCCCAAAGTTTTTGCTTTGTTTCTATTGAATTCTAAACCTGCATTTAACTAAAGAAAATTTGGTTTTGCCAGACTGTGTCTGGCTCAGGGCCTAGTCACCCAGTGTCCTTTCTCTGACAGTGGCCAGCACCAGATGCTTCAGAGGAAGGTGCAGGATACTATGCTAACACTCAGTTATGGAATAAGCAGGCCTCGGGAAAAATTTCTTCTTAACCCCTGTTAGCTAGAGCTTGGATTCCAACCTGATGCCCAAGGATTTACATTCCTTCCAGAATCTCTTGTTTATTTATAAGTATTAACCATTATGACTGTCTAACATGGCTCTTCATATTACACCTAATCCTGTTTTGAACAGGCTGCAGTCTTTGGCTTCAGTTATATCCTTTGGCAGTGAGTTCCATAAGCTAATTGTGTATTGTGTGAAAAAGTATTTCCTTCTATTAGTTTTCACTTTTTTGTCTTAATAAAAATTATTTTGCTATTTTATCCCTCCCTCTCCTTTTCCTGTTTTCCTCACAAGTAGACAGCCAGCCCTGACCTGGAGCAGAAGGGATAGACGACTACAATTGATGTAAGTTGTGCCAATGATTTAAAGACAGGCAATGGGTTGGAAAGCATCATCTAACCAATCCCAAGCAGGCTGCACTATGATGTGCCAGCCCCCAAAAGCAGAGCTTCTGTAAATATCTTTTAGAATCACAGATGCATCTATAACAAGAAA
This sequence comes from Elanus axillaris, assembly GCA_026212715.1. Lineage (NCBI taxonomy): Eukaryota > Metazoa > Chordata > Aves > Accipitriformes > Accipitridae > Elanus > Elanus axillaris. The sequence continues at coordinate 30,932,527 of JANZLQ010000079.1, forward strand.
AAAAAAATCTTTTTTTTCAACTTTATTGTAACAAGCTCTGACTTGAGGTATTTTAGTTCAGCCATTTTATTTATTTATTTATATCATATATCCACTGCTTTGTTACAGAGCAGAGTCCTTTAGGGCCAGAATTGGCAAATGCAAGGGTAAAATTTGCTATTTGTTGCCAGCCAGCATTCCTCCTTATTCACTAGAGATACCTCCCTGGAAAGGAGACAGATGGCAGTGCCAGCGACATACTTCCTTGGAGATTCTCCAATGAGGAAAACGTCCTTAAATTAAAAGCTGAGCTTTCTGAGAAATGAAGTGGAAAAGTCTGAACAAGTAACTTATGACTTGTTCTTGCAAGGTTCTTCACATGTCTTAGTATCTGGTAAGTGAAAATTACTTTCCAACATTGTCTGTCACCATGAAAGTTCACTGCTGGAGAAGCAAAACCGCCAAGTTACCAGTGGCAGCCACTCAGGCTGAATGGGCTCAGCTGGCCTCTGTCAAGCTATAAAGATCCATGACCCAAAGACATGAGTTTGCATTTACTCCAAGAATGCATCTTTCATGGCTGACTCTGCAGCAATTCAAGATTGCTCCTCGTGCTCTTTGTAGCATTAACTCCATCTTTTGACTTAAAAAAACCAGTATTGCATTACACTTAAAATCTGCTCTGGTCACCATTCTGATAATTAGATGTGTACCACAGCCTGTACTTCATAAGGGTTATCTTCTCTATCTTCTAGAAAAAACAGATTTCAGTCCTGCAGCCACATTAATCACTAACCAAGCAAGCTGTTTAACTAATCAAAATCTGGGTCTTAAAACTGATTCAATTTAATGAATCAATTTCCATGCCATTGTGGGCATACAGAGACGCTCCATCATTGTCACGTACTGAACTGCAGGAAGTGAAACTGCTTCATTTTCAGTAACCACTTATTTAAAGGCAGAGTAGAAGTGGCATGGCAGTTTCATTCATGGATAGCCACTGCTCAGGGGATTCAAGGAAGCCAGATGAATGGAAAGTAGGGGTGATTGCTGGGTGAGGCATTCTAGCTCATGAATGTGATCTCGAGAGGTCTGGGATATTACCCAAGCCAAGGTAGAGGCAAGGTACAGTGCTGCCCTCAGGATTACCACAGTACCTCAAAGAATAAGATGCTCAGCAAGTGACTACAAAAACAACTCAATGAAAAACTGCATGTAAACAGCAAACACATAATAACTGTGAGCTTGCCACACTGCACTTTTCCTTTGCAGTTGCTCTGCGTACTTGGGCATTGTCTTGTGTCAGAGGCCTCACAGCACTTTGTCTTAATTAGTCTCACAATAAAGTCATTGCTCAAGATGTCTGCAGTCATGGTACCATGACAATGGGCTGTGAGAGCATAAACAGGTGTATGACCTCACTGTGAGACTGGGTGAAAGAGTGGTGATATTTATCCAGTAGTAGGTGTTACTGAGAAGTAAAGATGAAAAACAACACAAACACAAGTAAAAGGAAAGGCAGTGAAGAAGACAGGTCTTGCACAGGTCCTTATTCATGGTTAAGGCAGCCACAAATTGTAGTAAAGGAAGAATGCCTTCTGCACTACTCTCTCAAATAGTGTGTGTGAGAAATAAATAGGGTCTCCTTACAAAGCCTGTATAACTGTCTGCATTTGGGATCCTGTACAGCTGTGTTGCTTTCTTGCAACTTTATTTTTACTTAGCACTGGTACACAAGAGGACATTTGTTCTCAGTAATGGCCCCTTGCTTGACATACATTGATCTAGCTTTACTTGTTCAAGAAATGTCACCTCACTCTGACCCTGGTGCTGCAAATGTTTCTGTGCAAGAACAGAGCCTATGCATACAATGGGCTCTGCATATCCAGAGCTGCTTACAGAAGCAGAAGCTTGTCTTTTGCCACCTTTGCCATGGCAGGCATCTCCCTACCCTTTGAGCTGTGTGCTCTCATTAGTCTGTGTACATACACCTTGAGAACTCTAAGGCCAGAGGACAGGTCTGCATGAGAATCCAAGTCCCCACACATTTCAATGAGAGTCACGGTGCTTAAATAGGGATTAAGAATCTAAATAAATTTGTAATAGTCCCCCCAAGAGACAAGAAGATAGCCAAGGATCTCCTAGTTTCCACTGACATTCAAACAGTGCATTGACAGGTAATCACTCTAAATGTTTCTGTACCAAAAGACACAGATCCTAGTGTGCTGCTTAATGCAGATCCCATGCAAAGATAGGCACAGCATGCATAATCATTCCCTGCAGCACTGGTTTTCTAGGCTGAGTGCTTCAGAGAAGTTAGGAACACAAGGATCTGCTGCCTCAGTTTTCCTGACCTCTCCCATATTCCACAACTCCTTGAACACTACATAAAATGCCATTGTAATAGAGAGAAGGAAGTCCTTTCCTGATGGGCTGCCTCTTTCCCGATGGATGTTGCTTTGCTACTTCCATTCTGAACAGAACATCTTGCACACAAGGAAACATTTGGAGTCTTGGACGTACTGTCTGTTGCAAATCATGGAGCAAGGGCAGAGTGCAGAATGAACTGCATTTAGCAAACTGGGAAATCCTGCAAGGCCTTTACTCCTCTGAGTTGTCCCTTGGCTTATTCCAGGGTGCATGATGCTGCTCTGCCTCCCTTTTCTTTCTTCTGGGGTGTTTGAAGGGGAAAAGAAAATGATGCAGAGCTAATTTGTGATCAAAGGTGGAGCCTGCTTTCTGTACAGGCATGGACAGACCTTACCTATCCCATTGGTGTAATATGGGTGATTTTGCAGGTGGGACAGGGTAGGGCACTTCCTCTGGTTTCCAACCCTGTTCAAGAACTATCCAGGGACTTATTTTTAGCCTTAGAGATAGATCATGATGGCTCTCATGAGCTGGTCAAGAACTGCAAAGAACATGCTGTAGAACCCATCCAATCTAGACATTTGCAATACCTGGGAGGAAGCTGTTGTCCTGGTTTCAGCTGGGATAGAGTTAAGTGTCTTCCTAGTAGCTGGTACAGTGCTGTGTTTTGAGTTCAGTA
>JANZLQ010000079.1:30935654-30980806 GCA_026212715.1 Elanus axillaris
TGTTGTTATCATTATAATTACTTTCTTCTTTTCTGTTCTATTAAACTGTTCTTATCTCAACCCACGAGTTTTACTTTCTTTTCCCTGATTTTCTCCCACATCCCACTTGGGGGGGGGAAGGGGTGAGCGGCTGCGTGGTGTTTAGTTGCTCGCTGGCGTTAAACCACGACAGCTGTGCATACCCATGTGGCCCCAAAGTATAGCACCTAGCCACAGCTAGGGACCTGCCTACTTGTGTGATGCTGCCTCCCTCTCTGCATTACCTGCTGTTAAACTGTGCAAAGGACAGCTCCAAGCTCTTTAAACACTTTCTGCCTCTCCTTTTCCATTCACACAAGGGCCTCCAGGATGGGCTATACGCATGGAGTGGATTGGAGAGAGGGCACCATGCAACAGTCAGTCCCTGAGTGACAGCAACGTGAATGATGGCAGGAAAATCTGCAGAGGACATTAAGGGTTACATGATTGCAACCAGATACAGACGAACAAACTCCTATCTGCCAGCTGCAGCTCCCTGATGAGTCACGCTGACAGGCGTGCCAGCTTAGCAGGAGGGGGGAACTTCACCCCACTGCCTGTTCTTCTGGAATGCCTCTTGTGAACATTGCTTTAGTCTTGCCTGAGTAACCCTCCGCTACTGACTCCCAAAGGACAATGAATTTTACTCATTTCAGCTCTGAATACTCAGGGTTTTAGCTGTCACACATACATTGTAAGCAGGATGGGTTTCCATCTACTGTTGCATCAAAAGGTCCAAGGCATCCCACAGATTTCATGGGAAAAATGCACCAAGGAAGACTACTCTTGGGATTCATTTTATTGCCATCAGAAAGACCTACATTTGGAAAAGCTTAGAAGAAGTTGTCATATCCTAAGTGCATGCACAGTGTCATGTACACCCTGGGACACAACTGGGTACAGAGTAATCTTGCCTATATTGTACTTAATATGTGGTTAAGAACCCCAGGAATGATCTGGAGAGAAAAGCTGGTGCCAGCTGATTTGGGCATGAAGAAGTAACACGATGCAGCAGCGCTGTTGGTGCAGCCAAGCCACTTGGACTGAAAATTAACTGAGGCCTCACTCCAGACTGGGAAAACTTAGCAATTGTCTTACCAAATGTCCCTAGCAGTTGTTAAGGCAGGCCCATGTCAAATGCCCCAACTAAGCTGCCAGGTCCTCATGCTGCCCAAAGTTTTTTGCATATTGAGCACAGAAAGATAAAGGATGTCTGGCCCTTTGGATTAACAGATTAAATGCTGCTGTGTCATTAAAAGAGGTGGTGCTTTGATATGGATTGATGCTTGCTTGTGCTTAAATGCTTACAAAGGTAAAAAAGGATGAATCACCCTCATAGCAATACTGCCTGGACTATTAAAAAATTAAGAAGTTTGAAGATGGAAGCAGCCACCTTTTGCTAGTGATACAGGATGCCAAAAAAAGAAGGAATGTTAAGATGATTATAAAACTGTAAATCAACCTCTATTAGTATGTAGCAAGATTGCTGCAATTTTTCATTCTCCTGACTTAGAGAAGATCTATTTTCATGTAACTACAAAACCCAAGCCAGAAATTCAGAGGAATTTATTTGCTTTATCCATTCCTCTAGGACTACTATGCTTCGCTCTTTACACAGACCAGTGCATTGGCTTTCAATTAAGACAACAGAAAAACATAAATCTAGGTTTCTTGCTGGAGTTGTTTCTGTATATCATCCTCCCCATCTATCCCATCCAGTAGCTGCCAGAGACATGCAAAAATGGTAATATTGAGTTTTTATGTTTGACAACCTTCCTCCTCTCTCCCATTCAGTTACCCTTGACTTTCTGAAGCTATTTAGTTCCTAAAAAAACTACATGGACATCACAGATGGACCAATTTCATTTGACCAGAGTAGGAGAGAAGATTAATTACAGGCTTAACAAGGGAAGCTAATCACAGCCTTAGCTACAGAGACCACCAGCTCTTCTTTGTTTTGAAATAGCAAAGCCTGCTTTTTAGAGTGACAGTGTCTGCAGCTCACAGATTTTGAAACAACAGCAGTGGGGAAAAGAATAGGTTGCATGAGTGTGTTAAAATAGGTTTTTGACACCACTGCCATTTCTGAAATGCTACTTCTTTAAGTGCTTGGACACTTGTTCCGTACCAAGGTAGGGTAATAGTACATTGAAGGGCTTTACTGTCATGATGCATAACACTGAAAAGGAACCTGAGAGGTGTGTGGAGGTGGAGAGGAAAAACATAGAAAATGAGGGCTTACTGGGAGAAAAGCCCTACAGATTTTTTTATCAGAAGGCAAAATGTAAAAGCATTACAATAAATCATTGCATTGTGACTAGATGACATGTGTCTGATGGGACAGGGTACAAAGAAAATCACCATCTCTACTCTGTGAGTTCTAAACTGTACTTAAAGATAACAGTTTTTCACTATAGAAGAAAATGCACTTAAAGTAAAAATGTGATGTGGGGTTCTGAGACTATCACATACAATCTTCTTCCTGAAATCCTGCAGACTACCGAAACCTAACCACCATCTCAGAGCATCTTCCTGAGTTCTCTCTTTCTTACGTACAGGAAGTGCAAAAACCCAGAAATATCAAGAACAATCTCAAATCGAGTTAATCTGCACAGGGTTTCCAAAGGGCAAGCCAGGGCCGAGATCCAGGGTCACAGGACACTCTTTTTCATATGAGGAGGTGTTGGGACACCTCAGCACCTTGGTGGATGGGGATGCTGCTCGCACTTGTTGACTCCAACGGGATACTTCATTCCCTGTTCCTATCTGTGGAAAATCCTTTCTCAGCTGATGAGCCTACATAAAGTCCCAGGCTAGAACATTTGGATATTATGAAAAATTTCTTTGCTGAGAGCGTTGTCAGACACTGGAACAGGCTGCCCAGGGAAGTGGTTGGGTCACCATCCCTGGAGGTATTCAAAAAGCGCGTAGACAAGGCGCTCCAAGACATGGTTTAGTGGGCATGAATGGACTCGGTGATCTTGAAGGTCTTTTCCAACCTAAATGATTCTATGATTCTATGATCTTTTGAAATTTGTCATTCCCATGTCTCAACAGCTTTCGGCTCCCAGACCAGCTGCGTGTTCCCAAAGCCATTCCTTCTGCCAGGGCCTGTCACCCCTGTCAGAAACCTGCTGCCAACTCCTGGTTGCACTGTGCTCCAGTGGTCGGCAGCTTGGTCAGCATCTGTAACCTCCCAGTGCACAGTGCCCTGACACTCCCTTCACTGCTGCTTTCAGGCTAATGGTGATGTACCACAGCACTGCAGCCAGATCCTGACCACACAGAGCTATGGCTCTGTGGCCAGTGTGGCATTTGCAGAGCTGCTCTGCTAACGCACCTGTACATTTTGAGGATTAGAGGCATTGTTTGACTGAAGGAGTTGAGTTTTCCAGGGCAGAAATGGAAGTGTTACTGTCTCTCAGCTCCACAGAGGTTGTGAGAAACAGTAAAAGGCCTTTCCCGCTGATGGATCTACACAGAGAGCTCCCAGATCCAGTGCTGAGGCTCCAGGCTGCTGGAGATCTAAAGGGCAGGAGGATGCAGGATACAAAGGCAGCCTGTGATGGACACCACAAGCTGGGCAAGTCCTGAACAAAGCCCTAGGTGTTCCCTAAGAGCAGTGCAGATAGACTAGCAAATGGTGCATTCTCCTTTTCATGCACCCTTACATGCCACACTGTTTTTCTCATTTTGAATGCAACCTATGCAACAGTCATGATGCAACTAATGAATCAAATACATTCCAGTTCAGATGAGATGCAAATTAAAGCTGTTAATCACAACACAACAGGAGTCATCCTCATATAGCATGTAAAAAGATTGACAATTAGCCAACTGATGACCAAAACCACACATACACGCCCATGCATACACACAGAGATGCATGCACTCACTGTTGGATGCAAAAGGCTAAACAACAGAATCTCATCCAACGCCGGAAATATTGTATGCTCGTTAAAATACTGGCCAGACTGCTTTATGATTACTATCCCAGGATTTTAAATGATGGCTGAGTTTGAGATGAGGCTTTCAGAACAAAAACTGCTGATGAATAGAGAAGGGAAGTGGAGATGAAGACAGTGAAAGGGATTTAGACATATAGGAGAGACATTTGTCCTAGAGCAGCCAGAATTAGTTAGACAAGTAGCCACTATTTCTAAGCCAATGTTCATTCTTTCTGTCTGTTGGGGCATTATCTTAGATGACCAAGAAATCATGGAAATGAATAGAAGCATAGCAGCGTAAGCTATTTAACATTACTCACAATCTCTCATAGAAAATCAAAGGGGAAAATAGAAATGTGGCCTGTGCTACATCCTCTCAATGCAATTGGAAGGATCACTGATCATGCCAGCTCTTAGCCTTGACTGTTTGGGGTTGGGTTTGTTTTGCTATTGTTAATTTTTAATTGGCTCTCCATTTGCAGTTTAAAACTGCAGCAAATGAATCAGCTAGTCTGTATCTTTCAGCTAAACGTAAGCCAGATCATTCATAAAATGGAAGAAAAAAATAGTAAGGAGATGAAGAACAGGAAAAAATCATGCTTCAGGGCAATGTGGTCTTCAGTCACAATCCCAGTTATTCTTCCAGAAGATAAGTAACACCCTGCAATCTCCTCTCAACACAGCATGCAATGCTGACTCACTCCAGGAGGCAGATCACCTTTATTTTCCCTTAATGGTGAATCAGGCAGCTGTGCCAAAACTGAAGAGCTTCTCCTCTCTTCTTAGGAATTCTGCAACTAGCGGGTATACACTTTCTCTCTGAAATGTCCCCTTCTCCTCTCTCCCCACACCTCTTTTTGGAAGAACAAGGTTACCATGGTATAGCATAATATCTATCTTTTCCTAGCAGGAACTCACTAAATGAAAGAAATCTGCTTCTGACATCTCTGTCCTCCCATTAATTCCCCTCTGTCTCCCCTTTATGGCATCTGTGATCCACAGAGGCAGAGATACTCTAGACACCTTGGCCACAACAGCAACAGGTTAGCATCGCACATGGATGCAAATTGGGTGCCACTGGAAAAAACAGGCTGTGTGAAGAGGCTGAATGAAGCTCATGAGCTACTAGGAAGCTCGCAGGAGTCCAGTGGGCCAGTAAATTGCTGCCCAGGGCAGACCTTCAAGGCCAGTGCCAGAGATGAAGCCTGTAATGCAGACTGGGCTGGCAGTTTTGCACCGTGTGTGGATCCTACCTAATTCAGACAAGTTTCAGAACCAATAGGCAAGAAAGTAGAAAACAGAGGCAAATGTGAGTTAATGATCACACTGAGGTCTGGGAAGGAGCAGCTTGTACATGGCTATACAAAATACGGGACGCTGCGTCCTATTGTTAGCCATCAACATACTCTGTCTCCCCCAGAAATTAGCAAGGCTGTTTTACCTTTCTGATAAGCGCACTGCCATTCACATAATGAAACATTATGCTGAATATGTGTGCTTTATAGGGGTGTCCCTGCAGCCACATGACTGTATGTATCTAAAGAGTGACCTGTGTATGTGACTGTGAGCGCATCCATTAGGTTATTCACAAGCTATTCTTTAGCATGGGCATATCTGCTCTGCAAAAATTTTCCTAATCTTGCTCTCAGAAGAACAGAAAATTCTTTTTCATGGAAACTTTCCAAACAATGTCCTACATGCAGCATGAGGCAGGGGAAATTTCCACTTGAATAGTCTGTCAAAGTTGTAAACGACTGACAAAATGGGCTTGTTATGGAAAATGGCTTACAGCCTAAGCTACAAGGCAGTGGCTACTACAATTTAAATAGTAAACTTTTAAAAGAAAGTAATTTATTTGTTATGCAAGATTTCAAGGCAGTTTTTTTCTGTTTCTGCTCAGTACTGGATGGCCTCCTTTATGCTTAACACAGTGTAAGAGAGTGACAATGATGTCATTCACTGCTGCAGAGGAAATAAAAAGCTCTGAGCTTAGACCTTGGCAGGAAAAAACAGTTTTGCACTTAATCTCTAAACAAGTGTTTAAATAAAGTTTGTTTTGCTTGAATGCTAGTCAGGGTCTAACAGGAGGTTGGTAAACTTTCCCCAGGCACGCAGTCTCTGGACAGATGAAAAGTCAAGGCAGAACAGAAGGCCAGAAAGCCCCAGAGAAATTAGCAACCAAGCCTCTCTCTGACACCCTCACCTCCTCCCCAGTGCCTATGCCTTGCCCACGGCCTGTTAAAAGAAGCGAACATCTCTGCAGCAGTGATTCCTGGATTTTTGCATGATGTTCATTTAGAGGTTTCTTAAAGGACTCCAAACTGCTGCACACTCAGGTCCTCCTGATCAGCCCCCTCCTCTAACCCTCAACTTACTGGTGGTACCCCAAAACACTCACTCCTTTGTAAGATTTGGTCCACAAACCTTATTTTTTAACAGGCAAAGCCAGTGACAGAGCTGGAGGTCACAGCTGTAGTATGAGTCTTACCAAAGCAAAAGGACAAGCCAGGTTAGTCTGTGTGACTGGCTGTGAGATCTGAAAATAAAACGTCGCTTCACAGGCTGTGGCTGTGGCTGTGTTACTTCACACCTGAGAGTGACAGCACTAAGCTTACCTAAAAAAATGCTTATGTAAAAGATGTCCCTAGACACAGTGTGGGAACCACAACATGCAAAAGTAATTTGAGTGCCTGTAGCACAGCTAAAGGCAAATACAAAGCAGTAGGAAACCCTGATTTCTTGTTTAGGATTTTTTTTTTTTTTTCCTGGTAAGTGACATAACTAACAAAGAACCATAATGTAATTAATCTTAAATTTGGCAAATGATGGAGTTGAAAGAAGAGCACATCTCACTGTGATCACAACCCAGCTTTATTTTCTGTTCTAACATCGTTAGGTTATGTGATGAAACTCATCTGCCCACCCATGAGGGAGTGCACAGGGACAACAGTAGATAGAGGGGGAACCTGAATTATACCCTGCCTGGCCCGCACTGGGAGCCATCAGCCACACATAGAAGGATGAAACCCACCACTGTGATTCAACTGGAAAGGCTTTCTGGAGCAGCGTTCAAAGAGCGGTGTTACTGCCTACAGATGTCTGGGACTCCTTATGGGATGCAAGGGAAGCACATTTTGGTATCGTACAAGACTCATGATGAGATATTTAGGGAAGAAACCAAAGGCAGGGAACAGGAGGGACCTAGGTGGTTTGGGGGAGAACAAGCATGGGAAAACAGAGGGATAAGGGGACAAAAGGGGGCCAGTCATGTGTAAACAGGCTGCTGATCAGTGGCCATGCCTTGCACCTGATCACTGCAGTCTGCCCAGTCTTCTCATTAAACTCCATTTCTAACTCTTTTCCTGGCTGAGGAGTGTGCATGTATGTACAGATGACGTGCACGTACACGTGTTTGTGTGCATGCCTGCTGGGAATGTGTGCCCAGACTCACTGCTGCCTGGACCTAGGGCATGGAGCTGCTGTAGCCTCATCTCAGTGGGGCCACCGGATTTGTCCACTTCTTAGAAAATACAATATGTTTTCTTCAGAAGTATGGAATGTGGTCAGCACAGGGCAGAACAGTACTAATTAATTACAAAACCCATGCTGCTTTGTATCACAGACAACAAAAAAACATTTGTTCTACTTCCAGTCCTACAAGGCCACAGTATTGTAACTACTCCTCAATTTAGGTACAGATAAATGCAATGTACATCTCCTTAAGCTGAGGTGATTAAGGCAAAAGATGAACATGCTCATCTTTTTTTTTCTTTCTATAAAAAGTTTTCCATTCAAAAACTCACATAGTACCTGCTTGAGAAAGAGAGGCTTTTAAACAGTTTGGGGAATTAAGAAGATCTTGTCACATAGAGAAGTATTTTCAAAACAAGGTGGTTTGGTAGAAAACACACCATCATCACTTTAGAAACAGTATGTTTAATTTTTTCGCATGTGTTGTAAGGCTGTCTGTGCAGATGTTTTTAGTAATATCAGGTCTCTCAGTGTATACAAGATGCTATCTCTCTTTTTTTTTTTTTGGCTGCAAAACGCTTTCTTGGAAGACATCAGGGACACAAAGCACATATTGTGTTTCAGACTGGGATGTTATAATTCAGGGATGCTGACTGCAACTTGAAGGCAATAAACTTTAAGTGAAATAAAAAGTAACAGAGTTTTCCTTTGGAGCTGCTTAGCTGATAAACAGACAGCCTGTAATGATTATATGCACTTCAGCTTAGGTTGCAATGAAGAAAAGTACCTTTGGAGCATGGGGGGATAGCAGCCATTTCTAGGGGACCAAAATTTAAGGAAACAGCATCAAACAGGTCACTCAGCACAGCATCTTGTAACAGGATATCCAGAGTAATGGTCCAGGTGCATATAACTCAAGTCACCTCTGGCAATTTCCTCACAGTCTGCCCTCTAACCTGTCTTCACTTTCTGGTGTTTCTCTAGAGCCCTGAGATGTGGCTGTTTGGGTTGGTGGAAGATGAGGGTGCCTTGGTGACAGATTGCCCAGTACACAGCTGGACCCTGGCCCATAGCCTCCATGGCTAGGGCGTGCAGAAACCACTCACTACTGCTGCAGGCATCCTTTGCTTTCCCGCTCCTACCTGCCACACTCCCTAGAAACCTGCTCCAGAGCACAGGGATATCCTGTGGGATATCTCCATAGGGATTATCTTCTACTTTCCAGCTGAAGTTCATGCTCTCTTCCTTCCTCTCACTGGTGCTTGTCCCATTTCCTGTCTTAGGAGATGGCCTAAAGTCCAGCAGTCATCATATCAGCTACAGCGGGCCCTTCTGGTTGGCCCTTTTTCTTCTTTCCAGTTTGTTTGTGTCTTCCGAATTGGCTTTGCTCCCTCAACCCACCTCCTAAAAGGGAGCTGAGGCTGTGTGGTACTTCATGGGTATATTCAGCTGTGTATCCCCCGTCACAAGGTAGTGCCAACTTATCTTGTGACTGCAGCTTTGGCAAAACACTCACTATGCATATGGTGACAACCAAGAAAAACAGCTTTTACTTGTCTATGTTGCACTGCACATGGGTGCCTCAGCACGACCCCTGTGGGCTTGCTGAGACTGTCCTCCATCCCTGGGGGCTAGAGAGCCCTGGGGCTATCCCAGACCCAAAGAAGGTGAGATGCTGCCCAGCTGGCTGCTTTTCCCTGGCAGATGAACCCAGACATCTGGCAGATCTCCACTAGCCACTTTCCTGCTAGGGAAGGGTTACTCTTTTTCTCCTTTCCTCCCATTTTTAATGACTCTTAGTCATTTGGCCTTTGCTAAATATGGGACAGGTGTAGACAGGGTCCCTCCTTCAATAGGCTTTGTTATATTTTGGACTCTTTTCCCTCCCTGGCTGCCTGTAAACCATCAGTGACTGCTGGAAAGGATCTTCTCCACCTCTGTTTTTTGTCTCACAAGATTTTCTGCTCTGACATTGTCGCCATGAACACATGCTACCATCACACTCAGCAGTGTGGTTTATCCTCTCTGCGCCTTCTCGTGGAGATGGACACCTACGCTGTTTCACCAGGGTGCTCAGCAAAGGACAAAATGTTGAATCTGCTTTTTTTCTATACCATTTTTCTAATGGTATATGAAATTTTTCTAATTTCAATGAAATTTGCCCTTGCCTGAACATGAGGTACCCAGCTTCTTACAAAAAGCATTAGTAACTAAATTGCGTGCATTAGTAACTAAATTGTGTTTCTGGTTCCTCACCTTTCCTTGCTCTGTACATGCTTTCTGTCTTCATGGTTTGCCCTGTATTGAGGTTATCGGTCTTATGAAAAGAGTGTACTATAAACATTATTCCACAGGGGGTTTCAGCTTGGGTCACTAATGACAAAACAGTAGATATACTCTCTGGTCTATTTTTTTCCATTGTATTGTGGCCATTCCTTAGAAATGCATCAAGAAGATCTTGGGCACAGTTTCTTCCTCATCTGAAGATACACGCTTGTATTTCAGGGCTATTTGTTAGTCTGTGCTTTGGATGGCTCTGGAATAGTACTCAGTTGACTGTTTGCAGCCATGTCTTCCATTCAGAAGAAAGCTTTGATGCTTTCCTTAGCATCTTAAAACAGTGGAGGAATATTTTTTTAACCTATTGATGGACATGAAACCTTTATTGATGATCTATTTTAGCATGCCCTGCTAAATATAATGGCTACTTGCAATGCTTTTGCGGATGGCAGGAGAATTCCATGTCAGCCCACTGAAGATTTAATAGTATTTTTTGCAGTAACATAGGTAAGCAGGCAGCAGAACCCTCTACATAACCCATACATACTAGTACACCTCAACTTTTAAATGGGCTAAGGTCTGTATTTGGAAGCAGTATCTTTTGGTAGACTGACAGATGGAGTTGGAAAAAGATCGGTGAGCTTTTGAGCCCACTGATGTCTCTTCAGACCTCTACAGTTTCAACAAATTCATCTAACCCTACAATGTTCTTATACTCCATAAGCACCACTTTCTGCTGGTGTTCTAGGGGTTTAACTTGACAGAGGTCAGTGTGGCTCCCTACATCTGTGATGGATTTTGTTTGTTGTATATATGTACTGAATGTATCAGTGAACATCTCTTAGTGAGATCAACTAACCTGAATAACACAGTGTTGACTTAGCTGTAGTTGCAACCCCTGTGTTAGTAGTTACAGGTATTCTGCTTGGACAAAATATCCTGTAAGTAAGTGTCTAAGCTTACTAAACTTCTGGAATTTGCTTTTGCCTCCGATGTCATCCAAACCATTGGCCACCTGTCCTAATTTATCCATGCTGCAACTGAATCAAGAATATTTTTGAAGGCCTTACTGTTGTGTACCATATATCATCACCCATAAGCCAAGCAATTCTGCTGCCAATGCTCAACAATCTGGGTACACTCAGCCAGAGGTTTGTGAATTACTGGCCTGTCTCATATGCACCTTGTTTCCCTCCAGCCTACAGACAACTCAATCATCCTCTTTATTCAGTCACTCAGAGTCAGAATCAGCCTACTGCCTACAACATGGGTGCTAGTTAATAGCTTCCAAGATGCCTGTAGGTATGAAAGATCTCAGTTCAGTAATGCTAACAGCTCTGCTTCATTCTTTGAACTCTCTGCATGCAGTCTCTCTTCTTTCCCTCCACTACTGCCAAGGGTCACAGCAGTTGGTAGAAACAGGACACCCTGAGAAACCATGCCCTGTTTCCACTTTCTGGCCTCTTTCTGTGTGCTGGAAGGGGAGGAGCTACAACCACATGTCTTCAGGCACTGCCCCGGGTGCACATCTTGCAGCCTAGAAATCCACCCTGGGGCAGTCAGGAGGATGAGCAGCCTCATTCACGCAAATGGCTTACCCAGAGAGTCCGACATAACAAGCCTTAAAATCTAGCTGGGGCCCCTGAGGCTGGATCCCATCCAAGGCTCAGCAATGCAATTTTACATCACTGGCATGTCTCCCTGGCTGACCTGGGCAGTGGGGATCTTCTGGGTCACCCCAGCTTCTCTGGTATGGTCCCTCACTTTCCTGTGCAGTGCCTGCTATACCATTCCTCCATGCTTTAGGCAGCTTGTGTTGGGCTGGAAATACAGACAGACAGGGCACTTACTTAGGAAAATACATTATTGCCTTTAGTCAGCATGTTTCAGCTGTGAAGTAACTGAAGCCATATTCTCCAGTTCTTGCAGACTAACCTCTTCTCATTTCCTGATGCTTTCCCTAAACACTTCCAAGCAGAAACAGCTCTCAGCCCCTCTGGGATGCCTGCAAAAGGCTCCATGTATCTGCCTGCTGGGGGCTGAGCAGCAAGGCAGCGCTCATAAAGAAGGTGTTGGTGAAAGTCCTTGAATGACAAAGTGAGCAAATAAGAACAAAACCAACCACGGCATACGGACCTTCCCTCCAGCCTGGGCTGCCTCCTACCCATCCAGCAGTGACTGCACTCCCCTCCAAATGTGATTTTTTTTCTGGGCAGCTGTTCTGAAAGCCCCAAGTGAAAGGTCTGCCTAGGAGAAGCAGCTTTGCCTGGCCACTCCATCAAAAGCATCTGCCCATACCAAGCTCACTCTCTTTGTAATGTTTCATCTCCGAGAAAGATGCTCACAACTGATGTCTGATGACAACAAGAGAATTGAGGCAAGGGTTTTCCTTTTCCTTAACTAGCACTTAGGTTGGCAGGAAAAGGAAAGCACACATACACCTCAAAAACTGCTTACCCCTGCCTGCATGGAGCTAAGCTACAGGACTGGAGGCAGAAGAGGGCAAAGCTCTCAGGGAGGCATTGCCACTGGGCATGGGGAGGAGGTACAGCCAGGGCCACTACAGGGAACTGGCAGTGCTGGCTGTGCTGAGAGTCACACAAGGCCTGGAAATAGCCTGGCTCTTGGCTTCAATTGCTGAGGAGCAGGACTGCACTTCAGAGACCACTTATCACTGCAATAAATCTTGCTTCTCACTGAGCACATGTGGAAGCTGAGACATCTGACAGTGAGGAGGGCTCCTGTGGGCAGGAGTTTGGCAGCAGAGGCAGGCAGCAGTTAGTACAGAGCTACACGCTATTGCCAGTAATGTGACAGAAGCAATACTCTGTGACTAAAGCTGCTTTTTACATATATTTTCTTGGGGGCTGGGGTGGGCAGTGAGCAGAAGGGGATCTGGATGAAGAAATCTCTTTTTACGCAAAGAACAGAAAACAAAATTTAAACAAATCCACAGCCTCACAGTGTCTGTACAACTCCCCCATGGCTTCTGCACGAGGCTGCTGGCAGGGCAAGACTTTCCTTTAGGGTGAGGAGCAGGTCCTCCCATGCTCCCATTTTTACTACTGCATTTGCTGCAGAGAGCGTGACATGTCAGTGCCTTCTCACACTATATCTGCACCCGGCTGCTGCACCCAGCAGTGAGTCAGCACCAGATGCTTGGTGGCTTGGGAGTCTCAGCTTCATCAACTGTAAATCTCTGTAGCTCCACTGGCTACAAAAGCTCCTCATAGCAACACCAGCTGGAAACCTGCCCCTGTAAATCTCTGGGGATGAGCTGCCCGAGCAGCTCTACCTCAAGCTGGCCCTGCACAAGGCCCTCATTCTTCCTGGCTCCCGAGCCCATTTCCACTCCTTCCAAAGCATAAAGGGGTTTGGTGGAAGTGGGAGCCAGAGCCCTTTATTTAGACTAAGGGTGCGGGGTTTGCTTCATCCTTAGTCTAAACCAAAGTCTAAATGAGTGTAAATGAGAATCAGGAGTTTGTGTGCCTGTGTGTAGGGGAGGCAGTAGGGCTGCAGCCTGCTTCTGTCCTCCTGGGAAGAAAACGCATTTGTAAAACCTGCACACATCTAGTTTGGAGACAGGCTGAATATCCATTATGTATACACTAGCAGGAGCCTATTTTTAGCCACTAGGCAATGATAGGGTATCTGTCAATGCAGTGTTCAAACCTCATCCCGTGCCTGTCATCTTCCTTCCCCTTCTCTTCATATCTTCACCATCCCTCCCCCAAACTTTCTCCTTCTTATGGAAACTGGGAGAGATTTCATAAAGCTGGTAATGAGATTCCATCTCCACACACAGACAATGAATCATCCAAGGAGTTTTTCCCTCCTTTCTCCATGACTTTTCACAACAAGCAAATCCACTGACAATTCTATGATCACATAACAGCAACACCAATGTCTTATCATCCTGGGGGTGCTGCTAAAAGTAATACCCAATTTTCTTTCTTTCTTTTTTTAAGCCAAAGAAGAAGTTTGTTTGCATTACTGGGCTATAGATTGAGATGAGCAGGGTTTGAAGCATAACCTGAAGAGAGCATCCTTCTGTGCTCTGTGAAAACCTGAAACATTGTCACTATTTTATTCCACAGTGACCTTGCAAGTGCATGTACTTCATGGTATCCTAAGTCAAAGTGAGATCATGGAACAAGAGGGGTTAACAAGAGTGACATAGCCCTTACATGCATTGCTAGAGGCAGGGATGACAGAAGAAGCACACAATCTGCTAAGTGAAATGGCTCTGCTAAAGGCCTTAGCAGCAGCCGGTGCTCAAAGTGTTGACGTACAGGCACAAGCACAATAAATTTTTATTCTGCTTTGGTTTATGGCATGTCATATCCAAAGACATACCTCAAATGGTCTGAAGCACCGCAAAGCAATGAAAAGATCAGAAAACCAATGCAAAAGTGTATAGTGTTGCATTTCCAAACAAAATCGGGGAAACTCAAGCATTTCAGACAACTGCAGAAAAAAGGACTGTGCATGACTACTGCCCAGAAATGTTCAGCTATGCACAGCTATTATTGTAACAGCCTTATACACAGCCTCTAAATCAGAACTATTTTTTCATTCCCAGGTCTCTAAAACTAGTATCTAAGAGAATTCCCTTATTTCCCCTCACTTAGGAATTCCCTTATTTCCCCTCGTATCAGGATGGAGTCAGCAGGACTACTTCTAACATGACTCCATTATACAAAGGTATTTTGTCACTGATCTATATAGAGTTATTCCAAATTAGCACTGTACCCTCAAAAGTGTAGCTCAACTGTGACTCCAGAAGACTGGCAGTAAAGAACAGCCATGGGCGGTTAACTTCCTCACCTGCTCCAGCTCTGTCCTCAAAATATATAAGACTGCACCCTCCCTGTGACTTAGGAATAGGCAGACTCCAGTAAGAAAAAGTTGTTCTTGCTATACTGGTGGAGAACTAAAAATATGCAATGGTTGGGAGTCTCCCCAGTCATTTATCTCTGATTTTCAATGAATATTTGATCACTAAATCATGCTCTTCTCAAGCTAATTTACAAACTCTTTTTGTCTCTGTACTAACAGTGTGAAAACTTGTGGACATGGTAGCAGTTTTCTAAGGCTAATTCATATGTGATGTCACCTAAAACTGCCAACAATTGTCCTGTTCTTGGCTTGCAAGAAACATGCAAGAGCTCTAGTGATGGAGCAGTCCTTCAGGGAGCACATGCAGCACTGTCCTCCACTCAGTAAGTGATCAGAGGTACCTAATGCCTGAAGGGGAATGGAAAATGAGGGTGTTAAAACAGTCTCTGTAGCCCATGGGCAGGGAAAGGTTACACCACAATGCTTATAGCATTCAACAAGATTGCTGCACTCTACCACCTCCTGAGAAGTCAGCTTCTCTACTTCTACTGCCTGGTGAGCTAGCAAAAACTGATGTGCTAACTGAAAGATGTTTTAAAAACTACAGCCTGGAGATGCTACTGACTAAAAAAGCAAGCTGGCAGTGGTGCCAGTGTACTGCCTGCCTATTTGCTTGCTGCTGTAGACTCTGCAGAAATTGAGATTTTTCTTTCATCTTATTTTGCAGATCTTACAATAGGAGCTATGTGCACCCAGAGGGCACCACCTGCCACCCTTGTCGCCACCTCACACAGCTGTCATTGGAAATGCTCACGTTGCATTCCTCATGTCTGGGGTAGGTATTTCTGCCATGGATCAGTTTTCATCCAAAAACCCAACACCCTAAAACTAAAGACAACCCCAAAAGCAGTGCTGTAGAAGCAGCAGGTTTGTACACCAGGAAGAGGACATCAGACAGCTGATGGGGTGTTACAAAGACTGTTTCACTCATGACTAAGCTGTTTTTTACTTGCTGTGTCCTTTAATATTCATGCAACATTTCTTTCTTCACACCGTGCAGTAAATCACTATTTTTCAAAGCACTGTGCCACAGACTCTGCCCAAGAGGGAGTAAAGTGCAAGAAAATCTGGGTTTGTCCGTGTGGCATTACAGTTTGTTTGCTTATTTAATGAGAGATTTGCTGCTTGCCTTTCCTCCTTGATGTCTAAGAAAGAAGCCTGTGCCAGCTGTGGTGAAGAATACTGACCCCATCCTAAAACAGGTGCTTTGAGCAAAGGCTCTGAGGCTCTCCCTGACAGATCTGCTAGACAGCAGGGATCAGCAACAGCCCCTGGCAGAGCAGCCTAAAGCCTTGCAACACACTGCTCAGGCTCCACTCTGCACCCCTAAGCTGACAGAGGCAGGGTGGGATGACATCACACCTCTGTTTTGGTGCTTAGCTCTGTCACAGCTATGTTTCTTTAGGGATGAGGAGCCACCCTCCATGGCACCTCCTATGCTCCTGCTCCACTGCCCACAAACAGGCCCTCCTGCCTGCACCATCACAGGGGCAAGCACATATGTGTGGAAGGAAAAAGGAGGGAAGGAGATATGGTGAGGAAAAAAACCACTGTACAAGGGTTTGTACGCTGGTACCCAGACCAGTTTCAAGGCAGATGTGCCTAGCATAGAGCTGGGTGATGCTCTTACTGATGGTGATACTCACTACCAGCACTGGTGCCCAGGGGTAGCAGCTTCAAAAACTCAGAAAGGAGGAAACTACCAGCTCAGCACTGTGCTGAAGCAATGAAACAAGACTTGATCCCTTCTGCATGACTGCGGCTCAGTTAGCTCACTCACACCGTTGTCCTAGCCTTGTAATGGAAAGAAACACACTGCAGAACAGTCCAAGAACAGTTCCTGCCAGACTGCATGCTAGAGGCAAAGCAGGCTGCTTATTTCTAAAATTATCTCCTTTGCTGCATGGTTTCAGTCCAGGACATTTCCCAAGTATTCACATCACCTCCTGAGACCACACACACACACATCCTTGCTTGTGGGTCCTGTTTCCATCCACTGCTAGAAAACACTACACAGAGTTCTCTGCAGAAAACCACAAGCCTTGAGATGAGGCACAAAAGAAGACAAAAATATATTTGCTTGAATGAGATGACCAGGAATGAAACTTAAAAACCAAAGAAATAAAATTCAAACCATTGAGAACAAGGGAACTGGAATCCCATCTGTTCCAGTGTGGGGTCAGGCACATGTGCTAGGGAGGCATGAGCAGGAGGAGAGGGTGCCAGATCTCTGCTGCTGCCGCAGATACACAGCAAGCTGCTCCCTCCTTTCTGCCACACTTCATTTTTTTCAGAATAAGAACTGTTATGAACCATTGAACTTGTTATGCCTTCCTCTCAAATCCTGCTACTGCTTCAAATATCACTTTCTCTGTATCTGCAGCTACCATTATTTCTACCAGTAAATCTCTGGACCACCTTTGTTTTTTGCTCTCTCTTCTGGGTACCTTCCACCCAGGCTTGAGATTTCAGTCCCTGCATTTCCCATGCATTTGTTACTCAGCTTTGTTCATCCCTTGCTTACTTCCTCTGACTGTGTGTAGGGGTTGCTCCACCTAAGCTTTGGTTTTGGCTTGAAGGCCCTGTGTGTGGAAGGAGGATCAGCCTCAGCATCAGGAAGAGCAAGACACTAACAAGTCATAGACCTGAGGGAGAGTGAGACGCAACTGTGCACATCCAGCCTGCTGTCAATGTAATCTGCTCATCTGGAAAATCCCAGAGGGTGCAGATTAGCATGAGTGAGAGCTGAGGTGGGGTATTCTTTGCAGTGAAAATACTTTCAGGAAGCACTGACTTGTTGCAACCAGAGCATTTCTGGAAAAAATGTCTGCGTTTCTGCAAAGATTTTAGTAGGAATATGGCTTGGGGTAGCAGCCTTTGGAACAAGGGAAGGCTCGTGTGCCAGGGTGTAAAAGACCTACTATCAAGCCCCTTGCCCTCTGAAGTGGGAACAAATCTGCATCCCATGTACTGCAAGGAATTAAGTCCACTGTTGAGCTGTTGGTGTTCAGTGTGGGGAAGGACTGGAAAGAGCTGGGTTTCCTTCTGGTGCCCAACTGAAACACCACAGCCAGAGTCCTAAGCAACGCAACAGCACATCTGTGTCTTCTTAAGGGTTATATTCACAGGAATTGTCTGTACCCTCAGAAAGTAGAGGTGTGAAGACTGCATCCCCCAGCGGGTGAGTCTGTGGGAGCTGCAGGAACACAGCCCACTTTTAACCCTGGACCAGGGGACCTGGCCGCTAACATCCTCCTTTCTCTTTGCTCCTCCAAGTTTCATTCCCCACTACATGAATCGAGAAGCCCCACTTTGAACCCAGGGCAGGCCAGCCTGCTGAGTGGTGCCACACTGAGGACAAGAGCAATCCTTGCTATTTTTCTCAGACGTAAAACCAGCACACTTCCCCACAACTGCAAAGGAGTCTTTGCAGATGCAGCACGGGACTTCTCAGGGGACAAGCTAAAGGTAACTGTGTGGAGCTGCTCTGCAAAAGCACTTTAATTGCTTTTGACACTGCAGACTAACTTCATTAAGCCCCAGGCAGATGACTCACAGTAGCAGGCTGTACTAGTGAAGGAAACACAACAGGACATAGGGAGGAAGGGAGTGTTTCCACAGTAATTAGAAAATTTCTGTTTTGAATGGAACTGCCTCACATCTTGCCTTCAGCTGGACTTTTATAGTAGGTGATCAGAGATGACCTCAAGGGCCAAAAGATGCTTACTAATGGTTTTCCTTGAAGGGCCTAAGCACCCCCAAAGCTAGACACTCTCCTTCTTTCCAGCAAACAGAAAACTTTCATCAGCCCCAGTACTCCACTATCTATATCCACTGCCTTCACCCAAGCAGATCTCTTTAAACTGGCATAGCAACATCAGTATGTGTAGGGGAAGGGAATGTCCTTGCTGCATCACTGAACCCGAAGGCAAAACCTGAAACATTGACAAGACATCTGGCAGCAAAAAGGACACAGCACACCTTCTACTATCATTTTGCCAGGCTGAGGTCCAAGCTTTTTTGCTGTGAATGCTGTTACCCACAGTAACTAATACAGGTGTGGGTCCTGTTCCTGAGAAGCTGGCATGACCCCCACCTACATGTCCAGAAATGCACTTCAGACAGATTCTTTCTTTCCACCAGTAGTCACATCCCACAAGAGCTAGGGCCTTGCTAAACCATGTGGGCAAGAGGACTTGGAAGCAATCCTGTGTGGAGTCTTGGCTATGAATTTGGGAATCTCCAGCCCCTGGGTATCTGCAGTTATTACTGTTACCTGCAAAATGACAAAGCTCTGATGGAGATCCTCCTGGTGAGAGCACACTGGGAGAGCTGCTTCACCATGCACATGGGGAATGTGAGCTAATGGAAAGGGCCCCTCCAGCTGTGGTCTGTGTGGGTCCAGCACTGTATAGCCTCTGATTGCAAAAGTCAGTCTCCTCAGTGTGGAGAGGAGGGAAGTCATGCTGCCTTCCAAAAAGGGGCAGCTAATTACAGGGACTGCAAGGCCTTGTGCTTTCTTCTTTTTTTTTTTTTTTTAATGTAATTTCTAGCTCTCAGGTGAGACCAGCTCATTTCTAGGCATACTTGTACTTCAAAGCATTCAAACTCATCAGCTAATCTTATAGGACTCTTATTACTTACACTTTCATATGAGCATATAACAAACAAAGTGAAGGCAAGAGCAAAAAATCAATGAATGCAGCTGAATTAGGAAAGCTTTTCCCCTGACATAATAAATTGTCTTAATGATATTGCAACACTGAACACTGACGAGAATGTCTTCTTTTATTTCTTGTCCCCTCACTGTGAAATGAGTAGCTATGTCCTGAAAATTATCAGGCTCTGAAAAGTTATCAAATATTTACCTGAATGACAGAATTTTCATTAGAGAACACTGTCCTGAGAACAGTTATTGTGAAATATGTTTGCAGATAGCTTTGCCAAAAAACTGAAAAAGCTTTCTAATTTAGTGCTCATCATTAATTACCAATGATTATAAAAAAATCTTGAGCAGTGTGGTCATGGCACTTTATGCTTTCCTACATTTTTAAGCACTTCATTAAAATAACTATAATAACTATGAATGCAAAGCAGTCTATAGTGGCTGTTGCTGTGCAGATCTAGTGATAACTGCAGAAGGGAGCAGGTTTTTCAGAACTTGATTTTTTATTATTTTTTTTTACTTTTTGCTGCAGAGATTATGTAGGAGCAGCTGCAGCTTTCCACACTTGAGATGTCTTTGTGCAAGTTTATTTGATTTCTGAAGGACTAAAATACACTTTTCCTCCTTTTTTTGGGGTGGGGAGGTGGAGTGGGGATGACTTTCAGCTATGTGTCTCTGTGTGCAGACTGCTCCTTGTGAAGCCTAGGTCACAATCCCTCCTGGACAACCCCTGCATGTCTAACCATGAGAAATAACTCCCATGATAAACTTGGGAAAGAAGGCAGATGACAAATTTTGCTGAGTCAGTCTAAGCTATCTATTCACCCCCATCCAGGGCCTGATCCCATTATAATGTTTGATTCTTGAGGTTGGTGCAAGAGAGAATTACAAGAGCAAATGTGGCAAGAGATTTCCAGGTAACGAAACAGATATCTTTGCACTTTTTCAAAAGCTTTTTACACTTCCCTTTCTGGTGACTTTGAGTTAGTTCCCATTGCTAGTTTATTCTCATAATCAATACATTTATGGAATGAGGGCACTGTGGTAACAGCTTTCTAAAAACTACACAAAACCCCCCATTGCTTTTCTGCAGCATCCCATGAAGAGCAATGTTCACCAAGGCTCCCTCATTTTAATTGCAAATCTTAAATGTGGCAAGTTTTTAGAATGGGTGTGAGATTGCACATTTAAATGTGAGCTGGGTTAAAGCTGCTATAAAACTGGTACTATTATCCCCCCAACGCATTCACTGGATTTGTGTTGGCATGGTGGGGGAGGGTGAAAGACTCCTTTTTGTGGGGCTCCTAGACACCACTGCCACATTTATAATTGCACAGCTCCCAGCCCAGCAGTGCTAGTGGTCTCTTGCCTCTTTGGGTCACAGATGCCTTGCTGACTCTATCCCTGCCACTGGCTGCACCCCTTGTTTTCTGGAACTGTTCTGCTTTCTACCAGCTAACTCAGTAACCACCAGTGAAGAAGCGGTACGGGTGGAGGAAGCAGTTACACAATTAAGGTTTTGTGCTGTGCAGGAAGGGGACTCAAGCTTTATCCCTGGTTCTGCCACATGCTTCCAGTGCAACATAAGCAAGCGAGGACATTCTCAGACATGGCCACTAATCTTGTTTCACTCATTTTTCTGACAGCTGTGGCCTGATCTTTCCAAAACATTGTGCTTTCTGACATGCTGCCTGCAGGGACTGAATGGGTAAGAGAGAAGTCCTGATGCTTGGGCTCAAAGTGCATGAGGGAGAGGCTTTAGAAGATGGTAGCCTATTTACAAATGGTTACACCTGGTCCAGCTTCTGTGAGGAGGGGCAGGAGCAGCTGTAGTTATAGAAGAGGACATGCATAGGATATAAGTCAGTGGGATGGTGCCTCCTCTTTTGGTCACCATCTCACTCTTGCAGGTACCAATGGAGATTCCCAGCTGAGATCCTCTGCCTCAGCCATCAGATAATTTGGCCACAAAACCTATTTTACTATAAACAAGTGACACAAACTGGTTTATGTGACTCATGCTTTCTGAAAAAGCACTCTGTAAACAGTTTTTATGGTTAAAAATTATTATAATCTGTCAATTACAGCACGCTATGCAACAGGGCACAAGTGTTCCACATTTCTGTCATTTGTCACACATTGCTATGGCCTGTGTCACACACTGGCAAAACTGTAAAGGTTGAGAAGTTCAGTTATGGTCTTGAGAATATGAATGCAGAGTAGGCAGTCTCTTAACAAAAATGGATTTTGAAAAAAAGGAGAAAGATGCTGCTCAGTGGGAACAAATAAACAGAATGAATCAACTACATATGCACAGGTTGGGATGAATGACTCTAAGAAAGGTCATCTGAGTCGTTATGGATCACAAATGGTGGGAAACAGCAAAGCCATAGAAAAGGCACATCCAGTGCTGTGCTGCATTAGTAAGGCTCCCCTGCAAGACTCAAGACTGCTCTTTGAAGGAGGATGTGGACAAACCAGGGAGAGTCGAGAGGACAGCAACAATCACCCTAAACATAAGAATGAACGTATGAACACATGAACATAAAGGAGCGAGTAACTTCAAGATCAGTAATGCTTAAGCAGAGTAACAGAAATTATAAGCAGTTAAACTTTAGATCATTCCTCTGGCTTTAGCAGTCTAACAATGTAATGCTACTGCTGCAACAGATCATAGTGTGCCAAACTCTGATTTTGCTGGAATATGGAGTTTCCCTACTGATGTCAGACACATGCTGTTTGAATTTACCCTTTCACAGTTCAAATGCAGCTCAGTGCATGGGAGAGGCTTGCCCTCCAGCAGGCAATCCCTCTTAATTTTCAAGGAAGGTTGTTCAGACAACCTATTCCATGCTTCTTCTGGTAGAAGGATATTAATTAAATAAACCTTGAGTCAATTGCCCTCTTTAACCTCTTACGTTAAAAGCACTACTAACACTAACAATAGAGCAAAAGTAGTTTAGTTTTTAGAGTGCTTATAATGAAAGTGCGACTCAGTTTTTAGCAAAAATTACCAGTCCACTTGGGGCAGCTGATAAAACCATTTGGTTGGCTCAGATTTACTTTACAGACTCAGCAGAGGGAGGGTTGTTATATTTCGTGAGTATGACCTTCTGTGTAACAGAGGACATGCAGCTCTTGAGATGGTAGAGGAATTAGTGAGGAGAGAAAAAGATCCTGACGCTGTGTTTGGCAAAACGTTCTGTGTTTAGATCATAGTGTGTATGTGCATGTACATGTGCATATGAGCACATGAATTTTGTGTGGGGATGAGGGGAAAGCAATATTCACAATTCATCAGCTTAGTGTCATTTGGAGGATGCCGGATGTTTATTGCTGGGGATAGAATAGTCATTTCCTGTGGGAAAAGACTATTAGTGGAGTAATTCCAGGAAGTTTCAAAAATTACCCTACGTGTTTCTGAAATATTCTAGAGGTTTTTAGACATTTGTAACATCATCCAGATCTTCCATTAATAACATGTATGGACCTGTTTACATTTTATTCAGCCAAACTGAACAATGTAGAACAAGGACAGTTATTTAAAGAAAAAGTCATCCAGAAATCTCGCCTGAAGAGCCTGCCATAAAATAAAATGAATTAAAATATGTCTTATTGTAACAACAACAACAAAAAGTTCTATTAAATTCCAGATTCCTGAGGATCTCAATATTTGGAGCCTGTGTTCTCAATAAAACGTTATACAGTCTGTCTTGTCAATCCTAAGTGTTCAAAAATCATGAAATTGGCATGAAAATGAAAATCTCTCTTAAAATGACACATTAGGTTTTGGCCTCTGGATTTTTGAACTTTAGCTACCCAGATTTTTAAGCTTATTTTTGCAATCATCATGATTAGAAATTAATAAAAAAAATTGCAGAGGAAAGAAGTACAGATTTTTCAAGTAGTGTCAGGACTGAACGGGCTGATACTTTGTCAAGAAAGCTTTGAGTACTAAGAGCCTGGTGGTAACAGCCTAAGTGTTGGCCCCTGCAGAACAGCCGGTGTCTGTATCTGGATGGATTTTACAAGCCACTCTCCATTGCTTATCTTTTAAGTGCTGCATCGGTGGAGTATATCACTTGGCTACAAATGACTTCTAAGACAATTTTTCTGACTGTCTATGTTTCTGAGGCACTTTTTATTACAGACCAGGTATTTTCAAAGAACGGCTATCTTAATTAATGTTTGCAGATCTTTAGTCAATAGTCATTAGTATTTTTTGACAAGCGCTGACCAAATCAGGGCTGAGGTCCAACTGACAGCTCACACCATCTACGCTCGTTGAATTCACAAAAGCAGGAGCTTCTATCACCAGCCTAGGTAAATAATGGCAGAACAGATGCTGTGGGGAAAATGTGCTACTGCAACAAGAGCCATGGCCCTTATCACCTCCCTTTTGCAGACAGGAAGGCAGTGGAAAGCAATGCTGGATTTCATTTCTTACTTGCTTGCTATTCTCCCTGAACTGGGAGAGGTTTAATGGGAAGCAGCAGACCAAGTCTGCACCTGTGGAATTTGTTTTTCAGAGGCAGTGCAACCTTTATCTAATGCATGGGCAGATTTTTCAGAGGATGGTTGACACCTAAGGAGGTTTGCTAAAAGGGCCTAACACCCCCCCAGAGTAAAATGCATCCATTGTTCCTTGCCTGCCTCCAGCTCATACAGCTTTTAGGGGGACAAAGAGAGAGGAGAAAGAACACATTTGTCATGTGTGGGCCACAGTTCCTTCCGCAAAGGGTGATTTCTACAACTTTATTCACTACCAGCCAGTCCCAGCAATTTGCCACAGCAGGAGCATCCATCAGCAATAGGCAAGCATATATCTTCCACGGCTTTTAATGTCAGCCCCAGTGCTGTTCCCTCAGTGCCTTTCACTGCTCTCTGTCTGTGTATCTCTCTGTGTGTATGTGTGTGTGTAGGAGGGTGGGGTGTAAATTTGTCCCAGGGGAGGGGATTTCACACCTGAGTATAGAGAGGTTAATTTGCTATACTTCTCTGCAGGCGTTGCTGCAGGTCTGGAATATATGCAATATGTAAACTTGCATAATCAAACAAGGTGATAGCCATAAGCCTAACCATTTCCAGGTGGGTAATAGGAAGCAGACCAAAGCCTGTGCTGTGAGGGATTTTACTCCTGTCTACTCATGCAAAATCTGCCCTGATGTGTTCCTTATCTGGGGCAGGTTTTGAGCTTAGAGATGTGTCTAGTAGTGCAGAAGGAGGCAGGAGGAAGGAGGGAGACAGTGGTCTTGGCGTGGAGCGGTTCTCACATTACACAGCATTAACTAAGGGCTGCCACACAAAACAGGCTAGCAGCTGTGTCTTTGTTTTTGTAGGGGTTTTGCGTACAATTAGAGCCTGAACCAGCAGGCACTGCAGACTGATCTGGGCTGTTGCAGCCATGGCACAGCCTTCTGCTCTCTCTTCACATGTGCCTGTGGGGGGTAGCCACAAACTCAGCTCTTAGCTGGGCTGCATAAGGGACTTCCAGCCTGCTCGGGAAGTGGTTTGTTGTTGGCCAGGCATCGGGCTCAGCACACACTGCTCCTGCTGAGTCTCAAACCTGCAGCTTTCTGCCCTGCACCTCTGAATCCCTCTACTGGTCTTTGGTCCAAAGCAAAGGCAAGACCTTTCACAGCTGCTACGTGACAACTGCTGTTCCTTATGCTTTCCCTTAAGAGTTTGTGCTGAATTTCTTAATTTCCAGCACCACAACAAGATGTGCGCATACCTGTTTTACTCCTTACTTGTTCTTTAGTGGTCTTTTGCTGGACACAGAGGGGCAGGTGGTACCTAGACAGCACAAAAGCCTGCCTGTACAATCACTTTTGGAACAAACTTGAACCAGCAGAGTTGATTTCAGATCACGGTACTTGGCAGCAGCTGGATAAGGTATGTTTGTCCCAGTCTTCCCAAAGCTGGCTGTCTGTGAAGTCACAGCCTCCCAGTGTGCTATTCAAAGGCAGGGAGCTGTTGGAGCATGTATGGGAGGTGACCAGCTTTGGCTGTGTCAGCAGTAACTTTGGTAAAAGGCTGCTGGTCCAGCAGCAGGAGCTGGAAAAAGGTAGTGTCAGCAGAGGAGACCTAACCTGGGAGCCTTAGAATCAGCTCCCTTTTCTGCATTTGATTCGCAGCATGAGCTTGGTCACACTGCTTTCCCCTTCAGCCCTTCATCTGCCTTGGCTTTGTGTGGTGTGACACCTTAAAGGACGGGCTCTGCCTCTTATCTCAATTTGTTGGCATAGGAGACTTTAAGACATACCTTATAATGCTAGTAATACTAAACAGGCATTAGCAAGCTATTAACAGGATCTGAAATGTTATACTGACCTACAACAGAAGCCCAAAGGAGCTACATCTATCTGCATCTTTTCCAGTTTTGGTCCTGTTGAGGTCTGTCTTTCTGCAGTCTTCAAAAAAGAGGACAGCTAGAGTCAGAGCAGAGGGAAGAGCTGCTTTACCCTGGGAGGATGCAATGTCCAAGTCCCCCAGGGTTGAATCTCACCATCTCACCAGTCTTCAGCACTTTGGGAGAGACTGCATTCACCAGTCACAAGACTGGGAAGGAGATTATCCTACACCAGGATGTAGGTGCAATTTAACCCACTTGTTTCCTGCTGGTTGCGAGCTACAGCACAGGCTGCTATATCTAATCAGCTCATCCAGCAGGCAGTGATGGGATCTGAGCACTACTGTCTCTCTCCCAGCTGGCTAGGCAGAGCAGTATGACTTGGCACATATTTGAAAAGCCTGGGAAACATGCTGCAATTAGTTGGCCACATCCACAATGCCAAAAGTGTGAACATGAAGAGATGTTGCCATGCCAGGCCCGAGAGAATAGACCCTGTTGCCCATGCTGCCCAGGGCCCTGCATCCCTCAAAACAGCACTGTCATGCCTGTGAAGTAGGCGAATTAGCTCTGCCCCTCATTCAGGTCACATTCCGTCCTTGTGGGAGCACATATGCTATTTGTGGTAGGTACCTAAGTAGCTCAGTCAGTATATGGCTTGAAAAAGTCCTGCCCTGGGCAACTATTGCACAGTGCAATATCCTTTTGTGACAATCCAGGCCCTGATGGGATTTCAGCACTGTTCCCTGTTGCTGCATGCTCTTGAGTTTGCAAGAGTTCTGTTCGTTAGCACCAGGGAGATCCTGCACTGCAGGAATGACAAAGCAGGAGTTATGCAGACAAATGCATTTTATGAGAAGCAATTACAGAGCTGAGCAGAACTGTGTAAGAGGAACTGAGCAAAACATCAGTAGGAAAGGTCTGCTATAACTGTTGTCCCTAAAATTGGCAACAGACTGGGAAGGGGAGTGGGAGGTTGTACGAGAATCCTCATTTACTAGAGAGCTCTCTATCTATCTCTGGAGATTTATGAAACCTTGTAGCTTGTTCTCTGTTAATGTCTTATACTCCTGAGAAGCCCTTTTCAGCTAGAATAAATGATGGCCTCCCCCGCCATGGCAAGAACAGATTGTTATATAGTTTTCCAAAAGGACCTGACTGAATTGCACCACAAAAGATGAAACAGCATGGCATTTCTTTTGAAGCAAAAGTAAAACTAGTTATGCTCCATGTCTATGGTCTTTCATTTAGCGGAAGAAAGAGAGATGAATAATAGATGGTCCCCTGGAAATATTGTTCCACCAGCTCTTAGTTGGAATCAGGCAATGCTAATACACTAAGAGCATTCAAGATTATTCTATTTAATCTCCATAATGATATAGTAACTTTAGCCTAGTGAGAAGCAATGGCAACTTCTCCCTCTCCCCCACAAAGATCTTGAATCTCTCAGTGAAGGGAGGTCTTAGACATGTCCCAAGGCAATAGATAAAGAGCCTTTAGTTTCCCTGTCATTCTCTAGAAGTGTCAGATAACCAGGACATGTTATAACACATTTAGATTAGGAAACAATATACCACTGAAATGTTTCAGGATGCAAGGGACCTCTTAAAAAAACACTGCCTTGGAAATACAAAATAGGTGAGGGTAGTCAAGAGACAAACAGTTAATCATGAATATCAGTAACAGCAATAGGACAATAAACCTTGTTTACTACAGATGTTTTTCGGTTTCTTTTGTCAAAGCTCTAAGGGATGGTGAAAGGACAGGTCCATGCCATATAAGGCCACCACCCACCACCCTGAATTCATGTTTCTCAATTATCTTCTGGATATTAAGATTTAATACCTGTAAAAGTCCACATCAGCCCCAGAGATCATCTCAACAAAGTAAATGAAAACAGACGTTTGGATGTTTCAGAGTGTTTGGTAACAGCTTAGCAGTCAGGCCTAAAACTACAGCTTCATTAAACAGGTACTAACTCACACACGCACTCTACTGTAGAAGTAGCTATGAAAAAAATAGGTATCTTTCCTCCTTCCTGATTTTGACTCATGATAGATCAGCCCATTGCCATACCCACCAATGCTACAGTGTGTTTCCTTTCTGCGTGGTCTGAATGCAAAACAGACGTGTAGTGTGGCAGAGCATCACTTTGGCTGCTGGTAGTTTGTGAGCCAAATGGTTCTTTATTGTTTTGTGTCTAAGTGGTGTGTAGCATTTTGCCTCATGCCTTGTGGACTGCAGCACTCCACAAAATATGCAACCTTGCCCAGTAACAGAAGATATTGAGAAGTGTCAGAGCTGCTGTTAGCCTGCCTTACAGTTCACTACTCCTCTTGCATTTACCTAAAAGTACTTGGGGTGCAGGGTGGATATAGGTTGTGACTTGAGAAGGTGTAAAGGCCAGGAAAACATGTGAAAAGTGTACAGAACTAGCACATCCTGACCCAGAGAATTTAACTATGTTGGCATGGCCAAACTCCGAAGAAAGATTAGGACCTCCTCACAGGCTGTGGTCCTGAACAACAGCCAATACAGTCTACAGCCCTGTACTGGTACCCTAGCACCAGTCTTCACCTAAGGTGCAGCTGTTCAAGCATCTCCATGTTACCATGTGAATCCACCATTCACCCTTAGCAATGTCTGCTCTGGAATATGCGTTAACAGCAAAGCGGTGCCACAAAGGAGATGCTGTGCAGCATGTGGGGACTGGGAATATGGAAGTACGATGAGAGGCAATGTGCAGGACTCCTTAAGGACAGGTCACGGACCAGCATCACCCTCTCCCTCTTGGGGCACCTTTCTGAATCATAAATTTCACTCCAGCTCTGTGAAAATCTCCATTCTGGCTGTGAGTACCCCGTGCCAGCCACAGAGTTTATAAGTGAGAGGCTACACTGATCATACAGGAACACTCAGAAACTGAACTGTAAGGTGGGAGATAAGATGAATGGAAAAGACACTCATCCATTCATTTGCACATCCATCCCTTGAGAGCCAAGAAACACAGTCTCACCTGAGTGGTATGCTGGCTTCATATGTCTGGTAAGGCCAGTTTCCTTTCTGCCCAGTAAACCACTGGAGAAGAGCATCACAGAGCAAGAGCAAAGCAGAACTTGATCTCCCAGCTCTAGAGGCATGCCAAAATCCCTTAACCTCTCCACCATCGCTGATGCTGGGCCAGCAGAGCAGAAGGCCTGCCTGGACTGCCAGGCAGCAGAGGGCTGCTGCCTTTTGGATATTGTGTGTTGTCCCCAAATGAGGTAGGATCCCTCCCTGTTGCAGTGTTCAAGGACCATGCAGAGGCTTTTGCCCCTGCAGTGGGTATCATGTGCTCTGCTCTGCTTCCAGTAATTTCCCTGCAGTTTCAAACTAGACACTTTCCAGAAGACTTGTTTCATTTAAAAGTGGGATTTAAAGTGTTGTCATGGTGTCCTGCCCTCACCATGAAGCAGCAGAATAATTTGGGCCATGGCTGAAAACATGTTTGAGTCTTCTGTAAATGGCATCATAGAAGAGCTGAACTCAGACCTAGAGAATGCAGCTCCCCAGGGTGTCCCAGCAACTGGTCACATGCTGAGTTTGGTATAGGAAATATCATCACATACAAACCTTCATTTGACCTCCCTCCTCCGATACAAGTCTAGCAGTGACCCAATCCCATGCATTTGTGGTCTGTACCAAGCCGTCTATCCATAACAAACCCTGTATTAACATTGGCATTTTCCACTCTGAAGCAATGGCATTAACCTATTCAGGAGCTGATTTCATGCAGGACACTGGGAAAAAATACATCTAATGTAATCAATCTTGCATTTCTAGCTGAGGTAGTGCTTAGGTTGCTTTTTGCTAACGGCAGCAGCTATACAGAACTGGTATGTATAGCATCCCTGCTGCAGAAAAAAGCAAACTGGCAGGAGAAGAAAGGATTGTTCCTGGCATCATTTCCCCACCTACACAGCAGAAGGCAGAGCTGTTTCAAGCCAAGCAATTATCCTCAATTTATTACAGTAATGACAATAGTGAAGGGCAAAGCTAAAAAATCTTTCTGGACAGGCCTGACCAGCAAGGAAGGGGGCTTCTGCCAAAAGGATTGCACTAAGACCTGTGAGTCCCCCATAGGTGTTCAGAGAGTGCTTATGTCCCTTCTTCTCCTACCTAAAGGGACTGCCTTTTTGCTCAGTGAGCTGGAGCCATCCCTGCACTGTGTACCTGTTGGATGCCTGCACCCTCCCCGAGCAGCGCTGTGGGAACTGCCCTCCCTCCTGGCCAGAGAGCTGGCACCCAGCCACCCCCACTGTGATGGGGCGGCAGACTCTTCACAGCTCCTCTTCCTCCCCA
Organism: Elanus axillaris; assembly: GCA_026212715.1. Lineage (NCBI taxonomy): Eukaryota > Metazoa > Chordata > Aves > Accipitriformes > Accipitridae > Elanus > Elanus axillaris. The sequence goes on from JANZLQ010000079.1 coordinate 30,965,629, forward strand.
CCACTGTCCTCCTCTGACTGGCCGAGCATGGGCTTCTTTCTCCCCCAGCCCAAGCAGGAGAGCCATGCGGTGACTGCTGCCCAGGAAGAAACCCCCTGGACAGAGACACAGGAGGCGATGGTGTGAAGGTCATTCCTGCAACCTTGCTTTGTGCAAGTCAAGGCTGCTAAATTTGAGTGGCTAAGGAGCTGAGGTGTGGACCAACGCTATATACCGGACAGTGAAAAAACAGCCATGGGAGCAGAGAGTGTTCAAAATGAGCAGCTGTTTTTGTGTATTTATGTGCAAAAATTGGAACTAGAAAATATTTGGAAGAAGCAATCAATCTCTATTAAAAACAAACAAATAAACAAACAAAAGAAAACAAAACCAGAAATGAACACAAACAAACAAACAGGCCCTGCAGCTGGTTGAGGTTCAGCCAAAGGGTGAACAACAAGTCTTCAACATTCAAAGCTCTCAACTTTGGGAAATGTGATCCTCAGACTTTGGTTAAATTGTCAAATGTCAATGAAGTGCAACATTGCTATTTTTTTTTCTGAAGGAAGCCATTAACTAACAGTCTATTACATTCAATGAAGCAATGACAGAAAAACAGCCTAACGAAATGTCATGATCTGATTTCGTTTACATTTATTTCATTCATTTTTAGTGATAAATGCCAGAAAGGAGTATCTTTTAACCGTGAAGACATATTGTCTTCCTATGTATTTTAAACAGTATTCTTATCACAAACTAAAAAATCCCTGCTCTCCAGAACTGAAGGATTCTGGACTGATTTTTGCTTCAGCTATCTTCATGCAATCATATTTACTAGCCTTTATTTGTGACTTTTCTCCCCTTTCTTCCTGGATTTTCATTAGTACGTGCTACCCTTTAAAGAGAGGACATCTGCCTCTCAGGCTGTGGGACTTCATTCTTGGTGCTGCTACAAGTTTCCATTGTGATGCTGGGTAAATCACAGAGGCCTCTGTAAGAGGAGCTGTTGGTACTCAGAGACTATGAATTCACTCAAGCAAGGCAAAACATTTGTAAACTGTCACCTATGATGTTACTATTGACTCACACTCTGTAAAATGGGGCTGGTGAGTATATTTCCTTAGTTCTCTCCCAGGCTTGTAATGGATATGAGTGCAGGTTTCTGTCAAAATGTGTGTTGGGGGGTGTTAGTGTAATATCACTCCATTACGGTTCTCTTCGTCTCGTGCCATGTAAACTGGGGTCCTAGCTGGTCCTGCAGTGCACTTCACTGATGCCAGCAGTGATATTGCAAACATCACAGCACCCGCCCTATGGCAATACAGGCTAGCAGTGTGAACAAAATCATCTTACATTTGCAGCAACATCCTTCTCTACTTGGATATTCCCACACCCACCCCACTGATGCTTTCAAAGGAGAAGGTGAAATGCTCCCCATAGCACAACTTTGTGTGGTCCAGCTCAGGAATATCTCCCCCCATCTTGAAAGGTGAACAGCGTCCCCAGGATCTCAGTCCTGTTCAGCATGCAGCCTAAAGAGCTGGCATGCACTGCAGTGACATTTCAATCACAGTCGCCATTTCCCCTTCAGACTGAAGCCCATTAGCTGCAAAACCAGCTACTTCCCAGAGCTCCGCTGAAGGAAGCACTTTGTTGGGAGTATAATCAATTACCACAAAACTCTGGCTGGTAGCCTCTCAGGTGATTAAACAGTCACATGGGAGAAAAATGACACAATTCAAGGGTTGCTCTTAACCGAGCTAGGACATGAAAAATGAAGTGTCACTATATTACTTAGAGTCCCTTACATCACCGGACCCAAAAAGGAGCCTTGAAGTGCAGACCCTCCGTGATGGACTTATGCATAATTCAAAACATGAGCTGCCTTCAGGAGCAGATCTCTGGGTCCAAGTCTGCCAAGAATGCCAAGCAGCATGAGCTTGAAGGCTTCTCAAGCAATGAAAAGGACAGATCGCTAACAGTGCGAGTAAATGAAGCACAGGAAAGACTGAGGTTGTGATCACACATGGGAAGTCACAAATTGACAACTTTAAAAGCTCTGTTAGCAAGTGAACATCCCCAGAAGCTCTCATAGTTTTACAGATATCTCTAGATTTGTGATTTGTGGTCCTATGTGCTACATAATCTTCTTATGCTTTATGAATATTCACCGCATGGGCTGCCCACTAGATTGGAACAGAATGCTCTTTAAATTAGTAGAATTTAAAGCAGAATTAGTGTTAGATTTCAGATGGCCATTCCAAGGTTTCTTCTATTTTTACATGCAAGCACAGAGAGGTTGAGCTGCAACTAGAAAGGTAGAGAGCATTTTCAATCCTGAACTTGCCACAGGGTAAAATAAATGCCAGTGTAGCTGAACTGCTCATTAGTTTTCAGTGAAAACTAGAGTCAGTGTGTAGGTGAAGAGTTGTTTCAAGTAATTATTGTAAACATGAAGAAATCTGCATTCACCTGAAGTCACTAGAGGGTGAGATTTGAATTTCCTAAAGCTTTTCTCTCTACAAGCTTGGGATATGAATAAGTCACTTTGGGGTAGCAAGTTACTGTGGTGCAATTGGTGACATTACTGGTTGGGACATGCATTCTTCCCATGTGGTTGCTACAGGTCAGTTAACCCCCAAAGTAAAAATTCCAGCAGCTGTACAGGCTTATTCTTAAACAAACCGTGGTTAATTTCTAGCTTGAATAATCTATTTTCAGCTCACTGTCACATGATGCAGTCTTTCCTTGCCATATCTTAACATGCCAAATTTTCTCTTATATGACCGGTCATTACACAAAAGTCATGGTCAAATTATTTGTCTGATCTTTCTCTATTGACTAATATTTTAAAACCTTCCTCTGCAGGGACAGTATTTACATGACTTGAATGACATTTTCAAGCTGTGTTTTTTAAAAAAACTTTGTCAGTGTTTCTGTTAAGTCATCATTTTGGATTAAGTATCAGGAATATTTTGTCACTATGCCATCATCATTTGTAGAACAGAGTAATGTATGAAAATGAATATATGAGTGAAATATAAGTTAACGTCAGATGTAGTGCTGGTATACTCCTTTGTTAAAATCAATGTGTAGTAGCATCCTGAAAGTATCAGTAACAGCCCTGAGAAAACTTTATAGATAATCTGCAAAAGCAAAAGCAGAGCATAACCACATATTACTCTGCAACTTGGGGAACCTGCTAGATATCTGTTAGAGGCAAGTCAATTTAGATAACAAATTCTTTTTTGAATGCTGGCATATTGACATGCTATGCTCGCTGGATCTCAGTCCTGTTCAGGAAACGTCAGAATATTTTTCTGTTTTATTTCTCTTCAGCTCCCTCCCCTGCCAGCTTCTGCCCAGCTAAGTGGCTTGAGGGAACTGATACTTCCTCTGATTCACAGCTAGTAAATCTGCTTCCTGGGCTTGTAGCAGTTATCGGAATACACTTACAGAACATGTCTTTTTCATCCTTCCTCCAGATTTGGAGAAGTAAAAACTGTACACACTAAACAATCAATTAACAACAATTAGGAAAATTACAGGGTTGCTTGAAAAGCTACTTATCTGAGAGATCTCCATTAATCTCAACAGCATGGTGAATTCAAATGCTTGGAGCTAGCAGCAACAGTGAGGTTGCTAGCCATGTTCTTGAACCTTCGCATGTTCAAAACAGTGTATTTGTTGGCTTTACTGGCCAGCTACCACTTTATAAAGCAAAAGGAGAATCTTTCTGTTAACTGACTCTGAAAAAAGGACTCTGTGCTAAAGCGTTTATTGGCTTTTTAATCCTGAAACACAGCTTTTCTTTGCTCAGAAACAAAATACATACACAGCCATACATCCCCAAAATTATATAGCTGAAGGAGTTTGCAAAAATTGTTACTGATACCCTTCAAAATCTACTAATGCTATCACTATCACTATGTCTCCAAAAAGAAGGGTGAGCTGACCAACCTCCATGAGGCAATGGCTGGAGTGCACTGAGAGCTTTTGAACAAAGTGATGGGGGGGGAATGAAATGACAGAGAGACACTTTGCAGTGTTTGCAGACAGAGCAGAGTGGCTCTGGCCCTTGGGGAGGCTGGGGAAAACAGAGTGTGAAGGGCACTTCCTTGGATCTCAGCGTCAGTGAGGAGCATGTACTCAGCATGGTTGGATGGCAAGAGGATCTGCCCTGCAGAGGTTCTCTTAGAAATGCAGCATGGCCAAAGAATGGATGATTGCATTCACAGTCCAGACCCTCAGCAGGGGGAAAAGCTGCTTCGGGATCTCCTGCAAGTTCCAGGCAGACTGCAGGAACCCGTGGCACTGGGGAACAGATTCATCTCACTTTCTTCCAGTCAAGAAAGGATCAGACCTCCACTGTTCTCCTGTGCTTGGATAATCACTGCCCAATTTCATGGCTACTTAATGATGTTCCCCTCTTGCAAGTAGGAGCTCAAGCCTCTCCAAGCCCCTGTATCAACACAGCAGGGAGCCTTTTGTCATCCCTCTTATCCTGTACTCTTTAATTCCTAAAACCCTAACAACATACTCACTAACAGAAGTGATCATTATTCCATTCCCCTACAATTGTCTCTTTCACCCTGATATACTTCATTCTCTTGCTAAGGCAATATTGCCCTCACACTGCTAACTGTCCTTCTGAGCACACCCACAGCCCAAGAAAAGCTATATTGAAAATATAAAAATGTCTTGAAAATCCCAGCTATCTTGAAATTATTAGCCATTGTGACTTTCTTGATATGATCATGCTCCTTAATTCCCATGTCCTGTGATGATAAAAGGTGCTTGGGCATCATGCAACCCTGTCAGGCTGAGTCCATGCAGCAGACCCGCTGTAGGACAGAAATGCAAAAGAATCCATCACATATGCAAAGTGTTTTTAAGCTGGGTAGACAGGAATGATGCACAAACACCAAAATCCTTCTGTACCACAAATCCATGCTCTGGGGCTGTTTCTGCTTTTGGAAGGAAGAACCAAATGTTGGAGAAGCTGAGGCAATAAACTGAATGAAGGGCAAACTGATGCAATGGTCCTTGGGCCAACAATGGGAGAAGTGTCAGCAGGGCAGAGAGAGGGAAATCTTTGAAAGCAGAAGCAGAAGTCAAGCAAATAGGGGAGCCTCCACAGTTAAAACCATTGAACCAACCTCCTGTTCACCCAAGAAGCCTTGCTGAAGGCATCCTTCAGAGCAGGACAGAACCAGATGGGGAATGAGAGAGCTGAAACTCCTCCTAAAACACACATAGCATTGCCAAGGCTGGGCAATATTTGTCTTTTCTTCCCTTGACAGGCCCTTAGGATTATTGCTCCACCTCACTAAGAAGCAGCATACGACTTTGGGGGTCAGGAAGCAGGACAGTGAGGGCTCTTGCATGTGTGAGACATGGGTCTTCTGCTCTGACTGGACATTATTACTGATTTACCACTTAGACACTGGTGCTACTTCATGCATCTTGAGTGCTTCTGAACAGTGATCAAGACACTGAACAGATTTTTATGTCCTTTGTTAGGATTTTGGACCAGCCCTTGTGTAAGTATCATATAAAAATTATACCTCTATTTATCTGAAAATGGAGAAAGCTGAAGGCGGATGAAATAATTCAAGGACTGAAAACAATTCCCTCCATGGGGAGAATTATGGAGTTCAGCCTGCCTGTCCTGTCAAATGCTTATCCAAAGCTGAGCTGATTACAGTGTATATGCACCTTTATGAGGGTAAAATACATGGCATGGAAGAGCTTTTTAATCTAGGAGAGAAAGGTATAAATGAACGAATGGCCAGAATACAAACACATACTTTCAAAGTCAAAGTAGGTGGTTCTGTTTAAAAGAGAAGCTAGAATAAAGGAAAAGGCAGACACTGTCTTGCTCTCAGTCTTCACAACACAACTGGTAGGGGTCTGGAAAAAACCTTGGTCAGGAAGGTACTCTATGTCATGTAGGTCATGGACCAGCGCATCCCAATGCTCTTCTAGGTCTTACAGGGCTACAGACCTGAGAACCTTTACACCAGTGAAAATTCAGGCCATTTTGTTCAAACTGAAAACCTAAATTAATTATCCAGATTAATTTAGTACAGTGAAAAATATAAGTTTCTCTTCTTGAGTTCCAGTTCTAGCAGCTTTACACTTGCTTCCAGTTACCACCCTGAAAGATTCAAGTAATCTTTTATAAGCTCCAAGTCTTTTCTTTTTTTGCATAAGAGAAAAGCTTTTGAACGAGCTTGATACTCTTTTTTTCTCCTTTGATCTGTCTAATCACATGAATTAATTGACTGTTAAAAATTGTAAAATTCAAATCTCTTTCAGGAATTCCATAGAAATACTGAACTATGTCACAAATCATGCTTAAGATCATAGCTTCATATGCTCCCCCCCAGTGCCATGTGACTATCAACCCAGTATTGATTTCCTTTCATCTCAAAAACTGAAGTGATATTCATTGCCAAAATAAAAAGCTGTCTGAGTTATGAGAATGCACTGCCAGCAAGTTCCAGGATGAAGCATAGATATAAAAAAGAAAAAGTGGGGGATGGGGTAGTGAAAGCATATGTGAAAAAGCTGAATATACTCTGTGAGAAGATTTATATTAAAATAAGGCTTTCATATTAAAACAATACAGGAACAAAGGTAATATAGATGGACGCCACAATACCACTGATCTTGCCCAGAGCTAGATGGACCTTGCCTCTGGTTTAGTTTAGAGCAGCCCTAAGTGGCAGCCAGCCATGTCCCACTGGATTTGTCCCTGCCCATTTTTCCCCACCTAAAACCTTTCCTTTCATCTGAGTGACTAAAACTCTCTGCTGGTATTGGGGAAGGGTGATGAGAAACAGGATGAGATGGGACAGGGTGTAAATACATTGCCCCAAAATAATGCATGGGTATTTCTCCCTTGCTGCTTTCAAGAGCTCTCTAATTGCCAAACAATGATCATGCTCAGGTGCTTGAGTTTAATAGGTGCCTCCTACTGAATCTGGTACTTCATATAACATTTTAATGTGAAAGATCAAGATGCAATTCACAGTGCTCACTCTTCAGGAAACTGGGCTCCCTGCAGTATAAATAGTAAAGGTAGCCACTGTACCTACATAAAGCAATCCACAAAAAGGCAGTGCCTGCTCTTCTCCGCGGTCTGCCTCGGGAACAAAACAGCAGAAGCCCTTAGCAGGAGATGCTTCAAAACCGTGTACTGGTCTCCAAAGTTACACACCATGACTCGGTCCTTCATTGATTTCATGTGACCTGAACATGACCTGGTGCACAAACACTCCTTTACTTAACTAAGCACCTTGTAACAAAAAAGACATTATTGGGTCCAAACAGATCTAAATTCCCTGAAGACAACTATTCTCTTCCCTCAGTCTGAGAAAGCCTTTTCTCCTAATGCTGCCCCATCCTAGATGAAGCAGGCTTTTTCCTTTCAGAAGTCTTTTATCACCTGCTGTGGCATCCTCTTAGAGCTGTCTGGCCTTTCCTGACAGAGAGCCAGAGGAGTCTCTGCACAGGTACTGTCTGCAGCAGATTGGCATCACATGTGCTCTCCCTGAACCAGCTGCCTCATTGCATTGCTATTGATTCAGAGTTGGATTTCTGCAGCAAATCTATTGCATTTCCATTAGCAAGACTGCAAATGATGAAAACGCTCATTTATATCATTCCAGCTCTGCATCACAATTAGCCTGCTGCTTAGCCTCCAGCAAGCCAAATTCTGCCTTCTCATCCGATGCTGAGAAAGTTCCCCAAGGTTTCTCTGCACCCAAAAGTTAGGCATTGCAAATCTGAGGTTGGCTGCTATGTGCATTTATTTGCAGTGCATGAATAGGAAATAAAACAGTTCACTTAAAAGTACAGTAGATACTGAAAGAGAATAATTTCAGTCCCTGCAGTGGAAATCCAAACCCTGGTTTTGTTATGATGTCATTTATTAGTCAGTTTTGCTTAGAAACTTATGATGCAGTAATCCCAGATGCCATTTTTAAAGAAACAATGGCCAAACACTCCATATACCTATTGTATTTTCTGTACTCACATATACTTATGTATATAAATATAAATGAGGAGGGATGTCATGCAGAAGTTCCATGTAACATGAATACATGGCTTATTCTCAGTGAAGTTTACAATGTAAAATGAAGCTTTTAAAAATAAATACAAGTGCAGACTACTAGTTTGCACTGAGAAATTCAGGCTGTTATTAAGAGAAAATACTTCAGGAAATACTGTTTTTTCTCCATCATGTTCTGTGCATGATGCATGGTGCACAAAAGAAAAACCACACCCATAGGGTAGTTTTAAAAGCCATGAATTTGGGGTGCTTGGCCAAAAGAAAGAAACACAGGACCGATCAGTTCAGTCCTCTGCATGTTAAATAGAAGAACTGTTTCTATGCAAGCAATGAAAGTTAAACAGAGGAATCGTAGACATACAAAAAAAATTGTTTGAAAAAACTCTCTGCTTGCTGAGGGCATTTTAAAGACAACGTGACTAACTGGGCTGGGGAGAGGAGGTCTCAGTTATCACTTTAGAAGGCTTAATGGACCTGAACTCCCTAAAAATTGCCGTGTCTTACGCATCTCACCCCATCAGCCCCAATCCCACTTTACACTCAGTGTTCGTGCCACAAGTATATGTATCTGTAAGCCACCATGACCTTTGGGACAGCAAAGAACAAGTGTTTCAGGGAAATACAGGGTGGCTGCCTCAGTACAGTGGCACTTGCTTTATTGCTGCTTGTTAACAGAGGCCCAGTCATGTCTTCAGGGCCCGCTGAGATCAGAATCTCTTTATTATGCTCTTGAGTTAGGCCCAGAACTTGTCTGGTATCTTAACCGTGATTGATTATAGCTTCCCTGTGACAAGACATTGTTCATTCACAGGACACGTCAAAGAAAAGTCATGGCTTTCAAAACGAGTTTTCATATTGTGTAGCAGACATTTAACTTAGAAACTGAATTGCAAGGTTAGTCTCCCTTTACACTCATTGGAGAAAGAGAGTTACTCCTGCTAGAGTCATGCTGGGAATTGCCTGGGGGAGGTCTCTTCCTTTATGCTGAATAGGCTGCCTAGCTTCTTCATGTACGCACTTAAGTCAAGTGTCTGAACCTAATCAACATCAATACTGTATCAGAAATTGAGCAACACCTGCTTTAAGGTGCTCTCCTCCTGTATCTTCAAGCTTTGGGGAAAAAGCCACCTCTCCTGCGGCACTGCCCTGCATAATAACAGTGAGTGTAGAAAAGACCGGTATATAGCCTGTGCTGTATCATCTGCTCTCCCCTTCTGAGAGTACAGTCCCCTGCAGCTCTATGAGCCATCCCTAACCTTGACACTTTCAGAGGCTGCCAGGCATGGACTCAACCCTACAGTGCTGTGATGGAGATTTGAGCTGCAGAGCATGGGTCAGAATTAGACTGTTTCAAGAAAAAAAAAACAACAACACACTGTGTGAAGCTGCTATGAACAAACCCTCACTATCCATAAATTGAAGCCTTCAGGTGGGCTGCAGCACCTATAACTGGAGGGAAAGGCTCCCTCCAGCCTGCCGCAGAGGTAAAATACACACCATCACAAAATACTGTGAATAGGAGAAATGACATCAAATGCAGAGCTGAGAAAGAACAAGCAGTGGTGAAAGAGGCAGAGAGAAATTGCAAGGAATATTTACAGTACGGTACCAAAACAAGGCACAGGCTAGTTTTCTTTCCATTTTTCCCATCCCTACCTCTAAAAAGACACAAGAAATTCAGCCATTGTGCCTGGATAACTTTGGAGGGGAACTGAGACCACTTCCTAGGTGGTCTTCCACCCACTACCAGTCCTTAGAGGCACTCTTTTAACACTTTTTCCACTGAGGATGAGAAAGCAGCAGCTTTTGCTGATGCTGGCCCAGCACACCTGAAGTGGCAGCAGAAATCAGAAACAGGGTAAGGGAGCAGTCCCAGTCAGGGGTGGTTGACAGCAGTGCACAGCCCTTTCTCTGCTTTGCCACGTTTTCCAGGCGAGGTAGGAGGGAGCCCTGCCTGTCCCCGAGGGGCATGAACATCTGGTGCTGCACCCACCCACCCACCTCTGCCTGCTATGGCCAGCACAACTCGGTGGGCAGAGAGGTAGGGAGATGCAGACATGCCTGTTGGTCATCTGCTGGCCACCAGCATGGTGTGAGGCGTGCAGCCGGCCCACCAGTGCACCGCGCGTGAGGTGGCCAGGGAAGACGGAAGGGGCAGCGCAGATGTGCTGCCAGGGAGGTGCATCCTCTGGACCCTGGTATCTGCTGGGCCTTTTGCTCTGCTCACAGGGAAACTCACTCCAGCAAAGTCCTTGTGCTGTGGTCTGTCTCCTGCCCTGCCTCTTGTGTGCCCTGTGGCACCTCACCAAGTCAGGAGAGTTGTGACCCCAAAGCCCAGGGCTTGGGCACCTCCGCTTTGGGGCAGAGCCAAAATGCAGGAGTGCTGCACTCCTCAGCAGAGCTATCACACCAGAAAGGCAAGCCTACATGGACCTGAGTGGGTGGTGTGGGGGGAAATCTGCTTAAACTGAAAGAGAAAGCAGTGGGAAGACCAGTAAAGAGGGGAGTGGTTGGTTTGCAGATGTATAGGTGCAGTTATTACAGAAACATGTCTTTGACAGTACTACAGAGCCATGTCTATTACCAGCCTCAGTAAAGGGTGGAATTGTATTTAAAGGTGATGGTATAGGAAGAGGTAAAATTCAGCTCCTGAACTGTGTTAGCACTTTTACAATCTGCATGTCTTCTCAGAGAGAGGGAGGTTGTAGGTTAGTGTATACTATTATATGCTGCTTGTAATGAAATCTACTCTGGTGTATTTATGCTAATATTGACACGCTCCCTAAATATGGTAATGCTTTAAAACATTCACCTTTCCTTTCTGTTTCAGCAAAGAGGAAATGATATTATAGTATAAAATGTAAACCAAATGGAAAGGAAGAGATTATTTCCGTATTGATAAAGGGCAAAGTATAATAATGAGACCAGTCTTGAATGTAATGCACAGACACAATTACTAGGATTGTCTCTCTTCTCTTTCTCTTCCAGGCTCCAGGAGAAAGAAGAATCAATTAGCTCTCTGCAGACTATGACCTTGAAGGATACAGCTTTAAGGGGAATATGCTGAGTAAGACAGAAAAGAGAGGAGAAGAAGAGAAAAGGATTTTGAAACTCATGGAAGGGCTTGGTTTAGAAACAATATATCAGCCACAGAATATGAGATGTGTCAGGCTTTTTTTATTTCTGCACTGGAAAAAAAAATTATCAGCACAAAAGGGGCTTTCTGGGAACAAGTTACCTCACCCTGCCTGAAACAGAAAAAAGCATACTGAGAGGCAAAAGAAGGGACAATCCAATTTGCAGATGCTACCTTCCTAGCCATCTCTCTGAGAATTTTATAGCTGTCAAAGACATTCATAAAAAAAAAGTTATCACTGATGCAATCTGTCAACCTCTCCAACAAATCTTGCTCCACATAAAACACAATGATGTGTTTGAAATGCAGCTGTTTCAAAAACCCCAAGACAGTGCTTTTAGAGCTGTCCAAAAAGTTCTTTTCATGCCTCTTTGAATTCTTAGGCAGATCTTCTGCAGTGTACTTTTCCAGCTATATTTTCTTATTTTTCTTTGCAGGGAATTGCAGTCCCGTGCCATAGTCAGAATTACATGCCACAGTTAGAATAAATACTGTCTATACAACCTTGTCCCTCAGAGCAACCCAAACTTGACCTGCTGCCAGTTCTTACTCTCCTTTCAGTCTGTATCTATCTGGAAGTCTATGATGCCTTAAACCACATTTATCTTAAGAAAATTAAGGCAACAGTAAAAAAACAAACTCAACCCAATCATCTAATTTCTGGACAACCATTTATTTCCCAGATGTGAGCGGATCTGATTGCCAATAATGGCTTTTTGTCAGTGACTGCTCCAAAGAATCTCTTCCCCCCCTATCCCCTTCATTTACTTCAGAGATTAAGCTAGCCATGTTATAGATAAAGTCCTGCCTCACATGGAAATTCAAGAGAATGAGGGTTGTCCTGGCATAACTAGCTTTTGGTTGCTTCTCCCTCTTGCACAAAAGAGGCCATTTTGACTGGATGGTGGTCCCTGGTCACTTTATGAAGGAAAAATTGCTGTCATATCTTTGATACCACTTAAAATATTTGCACTACAAATAAGATTTTCTGCACCAGCAACAAAAAAAAAAAATCACTTAGTGTACTTCTATATAACTGCAAAGGTGGTTAAGTGTCCCAATAATTCAAGTAATGTCTTACCTACCACAGACAAAGCCCCCTGGCATTTAATTGCACAGCAATATTTCCCTATTATACTATTTCCATCAGACAAATTACTTTTAATCTGAAGGCTGGTTGTCACCCATTATCTAAGCAAAAGGCAGCAGGGCTTCTACAGGAATACTTAAAATTTTCTTTCAGCGATTCTGGAATTGCTGTTCAGGACTGACTCTCAGCTGAAAGGACCTCCACTGAAATCACTGTAGTTATGCAGATTTTCACCGGCAAGGTGGTTGGCCCAAAATGTTATATATTATCCAACTGCCACACATCTCTACTGAGTCCAGTCCCGGTCGGGCTAAAGTTAGTAGCGAACTTCTAGTGACTTCAGGGCTCCAGGATGAGGTCCAGTACGTACCACCTACAATGCGGCCATCCTGCAGGATTACAGGGAAGGCACAAGGGAGAATAACTGAGATGGGGTCCTGCAAGGCAGTTTGCAAGGAACACAGTTGCTCATTCCAATCATTGCAGCTTTCCAAAGGAAGCCTCAGCCCTGTGCTTTCAGCACAACGGCATGCTGCCTTCTCTTCTAGAGCTGTACAATTTTACACAGCTTAGGAATTGCTGGCTTGATCTGTTCCAGATTTGATGGGTTAAAAGATGAATGTCAAAGGAATTACTGTTCAGCAATGAGGTATTTTGATGCTTTATGATCACTACTGGGAAAATAATCCAGGTACCCTGGATATTTTTTTGCTTTAAGGATAAGCAAAGACTGATTTGGAAACTGACCCTTCCTGCATCAGCAAGAATGCTTTCCTGAAACGCCCCACAAAAGTCAATGAGGCAATGTCTGAGAAACAGGTTCAACAAGAATCAGCTCCTAGAGGAGAGGAAAGATGCAAAGAAACATGTGCTATGCTTTTAAAAGAAAGGGAAACGTTATAAGTTAACTGCTAAATTAATAATTCCCATTCTCTAAGTGTTTCAAATACACTGTTTGTCTTTCCCACTGTCCTCCCAGACTGTTTCAGGAGGATGACAGGGATGTTTGCCAGCAATAGTCTTCAGGAAGGGGGTAGCAGAAGTGCTCTGCAGGCAAGGCAAAGAAAATGAATGCACGCAGAAGATCCAGCCTGGGACGCAAATCGAATTTCTAAGAAAAATACACTGATAGATCATGTGGGATAGCTATCAGATAAACCCTTGAAGTAAATCACATACTTCCCTAGAAGGGGATGCAGAGAAAAGGGTGGTACTGGTGCTTTACAGAGGTCCCAAATGAAGCACTCTTCATTGCCATGCACACCTCAGTAAGTTCAGAGGCCCCTACGTGCTCTCCTCAGAAGGTAACCCATGCTATACCTGTCTTAGCACATATAAGCTTTGCATGCCAATCACATGTCCTCCTCGAGGACAGCTGCTGAATAGTTAAGTGCCTTTTTTTTTTTTTTTTTGTGGAAGGGAATAACAAAGGAACACATAGCTTCTACTTACAAAGTTTTGGAGCATTTTGGAGATTGGTTTCTGTTGCTTGCGCCTGAGATGCTGTGGTAGGCTCCAGGGTGGGTGGTGACAGCGAAGGTGCGGCAGAGGACAACAGCCCAACATCTAGGATGCGGTTATACAGAGAAGGCTGGAGGAACGGTTTGGAGGGCACGAGCGAGCTGTCACTTTGCACTGTCACTTCAGCCTTGCTCTTGGGGCTAGGTACAGGGAAGGGTGAGGCATACACCTCCGAAGGCACCCAGGCAGACAGAGCTGTAGGATCCACAGCGCTCTTTGGGTCTTGTCCTATCCTCCCAGGGTCAAGGTGGGTAGGAGAGTCATACTCAAAAATCTTGTCCACAAAGACCCACTTGAGGCCAGCAATGCAGAGGCAAAGGCTGAGCAGGCAAGCCAGGATAGGGGCGATGCAGATCTTTTCAGAGTTGAGGCAGCCCTTCAGTCGCTCTGCCTCCAGGCACACACAGCAGGTTGCAGCAAGGCCTGCTATCCCCTGGACCCTCCTGTCCTCTCTTTGGGTCACCGGCATGTTCTCCTCAGCCGGGAGACCGTCAAGGGACGCATCAGGGCTCAGCTGAGCTGAGGGGCTGGGGAAAGTGTCGGCAGCTACTTCAGACATATTTAAGCATCAGCTCTCAAACAGCTCACCTCCAAAAGGCCTTAACTCTATCACAGTCCATTACTGTGAGACACAGACAAAAAGAGATGGTAGTAATAGTCACAGTGCTCTGCAAAAATCACAGAGTGGGAGTCAACAAAAGGTCCGAGCTCAGCAACATCATCCAAATTGGGAGAGGAGCAATGCACAGAACCTCCCCTGTCCCCCCGCTGCCCCCGAGCCCTCTGTCACTCTGTCTGCCTCTCTGAAGCAAGAGTAGCTTCACAATTACTGAGCTCTGTTTGCTGGCCACTTTTATAATTCCTTAAATGCCTCTCAAGCAATTCCAGCTCTTCTGCGGGAGGGAAGAAACATCCCCCAAAAGCAAGCAAAACAAAACAAAACAAAACAAAACGGGGAAGGGGTGTGATGAGAGAAAGAAAACCACGAACACTGAACAAATTGACCAGATTAAGTGAACCAATAGCCCAGAGCGAAAGGCAAGACTCTCACCTTGAGCATCTGAGGCTGGTATCTGCTTAGACGAGGAAAACAATTGTCATGCGGTAGAAGGAGCAAAAGCAAAATCTGTAACAACAGCGGCAGCGGCAGAAGTGACAGTAGCAGCAGCATCCTGTCGTGTTACAGCGGCGGCTGAAAGAGGCTGAATCATTACAGAGCAGCAGGTGCTCGCTGTCTGAGCATCACTGCAAACAATATCATTACACAGAGGTTTGAAAGGAAGAGCGATGCCAAGACGGTGGTAACTCCCTTTCTCTCCCCTCCCTCTTTGTCCTTATTGAGCGCTCATTCACTTTCCTCCTTCCCCCCCCC
>JANZLQ010000079.1:30980817-31014891 GCA_026212715.1 Elanus axillaris
CCCGCCCCGCTCCCACAGCCCCCTCGCAGCCTGTTTCCCTGATGTACAGACTCGCTCCTTCCTCCCCTACCCCACCCCCCGCCCTCCGCAGGGCTGGTCTGAGGGAAATCAGTACACCCAGCAACGCAGGACTGTCAGTGACTTCCTATTTTATCCAATTAGGGGGAATAAAGGCCATCAAATCAAAGGGAGGGAGAGGGCAGGAGTTGCGCGCCCGCCTGCTCCCTCTCTCCAGCCGGAGCGCGGCCAGAGGCGGCGGCGGCCGCCGCCATCGACGACAGGGTCCTGCGGCGAGGACCGGGTGTCGGTGGGAGCTCTTTGGGCTGGATTGGCCTCGCTCTGCCTGATACCCGATCTCTCCCAGCGGGAAGACCGGCTTTCCAGCAGCAGTTTCTCCCTGCCTGACACCTAGAGACAGCTTTTCTTTCCAAGCCCCTGAGTAAGTTTTGTTCACTCGGAATAGTGCTGGGATGCATCTTAGGACAAGCAGAGGAAAAAAAACCCAAAACATTCCTGCCTCTGACAGATTTGCATTTAAGTTACTACAAAGAAGTTTGCGTAGTTTTTTTTTTTTTTTTAATATTTCATTTTCCAACCTCCCTTCCAAAACCCTCCAAAACCAAAAAGCAAAGACTTCACACTAAAGCTAGCTCCTGAACACACTTTTCAAGAGCTAACATATATATCCTCGCTCCCCCTTAAACTAAAAAAAAAAGAGGAATCAAAGAATATTATTATTAACAAGGCTTCCACTTTGTTCTTCAATTTACCTGTCATTCCTCACCTCTGCCAATACCTATCATTAACTCCCATTTCCACCAATGCAGTGTAATACAGGGGTATTAACATAATGAAAGTAGGATTAGAATCTGCTCCACTCTCAATCTCTTTTGTCTTCCACAGAAAAGTACACCTGTGTAACAATACAGACATATGTACAAAACAAGAGGGGCTTTTAACACAATTTCCAGTTCCTTGGACTGGTGAAAATATTTGCATTGAAGATTTGGCAGCATAAATTCCCCTTTCTCCTTAGTATAAATGGCTGCAGGTTGCATAAGGAAACAAAGAATCAAGTGCTACAACTTGCCCTGAACTGATTTTTGCTGGAACTTCAGTCAGGCATCCAAAAAGTAATTTCCTTTGTAGTTACGTATTTTCACTAGTGACAAAAAAGATGTCTCTCTCTGCGTCCCCCTGCCCTGACTTCCATGGGAACATTAGTAACATTAGCATATAAAAAGGTTTATCAAAATTTCAGTGAATCCCATAGTGTTTTCACAGACTCTCATGTCAAGGACTAATTGATGGATGTCTGATCACACAGGAAAGCTTCCTGTGAGGCAGTAGTAGCCAACTGAAGTAATCACGATGCTACTACATTCAAGTGCCTGGAGAATTTACCTTAAAAGCACAGCCAGTGATAACACTCTCTGGAAGAATGTAAAAAGATAAATCATCGTACAATCTAGTCTACATTATGACTGAAGTGTCTGGTCCTCAGGTTAATGATGTGATCAGTAGCCTCAGACAGAACGAACAGCTTGCATTGCATATTTACGTACATGGCTCCTCGTATTACAAAGCACATGTGCTCCGTAGCTGGTAATATTCTGCATGACTGCAGCCTCTTCCAAGTATCTCAAAACCTATTTCAGACAGCAGTAACAACACAGCCCCTGTAGAAAGGGTAGCATCACCGCAGCATTGCCATGACAGCTGTGGTGGTCTGTGGGTACAAGTAAGCAAGGTTTCTTAGGCAAAGGATGTATCTTTTATTACATTAATTGCCAAATCTGGGAAAACCAGGCATAGTTTTTTGCACACACAAGTTGCTCCTTCAGCATGAAGCTGAGGCAACACTCTTCAAAGCAGAGTGCAGGTTGAGAACCAGCTGGGAATACTCTCTTCATTGCACAGACGAGCTACTGCAGCATCCGAGCGCTCGGCACAATTTTTTAAAAATGTCTTGCCTTCTTCATCCATGCCTAGTATTTCAACCGTCCTACTTCCAGCAAGACAATTTTCCCTACTGTCACTGCTCGGAGCTTGTGTTTAATCTGCTGCCCTGTCCACATCTTCCCTGCACTGTTCTCCCAGGCAAACTACCTGTGTTCAGTCTTCTCCTGTCATCTTCACTACTCTCCAGCCTACCCACATTCTAACTGCTGTCCTTTACATTATGTCTCGGCTTCGATCCCCCCTTTCAGGCTCTGAGGGGAGATCTTGCGCCTTCCTTACAGGGGTTATACCACGAAGTTGGCATAATCGTGCACAACGCTACACAGCTGGACAGAGGGACGGGTTGTTACCGGTTCAGACCGCGGGCTGCCACCTCTGCGTGCAGAGTGCCTCATGAAACCTCGGAGCCTCTTGTCCCAGGAGCCCAGTGGGGACACTTCCAGGGGCTCCCCTGCACCTGTGTGCATTGCCCCCCTCCTCACCCTGCTGCTGGCGGGGCCGGGGGCTCGCAGAACCGGGGAGGGGCTCTGCCAAAGGGGTCTCGCCCGCCCCGGGCAGCCTCCCAGCTAAACGGGGCCAGGACAGCCGATGCCACCTCCTTGCTTTTTCACGCTCTCCTCCCCTGGCCAGGGCCCAGCCTGCCCGCACCATCTCCTCCCGGCAGGCAGCCACCACCTCCAGCCCCTCCCGCCGCCTCCGCGGCCGCAGCATCTCCGTGGGGGCTGGCTCCCTTCCAGGCTGCAGTAACCCTCCTCTGCTGCAGGTCCCTTCCCCCGCGGCACCTCCAGACCTGGCGCGCCGGCTGCCCGCTTCAGCACCGCGCAGGCAGCCCTGCTCAGACCTCCCTGCTCAGACCTCCCCCCCTCCTCCTCGCCTCCCCCGCCCCAGGGAAGTCTGCAGAGCTGCTTCAGCCTCCCGGCCCCGCCGCAGCTGCGGGGTGCTGGGGCTTGCAGCGAGGAGAGCAGGGCGGCAGCCTGCCGTCGGAGGTGCCTGGCGGCTCCCCTTGCTCCCCGGCCGGCCAGGGAGGAGAAGGGCGATGCTGAATCACTCACTGGCCCGGCCGCTTCCCTGGCCCCGCTCCCAAGCCAGGGCCAGGACACAGCCTGCCCGCCGTGCTGCAGGCTGGTGCTGCTCGGGGCCGGCTCCTCGCGGGAGCTTTTGGGCAAAGACGCAACCCCACGCGGGAGCTTTTGGGCAAAGACGCAACCCCACGCTCTTTGCCACGCCTGGGCTCCTGAGGGAGCACGCTGCCTTTTGTGCCAGCTCTGGCGGCTGCGGTAAAGGCTGACAGTCTCTCACTTTGGGTCTGAAGATAGGACTGTAAACTGAAGGTACCGTTTGCTGGTTTGGGGGGTTCTTTCTGCTCCCCTTTCCCCCCAGAGCAATGCAGAAATACTTCCCTGCAGCTGCTGTCGTGAGGCTTTTACATGTCTGGGGCGACATGCTAGCGCTGGCGTGCTGTGCTTACACGTGGGCTCTGGCCCAGGCTGGAAGAGATGAGTGCCTTGGAAAAGAGCCAGAACTGGTTAATAGAAAGGGAGACCACGGGAGAGAACAAGAGGGAACATGACCTTGGAGGTAACAAAGTTTTACTAGGGTAGCTCATTGGTGGGCAATACAGAAGGGCAAGGAAGGAAATTACTTGCCTGTTTGTAATTAGGTTAGGTCCTTACGCCAAGATTTACTTCTGATTATTGTGTAGCTTGGGTCTCCTTAGCTTAGAGGAAAAAGTAGTGTGATTCTACACTGATGAAGCTAATCTATGACTGAGATTTGGACTCTTGCCATATGTAAGTGACAGGTTGAAACTCAAAGGCTTACAAAACTGGAATTTTGGTTTGTGGATTGTTTTTACAAAGAACCAAGTGTTACTTTGCTAAGTTCCACTCCTAACAGACCCAAAGGAGAGACACAAAGCCAAAGTCAGCATTTACCTCAAGCCTACGATGAGGATGAACAAGCTCTATCTGTTCCTCCAGTTTTACGGGTTCTAAAAGGAGGTTGATTTTGTATTACCAAACTGCAGAGGACCATTCTTTCTGGCCAACCACAAACATGTGAATGAAGCTTAAATTGATAGGTGATCATAACTTACTCCATCCTGCAAATTAGAGCAGCAAGTACCATTTAACTCAGTCATGCCATAATCAGACCCAAACCTGTTGAAGGTTTTGGAAATTAGGCTTGGTGAGTCATTCTCATGGAAGCCATTGTATATCAAATATGCATCTGCTTTAAATAATGTCCCAGCAGCCCACAGAAAGATTCTCCAAGAATTATCTACTGTCTTGCAACTACTGGGACATTAGAAGAGCAACGTATGTCTTCACAAGCGTTTATTCATGGCTCTGTTGGATCACAGCTTAAGAAAGGATGCTCAGGGGATCACAGATCACTGCAGGGCAAGTGATCTCCCCCCAGGCCTCTGCTTTCCTTTAAGAACCTGCCAGCTCTTCAGAAAGAAACAAGCAGCAATATGTGGCATCAACTGCTCCATTGTGTTTGACTGCACTCCCTTTTTTTTCCACACATTGAGAAATTAAAAGCATTGCAACCAAGAAGCTAAAAAGAAAAAAAATGCACGTTCATTAACAAGAGATTGATGAGGAAGATAAAAGGATCTCTTTTTATTGATTGCAGGCACTTTCTTCAAATTAAATAAGTGCACTATTTAAAGATGGGAGGGTGACCCACAGCAAGTGAGCAGGCCCAATAAGCAGCATCACTGCCAGCAATCGTGGTGTGGGAAGAGCGGGCCATCACACATCATGCAAACAATTAATTTATTCCTGTTTTCAGTGCTTCACCAACCTCCCCTCCTTAATCCATCTCCCTTGGATTGATGCCAGTACTCTCTCCCTTTGAGTCCTTCCAAAAGACTTCACTAAACCCCTCATCTTTCAGCTCAAATGGCACACGGACAAAACTTCATTTTGCTTCCATACTGGTCCTGTCACTGGAACTGCAAATGTTAAAATGGGACAGGCTGTCAGTCGCATACACACACATCCCATTTTTCACCTGATAGAAAGCAAACAGGATACATGTGCTAGCACTGTTTATATGTCTCTGACCATTCCCACCACATTTTCCCCTTTATGTTTTTTTAAACCCTCTGGCCATTTGCAGCCACATGTGACTGAGGAGAAGGAACATCAAGCCTGTATGGAAATGCAAGAAAACATGAGCAGTAAAAATACAAACCCTTAAGCACATATTCAGCCTTAGACATGAGGCCAAATACATCAATGTCAGCAGAATCATTAGTGTGCTTAATTGATTTGGTATAAGAGGGCTGCTGTAGGAAGACTCCCTATCCTCAGACAACACAGGAGACAGGGACGTGAAGAGGCTGTATCCAAACCATCTCCATACCCTGAAGCCAAAACCACTATACTGGAATTATTGCACCGCCCACATAGGTGTGTCAGAAGCAGGTCTTCACACTAGTACATTTCTTGGAAATGTCTGGAGCACCGAATACAAACTTCAGTGCTTGTAAGAACATTTGGGAGAGCTCATGTTGCCTCTGTGGCAGCATTTTCTGTACTGATGTCACATGTACATTTACACCAGTAACATGCTTTCTGTAAGTCCAATAGCTGTGGCTTGCAGAAACAGTGATTTGAAAAACCAACACAACTACAATGGCCGTTTCAAGAGATGTTTATACTTTAAATAGTTGCAGCCAGTAATTGAAACTGAAAACTGCCACAAAATGGGCTGTTATTTCAGGGGAACCAAAAGGTTTCTGAGTCTTTTCATCTTCAAGTGAAATGTGAGACACTGAGTTTCTTTCATCATAATCAAAAGCAGAGCTAGTGGCACTACACAAGACACAGAAATCCAACATCAAACCATGAATGTCAGGGTTTTTCATCAATGACACTGAGTCATTCCTCTAGCCTCTGCTCAGTCACAAAATTGGGATGAGCCCTGCCAGTGTTCAGGCCAATGATAATTAGCTCTGCCATGTGGTAAAGGAGCATTTAAGAGATGCAAAGACATGTAACTCAGCTAGGGTCTTCTGCCTGAGGGTAGAAGCAGCAGAAGAAAGACCATGTGCCGTTTCTGGTTTGGTTTGGTTTTGGGTTTAGGTTGTTTCTCCCCGCCCCCCCGCCAAGATCTGGGACCACCTTCACCTTGTCACTGGAGTCTCCAGCAGACCTGCTAGGGCGGTTGTGGTTATTTATTTTCGTAATGTGGCAGTGAGCTGGGGCAGCACTGTAGTCACAGGGCCCAGGCTCACTCATTAACTCCCACCCACCTTAGTCCTCAAATGCATCTGCGTGCCTGCATTTGAGCCACTTTATTCAGACGGAAGAAATTCCTCGTGGGTGTTCATGGGACAGTGGCAATACTGCCACTTTGCACAGGCACAGCTATGCAGGATTTCGTGCTGGCCAGCCTTCATATCCGCAGTGCTGCTGTTGCTGGGGAGTCACTGGACACTGATAATTTAAGTAAAGGTCCCAAAAGCCCTGAATCAAGGAATTATCCCTCCCCCATTGACCCCTGGTTAATAAAGTACTTAAACGTGCATGGATTTAAACAAGTGGTGAAATGCCTTCCTGATTAGAGATGGGCTACATCATATATTTAAGTGCCTTTTTGAATCAGAGCCTAATTCAGGAACTGAAAAGGTATTTTGGAGCTTAGTGCTGTGGTTTCATGATAAACTGTTTGGCAGCAATATCATCCTTTTCCCTGTCTCTCCTTTCTTTTTGCTCCCTCTGTTCTGTCACCTGCACTAATTCGTAACATTGTTCATGTGGCCAGGCTTTCAACTAGATCAGAGAACTGATTTTTGACTTATAAAGAATTTCTTTTAAGATTTTTATTTTTTTTTTTAATGGGTAAGCTTACCAACTAAGTCCACACCTGGTCCCCAAAACATATATAGGCTGGAAGAATGGAGACCATGCTCCACAGGACAGAAGTTTCTTGACCTTGTCTTCTCACCAAAGACTATGCATAGTGAAACCATGACCCAAGACCCTTCCTGAATCTAGGCTTAACTTAGGCAGAAGCTCCTAGAAGATCCCAACAAGATACCCATTATTCTGAAAAATCTTGACTCTACTTACACCTTTCATTTTTTTGTAAAGACAGAATTATTTTTATACCTACACATATTCCCAACTGTTGCTGTTTAAAACTTAAAGCATCAAACTTCACTTCACTTTAAAGTGTCATTTTCAAACTTTCAACTACATATGGACTTTTTCATAGAGTATCTCTCTAGCATATGTATATTCAATAGTTTTGCTATTAGAAAAATGGAAGGAAAGAAGTCAAAGACAGGGCCAGCCTGCCACATGAAAGAATTTCTGTAGCATTACATAAATGAGTATTAATGATATGACATTGACATATTACTGGCTTAAATTTGTAAAGTACATCTTACAGTGCAGTCATACATTCAGAATCTGCAAGCTTCAGAATTTTGATTGCAGAAAATATTGTGATTTCAGCTCAAGAGCTGGTTTGCTTATACCTCCAAATAAATAATTTAATCTACCTTATCCTAAATCAAGTTATTAATTCAGTCCAGCTCTGGTCATGTCTATATGTAGCCTGATTATGCTCATTAGCAGAATTGAGATGTTCACTGTTTAAAACAGATAAGTAACACGGTGTTTATAACTGCAAAATTCCAACAATAACAAAAGCAACAACTCTCATCATGCCTCAGAATCCTAGTATCATCAAGGACATTTAATATTTAATATTCTTTCTTAGTGCATTCAGAAAGCCATAGAAGGCATGAATCACTCCTTTGGCACTGGCTAGAAAACTTTGTCAATTTCCAGCAAATAATTAAGAATTTAAATAAGTATGACAAAGGAGATTTTATGTCTAGTCATGAGTTTTTAGTAGTCAAATCAAATATTATTTTACTACATAGCTATATTTTGAACATAAACCTCAGCCTGCATTTTAAAATGTCTTGTCACATCTTTCTCACCCCTGCACCCAGGTTCTCTTTGTGCTGCTATATGTGGTCTGGCAAAAACCCAAAAGTCTCACTTTTTAGAAATCAAAATCCACTGAAGTAAGGTGGTTAATTAACTCTTCTAATACATAAGGACTTTAATATTTCTGCATCAGGTTCGGTCTTGTCAAGAGCGAGAGAGGAAAAGAGCAAAGAGGAAACTCTGAAACCTTAAATAAATCTATCTGCTGTACTCTGATTTCATTGATGCAGACTGTGCTGCTCCAAACACTGAGCAGAACTTTACACCAGGGTAAAATGGGTTTGTTATAACTTGTTTGCATTCAACACATGGGCATGCAGTGCAGGCCAATGTGGGCCATTGCTGCTGGATGGTGTAAGAGCAGTAGGGTAGCTTTGGAAACACCTCCTTCTGCAAGACACTGGACAACCTGAAAATGGAGGCAGTGACAGAGCAAAAACCAGGTCTTTAAAGCCCACAACAGGACAGAGGAAAGCAGGTAAATGGAGCCTTTACTACAGAACCCAGGTATTTCTAATCCTCGCTACTGACAACAACAGTATGTGACAGAGTGCTTACGCACTCACGCATACATATGTACCAGAATGAGTTCACAGCAATCATCATTTCAATTGATGGACTCATTATTCCTGCAGCATTTCCTGCATTCAAACTGGAGGTCAGGTTCACCAGGGGTACCTTACGTCTGCCTGTGTTTCACCACAGAGGGTGTGGAGTGGCAAAAGGACTACAGGGGCCAGGCTGTCTTTTTCCTTTTTCTTGAGGATGTCTAAGGAATAAATGCATTTACCCTGAAAGAGTATTTGAAGGGTGGGCCAGGCAGGCAGGGCTGAGGTTGCACTGTATCCCGTGTTCCCAGCAAAGCTAATCCAAATTACTATCCAGAGAAAAAAAGTCAAATAAAATAGAGCTGTCCTCATGTACACCACTTCAGGTATGCTATGTCTGTGGTGGTCAAGGTGGCCGTGACGGTGGGGAAGGGAAATGAGCACCTACAGGTTGCAAGGAGGAGGCACTTAGTAACCTTGGCTTGTACACACACAGATGAAGTGAATTGTGTCCCTAAATCCCTTTCTGATCAGGGCCATAGTTTGAAGCCAGACCCTATAAAACTCTACCATTCCTTCAGACATTGACTGCTGCAAAGAGGGGGCCAAATTTCTTGCCAGTGTGGGCAAGATTTCAGCCTGCTCAGCCACAGAAATAGTGAATACCTAATACCTGCTTTCACTTGAGGGATGCCTTGCTCTTGCTTAAAATTTCCCTGCATACTGCTTAACTGCCGCTTAACTCCAATTAAATTAAAAGCTGCCAAAGGGCAACAAATCCTCTCTATGTTTCTAATTTCACACTAAACCCTGTGTCCTTCCTTCAGGGTTTTCAATAAAGGAACTGTATTTTAACAACTTTGCACCCACTAGAGGAGAAAACAAGGATGTGACCAAAATAGATCCAATTCTAAAGGCACAAGCTCCACAGGGCAAAGCCTGAGTTCCCTGGGGCGGACCAGGCTGACACACATACTCATGAGCATAACATAACGTTGTTTCTACTTGTTCCAGAAGCCTGAAGCTCAGCTAAGGAAGGAAAAAGCAAGGTGTCTTGAATTTTGAACTCCTTTTGCCCCAAAGAGCGAAGATGGTGCTTCTGCCTCACTGATCAATTTGAAATGACTCTCTGGAGGCCTTGTTAATAACACTTGAAAAATACATGAAATTCTGTATATTACATGCCTTTCCTTCATTAGGCACCAGTTCATGTTTTCATCAGGAAAGCAGCCCTGCTCAGCTGCACAGAAATCACTCTTTGAGGCTGCCTTGAAGGACATTAAGTGAGTAAAATTTAACCAAGGAAACTGAAAAATGAAAAAGGACGAAGTTCTGGTCTGCATTGCTGAATATGTGCTAGTACCACTACACAGTGCAGGTGAGAGCAGACATTACACTTCCCTTTCTAAACTAGCCCATTTAAGAAGTGCTAGTATTATCCCAACAGTGACTACTAGGATTAGACATGGGCTAATTAAAAACCTATGCAGCTGTGGTCTAGTCAGCATTAATAATTAGTTGTAGCCATTTCTACCACCTTCCACCCTCTACCTCCATCTTCTTTCTTCTTACAAAAAAAAATCACCGTGCATGTATGTAGTTACAGGAAACATAATGCATTATTAATGCGGCCACAGCAGACAGAAAGTTCAGGTTTACAACTTACCAGTAAGCTGTAGCTACTGGCAACAGTCAGCTCGCTGGTGCATTAGGTAATGACAGAGTTTCCAAGGGTGCCTACTAAAGTGGCTAAATAATATCAGCTATTTGGAAAAGCACAGAAGCTGGGAGGAATGATGGGTCTGAATCTATCACTGAGACAGGTAACTGTAGACAACCTGCAGGAATTATTCCAGGAACAATTAACTTGTGACAATAAGGTTGTGCAGTTTCTTTGATCCACAAATGTGATTATGTTCAAATGCAATTATGCAAGTCGGAAGTCTCCAGAGGACAGGCTGAGAGGAAACAGGTAGAGATAGCAGCATGACACAAAGCACCCCAAATAAAGGTCTTTACCAAGCCCTTTTCCCATCAAAACAAGTGTTCACAGTGAGCTGGAAAAAATGGCCACACATGTCCTGTGATTTTAAGGAATATCAGACAAGTCAGGCCTCAATTGCTTATTTCCCAGCATGCTGAACAATGATCTAACATTACAGACATGTATCTGTCGAGCTGGTATCTGTACACACCTGCTGAAGAAATGCCTTTCAGATGTCATTTTCCAGTTATCCTGGACTACATACTATGCTGCATACAAATGTACATACATAGCCAGAACCCCTGAAATGAAGGCTTAGAACAGCAGAAAAATACAGTGTGGCTTGGACAAGCACTAAATTTACAGATTAGATACAGGGATTAAAGTCACAGAAATTAATTCAGACCTGCTCCCCCAGAAGACTGCCTTTGTGCAGTCTCAAGCCAAGTCATCTCTTGTTTTTTCCTCTCCTCAAGGGGTTCCTTTTTTTTTGTACAAAATCCATAACTCCTCAATACAGAGCCTAAAAAATCATAAAAAGCAGCAAGGAACTGTCCTAAAGCTGAAGAGTCAGAACCTTCTCCCACATCCCATTGACATGTCTCACTGGTTTCAGGGATCTGTCAAAGAAATGCAAGTAGACTTCCTTCCTAATAGGCCAGAGGGGAGGACCCAGGTCTGCAGCCAGAACCAAAGGGCTAGCACGAAATTTGGCACATGCAACATTAAAGTTTCGTTGTCCCAGATCACTTGTGCATTACTGAACAAGACATGCAAGAGGGTTGCCACAACACCTACCATTCAGGTTGCGCCCCCTCACTTCACCCTGCTGACCATGAGCCGTCCATAGTAGCTTCTTGCCAAAAAGGAGCTACTGTTTCTTCTTCCCACCGGTTAGGCAGGATGGGGATTAGGGTAAAAACCACTGCAGTCCTGCCTTTGAAGATTACTTTCTCTGGTTTGAGTGGCAACAGTTAACTATAACCTTTTCAACTACCCATGGCAGTTGACTATTTCCTTACTGCAGACAGGCTTTTTAATATCACTGTGGGGAACTGTACTTAGATGACACAGAGAAATCCTTTGGTAATTATTTGGGCTAATCCTATTAGGAAAGAAAGGCTTTCAATTGCTAAAGCAACAGAAAAACCTTTCAGAGAAGGCACCCACCACTTCAAATTAAATCAACGCCCCCTTCCAGCCCAGGGTAACCTGATTATTATTGTACATAAGAAGAGTTGTGTTAACTGAAATAAAAAACTGTTTAACATTTTAAGAAGTTTTATTTAAAAATTTAAAAAATGTATTTAAAATGCCTACAAATTAAAAAGACACCACTCTGCTTTCCTGCGCATATTTTATTTGCACTTACTAGTCCACAGTTCTACTTCTGTATTTTCCAAGTAAGAGACAGATTTTTACAGAATGTGCACAGTTTTATAAGGCTTTTGCCTATCCTCCAACTTTATGCTACAAGAGAGGATGAAATTTATATTCCCCAAATTTGCTGTTGTTTCAATGCTGTCGTAACATGACAGTGGTAGAGTTAACTCTTTCATGTGCTGATCAGAAATTCAGCTAGAGTGTTTAAAATGATAGCAACTTGATTTATTGAGCAATAAGAGGAATTACTCCTCTGTGGCCACCCGCCAAACGAGTAATCTTTTAATAAGGCATGTGCAGTCACTGCATTTCCTTTATGAGGAAAAAATAAAACCAGCCAGTTTAAAAAATATGCCTAGGCATCTAAAACGGGCCTGACTTAGTGTATAGGCACACTCAACCATGTGGCCTTAGGCACTTCAGTTCCTTTCTCACACCTGTATCTGCTCAAGATTCATGGCTCTCCTCCATTCCTTACCCCAGAGGGTGCTGGACGAAGCTTCAGATCCTTTTGCCATGGTAGACTTCAATCAAGATGTTAATAGCAGCTTTTGGGTTTATTTTAAAATAACCTGACAGGGCTACCCTTTTTCTCCCCCTTGGGACTTTTCCTCCTCTCCCAAGAGCATATCTTCAATGCTGGCACTGCAGGGTGTTTTAGGGAGAACTTCTGAGTTCCTCTTGCTGAAGTAAATCTCCAGCTTTGTAGAAAGTGATGAAACACTTTCTACACTAGAGAGATGAGTGTCAGGGGTAAGCTTTTTTCTAAGACTTTGTGGACAGAGGAAAGACATGGTGAACACTATCTCTTCACAGGCCTTGGCCTCCTTATATGTCTGAGGAAGTGTTGAGGATCTAGGGGATGGGCAGAAGTGGAGACAACTTCCCCTGCTCCATCTTAGCCATCTCCAAAATGCTGTCTGTCTGCCTGGCTCCACACTCAGCACGTAAGTGTGGAACAACCTTTGGTAATTGTTTGGACTAATCCTCATAGGAAATATTTTTGGTTTTGATGTATCTAAAGTCTCTCTGGGCATTCACTGGGGTGCCTGCACATGCAGTTCAGGGTTCATGAGGTGTTCCCTCAGGAGCTAAGTGTTGGTCTGGGATTCTCAGCCTGCAACCCACACTCATACTAGTCCTAAGGGATGTGCTCAGGGTTGCTCAGGAAATCTTTCCTTTGCTCAGTGTCCTGCTAATGTCCAATTGGTGGACTGTCTGTCTTTCTTGAGCATTCAAGAATGTGCCCTTGTGATTCTTGTCCTTGTGATTCTTGTCCCTGTGATACATTTCTGCATTTTCAGGTGTACAACCTCCTTCAAGTAAATGATTTATAAAAATGTAAGCAGGATTGCGTATCTGTTAGAGACTCTGGGAAACAGAAAGGGAGTGTTTGATGCCTCACCAGCAGCAGTGAGTTGTGTTCACCCTAAGGAGGAGTGCGAAAACACAAGAGAGAGAGATGCAGATGCTTTGTGGGACCTCTCTCCATTTATTTAGCAAATACAAGTAACTGCAAAACTTTTTTACAGCCTCTCACATAATGAAAACACAGTGAAATATTTTCGTAAGTGGTGAGAGAATGTGAGAATATCTATGAAAAATCATGGTCATCTCAGAAATACATTGCTGCTGTCAGTAATTAATGCATGAGTTATAAAACTCAAGGAACTAAATTTGAGCCTGTCTTCTTTTGTACAGCTGTCTTTCTAGCTGAGATCAAACACATTGTTTAATGAATTATAGAATCATAGGATCACAGAATCGATCCCTTTCCCTTCCCCACAAGCATTCCTATTTAAACATCTGCATTTTCTCATAGTAACATTACGCATTGTGTCTGAAATTGACATGATCATGGAAATTCCCAAAGGAACCTGGAGCATAGCTCATGTTGCTCTTGCTGCACAGGAAATGCAACTGTTCTTACTCATCCTTCCTCTATAATGAAGAGTCAGATTCATTGCCTTGCTGTGCTGAGGAGGAAATTGCTGCATAATCTCCTTTCACAGCTAGACAATCCCCTCTTTCCAAAGCAGGCTAAGCATGCAAATTCTCCAGACATATTTGATGAATTTCTAATCACAGTGGGTGAAACAACAGGGCAAAGGCGAGTGTCAGTGACAGAAGCCTTGTCCTGGCTCCCTGCTGAAGACATTGTTTTCCTTGTATGTTCGCCCACGTATTAATTGTGGGTGATACTATTAATTGTATCTGCTCTGGGACAAATAAACCATAATCAGGTCAAACTGTGGCCAGTCTTAAGGTCAGTTAGAATTCTTGAAAAGACTAACACATGCATCCTCCTCAGCACTTCACATGGGCTGCAAAATGAAACCCCCAAGGTCTCCCAGTTTATGATCTTGCATCACTAGCATATTGAAGGGAGTGTTGTCTGCCAGTCAGGATGTTCTCCGCCATCTCTTGAGCTAAGAAAGAGAAGGACCTCTGTGGGCTGCAAGGAGCAGGCCAAATTATGCCTCTCCAACCCGCCAGGTGATTTTAGAGCCCTCTGTGGTAAGATTTTCCTGTATGGGGAATAGACACATTTCTTTTTTCAACGTGGGAACAGAAAAGAAAAAAAAAAATCTCATCTGCCATTGAGAAACACTTCTTTGCTTAGGCCCCCTTCAGGTCAAGTTCTTAAGGAAATTTTGAGAAAAGATTTGATAGTTGCATGGAAAATAGGAACATGCATTCCCTTGCTGCACTAACAAAAACAAATGCTTCTTATGGAAGGGCTAGTAAGCCTCATGCTTTAGGGAATAAGTCAATCAATCACAAGAGGGCAAGGATGACATTTTCTAGGTAATAAAACAAGTCCAGTTTTCCATGAAGATTATTTTTGCACCTTCTTCTCCCTTTTTGGCCTTGCCTGCAGTTAGCAACAGTAATCAGCAAAGCACTGACATATTCTGGTGCTCTGTATTCCCACATCAATCATGTGCGACACTATTCAAGGTGTCTGAAATGGCATGTGACTCCAGCCACAATATTTGATTATGTGGCTTGCTGCTGTAATTGTTTCTAGTCGATGTAGATAAAGGATGAGGAGAGGCAGCAGGCCAAGAGAAGATTACATTCCACTTAGTGGCTTAGGGTTTAATCATCTGTCATCCCTGACTGCCCTGGGTCTATAAGGTGGGAGAAGCCCCCTACCAAAGTCAGAGGGCACTGGTGGCCTCACAGTGAGGAACCTGATCCAAGGCATAACAGGGGAGCGGTTGCTATGGGAGAACGGGAGGTAGCTGGGGCCAACAACCAAACAAGATTACAGAAGAGACAAGACTCCCCACAGATCTAATGAGAGGAAAAATAGAAGTCAGAAAGGTTGAGTTACTTCTCATGGTCATGGCTTAGGAGGAAACTCATTTAGCAGAGGCATCATCTTTCTGTTGTGTCTTTCCCCGACCAGTCCCCGAGGCACCAATTGCTTGCTACCTCTGCCTGAGACAGGACACAGGGCTTGGCGGGCGCTGGGACTGGCCAGCCTGCCTGCTGTTGCATGTCTCTGGCTTGTCTGCTTCCCCATCATCTGTGAGCATGGGCTGGCAGCAGAAATTCTGCCCGGCAGCAAATGGTGCTTTCCAGAAAGTCAGCTTCCCTTTCTTCCCTGGCCAGGTAGAAGAGGTCCAGCAGCATGATTGCTTCACACGTGGTCAGTTTGGCTGACAGCTGGGACTCTCATTCAAGAGCTGGTGATATTTCAATTTTGACAGGTGGCATTGCATGCAGAAATTGTGCTGAAAATTAACTGGAATGACTATTTTCTGCAGAGCTCCTGAAGGACAAGGCACGCTCATGACTAGGGCTGAGGAAGAAACAGCTCTCAGAGATCAGAAAAGTATATAGAGCTCCTTAAAAACTCACTGGACCCTTATTAGCCAGCGTTCCTTATAAGTGCAGTCATGTACTTTCTCACACTGACAATTACCTGTGATAACAAAAGGGGAGATGCCAAGAATTTGGCAGTGTTTAAGAAATGAGTGGTGAGATCTGGTTGAGACAAAGCCTCTGCAGAAATGCCAGTTCGTACACACATGCTCTCCTCCCCTTTCTGCTTAAACTAGCCTTTCCTACACTCCACCACCCCTTTAATACTAGGATACAGTAGATCAGCTTGAGAACAGCAAGTCTAAACAAGTGATAACCAATTCTCTGCTTGCCTCCCATTCTAAAGAGTTAGCTGATGCCCAGCTTTTTTAAGAATTCTTTTTTCTTAAGGAAGATTCAAAAATTTCTGCAATCTTGTGCCAGTTCATCAACTATAGCTAATGTGTTTCTACTACAGCTACCCACTCCACATCTTGTTCTGCAAATTTGATAATAGTTGGTATATTTGGCTCACTCTTTTTGATTATTTTTTCTCCACCCAGAGAAAATTCTCCATCCAGTACTTCATACATGCTGCTTTTGGCTTGTTGTGAATGGCAACTCATATTTTACAAGATATTTACAGATAATAAAAGCTATTCCTCAGGATGAAACATCATCCAGAGGAACAAATTCTTACCAAATTAAAAGGAAAGAATTCCTCCCCTGTATCCAGCCTTCCTTACTGGCCATCTGCTAATAGTGCCCATGTGTGTATAAAATTCATTTGCACATTTAAATTGAAAAGCTCCATTTGCTCAGCCTGCCTATAACTGTGCCGTCTTGCTGGGGTGAATATTAGGTCTCTGATGCATGCATATTATCCAGTGAACACATAATTGCAAATGCAATCCACATCCAATTATCTGGAGTTTTACTGCATATTTTCTACACATAACTCAAGCAGTAAGTACAACAATGCATTAGCTCTCCAGGTGTCCATTTGGCTGGAAGAATTAGTAAGGTGCTGGCATTTAGCTCCTGTACTCTAAAGTGTAATTGGCTCATGATGTTGCTGCCAACATGAGAGGTCACTTATACACTTGATGCAGGACACAGATGTTGTGGGGAAGACTCCAAGAATCCTCTGCATCTGACAGAAACATGCAACTGGACAGGTTAAGGTAAACAGTCCCTAAGCCATGCCTAATTTCTCTCCCCTGTCTCCATGAAGGCATTTCACTGATGCATAGCCCAAACATGCTGGCTGAACACACGTGGAGAGGATTTCAGACTTGTGTTACCTCCCATGAAGCTTGGAACTGATCTGCTACTCTTAGGGATTACAGCTACATTGGCTTGACTACTAGACTACCAAAAAAGATACAGAATCCATAGTCACAGAATTCCTTCCCTGGACCTATCTTAACCTCCTCCTCCCTCCAAAGTGACATATAAAGGAGTTACAAGCATCCACACTGCAGATGTAGTGTACCTAGTAACCAGGGACAGCATCTGATTCAAAGCTTATTACACCAGAGAACTGAAACACCAGTTCTGCATAGCGACAGAGACACGCATTTGAATAAGCTGCATTGCTGCTCAAGGCAATTCTTCATCTTTCCTGCAAAATTAGTGTTTAAGATTCTTCTGGCCTCTCACAGACTCTAAAATAACTGTTATCCTACTGTCTGTCAAGAATTAGTTGCCATTGTGGCAGCTAATGGGTTTTGTGTAGATCATTAAAATATGCAAGAACTATGCACAGCCTGCAGCTTGTTTTAAGCCTAAGATTTCCCCAGTGGGAAATGGAAGGGAAGAGCCATTCCAGGGAAACAACAGAAGTCATACTAAGAGTATAAAAAGTATAGTGCAAGATTAGACTCCAATTTTATTTCACTATGTGTCCTATGGAGTCAGTGGAATCACTACATGTTTGCATTGCTTTAAATAACGTAAAATATTAAGGAATTCAAAACAATCAATGCTAGTTTTGGACTTTCTTAGAATGGAAAAAAGCAGGGTGGGGGGTAGGGGGGTGGCATTTAATCAGGCGAAAGTACCAGACATTTAAACCTACTGTTCTCTCAGAACAATAACTAAACTGTTGAACTAATGCCCCACAGCACTGGACGCCAGTGCTTAAAAGCATACAGCAGAATTTTAGCTACAGCTGAAAGAACATCCTCAGTTACTATATATAAAAACACAGACATTTCAAACAAACAAAAGCATCACATGATTAGCTCACTTCTAATTTGAGAAGACTAGAAAAACTTTCTGCCACTGACAATTTGTGCCACAATTGGCAGCAATAGATCTAATGGGTGGCTTTCTACAACGTAGATAGCTGTGGCTTTCACAACTAGGTATCTGCCTGCAAAATAGACATTATTGAAAAAATGCCCTCATATTTATTCCCTGAAGTATGGCTTATCTTTTTCTTTTATAACCAACCATTGCAGTAATACTCCTTGGCAAACCTGCTGACATTTTTGAAAGCTCATCTAAATACCTGTCAGATCCTTGACTGTTTTATTAAGAATCATGTTTTTTATCATTGTGAATATTACCAGAAAAATATCGATAATAAAGTTCAGATTCCACTTTACAAACCTCAGAAAAATAATGACTGTATTAACTTCTGAAGGGCTATTACCATCCCATGTATAAATGCTAAACTTTAAGATAAGCTCAGTGGCACATGGTGTTTGTAAAAGCTTCAGGCTGCAGAACTGTGTCCAGTCAAATCCTTCCTGACTCAACATCAATTCTGGATATTTATAGCTCTGGAGTAAGGAGCTTTTCTGTGCTGAATAAACAGAACAGGAACAAATGAACAAACAAAAAAGCCAGATGCTCAGGGCTGGAAAAACAGTTGTCTCCTCTGTTGGCTTGGGACTGGAGTGTAGTAGGTGTTGTCTCATCTCTCTGTTCAAGAGCAGTGGCCGCGGTTGCTAAACTCAGGAAGACTGTGGTGCAACGCCAGCTGCTCTGTGCCCCACAAGTACACCATGGTCAGGAAGGTTGGGGTGGGACAGGCAGCCTGACCTCTCAGATGTGCCTACGCTGCTCAGTAGCAAAGGGGATGGATCATGCTCTCAGCCCAAGGACAAGTGTCATAGCTGGGCTAGATCTAGATCACACACCACTTCACCATGCCTCTGCCTTCATTAAAAATAATTTACATGTGTGCTTTTTCCAGTTCCCAGTGTCTGAATTGTGGGAAGGATCTGTTTTAGCCCACCCAGGCAGTGTTTTTATGGCATGAATATAGTTTTATGATTAATTCCCTCTGGTATGGTATAAAGGTATTTGAGGGTTGCAATGTCTGTTGGGACAATGTGGGAGTACTGTTCAGAGTGAAGGGAGCCAAGCTGGTAGGCTGGTACCCATGCTGCCTCCTGGGAAAGGCCTCGATGCACTTAATCTTTCATATTGTGCTTAGGTGTCTTGAAAAGCAGTAGTTGACGTGAGTCAGAATGACACAAAAAAGCATGTTAATGATTAAATGGGCAAACACTGCTCTAGCACTCCAGCTCACTCCCCAGCCTTACTTCACTTAGCACCCTAGGTTCAGCCTTTACAATCATCCATTATAAATTAGAAATGCCCCACGCTATTTTAGCTTGCAACAGGATTGATGCGGTTTGGAAATTGGAGGGCTGTGAAAAGTTTACTCCCTTGTAAATAGCAGATCCCTGTGGAAGGGAAAATTTGCAATTATTTTGCCAAAAGATCTCAGACAGCTGGATACTGTGATTAATCTAATCTGTTAATAAGGCCTATGAACTCTGTACATCCATAATGAAGTTGAAATGACTAGCATGAAGAGTGGGCAGTGAGGAGAAGAAAATCTTGCAAAGAAATGCAAGGCCCTTTATATAAAGATATATTCACTGAAAGAAAATACTGACAACCATCAGACACAATTCATAAAGGACAATTGCTCCAGGGCATAGCTTTCTTTTCAAAGAAACTGAGTGGGTATTTGTGATCCTTGCCATGCATTTCCATGCTACTGCAAATGCAACTCAAAATTACTGACTAGCTGACTACTGCTAAATATCTAGGAATATGCACACCTAGAAGGAAGATCACATTGTAAAAGGCTGGTCTTTACTTGCTGCAGTGACTACATTGATTCCTTCTCCTCTCTGTACAGGGGCAGAATGTCAAGAACAGCAGAAACTATTAGGAACCTGCAGGAACATTTTGATAATTAAAGTCACAGGAGATACAACTTTCCCGCTTTGCATCCAATTATGAGATGTTACCAAAAGGCAATTTAGAAGAGATGTGGACATGAAAGATGGGATGGTAATTTCTTCCCATGGGTTTAGCTTGGCTCCCACTGCACTGTTAGAATACTGCTAGAATAGGAATGTGAAAGAAGAGTATTGCTTTTAATTTACCTGGTAGCAACTGCTATAGTCTAAATTGAGTCTCAGCCATAGAGTCCCACCGTGTTGGTGGAGAAGCTAATGAGGGGACACAGGGATAGCTTTTCAAAGCTATACATCTATCAAAAGATCATATTTATGTATGGAGTGCTCTGCCTATGGCTTTTGAAATCTAACTTCTGTCACACAGTTTGCATTTTCTAAGAAGTAAAAAGTAATTTATCAAGGGGTTATTCTTAAGCAAATGGAAACTTATTCAGAGCCGTACACATTACAATTTATTCTCAAGATAACAGTGTACTTTTCTGTTCATCTTCTATCTACTACCATGTTAACCTCTGCTTTCATCTTCTAGAAACAGATCCAATTGAATGCTGAGGCACTTCCAGTTACTAAAAAGGTAGGGACTCCCTGGATTCCTGGTCAGGAATCAAAAGAGCCTAGCTGCCCAGGCAGATAACTCAGAGGGGTATCTTCCTTTCCCCTATTGCTCTGTAAGAAACTTTGTTCCTTCTCCCTAGACATCAGCATCTGCCTTTTGTGTTTAACCAAAACTGCCTGAATTGGAAGCTCAGCATGAAAACAAAGCATTGGACTCAGTCTCTTGACTTCTGTCTAACTAATTTTGTGTTTCTGCTTCATCACAGAATTCCACTGCCAGACCATGAACTTGCAAGAACCTTCTATGGACCAGGGCCCTGCTATGCCACAGAGTGTCTCTGTTTACAGCCGATGCAGCCTAAGACCTCCCCTGGGAGAATGTGGAGTAGAAAGCCCAGAGCACACCATCATAGAAAGCCAGCTGTGTGTGCCTCTCTGTCAAAGGGAGCCCAGCAAACCTCCAGGCATGCTGGTGTGTAATTCAGATTTGGAAACTCAAATTCCCTTTGGGACTTTCTTCTTTGTTGGACCCTTCCCACCAAAGCTGAAACAACAGAGACTCCCCCTCCAAAAAGAAGAAAGTGAACAGCAAACATGTCTTTCTCAGGACAGAAGGGTCTCCTGAGTAGCATAAAGGACCTTGCATTGCTAGTCTCTCCTGGGGTTAGTACAACAGAGTGCCTCAGGGTAAAGTCCCTTTGGGGGTAGGTAGGTATTGTTGGGACAATAGGTGGAAGATAAGGAGATGAATAGAATTTCTGGTCTATAGGGGAAAGTTGGAAATTGCCTATTTTATACAAAATACTAGTATTATTCTGTACCTATGCACACATTTGTCTTTTTTGTCTGTTGTGAGTATCCCTTTTCACACTCACTCTGAGCTCTTTGGCTCCTTTATGCCCTTTCCTACAAAGCACTGACATTCTTGATTTCAGCATGGTTAATGACACATCTTGATTTGCCAGAGTGCCTGAAATAGATGCATGCTTCTATCAAGGTCATGTATTCCATGTTGTTCACGTATCTCTGCCTAGCTAGTATCACTGCCCGTCATGTACTTTTATTCAGTATGAACTACCTTGATGCATCAAAAATGACATGGACAAGGGAAGATTTTGAGAAGACTGATCCAATACCACAAAGTACGTTCATAATTGCTACTGAGAAAGGGTATAGCCAGCAGGAAACAGGAGTCATTGAGCACCTGTTTTTGTCACAGTGACAGCAGCAGGGACTTCTTCACATGGAAGACACAGTGACCAAACCACCAAGGTCAGACCACCAATACATCCCTGTGCTACAAGCTCAGGTTCTTCAGTATAGCACAGTCTATGGTGGCAAATAGATGCTGATTTTGGTCTCAGGTGGGAGCATAGTACATGTCACTTCAGCATAGTGGGAAGAAAGTCAGAAATGCATAAACTAGTGCTCTGTTAGGAAAGGTTTTGCCATGATTAGACCCTCTGGGAGACCCTCAAAGAAACCAGACCTTACCAGCACCCAAATCCTCATACAACTTACATGGTCTTGGAAACAGAGGTCCTGACATACTCTGGGATCCTGAGGAAAGCTAGGGATGGAGCCTGCACTCTCCCATCTATGAGACTCAGCTAAGGCAGCAATAAACAACATGGCTTTTGGCCACCTATGCTGTTGTGAGGGTGTCCCCACTCCACCAGTGAGGACACATTCAGGTTTTAAAAAATGTAACTACTGATCCCTTTTGCTGAATAATAGGAAGAGTTTATGTTAGAAACTTGAAGAGAAGGAGATGATCCACAATGTTAAAGACAATGGGAGGTGGGCCTGTGAAATTCTTTCAGAAATATAACAAGCAACAGAAATATTTGAAGTAAGTTTGGTAGTGCTTTTCATGGTGTAATCCATGACCTCAGGAAAGCATAGCCTGAACTAAACCGATCCAAACCACTGCCTTCACACTTACACATATATACTTTATAAACCTATATGTATGTATATTTATACATAAAACTCTATTGTTTCATCATATACAAACGCTGAGGCAAGTGCTAGCCTTATGGATTTATTCTAACACGCAGAAATATGCAGATAGCTAAAGGCAATGTCTTTAAAACCCTTCCACTCTGGCAACTGTATTCAACCTATATAAACTGTTGCACTTATTCCTTTGTGTTACGTCAACTTCTTCTAATTTTAATACTGCTTATACCCATAATTGCATTTTACCTCTCTGACCTCCTTGAAGGAAAAAAACCCAAGAAACTCCAGCATAGGAGAGGACTGACTCTATAGTAGTGGTATTATCTTATAAGTTTGACATGTAAAAACTTTCCAATGGAGCTGCCTAACCCAGCTCAGGTCCTCAGTGCCAACCCAATGCTCTCTTTCATAGCAAGGCTGGCGGACCAAGAGTGCAACTACAGAAAACCCTGCAAGATTAAGTGGTTTGGAAGCGGAGACTTCATGTCACACAAGACTTAGACTGGGAATCATGCAAAAGGTTGAAATTTGTGTCTCTGGGAAATGTTATCTGTTCACATGAGTTTGCCTTATCTGTGAAATTTAAACACAGAAAACAGGATTTGTCACACCAGATCAAATCATAAGGCTACTGAGATTACTGCTGCATTGCCCACTGTGATTATTGTCCACTGTGGAGAAAGAAACTGGAAAATATTGCACACTGTGCTAAGTTTTAAGAGGGGATTGATACATGTCTTCATCTCTGCTCTTTCAGTAGGATTTCACTAACCAGGAGGCTTAAACTCATTTTACATTAAACAAGGACTAGTTACCTGATCCTGCCCTTGCTCATTCACTATGTTCTTAGAACAAAACAAAGCGTGTCTTCTCCAGAGATGATTATTCAGAAAAATAAAACCACTGAAATAATAAAGCAAAATGCATGAGGTGGTATAGTGTTTTCCTCTGACTCACTGTCCCACCAAGGCACCAGCCATTATATGGCTTTCCTGGAGAAGCAGACTTTCAGTCCATGGAATGGGTAAGTTAAATGCTGACAGTTGAAGATGTCAGACTAACTTATTACAAGAGCAGAAATAGGGAATCCTACTGTGCTAGAATAACTGCAACCTCAGTAATTGCCTTCACCATCTCAATTCCTTCAGCTTTCTCAATTGGTTACAGTACTCTCCTCTTCCCATCCTGCCCCAAGTGACTCTGCCGTATTACTAGTCTCTAGTAAAACAATTCTACTCTTTCACCCACAGATAGCTGCATTTCAGAAGTCACTGAGCTGCTACCAGTATATTTAGGTTTTATGATAATACAGAGGAGCCTTTTAGGGATGTAAGAAGTTAAACACATGTTCAACCATTAGGCAGTGCCCCCTGATTTTTTCTGATCCTTACACTGTGCTGCAGCACTGTCCATCACACAGTCATCCTCTTTGTCTCTCAGTTGCAGAGCGAATATTAGATATTAACATCTGTCAAACTCAGAGTAAAATGAAGCCAAAAAACCAAGAGCAAAATGAATTAATGTAGAAACTCCTATTTACTATATACCACTATATTGCAAGATATCTGGTCACCAAGTCACATTAAGTCTTAAAAGAACTGCAATTCACACAGACTTCAGAAAGTACAAGAGACTTCAGAGTAGACTTTAACTCTTCATCTGCCTTTTCTTGATTCCACAATCTTTTGGCCACACATCAAAAGCAAGCAGACTCCTGTAGGTACCCATGCATCAGTAATATTAAAAAAAATAAACCAAAAATAATCTAACCAAAACTCCAAACGTCAGAAAGCAGGACAGTTTGAGTGGTCTAAGGACTTGTTACAAATCAAGATGACTCTTTAAACAACTGCTTGAAATAGCAACAAAATCAGAAGGTCTTTAGAGGTTTGGGTAAGTATCCTCAAGGCAGAAGAAACAGCCACATAAAACCTGTATCATTGGGGGCCCAAGCTTTCTGTCTTCCAGAAGGGCTGATTCTGGTTTGTATGTTTCTTAGACAAAATTCATGCTTTTTTGAAAGTGGACTCCTGTCAGGTACTACATAAATAAATACAAGAGATGAAGACTGGGTTCACTTGAGCAGATAAAGAAAAGCATAAACTAGCAGAAACTTAACTTGCTTGTTAAGATTTTAGGACACAGGTGAGTTACTGCCAGGCTGCTTGCCTTGTACATGTAAAAACATTCCTGTTAAAAATACTCTATAAACCAGTGACCCTAACACCATGTCATAGAACGTTTTACTACTCAGCAAACAACATTTTTATCAGAGCAGATCAGTACTGTGATTGAGAAAATATGACAGGCAAAAAGTCTTTGCGTGCCTCCTTTCTACATGCTGTATCTGCTCTCCATTTGATATGCAGGTTGGAATCTATTACTGCACCTTGAGAAGATGAAGTGTTAGGAAGGTGCCTTGCTGTGCCAGGCTTGGAGCTCGCAAGTTAATAATTCCAGAGAGAAGAGGTGAGCAGTCCAAGCTGACACATTTCTTCTCCAACTGATCTTCCTTTTTTAAATTTCTGCACAGGTTTTAGAGGCCAGAATGAAAGTCTGTGGGAAAATGAGATTAATGTAATCTGTGGGACAGATGACAAACACTGGGTCTTTCCCTCCAGATAAAAGCTAAACAAACTTGCTCTGTACTCTGCTGAGAAAGAAGCCACAATCCAGGTAGGATCAGCCTCCTACCTGATCTTCATCCACACTCCTGCCTCCAGCTGGGCATCATATCAGCTCACTAGACAGTGGACAGGAGGATGCATGCTGCAGAGAATGTGCTCCAAGCACATCCAGTGCCATGGTTGCTGGCTCAGCATCTTGCACAAGCAGACAAATCTGAACTGAGGAAGCCCATTGTAAGACAATCAGGTCTGAAACATGCAGAGTACACAGTATGCCCTGGCTTTTTGCTGGATGAAGTGTCGCCACAGACATTTTAGGGAGCAGCCCTTAGTGGGCAGTGTAAACAAGGGCATGAAGGTAACGCTGCAAGGTGCAACTAAGCTAATGTTTCTGTCTGTGATGCAGACTATGAAATATACTCCCACAGTCTCTGTCTGTGTCCAAATTCTTCATTTCCTACTGCTACAAATGCTCAGCTTTTGATCCAGTTTAGCCCTCAGAACATGGGTTTCCAAACTGTTCTCCATAAAAACAGTAAGCTATGGTGCCTTATCACTCCTGGTCTGTACATATGTACTGTGCTGTAGATGGTTCCTACATAGCAGGAGCTGTGGTCATTGTAAACAGCCTGTATGGCACAACAACCCTTCTCCCCTCTTGCACCATACAAATGTTTCTGCAGAATATATCCACCAGGAGGCTGTGTGCAGTACTGATGATCTGATTTTAACCTAAGAAACCTGATTGCTTTTGAATTTCTTTCCAGGTGTGTTGTAACTTACAAAGAAGAAATCAAGTTCTGGGACAACTTTTCTAAAGAAAAGAAAGGCTGCCATATGTATGCTATTCTTGCCTATCAAGGTGAGAAGCCAAAATTCCTTTAACAAGTCCCAGAAGAGCAAAAAGACCACCACATTTTCATTCTCTTGTCTTGAATACATAGTTGAATGAACCCATAAAAAAAGGCTCTAGGGCGAAGTTTCAGATTTACTTTTTGCACTGCAAATCCTAAGCAGAAGAAAGTCACAGAGGCATAAGGCACTTGTTTCAGAGCACTACAGTCATGGAAACAAGGGGAGGAAAAATGTCTTCCATCCCCAAGTTGTTCTGATGTGCTTAAGAATGGCCTCTGCAGTCCTCAGTAGTGAGAGCACACAGGGCTCCAACTGCTGTTGATTTGTTCATTCAGCAAAAGAAACCATATTGCAGAGAGCTCCATCATCAAGCAAAATTAAAGTTGCAACTTAGGTTTCAAAGTTACACAGTACAAAATAAATATATATGGAACAATCCTAGGGTTGGGGTGGAAGAGAAGGTGGGTAGCATTTCTACCTGCTGGGGCATTGTTGATAATCAGTGCCACAAAGTCTCACACTATGAAACAAGACACAAAAGCATGAATTTCCTTGTCCTCCCTTGGATTACTGACCCCCCAGCCCGATCACCAGCCCTTTATGTGAAACTGGGAATACATCACAGTCTTTCCCTTCTCCTTTTCTTAAGAACGGAGGCTTACACTCTCAAGACAGGCTGGATTTGGAAGAGTGTAGGTGCACATGCACATAAAAGGGTACAGGACCTTTGGTTTTGGGGTGTCCATTGTGGAGTTTCTTACAGACATGGGATATTTTTTAAAATTTTTTAGCTCTCTGCATATCTATCTGTCACTGGAACCCCCAAAAACCATAGCATGACACATGTCTGTACACTTGTGAAAGCCCAGAGGGAGAGCCTACTGAATCACTCTGCTGTTCTCAGGTCTTTCCCAGTGTCTGGCCAACAGTGACAGTGCTGGCATGTTCTCTGAAACATCTGCTATTGTCTGAGAAGTGGAAGGAAACAGTTTATTTTATCTCCTGTAGCTGTTGCAAGATTGACAGTGACAAGTGTGAAATGGACATGTCCCACTGAAATTCAGAAAAGAAAAGCCCTAAGCAACTTTAGAATAAGTACATGGACTCAATTCCCTCATCGGTCTGTAGTGTGAGTAGACATTCACATCTGTTAGCAATAAACATTGGCTCCCTCCTGCTTTGCAGTACCTTTCCGACCCAGCACAGGCAGCAATATCCAATACTGCTCTCCTCCATTACTTATTTTAGTGACTTGAATAGTACTAATCCTGATTTACCTCAATGCAACCAAGAACAGAACAGAAAGAAATGTCCGTTTCAAATTGCTCCAGGAATTGTTCCTGCCTACCCTGCTGCTATGCATCAGAGGAAAAAGATGGCCAAAATTCTTCTCATCTTGCTAGCTGAAAGCTTTTCAGTCTTTTTAAATAACCTATCAGATTTCTAAAATTCCTTCAACACACAAAACACTAAGCAGATTAAGAGCTGAGAAGAAAATCTACAAGAGTAAATCTTTTGTATTTCATATAAATTATGGAAAAATGTTCGGAATACTGTGTCTAGAGATTTGGCTTTGACCATTCCCTCTTGTGCTGCTATGGTAGCTGTTAGATGTGAGTTAAGGGCATCTATGTATAGTTTGCTATAGCGCACACACCATATTTTACAGCAACACTGGAACTGTTGGTGTGGATTGGACCACTGGTCTATCTCACCTGCCATCCCATTCCTGGCAGCAAGCAGTACTTACTGCTTTAGAAAAAGGTCAATACCTTACCTTCCGCAACCCTGCTGACTTTGATTTTGTGAAGTGTGCTTCCAGACTGCTCAAAACCAGGCTGGCTAGATGGTGGATCTCAGTCTAGTAAAGAGCTGGAAGGCTCTACCTGATGGTTCTCAAAGGTAAAAGTGCACAGGATTATGGCTGTAAATCATGCTTCCCAGGGAAGCATCACTACAGAGGAAGAAAAGACTCAGCTTCCTCACTGGTACCCCCACAGCTCCCAGTGTGCTCCCAAGGTGAGCAGAGAAACAACCTCTCTTCCACAGTAAGAAACCTCTGTCCCTCCTGAGGGAAGACACACAGAAAGACATCCTCACTTTCCTCATCCTCTTCCCAAGGGCAGCTGGGCACAATAGAAAGAGCCTGAGAAGCTCTCAACATGCACCAGCTGGCATGGAGATCAAGGGAAATGCACTGCAGCTGGGAATGGCTGGACCTAAGGATGTTCCAGCTACCCTAGGGCCAGGGGCTGTGGAGGCAGAGGAGACCATGTTTGAAGCTGTGTGTTGCATGGAGAGGGCAGGGAAGGGAATTCCAGGTAGGAAACACTGGAGCAGTTTCCTCCTCCTTTGCCCTACCCAAATGTGTGCTTTGACCTTCCTGAAGGAAGGTGTTTAGCCCTCAATTCGCAAAGGACTTGGCTCTGAGAGTTATAATATGTATAACTAATAACAACTGCATCTGTAGCGCAGGAATCCTACCCAGTCACTCCCAATCCCTTACTGTAGGTTTAGATAGAAGCATATTTTTTACTGAACTAGGGAGTGAGAAATGTATGTGAGGGTCTTCCCAGCAACAATTTAAACAACTTGTATATACTTACAGGAGGAAGTGTTTGTTCCTTCTGTTGAAGCTTGTATCCTAAGCATGGGTTCTGCAACACACAGAAGTAACAACAAAGTTGTAAGAATACAGCCACAGCTACGTTGTTATACTCGAGGAGCCTGAACATCTTCCCCCAGTACAGCTTTCTTTTTTATTTTTATTTTTTTCAGTAATCAGAAACCTACCAAAGCAGAGAAAAAAATGAGATAGCTCGAGAAAGAAAGAACTTCAAAGTTGGTACAGCATGTCCTAGGCACACTGTGAATAATCAATTACAGAAAAAATGCTCCATAGTCCTGGGAGGAAAGGCCAGGAGAAAACTGGCAAAGAGAAAGCAAAGTTTTCAGCTGTTTGTGACAGAACAAGAGGAAAGTGGGAAGCAGTGGGTCTTGAAGCTGCACATGCTGACCCAGGAAAAACTAGTTTCTTATCTTCTTCTCACATAACTCCAAATGGACAGTCGGGTCTCCAGGTCTATTACAACTATGGCTAATGACCTCTGTGGCTTGAAAGAGAGCAGGGTCCATGAGTGTCACCACATTTGCAGAGAGCTGTAGCTGGAAGGGAGAGCAGGACACACTC
The DNA here is from genome assembly GCA_026212715.1 of Elanus axillaris. NCBI lineage: Eukaryota > Metazoa > Chordata > Aves > Accipitriformes > Accipitridae > Elanus > Elanus axillaris. The sequence goes on from JANZLQ010000079.1 coordinate 31,009,904, forward strand.
CAGACCAGAATGGGACATAGCACCAGCCCCAAAGTAGTAACAAAGAAAGGAAAAAGAAGAAGCATTCTCAAGATGGCAAATAATCTTGTAGGACAGATGAAGGAAATGGACCTCAACACAAATGACACAAAGGAAGTACTCAGAAAAGTTAATGGAAGAAGCAAGCTAGCCTGAAGCTAGGGCTGAACCTCCTGAGCTGTAGGAACCAAGTGCAGCAAACCAGAGCCATGCATTTGGGTGGCTGCATGGGCTTTCACCAGCAAAACATATGGTGACATGCATGAATAAATAATTCAGGAGTGTGCTTGAGGACTACTATCAGCTGGAAGGGAGAGTTTGCAGAGAGAGCGCTTCACCTAAGGTGGCAATGTGACGTGCCACTATGGAGAGGGAATGAAGGAAGTCAGGGTGGCTAGCAGTCAGCCTGTGGATCCTAGGGAGCAGGTCAGGCATACTGCATGCTGTGTAGTGATATTTAACAACATGTCATGTCAGGCAGAAAACATGTATCTGTCACCTAATAGAGTCAGTTTTTAGGCAGAGTAAAACTACAACTGAAAGCTAAGACCACTCTGTAAGTCCTCCTATCACCAAAAAGTAGCTATAGCAATACTTCAAGAGACCTAGCTCCTGGTGATTTAAACACCAGCATCTCACAATATCCTACCTCGAATTAAAGCAGCAACACACTAATAACTTACTTGCATTTGCAAGGACTGGAAAAAATCAGCAGTGCCAAAACCCCCAGACACTATTGGTCAGCAGGAGACTCCTGTAGTGGCAGAGAAAGCTGACATGGTCTGGAGCCAGGGCTGGGTGAGAACAGTGGGAAAAATGGGACCTGGCTGGGTTTGGGACTGAGCAGGTCTCTGCTGCAGCCACATAGCAAAGACCTACTCAGGGCTCCATGAGAAGACCTCAACAGTCACTGAATGTGCTGCTTTCTGCTCTCCTTCAGGACAACAGCGTGATGTGCCACTTGGCATGAAATCTGCCAGTCCAGCAATTCATCAGGAATGCAGCCAGCCTTTTGAACATCCCAGCCTCCTCCTCTCCAGTGGCACAATAGCAGTAAAGAGGAGAACAGTACTGTAACAGCAGGCACTGGAAGGGACATAAGCAGGGAAAGAGACCACTCAAGAACAAAAAATTTAGTTCATGGGAAAGAAGGGAGTGAAATGCAGGGACTGCATTCCTGCTGCACAAGGGAGGAGGGAAGGCAAGCCCAGAGGAGTCAGTGACCAGCGTGTCACCTTCTTTGAACAAAAATGGTTCCAACGGTTACAGGACACCTTCTATTAGCTATGTGGTCTCATACATATCCAGTGAAGCACCAGTGACAGGCCCCACTGAGAACATGAAAGAATGTGGGCACATCCAATGGCTCTTCTGTCAGGCAGCAGTGCCAAGATTTCAGAAGTAGGTCGCCACACACGCAGATGCATCAAAGGAAAGGCTGCAGGCATGCTAAATGCAAAATCTGGCAATCCCACTGTTTTCCTTGATCTAGCCTACAAACACTGTCATCTCACACTAAAACCTGTCTCTGCCAGACATAGCTTTCTCAAAAAAGCTAGCAGGACTCCAGCCTCTTTGCCAAGCAGGATATGTGCGTCTTGTAAATCCTTGGGATGCTCGACTTACACATGGCTATCCATAGCTCCCTCAGCCAAACTCAGCGGTAGAGACAACTGCTTGTATTGTGGCCACATATAAAGTAACTCTAATAGTTAAAATAATGAAAGTGACTTCTCCCTGGGGTCAGTTCCAGGAGTAACTCTGGAGGCGTGCAATCTGTAACTGCAGGCAGGATGCTGAAAGCAAAATTCCACCAGCCTGAAAGGAAACCATATGGAGAAGGCTCCTAGTATGCCAAGGCAGCTTCAAAAGTGGTTAAACTACTGACAGTGAGTTACCTGTCTACATTCACAGATCCTGCAGAGCTGTCAGGAATTGTATGTAGACCCCTGAGGAACAGAGCAGTCTAGGCAACAGACTTTCTGGGGGAAATATCAATATGTCTATACACTCTGCAAATTCATTTGCAGCTACTAGGATTTACAGGAACAGGAGCAACAAGTGCTTTTTTGAAACACAGTTCCTAACAACTGAAATACTTTTTCACTTCGTCTGCTGCAGGCTGACAACTGCAGGCACAGTTAGCATCCTCAGTGCAGCTCCAGGATATTAAAAAGTATGCTTAACCTTTCTTCGTTCATTTCTTATCCCTGAAGTAGCTCCAGTATTCAAGGTGATATGTAGATACTAAAGTGCTGGATGTAGGCAAATTGTTCTCTGCTAAGAGGGAAAGTTTCAGATCTGCAGAAGCAGTTTCAAGAAGAAATAAGAGAAAGAGATAGAAAGACTCTGTTAATTCAACTTACGTGAAGAAGTTTTTGTCCCTTCTGTTGATACTGGTATCTTGCTGGTGCTCTCTGGAAAACACAAGAGGCAACAAGAAGTTATAATGTGGAGTCAGACGATCCTCTAACAGCATTCAGGTCCAAGAATGGACAAGGTAAAGGGGAAAAAGGTGCTCAAAGAAGCTTAAATTCTGCTTCTGTGGGCAGAGGCTGCAATCAGACACCAACTTGCAAATGTTTCCTTTTGGGAAAAAATGAAAAATGATGGTGTCTACTAGTAGATCTGAAGAAAAAAGGCTGTTTCTTCTGAAAGAGGCCAGTTGTTCAATCTCTCATACTCCTCTGGGAAACACTGATCAGTGGCAAGAGGAGAAATCATGCAGATGGCTCTGCTTCTAGAAGGCGTCAGTGTGAGTATTCACTCCTTATGCTTCTAGGCAGTTAAATTTTGCAAAGATGTGTTCCTGTTCATATCACTTGAATTGCTGGTAAGTACATCCAATAATGCCTCTTGCCACTTCAGGGAAATCTTCTAAGTTACACATGCAAACCCAGTCACTCATGGGATGACTGCTGGGGGTTGTGTGATGGAAATCGAACAGTTGCTTTGCTGAAGAGATGAGAAAAGTTGCTCTTCCATACTAGTCCTACAGAGATATGCTGTTGCTAGTGGCATACTGCCATGGGCTTCTTGTACCCACTTGTTGCTCTGGTTGATGGCTATGGGGGATGATGCTGCCATGCTTAGATCCCTGCTAATGCCTTGCAGAATGCAGACGGGAGAAGGAAGAAAGTAGAAAGCCAGAGACCTCATTCCAATGACACCATCCATCTGTCTGTGTGCTGCTGACCCTGCAAGCCACAACCATGTGCAATCTTCTAGGTGTGAACAAAGTGCCCCTCAGTTGTATGCATCAAGAATCTTGGTCTTCTCCAAGTTCACAAAACAGTTTTCAGCCTCATAGTGGTGCAGTTCAATACAGCTGCACAAGTTTCAACTCCACAGCTGAAGAATGGCCACAAATCCCAGGGAAGAAGTCTTGCCCTGAATCCTCAAGGCACACCAAGAATACTCTGGTAGGCCAAACAAAAAGAATTTAGAAAAAGCCTCATAAGAGATTTAGGAAAAGGTGACTTAGCAATGTTTTTACTCTGTTCTGTGATTCTGGATCAGCTGACCCTCTGCTCGCTGTCTTCAGAGTCCACAGAAACTTGACCAGAGACAAAACTAAGTCCAACTCTTTTCCCTTCAACATCCCTCTCATTAAACCTCAGTGTTGAGGCTGGGTTTTAATTTCTTACTGGCTAGTTCTTCTTCTATATTTTTTTCCATTTTGGTCCAGTTTTCTTTGGCAAATATCTTGTTTGCCTGGGCAGGATGTCCCAATTTCATCTCACTACTGTGAGAGAACGTGTTATGCAGAATTTCCCTGGTAGCCAGTGGTGTGTGGCATGGAAATGAGTACTATAAGTAAAATTGTTAAGGTCAAAACCTTTGCACTAGGTTTTGGAACACAGCGACCTGTAGCCAGGCAGCTTTTAGGACCATTTTGGGGGTATGGAGGCAGTTTGCTGTTTTGCAGCTGTGTTCTCTGAGCAATTAACCTTTCTTAGTCACAACAGGAGACAGAACCAGAACAGGTCTGTCAGCTGCATAGCCCAGCATCTGGCACAACTGCAGCAAATTCTTCTTTCACTGTTAAAGAAACCTTGTTCCATTTAGTGGCCTTGCTGAGCTTGATGGAGCATTTCTCACTGTCGCCTCCTCAGCCCAGCTGTGTCAGTATGAACAACAACAGCAAGTTTCCCTGCCAGTGGAAAATACAGCCAGAGCCTCCCACACCTGTAACTTTCGAAGAAACACATTTGGAAATCATGTAGCAAAGTCACACATCACCAAGCCCTGCCATTAACATGCATGTTAGCAGCCTTAACAGTGGATGCTAACATTTGGAAGATGCAAAATTTGTGTGTATTGCTTACTGAGGACAGTACACCACAACAGTAAGAGACGCATTTTACTCCACCCGAGAAGGCCAGCACGGATCCACACAACAAGCCATCTGAACACAAGAAGCGGAGACAAAAGAGACTGTCTGTAGGGGGCCATCAATACTTGCCCGAGGTGGAAGAACTCAAAGCATTTTTCAGTTGTGATACTTGCAGTTGCTGCTGCAGTCTGCTAAGGTATTGCCATCGTTTAATCCCAGTCAGCAACTAAGCACCACACAGTTGCTCGCTCACTTCCTCCCCACCCAGTGGGATGGGGGAGAAAATCAAGAAAAAAAGTGAAACTAGTGGGTTGAGATAAGGCAGAAAGGAATAAATATGATAATAATAAAAATAATAAAATTACATTAATAATAATAAAAGAACTGAAGTACAGAAAATAAGTGAAACACAATGTAATTGCTGACCACTTGCTGACCAATGCCGAGTTAGTTCCTGAGCAGCAATCTGGCCCTGTCCCGGCCAATACCGCCCCTACGCCCTCCCCCAGTTTATATACTAGACATGATGTCACATAGTATGGACATGGTATGGAATACCCTTTGGCCACTTTGGGTCAGCTGCCCTGGCTGTGTTCCCTCCCAACTTCTTGTGCCCCTCCAGCCTTCTTGCTGG
>JANZLQ010000079.1:31016172-31030504 GCA_026212715.1 Elanus axillaris
CTTGTGCCCCTCCAGCCTTCTTGCTGGCTGGGCATGAGAAGCTGAAAAATCCTTGACTTAGTATAAACATGACTTAGAAACAACTGAAAACTGATGTCCACATTTCTTTCTATATGGAGGGCCAAATCAGTGACATTGGTCCAGGCATGCTGATTTGCGCCAGCTGAGAATCTGACCCATTACACCAGCCAATTAAAAGCAAACTATGGTCCCAGGTCACCTATAACTATGCTAGAGAGAGAAAAGATACACTGATGCACTTTAGTCAAGTCTCAGACAGATTAATCTATGAGTAGAAGGGACTTTTCTTGCATTTGAAGTATTTTGTAGTTGGCCACCTGCTCTATGGGTACTAGATGCAAGATGCTGTTTTTATTTACTTATTTGTCTGCCATCTTCTTGAACAGAAGCTACTGGCTACCTCCAGAAGAGGATGAGCAAAGGAAAGTTTAATGAATGATGAATATCAGATCCTTATTGACTACTATACAACTCGGAGCTGTAACTACTACAGCAAGTCCTACAGATGCAAAACCAGAAGCTTGCACAGGCCACTGACTGTGTAGCTAATTAATTTACTAAGGCTTACCCCTGTCTAGAGTTGAGTTACATGAACAGATCACCTGAACTCTTCTTGTTCCCTTCAATTCAGGCAAAGTTGTCCCAGCCTCCCCCACTGATGACTCAAACTACATCAACTAACTTTGCGCAGATGTGCAGGATGAGTGCTCACACAATACCCTGCACACAACCCAGCAGTTATCCAGCACTGTAGACTTCTAACTTCTGAAATATCTCTGCAGGAATCCACCCTTTTGCACCCTGAGTAATGCTGGGCACAGCAAACATCCTTAGAGAGGCAAAAGATTTAGGTCAAGAGCTTTTAATGGAAAAGATTGACACCACGTTCAGCTGGGGCTGTGGTGCGCTCAATGCTTTAGAAAACAAGGCCACTTACCTAGGTGTCTAAATAAAGGGGTTTGTGAGCAAGTTTTCAAACATGAAATTGAAAGCTTTGGCTGTGGTATGAAGTGTTCTCCAAGTGTTATTTCTAAGCATAGTAAGGTGTTATGTTCATAAGAAAGTCCATGAAAAAAATCACTGCAAGAATTTTGCCTGTCTAAAGTGAAAAATTAGGATGCAAAAAAGCAGTTACTATTGCATTAGCAAACCTGTGCACTATTTATACAAATCCAGGAGAACTCCATGCCTCTATTCTGAGCTCAGTTACAATCTTTCTTAGAGGAGCATACATGAATAAGAGTGAATGAAAATCGGAAGGCAGCTCATATCCTGTGGGAAAGTTATGCTCATTATAAATTTAAAAGAGAACAGAATAGCTCCCACTGCCTGCTATTATGACTGGTAAAAAATAGTGTTTGTCTACCTATTTTTATATTTGCTGCATTTCTAATCCATACATATGGCTCTATAGACAAGGCTTTATGTTTCTTTCAGTAAAAATGAGAAAAAATTTAAAAGTCTATGTAGGTTAATACAGTTTGTGTGTGTTGTATGTGTGTGCGTGTGTTTATGTGTAGCAAAAACTTGCACAAGAGCCAATTTGGCAGTTTTAATTAACAGCAATGTTAATAACAGCGATAGCAACAAGGATAGGAGTTACTATTGTATTGACTATTACTGTTTAAGACAGAAAATTTTACCATTTTTGGGAGTGTCATCACAGAAAAATATAGCTCTTTTCTCACTGAAAACAACAAAGAAATTTTTACAATTGTTTTACTGATAAATACTTACTTTTCTAATCTTTGGAGAAGGGAATTGAAATTAGCAGTTTTCAGAAATGTGACCTTAGTGGTAAAGGTGTGGCTATTCACATTCTTGGGAAGAAAACCCAACACATTTGCCTTGTTCTTCATGTGTTTTTTTCCTAATGCTTATCGCTAGTTGAAGTTAGAGACAAGTGTCATGCTAGATAGACCTTTGGTCTAGTCCTAGAGTTCTTGTCTATGGCATACATCAGCAAAGAAAATTTCAACTAAAATAGTTAAAGTTTGACAATTTTCTGAGAAATTAAAACCAAGATTTTTATACTGAAAGGCACTAATCTTTTAGTGGAATGAAAAATAACCCCATGCCCAGAAATGTCATCACCTTATCTACCTTCGGTCTTAAAGGACCCAGCATAAAGGGAAAGGAAGATCTAGTTTGCAGATAGCAGGACACACATGATAAACATGACCATGTGAGGTCATTAAATTAAAGGTCATAATTAAAGTTATGGTTCACATAGCAGAGCAGATCAGTATGACCATAAGAAAGTCAGGCCCTCTGATGCATCTTTCTTTACCCCACTGTTGCCCTATCTGTTGGAGGTGGAAGGAAGCAATCTCTGCCTACCCTGAGAGGCTCAGCCATTTCAGATATCCACATTTTAGTTTTCTACAGGAGCTCCTGTGCTGCACTGGACCCCAAGGTCTTCTCCAAGAGCCCACTGGCAGGAAATAACAAATACGAGGTAAGTATGCTGTTCGTTTTTGTTTTGACTTTTTTATAACCTTTCTTTTTCTTATGAATAGTGCAGGACCTCACAGATATATAGGACCTGAGTAATGACTGCCCTTCAGGGCTCATTACCCAGTTTGGATCCCAAATCTGTCATTAAGCTAGCAAGGGGAAGAGGTCAGGGAATGCGGGGGAAGGAGGGGTGAGGAGGTCACCCATGCAGGGGGTCTATCCCTGTTTGCAAAGCAGATGTTACCCTCTGAGGCCTTAGGGATCCATTCCTCTTAAGTCACCAGATGTTGCCCATGCTGTTCCTCAAATCCAGGTGGAAAATTCCATCATTACGTGGAAAATTAGGAACAATTTTACTGGTCATTTGTAAGCAACAATAAGCAGAGGGGGCTCAGATGTATGTGTGGCAACAAATATGCACAATTCATTTATTCAGCCAATGAATGCTGCCATGCCTGATTCTAGATTATCAAATATCAGCGAGATGTTCCAGTTCAGATATCACTGAGTTTCCAGTTCAAATCTTTACAGACAAGAGCCAGCTGCCAGGTTTAGACTGGATCCAAGTTTGCCCCACATTCAAGTGATTTTGCATGCATGGCTGTATTTTAAACAACTTAAATTTCATAATAAGATTAGATAGATTCTAACATATCAGTTATAAATGTACATAACAGGGCTTGCCTGCAAACATTTTCATTCAAAACCAAGCTCCCATGTCCCTGCAGCAGGAGTGTTTTGCTGTCATTCAGCACAGCCCCCCAAAAACCCATGTCATGAAGCATAGGAATGAGGTCATACGTGCACTCCCCAGCCACGACACCATTCCTTGTCTGAGAAAGTAATAGACGATGGCCAAGCCATTTTTTTTTTTGCATTTATTTGTATCATAGCCCAGGCACAGTGCCTACAGCTGAGTTTTGGAAACTCCAGTAGCTTGGAAACAGTATAGGAGCTTTCCATGTAAGCAGCTAATGAGCAACCACAATTTGTATTCATGGAAACCAAGAACAGTTACAAAGCTACACAAAAACACCTACCTATTTTTCCTCCTAATAATATTCTGGTAAATAACACTTGATCTTTTATATCATTCTCCTGACAGCTGATCGTAATTATAAAACCATACAGCCAGTATGAAATCTTAGCACTTGAGATTCTTTAGTTGATGAAATAGAACAGCAAATATACAAAGTTAATACAGTCGAGTAATCACTGTGTGCTCACAAAACAGCAGATACCCAAAGACAAATCCCACTGGCAAAGGTTTATGTTCATTTTTCTATTAGTTTAAATGCCTTTCTTCTGTTTCAGAACACAATGTGGAACAGAAAAGCATCCCTGGTAAATTCCGATTGCAACAACATCTTTAAACCCATCTCAGTTATGCATAGAACTTCTGCTTTGTTTGCTAATGAGGGTATGTTTGTTTGATACTTCACAACTGGCTGGACACTGGAGTTTGAATTATTGGAGCTGAATTAGTCAATTTCACACTTAAGAAACAAGATTTCAGCTGAACTGCAGCCTCCAATGCACTTGCAAAGAGAAACAGTACTGCTAAAACATTTGTGTACAATGGCAACACTCACAAAATTCTGTCAGAAGCAATTGGAACTTCCTGGAAATGAAATGGAAAGCAGCCCTGCAAAACCAGCAATCTATAGTAATTTTAAATAATTTGGGTAAGTCTGAATGCTATCTGCCTCATGAGAAGCTCTGCTCCTCAAGAAATAAGTTCAAATCACAATACCTGAATTAAAGTACGTGAATTACATTCATGCCTTTGAATAATATGCCTTCAAATACATTCATGCCTTTGTCATTATTATTTTAGAAACCAAAAGAAAAACCTTCCAACACCTGTGAAAGTAAAAATAATGGCAATCAGAGCCATACAAATATTGCTTAAAGACAAAGAGAGAAGTGCTGGGTTAGGAGTTCAGACTAGGACATGTTCTAGGTTAAATAAAAGCTTCCCCACAGGTCTACAGTGCCTCCACTACTCATGTGTACTATGGGAATTAGAATAATATTCCCTTCATCCTTTTCTTATCTTGTCTATTTAGTCTCTGTCTTAGACTTGGTGTTGGAAAGTGTCTCAGAAAATGCTGATCCCTCCTGAGATCCATAGGAAGCATCCCGTTTGTCTGTGTAAGGAAAACCAAACATCTCAACTACACAGCAGACAAGTCAAGCCTGATTAATTTTCTTAGTACACCTAATAGATTTCAGTGTTTTCACTTCCACTTCACTTGCAAAGCTTTCCCCTCCTCCACACCCTTTTGTCCAGGTGGCAGCTTTAATACATGGTCTTTCAGAACATGATAGTAAAATAAAGAGTCAAGCCTTACCATTGGTGTCCGTGATGATAACACTGGCTTTAGTACTGTCATTCCCTAGTTTGCTGCTCACTCTGCATGCGTATTCCCCAGCGTCAGCCAACGTGGCTCTGTAAATGTGAAGCTCAGAGTATTTCCTGTGAAATCAGAAAAAACATGTAAACATCCTGTACCAGAGTAACAGTCACTAAATCAACTAATTCACTCTTTTTTTTTCCATCTCAACAAAGAGTCTTGTATTCCATTCTTACTGACAGATTAACACTATCCAGGTTTGAAAGAGGGGAGGAGAATAAAAAACCCTCTTTCTTACAGGCTGCTCGAAAACAGGCATATTAATGAACTCAAATGAAGGTACTTGTTTTTGCTTTTCTGCTGGAGAGGAGTCTTTATTCTTAAAGTAAATCTGAAAAACAGCCTTCCTCTCTCAGCTGAATTGTTGGCTATCCAGATGCCACAGAGATGGGTGTCATATTAAAATAGATTACCCATTCCTACAGGTTCATATTGCCAGTAGCAGAGTTCTGGGTAAGTACTGTATTTTCCAACATCTGACTAAATAATCATGAGATTAGGACACACCACTCTCTTTTAACAACCTCTGAAACCCCAATAGTAAATCATTCTCCAGCGCTAACAAAAAATTATGGGCAGGAGCACAATTTGCATGAAGCTACATTTTGTTCCTGGCTCAGAGACATAATTTAATCAGTCTCCAAGGTTTTAAGATTAGATTTTAAAACGCAGAACTCCTGCCTACCCATTAATTTGGTAGGAACATGTTCTGGTGTCATTCAAGGGGTCCCCAACTCATGTGATGGCAATAATCCCATTACCTAGACTGCAAAGAATGACTGGCTTGGGGAAAATACACACATTATTGCTGTTCCCAGTTTCTGTTTAAAATAAGTGCTTTGGGGAAGTTTTTGCCTGTAGCAAACCCTGCTCATGTATCTACAGAATAGTCACCTAGCAGAGTGCAGGAGCATTGGCTTCCCTAAGTTGGCCTACCCCAACATGAAGGAACGATTCCCAGGGAATACAGGTTCTTCACTCTAAAACCTGGTCATCACCAGCATGTCCAGCGATGAGTAGTGAGCTAAGCTATGTTTGGGGAGTTGCTTTACTTCAGCACAGCCATGTCTCCTAACTCTCCATGCAGATATCACAATTGATTACCCCTTCTAGGAACCATTGAGCAGGGCTAGGTTCAGACCAGAAATAAGTCTATTGTAGCTGGGGGGCTTCTGGAGCAACCAACATAAATGTTCAATGCCACTTTCCAACCCATCCTTGTAAGCCATCCCTCCTTTCAGCACAGTAAACTATCCCATTTGCTATCAAACACCTGCTTATCAGCAGCTCAGCATTCCCTGCCTCTACACAAAGGTCCTATCGCTGAGGAGTCAGCACTGTGGCCCTCATGGGATGAGAGCAGTGTGGCAGGTGGACCCTAGCTCTGCTAGAAACCCACATTACAAGACTTGCCCCTCATGTCATGAAAGATGGCTGCTTTCCTGAGGCCACTGGGCTTGCATGAAGTAGAAGCAGCCAAGCTAGGATTAGCAAATTGCTCAGGTTTACTCAAATGGTAAACAACTAAATAGCTGACTATTTGGGCTCTCTTTTCAGGCAATGTTAGGAGCCCAGTTCCCAGTGCCAAGTTAATTATCTGGGCTGCATTTCATATGGCATACAAGAACAGACTCTAGTTGGTGGCAACCATGAATATATGAGAAAAAAGGGATTGAGACACTGACAGAAGTGTCAAGAACGTGAAAGCTACTGTCTCTTTGCATGGGAATTTTGCACCTAACAGTGATGCCACAGTAAAAAATGGCCTGCTCTAATCTTCCTGCCAGCCAGCTACACACCTGGTTTTGCAACAGCCTGTTGAGGGCCTGTCCAGGAACATCTGGCGGTAGTCTACACCACCTAACAGCTTGCAAGGACATGTGATATTTCCTATATTGCACAGGTTATCTTTCAGCCATGCTTGCAGACATTTGTTTAGAGGGAGAGCAGGCTGTAGCCTCAGCATGCTTTAAAAGGAAATGTAAACAGGCTCATTCTTTTGAGGAGTTCACTTTAACTCAGTGATAAAGCAAGAAGCACAGCTGCAGCTATATCACTTTTATTTGGGCACCCACTGTATGACTGCTGCAGTCTCTTTTCGTCTCTGTATGATATTAAGTAATATTGATGCAAACCACCTTTGTGGCACTCTTGGCCTTTAGAAGAAACTCTTTGCCCTGCACGTTTATTTTTATTCTCTTTGTTTTACATGATACATAGGGGAAAATGTGATGAATTGTGTCTTCCTTTTATGATTTTAAGTTTATATTAAAATAGGTGAAGCAACCATATTTTTTACAAATCTACTTCTAACAAGACAAATTTAGTCTTGTTTTTAGAAAAACTCTGTAAGGAGTTTTCTCTCTGAGAGCAGGAGAAATAATATGAATATTTATAGCCTTAAGAATATTATCAAGGCATATCAGGACAGAATTCAAAACAGTCAGAGAAGAAGATGACTCATTAATGTCTGTAAATGAGGCAGCTCCCTAGCAATACAGTATTCCAACAGTATTCACTTAAAGACTCTGTTAAGGGATTTTGTATTCAAATGCTTGTCCTTTTCTCAATCTATACCAAAAAATACCTCTCCCTATAAGATTTGCTTCTGTTATAATCTTTAGCTCATTGCCACTATGACACTGCTGAGCTTGTATTCATACATGAAAGGGAAAGAAATACATCTGCAGAATACAGTCCCAGCCCACCTTATCTGACTACTTGAATTCATTTTGCTTCTAGTCTCCATCTGTCATCCAGAATTGCCTGTCTGCAGGCAAATATCCAGGCTAAGCTTGGATGAAGCCCAAAGTACAGGGCACTTGCACACAAGGTTTTCTCATGCACTATTGCATCCAAAGCCATCAGCTAGGTGAAGTGGCAAACACCGTCCCTTTGCCCAAAACCCACAACCTTGATAATGGAGGCTTATCATGAAGACAGCCTGACTCTGTGCAGCACACTACCCAAAACAAAAAAGTGCACACTTCACCTGGGTTTGAAATCAGGGAATGAAAATTAAATTTTACCAGTACAAGTGAACAGGCATGGGAAAGTTAGCCAGCAGGTGAAAAGCCCTTGTCTGGTGCTCAATTTTTCTGTATCTCCACTGACACAAAGCAACAGCTTAAGGCTTGGAGACACAAATCAGTCCATCATGGCATCACAAATCATCAGCAATCGTAACAGCAGCAGAAACTCACTGACTGCATGCTCTTACTCCATGACAAATTTGAGGTAAAAAGGGAATGCTTTAAATGCCTTTCATTAAAATTTAAACTCATTCAGTTTCTCTTGGCTTTCCAGTGTAATGAGAAGGGGCATAGTCATTTAGTGTGATTCACCTGCTGTACTGTCATGTCATCACTTCGTCAGGGCTCTGCACCCTCTGAATCAACCACCCTGAAATCATACTAGTGAGCTTAGAGTAGTGATCACCTGAGTTCATGTTGCATGCAAGGCAGCCTTCAGAAGGCGAACATTTGAGGAAGACTGCATTGCCACGGAGTCTTCTAAACTCTTAAAAAAACTAGGGAAACACAGACAGCATGTGCCCTGCTTCTGAAAATCCTTTGAACCGGTAGTATTCACCCTGGCCAAAGGCACCCAATAAACACCAAGCTGCAGTATTATCTTCTCCATGCCTGCTCCAGGTGCCAAGCTAAGGTATTCATTTCAATTTCTGAGCTAGACACTTCATTGTTCTGCCAGATATTTTTGGAATTTGTTAAAAACCCTAAAGCTAAATAGCCAGAACTCAGAATATTTATTTTTCTCCCAACAATGAACAGGTTTTATTCTGCCATCACACAATGAGAAAGGCGATTTCTTGCAAAATATGACATTAGCAAAAATCACTTCTGGCCACTGGGCACTACTTAGAAACTTTATAAGGTTTTTATAAATATGTAGAAACTGTTACTCTCAAGTGTTTGAACTGAAGGAGTCAATAGGACTGTAGTACCCTGCATGCTAATAGTTCTTCAGAAACATAGCCTGCTTTTTATGTAGCTATTTGACCTTTAAAACAGACAATCCCAGACAGATCAACAACTACTCTAGCCTTCCTAGTTGACGTTTCCCACACTTGGTAATAGTAAAAAATTCATACTAAAATGATTGTTGTAACAATATAGTAGCATACAAACATGACTAACATTTACCAATGTGCTGTCATGAAAAAAACACAGAAAATAAGTGGGGGAAAAATTCCTTCATCACTAATACTCCTTTCATTTGTCATGGGATCTTTATAATATGCCTTTGTTTACTTTAATCTGGATGTCTTTTCAGGCATTTATTTGCAATGCATTTTCCCCTGTTTTCCTTTAGCTTTAGAACATATGCCTGTCCCACTTTTTATCAAAATAAAATGTATCTCCTCTTAAGCTCTTCACATTTCCTCAGTCCCAGAAGCACATGTAAAGAGTAAAAGAAGAATGGCAAAACACTGATGTGCCCTCAAACTAAAATCTCGAAATAAAAAAGAAAGGAAAATCCTTCAGATGTCAGCAGACATCCCTTGTCTTTCCCCTTTTTGTACACTACATCCAGTGACTTTCACATCTCTAACTGGAAGGGCTTCTCTGTTCCACGCTGACATTTCTGTTTTAAAACAGAATATGGAAGAGAGAAATTCCAATGATGAGTGATACCCTCGTGGCTGGGGTAGCACACAGAAATGTGAAATCCATGTCAAAGCCTGCACTCTGGCCACTGACGGGGAATAGGACTTCAGATTGCTGTTTTTCAGAAAAAGGCCCAATTTTAATTTTTTTCATTATGTATCTTTTGGGGGATTTAAAATGTGTTTTGGCACATCAGCCTGAAAAATAGCCTCACACGTTCCACATGCATGCTCTAATCAATAGCTATTAGCTATTTTCCCTTCTGCCAGCTCCTCAAAGTTTTGTGGGGAAAAAAAAAAAAAGAGAAAGAAGGGAGCTGGCAGAAGGCGGTTATTGAGTCAATGCTGAACTGATACAGCCCAGCCCCAGAAGGTGAAATCCTGGCTCCAGTGAATTTGGTCAATCAGCATCAGCCAAAATGTATGAGGAGAAAATACCGTTTGCTGGTCACAGGCAGCACCGTGCTGCTGGAGATGCTGAGGGCCAGGCTCTGACCTGAACATTTTCTTTACAGAATAGACCGAAAATACAACTCTGACGGAGACATATGGCCCTGCAAATGGGTCCAGAGAATTTGCCAGGCTATCTGCCACCTGGAACAGCTCCATTTCACAAATGCTGGAAGGAGATAATCAGAGGTTCCTTCTTGCCGTCTGTGCGACCGTGGCATGAGGGCTGCAGTGATGCTGCTCTGCCCCCCTCCTTGTTTCACTTTGTGCCCCAGGCTGGGGTACAAGAAACTGCAGGGGAGGGCAGGACATCTGGTTTTCAACCTGAATAACTCTGAAAAGTCAAGCGCCATTTTGGCTGCTGTTTTGCCTAATGAGTTGACACCTAACAAAAAGTATGGGGGCACTTGACACCCTGGAAGGAAAGATCTCTTGCAGATACTCTTTCAGACACCCCAAATCCTCTGTGTCTTGTACAAAGGGCAGGCATGGCACAATGTAGCAGATAGCAGCCCTGCCTACTGAGAGCAGAAGTGAGAGCTGAAGGGCTGTGTTCAAACAGATTTCCAAAGCTTCCTTTGATGGATGAGCATCCACAATTGAAACTTTTTAACCTAAACAAGGTAGAACCAAACAGCAAAAGCCTTCTCCTGTCTCAATGCAGAAAATGCATTGTGTACCACCTTCTGCTTCTGTGCAGAAACAATGCACCAGACCATCTTTCGGCACTGGTTACCAGTCACATGTAGGGGACACTTTCACCCAGCCAGGAGGATGAGATTTGTAGGCTTTGCTACTCATCTGACAATTGTGAGACCCATGCCTTGTTCTGCATGTGTGGGAATGCCTCTAGTAAAGGACTACTGCAAGCATGCATAAGGCATTTGAAGCAGAAGCAGACAGCATTCAGCCCTTCTTAAGGACTAGACTGCTTGCAAAGCAAATCTCAAAAATATTTCCAAATGTACATTGCTTTGATGATTTTAAATGTTCTTGGATTTTAGACAATAAACATAAGGTACCTCAGTTCTTGTCAGTAGTTTAAAAATGGCCTGTCTCCAAGGTTTACTGGTTAAAATGATAGCCTTTGGCTATCAGAAAATAAATAGAAATGGAAAAGGGAAAACTGTTTATGAAATATTTATACCATACTACCACTTCATCCATACGTTCAAGAAAAATAACGTCAGTATCTGTTTCCTTAAATTTTCTTCTGCTGTAACTCACAGCTTTTAGCTTTGTGATACTGCAATTAACAACCTCAGTATTTGTGTTCTGGTGAACAGCTCTCCTCATCCTTCCCAGCCCCACTTGTGAGATATGTCACTGTACTTACTTTTGTTTTTTGGGGATCTTGATATTTTCCGGTCTAGTTTTTTTGGTTATTTCCTTTCCATTCTTTAACCATTTGAATCTGAGCGCAGGGTATTCTGAAGTGGTTTCACACCTTAGCACTAGCTTCTGACCCACAGCAGCCTCTTGGTCTTTCATCTCCTTCAATTTGGGAGGCACCGCTAAAGAAATAAAAGAATGTACTGGTGATTAGGTCATCCTCAGAAGGGAAAACAGTACTAAGTCAAGTTGAGCTAGGCAAGCCACAGAGAGCAAAACCCCACCCAGACTAGCAATGCTTCTACATCAAAACCTGAAAAATAAGGATCATTTGTGTATTATGTGTATCATCCTTAAACCATAAAAGCACATTTAATGACAGCCTAGTTTGGCCCTTTGGAGTCCTCTTACGTGGGTCTTACAACCTGCAAGCCATATGCAACTTTAGCAAGAACTAAAGTGCTGCTTCTGAATACGGTATGAAGCACTAACAACATTTAATTGATTGTGTGCACGCACCTAGACACAAGACAGCACACTGCGGCAGGCAGCCTTGGTAGGTAATACAGAAAGGGAAAGGGAGGGTGTCCTTGTGCTTTATTTATTTCAACCGCTGTAAGTCACGGGCTATCCAAAGGCTCCAGGTGCAGCTGATGTGACAAGGAGCTAAAAGCATAAATATAAGCTTGACAGCTTCCCTAATCTGAGGGAAAGGCTTTCACTCCAGCCAAACATTATAACCTACATTATACACCTACGTCAAACCTCAGCTTGGCCATATCCTTTCCCTGAGGCAAGAGACAACGGGCTTGGAAGCCCATCAAGAGAATCAATATCAATTAAGGGTATTTTGGACCCAGAAGGGGACACTGCATTGAAGAGGCTCAGCCAATGGCTCCCACACACTGAAGGGCTCCAGCTGATGCATCTCAATTTCTACCGTGTTGTAGCAATAGTGTTTCTTGTGTGGGTAAATCTCAAACCATTTAGGGCTTTCTAAGTTAAAGGTCTCTAATATTCCACAACCAGTAATGATCTTTGAACACAGGCTTCACAAGAAGATGCAGTCCTTTTGTGAGACACTACCCTTCATTTGACCCTGTGGGCTAGCTGTAAACCAGCCTCTACTATGCTCCAGTATTGAGGTAAAACACCTACTTTAACCTTACTTCCCCTGAGGCTTAAGATAACACCTTTACAACAAAACCAGGGAGAGCTAATACAGGGGGCTGCAGCTGGTGATATCTTGTGAGTCTATCCCAGCTCAGCTGCACCCCATTGTTGGTCTGTACCTCTGGGGAGCCAGTATTCTCTAGCTGCAGTGTGTTTTGTTTCTTGAGCAGATGTAATATTGTTCAAGGAAACAAATGGCCAGCATGGCTAAATGATTCTCTGTAATGTGCAGATTAGGAGATTTCATCAGGACACCAACAGGTCTCCAATACAGTCCAGTACAACAAAATTTTTTTAACAAACTGGAACATGCTTGATTACATTTTTATATCCTTTGCTTGTGTGTTTGTGGAGACTTGCTGACATCAATTGCCCTTAATTATTATTCCAGTCAGACAAAAAACAAGCAGCAACATCATGTCTGTAATTATAAGAGGCATGTAAAAAGAACTGGATACACACATGCCTGATAAGCAGTTGTGTGTTGTAGACAGCAGCGTGGCTTGTCCCCCATGTGAAGCAACCTTCCTGATCCCAGGAAAGCCCAGGGAAAGCCTGATTTCTGTGGAAAATGAGACTTGAGCAGAGCAGCATAAACAGTGGTGATTGGGAAAATGCAGTCTGCAGTGAGTGAGAAAATGAGGTGACGCCTGCTGGGCCACCAGCAGAAGACAGGGTAGGGATAGAGCAGCTTTTAATAATTAAAAGACTTCTGATTAAAAGGAAGGTGACAACTTTTTTCACGCATCTCTGCTGGTGTGGAAAACAGGTCCCTGGCAGGAAGTATTATGCGAGACATCAGCAAAACGTCTGAGAGGGAGACCATCTCTGG
This sequence comes from Elanus axillaris, assembly GCA_026212715.1. Classification (NCBI taxonomy): domain Eukaryota; kingdom Metazoa; phylum Chordata; class Aves; order Accipitriformes; family Accipitridae; genus Elanus; species Elanus axillaris. Next base: position 31,029,482 of record JANZLQ010000079.1, read on the forward strand.
GGAGGGCATCCATGGAGGTTCTACACACAGGGTAGGCACATGTGTCAGGGTGGCACTGTGATAGATCAGGTAAGGCTCAGGATTTCATGACCAGAAAGAAATCTCTCCCAAAATGCCTTCTCATATGTTGGATCCCATTTTCCACTCCCCTCAGAATAGTTTTGGAAATTCCAGGGCATTCCCAAAATGCTACCAAAACAATTTTTGCTTTCTGAAAAACAAAAGCCCACACACCATTCTGAAATCAGTATGTTTAAATAAATACAATTCTGTGAGTATGTGTTTGTATTTGTATATATGTGTACATTTACATAAGCACACGTGTAAATACTCAGACATTCACCCATAAGAGAGAACAAAAATTTGAAAAATACCAATCTTTAATTTTTCCAACAAAATAATTAGCATTAACAGCCTTACTACTGAGGTTTGTGCACACAGTTTCATTCTGTCATTAAAGAGTTAAAGTTATAGTCTTTTGTCACTATATATGAAAAGTAGCTGCAGAGGTGTGAAATAAAAGGCAGTAGTCCTTATTTTACCATATTTCACTTACTATAGTCCTAGTCCGTATCTTGCATAAATTAGGAGCATAACCACACTTGCAAGGATCAAAATTTTTGTGCTTAAGACTTCAGCTCATTATTGATTTTCCTGTCAATGTAGCAGTGTGAAACTGGGAATAAAAGGGAGATGCCATTTTGTTCCTGAATTTTATTTTAATTCAATATTATCTGCTCAAAGTGACTTGCAGATTTTTTCCTCCATCAGAACTGTCAATGAAAAAAAAAAGTGTTAAATTAATATGCTTAGCTCTTGCCATAATTCAGGAGTTACCAGGAAACATAAAAGAGGATTTAATCAATGGCAGTGACCCTCACTAATTCACAGTAACTCGCTGTCCAAGCGTGCAGGCTCTCCAGGGAAAGCAGTAAAAGCTGTTCACAGACATGACAGAAAAGAAATTGTTTCTTTTCTCCCCCCCAACCCCCCCTTTTCATTTACACTATGTTTGTTTCCTTT